>PUFA01000260.1:1200000-1800000 GCA_003508835.1 Eonycteris spelaea
CTTTAGTTCTGTTGGTAATTTTCTTTACATATTTTGGGGGCTCTCCTGAATGGGAACATAGATGTTCCTAGTAAGGGTTGCACTCCTTTGCTTCTATTTGTGCTGATAGTCACTTAACTCCTAATTATTATTATTATTATTTTTGTCATTTTGTTTTAGGTGAGCTGACTCCTTTTAGTATTTCCTATAATGCAGGACTTTGTGGTGGAGAATTACCTCAATTTTTGTATGTCTGGAAAGGTCTTTTTTCTCCTTCATATCAAAAGGAGAAGCTTAGCTGGATACATTATTCTTGGCTAGTAGTTCCTTTCATTTAATAATTTGAACATTTGATTTCACTCCTTTCTGTTTTATAAGGTTTATGCTGAGAAATACAACAATAATCTAATGGGTTTTCCTTTATAAGTTACCACCTTCTTTTCCCTGGCTGCTTGGAGAATTCTGTCTTTGTTTTGATTTTTGTTAATTTTAATACAATGTGTCTTGGTGAAGTCCTTTTTGGGTTGAGATAATTGGGTGTTCTCTTGACTTCTTGAATTCTTAGCTCCAGTTCATTCCTTAAATTTGGGAAATTCTCATCCACTATTTGTGTGAAAATGCTTTCTAATCCCTGCTCCTTTTCCTCCCCTTCAAGAATTCCCATTATTCTTATGTATCCTCTCCTGATGGTATCAGCTAGTTCTTATATTTCTTTCATTATTTTTCATTCTTAGGTTTCTCTCTTCTTCCTTCTGATTTATTTCTAGATTTCTGTCTCTGATATCACTGATCCTTTCCTCCATTTGGTCACTTTATTTCTCAAGCTTGTTTTTCATTTTTCAACTCTTGCAGTATGTTCTTTATCTCCAGAAGACCTATCCGGTTCTTTTTGAGGGTTTCAATCTCCTTGCTAAAAAACTCATTCTGCTCATCTAGTTTTTTTTCTTCTCAATTTCTGAAATTGTTGATATGATTAGTTTTCAGATCCTATTATTTTCAGAAGTACCATCCTGAATTCTCTGTCATTTAAGTCACATATTTCTATATCTGTAAGCTTATTTTCTGGAGATTTTCTCTTTCTTTCTTTCTGAGATGCCTTGTCACCTTGGTTGTTCATGGCATTTAATGGACTATTTCTCTGCCGGGGCATTAATGGAAGTGTGTTCTGCTTTTATTTTCCAGAAAGAAGATTTATTATGTAATGGTCCCTAGCCTGTTGCAACGAAGGTGTTTTTTCTTTTGATTTCCAGTCGGTGGCATCTAAGCCTCTGGATCCCTGCTTTATATAAAGTCTTAATAATGTCTTTTTTTTTGCACCCCCCTTATAGATGTTTAATCCCATTTGCTACCCTTAGTCTTAGTTCCTGTCAGTGCTGGCGACAGTTTTGGTAGTATATGCTCAGATTTCCCTGGGGCACTGAAGTGATGGGTCTCAGAAGGTATGGGGGGAGGGGCCCTCTGGATTGGGGGATGGGGGCTGTGGCTCAGCCTTGGTTTCACAACCATGGCTGATAAAAATCAACTGTTGTTTCTGCTGTCTCACTTTTCTGCCATCCCATTTCTCTCCCTTTTCCCTGATGACTGGGCACTGCCACTGGCCTCATGGAGCTCAGCTCTCCCAGGCAGGGCTGTTCAGGGAACTTGCTGCTCCTTCTCTCTTCCTCCTCCTCCTGCAGGGAGCTCCAGTGTCTGCGAGAGGCAGCTTCTTTATTTCTCTCAGTCCACTGCCCGACCCTGGGGTTTCTGACCTGTGGTAGCTCTTATGAGCAGATCCCATGCTCAGACATGCTGGTGTGCAGTTTGGGTGTTTTTTGTTGAATTTTAGATGTTCGACTTGTTGTTTAGGGGAGACATATGGGAAATGCCTTGCACCTGTCATGTTTAATCCAACCTCTATTGATCTGCTTTAAAGTTAGGATTATGGTATCATGGCAAGAAGATTCCACAAACTATCACTATGTTGTTTCTGCTGCCAACTGTTGAGAGAGAATTAGGCAATTTCTATATACACAAACCAATTTGGAAAAATTATGCAAATAAGAAGTTATTCGCAAAATTGGTTATTTGACTGAATTTTCATGGGTTGATCCCCAACCAGTATTATCGGTTGAGATACATAGACACTTGCATAGGGTTTATTTATTAAATATGCAATTATTTAGGTAAAAGTTTGGCAAGACTTTATCAACATGGAATTTCTAAATCCTGTAGTTTCTGGTTTAACCTATTTTTGTGAAAAATACTGGAAGCATGTGGTCAAATAACCCTCCATCCAGCTTCTCTCCTTTTCTTCTTCCCTATTTTTGGTCCTTGTGTGCCTTTCTTTTGCTGGTTGGTACTTAGAATCCATCATGTTCTGTCAGTGACATTAAGTCTGTTGCTGTGGGTGTAAGTCGAATTTTATGATGCTCAAGATCAAACTGATTATTGGGTTCATGTCTTGGCAGAGTGAGGAACTGGAGAGAAGTCAGAGAATGCAAGGGGATGAGAAAAGGGAGATTTGAGATACTCACACAGAGAAAAATTTCAGACTTAGCAGGAAGGAGAGAAAAATGGAAAAACAAAAATTCGAATCAAGATAGTCAACAAAAATATACATTTTACATTCTAGGTGTGACTTGAAAAGAGGGACAAAAGTTTATTTTTAATTAAGAAAGAATATCGCCTGCAATTTCTTAAGTCTAGAAAGCAAAAATTATCTGTAGCTCACATGAAATTAAACCTTCTATTGTTAGCTAAAAAGTGTTACTATTAAGTTTGACTGTCATTGGAAAGAAAACTCTCTTTCTAAAACAATATTTCTAAAACAAGGACTACTGAAAATAATAATGTTTTTCTCCCTTGAAATCTAATTACTTAGCCAAAAACTTGATTGATTTTTTTTTGCTCAGGCTAGTGTCCATATTACAGCAATAGACAATCCTCACTGACTTTACTTGGGATAATTGGGTAAACAATAGAAGTTGTCCAGTCTTTTTTTATTTGACCTGCCCAACACATTTGACCAAATTGATCACTCCCTTCGCCTTGAGACTTCCCTTCACTTCCGACTACTCTGCTCTCTTGCTTTTCCTTATTCTTCAATGTCCTGTTCTTTCTTGTTTTTTTGGCTGGTTGACTCCTTATTTCCTTAATCTCTTTAAGGTGGAGCTTCCAGGATCCTATCCTTGGACTTCATTTCTCTTTTGTCTCAGTCACACATGGTGTCATGCTTCAAATACCATCTATCACTCTTGTTCCCTTTAAACTCTAGACTTGTCCACCCAACTGCCTGCTTGACATCTCCACCTGGATGTCCAAGAGGTTTCTCAAACTTTGCATGTCTTAAAACAAATTTCCAAACTCCCCACTGAGCCTCTCATCTCACAATATGTCCCATCCTGATTCATGGCACATCCTTCCTTCCTTCCAATTCTCATGCCAAATACCACGGAGTAATTCTTAGCACCTCTCTTCCATACTGCCAACCCAAACACCAGAGTATCCGCTTGGCTTTAGGATAAAATAATATCGGGAATTTAAGCACTGTCACCTGCACTACCCTCATCCCAGCTATCAGCTGGAGTGTTGTATCAGCATTGTAAACTATTTTCTGGCTTCTGCTTTTCCTGCTTATAATGGTCAGCTCTATCCTTTAAAATGAAAGTCACGTAAAGTCATTACTCTGTTCAAAACCTCCCAATAACCTCCATTTTCACTCAGTAAAAAAACAAATTGTCCCCCACCCCCATTCTTACTCTTTAACTTATTGCTAATTTTTAGTCATTCTGCTCCAGCCACATTGCATCCTTACTGTTCTTGAAGGAACTGGACATGCTGCTATCCAGGACTTTTACGTTTGCTCTTTGAACTTTGAAAACCCGAGCATGGCCTTGCCTCTTCATTGACTGAGGTCACTATTCAAATTTCAGCTGGGGCACGGCCTTCCCTGGCCATCTGATTTAAAATTGCAATTCTCTCCATCGTCTCCCTTCCTTCCTGCATTTTCTCTAATCCATTTCTTACTTATTTTCTCTCTGTATCACCTTCTAACCTACTGTGTACTTTCCTTATTTGTTTTTTCTGTTTCTGCACACTAGACCATAGTTCTGTGAAGGCAGGATTCTTGTTTTGTTCATTGCTGTATCCTCAACTTACAGTGTGAGGCACATAGAGACATTCAATTAATTTTTTAAAATTGAATTGAGAATAGTAAATTATGACTGGTCAAAAGAAATGAGATGATCTCACAGCATATCATTTCTTGATTGATGAGAAGAGAAAGGTGCATGGTGGGCAAGGAGTTGCCGAGAGCCATAACCTGGCTTTAAGGTGGAATTTACATCAAAGAGCTCTTACCTCTCCACTTGTGGGTCCCGTTATCCCATCCTGAGCCAAATCAAAAACTCTCAAGTGCACTTTTTTACTAGTATTGAGGCTATTTTGGCATTCCATTAAAAACCATTTAAAAATAAAAACAAGGCTGTATTACTTTAACTCTGACCTTAGAAGACTCTCGTTTTATAACTATTTAGAGAAAATGTGGAAAGGCTGAATATGTTTGCTGGCCTCAATCTTTTATTACCATCTCTATAAAGAGGCTTTTAGGGGCATATTAAAAGTTTCCCATTCTCTGTCTCTTGCCTTCCCTTCTCATCATCCTTCATTGCACCCCAAATGGTTGAAAAGCAGGACCCTGAGAGTCTGGAGGAAATGTGTTACTGTTAGAGCGGACGGGAAAGGGTAGAACCTTGGATTCCATCCTCGGAACTGCTACTCAGATTATTGCTAACAGACTGAGCTCATGAGCATTCACTATTACTAAGAACTCATTAAGCTCTTTCTTTCCCCCAGTAGAAGTTTCTCGCTTGGATGCTTTACTTGTTTGTGCCTTTCTACCTGTGTTTTCTTCATGTCTAACTAGAAAAGATTAAAACTTTGATTCTGAGAACAGGTGCCACAACCCAGGAGGGAGAAAAAGAGATATAGTGGAGCGTGGTGTGTTAAACTGAGAAAGCAGGCAGTTTTTAGACAAACTGAAAGCCAGTAATGACATCATCCATTTCCTGTAATAGAGCGATGAATGGTCTGACCTTGAGGAACCTATTAAAGTGTGCTTCCAAACACAGAGGCCATTTCTAGGGTGGTATTTACCTCTATTTGTATTCTGAGACAAGGTAGTTTATAAATATAAGGTAGCTTATAAAACCTTAGGAATACAAAGCTTTGTAAAACCTTCCAAAACTGCTTCAGAGTTTCAAAGTTCAATGTGCATGCCCTGTGAATTCTTTGTGGGTTCATGTCTTGGCTATTTTAGCATTCTTTAGAGACACTGCCTAGTAGGAATTTAAAGGAATTTTTGTGCAATTTTGTTAGTTATATATATATTTTTTAAAGTAGAGGTGGCAAAGTAGATGCGAAGGAGCACAGTATTTATTATTTTATAGATGCCACAGGGGGCCTTCTTTTTTATCATAGAAGGTAAAATACACTTATCTCATTGGGCCTTTTTACACATTCATTTAGTGACTTTCAACTGATTCGTTCTTCAATAAACTGTTCTATAATACTTCAACAGAAGCTACCAATGATGATACATTTAGAATCGTAAAAACGGCAGCATGTTTGCACTACAGGGGATTTTCTTAGAGAACATCCAGTCTAATCTTATTAACAAATGAGATAAAGTGAAGGTGAACAGTTAACTCACCCAAGGTCTTACACCGAGTTGCTGGTAAAGTTGGGTCTTTAATCTCTCAGGCTATTCCCATCATTAAATCACAAAGAAGTTACTTCTCAAAATGAAGAAATAACATGAATTTCCTTCTCAATTAGCCTTTCTGTATTTTTCGATTCTATAGAAAAATAAAAATTATTATAAGCTTTGGAGTAACCCAAACAACAACAACAACAACAACAAAAAAACAAACTCTCAAACCTACTCTATGGTTTAGAGAACTCAAAATAAAATCAGATTATTCTCGTGATTTCCATTACATGGAGACAACAAGGTTCTGCTAATATATCTAAAAACTGTGTTTAATAATTAGATTCCATTTACTGTATTTAAAATATCCAAGGAATTTAAAGCTATGTACTATTTCCTTTGCATTCCTGACCCTGCCACACTATGCCATGCCACAGAGCTTTCGCACTGCAGAACACCACTGGTGGCTGATACCTAGACAGTGAAATCTTGGGGCACATTTTTTATTCTTGATAAAAATGGCATAACGTTGTGATTCTACTTTGTAAATGTTTTGATAATGTAAATCATGTGACATACCCGAATAGGAACAGCCTTTGCTCAGGGGTCATTCTTGTCATCAGAATGTTATGACAAACAAAAACTCATAGACACAGACAGCAGTTGAGTGGTAACCAGAAGGAAGGGGAGGAGCAGGGAGGCAGATAGGGGTAAAGAAATTTAACTTTGGGTGGTGAACACACAATGTTAATATACATATGATGCATTATTGAATTGTACACTTGAAACCTATATAATTGTATCAACCAATGTCCTCTAATAAATTTAATAATAAAAGGAATGTTGGGCCCTTCTGGGAACTTTCTTTATTAGAACTGGGAAAGATTGGTGGGAATCAGAAAGATATAAGGTCAGTAAAAGTTTAATCAAAGTGTCTGAATCTTTGCTATAAATTAAAACTGTGTACAGTTTATTAAGAGCTTTGACTGAAACATATATGCATCTTGTGAACAAGCTGTTGCGGGGATCACCAACCATGTGAAATCTAGGGGAGACTGGCATAACCTTCGATTTGTGATGAACAATTTTCCCTGTCCCGGGCTTGTTTCTTTGGGCCTATCTTCGGCTCTCAGCTCTTTCTTCCTGAATTAATTCATTTTACCCTCACGCCAGTCCACAGGTCCATGTCCCGCCTGAGTGAATTCAGAGGCAAAATTTTCTGCTCTCTCTTTGATTTTCCGCAAAAGGGCACCCAAAGAAGACCCTGTAGTCACTGGAGATTTGACAGAAGAAGAAAAGAGTTTATAGCACAATAAACAAAAACCTGGAAATAGAATATTAAATATCTCTCTTCTTAAAAATCTGATGTCTAACTCAGACCTCATCCTGCTGTTTTCGGTTCTTCTGTCTTCTCCTTATGCCCACCTTGAGAGCAACCCAACCTCTATATTACTGTTTTGTCATTGTTGTCTCATGCAGAATATTAGACTTATCCTTTGTTTTATTCTCTACTTCCTTGTCTTACTTGCGTCTAAAACAAAAGACAAAAAACAAAAAACAAAAACAACTCCTAAGCAACCTAAATGTGCCACTGAGTTATTTTCCTAAGTGAAGAAATGTTCCCCTGCAAGGGCGCGTGCTCACATGCATGCACACGCACACTTAATTGCAGTTAATAATACGGCCCTGATAACTTTCTGGTCCTGGTGTTAATTCTAGTCCTTCCTTAAGGATTGGTGAATGTGTTATAGCCCCAGGTGGTTCAAGGGAAAATTGCCAGCTGTATTTTAAATCTGGGGCCTCTTCTTATAATTTTTTCATCTTCTACATATCAATCAATCTCCTTTTGGATTTTATCCACCTCAGAAAAGTTTTTTTTTCTGTATTTTTTTTGTATGGGCTAGTACTCTATTAATCATAGAGAAAATTCAATTAATGTGTAATTGTTAAGGATCTTATTTCAATATGTAGCTTTTGTTGTACAGTTCTAGCTATTTCTTTTTATAACTTACGTCCAGTTCCATGTAATTAGGGGGGTGCAACTCTTTTAAGCACTTTCTGTTTACCCAGCAACTTTAGAGTGAAAGGAATAAATTCCAGGTTGAATAGTTCTTCAGAAAGCCTTCAGCTATTACTAAAATATTATGTCTGGTTATGTTCTGTTTTGCCTTAGTCACTGTGGTCTCTGTTTTCAGCCACTAGGATTCTGCTATTTAATTTTTTCTTGCCCACTGTATGGAGGGTATACCAGTAGGATAGGTCACTACTAAAATGAGTGGGCAGCTAGAAATACACCCAAATTGTTTTTATTATCTGAATATCAAACTAAATCACCAATAAAAAGTCACCTGTTCTTTGCTTTTACAGCATTTAATCAGAAATGTTAAGGCATATATATTTTTTGTTGCTGCAGAATATTCCAGCTTTGAGGAGAGTGGGGTCTATTTATGGCAGGAAAACAATGAAATAATTTTTCTGTGTATGAGAAGGTGGCCAGAATATTGAGATTGGTTTAAAGAGTTGCAACAACTGAAGCACAATGTAGTTAGTATTGTATTGATTATATTTCTCTAAACATCAAACAAAGGAATTTGATATGAGGACAGATATTACTAAGGATGGTGAATTAAAATACATCTTGTTTTCTTGCTTTAGGAAAAGGTTCATAATTCAAAGGTATTTATAAGTCACATGCTTCCCATGAAGAAATATGGGTTGCAAAAAATTTTTTTAATGAAAATTATTTGGATCTCTGTTAACAGAAAAATCTTAGAGTAGCAATGTTGACATGCCAATAGGTATATGAATATATTAAAGAATCTATTGTGGTAAATGTAGAATTCCCAGATAGGCTTCTTCTTACTTCTCTAGCCTGCTCCCCCAATGCTCTCTTGCAAGAACCTCCCCTAGAGCCCTTCCAGGCTAGTCGCTACCTACCAGAATCTTTTTCCTGCCTTTGCACACTCCATGACAGTAAATCCGCACATACCTATCCAATAGACCGTGTGAGAACTAAATGAAAGCTCTTTAAGGAACTGTAGGCTCTGTGAAAAGTGCTAGACAAATTAGCAGACATCCTTATTATGACAAGATGTTCAGAAAATATCAATAGAGCCATTAAACTTTAATTTATAACCTGTTAAAAGATACAAAAACCTTTTTATAATTGAGTTCCTGCCAATATATTCCATCGAAAAATGTTTATGTGTAAATTTATTTTGCATATCTATTATTATATATCTCATAGATTTATGCTTAAGGGTGTAACTTTCTAGAAGTGATGAACACATCGTACTCTACTCACATGCTGTTCCATTCCTGAGGAACAGTGGCTGGGCCAATGGTATTCAAACATTTTTTAATATCTGGCCCTGTGTCATTTTTCCTATAGCTAATTATTTAACACTTAGATGGGCAAAAATATAAAGAATGAGTCAGCAATATGTTGGAATTCCTTTTAATTTTCTTTTTTTATCTTTATATATAGTTTATATGTTTTGGTATATATTAAATAATCAAAAAAGAAAATAACCATTCTCATGGAGTATACTGTAAAGTAGCAAAAGCTATCATATTGGAAATCAAAACCAAGCACACGCATTAGACCCTTTCACTCATATTCCTAAACCCTTTGCATAGGAAATTAAACTTCAACCACTCCTCTTTTTCAGATAGAATAAGATTCATGGGTTCTGTGGAATGTTTCCATTGCATTCCTGGCTGGGGAGATAGATGTTCAAATCTATCATCTTCTGCTTGTCTACCCTTCAGCTCTTATAACCTGGAGCAATTTCTTTGCCTCAATTTTCTCATCTGTAAAATAGGATACTAAAAAAACAGCCTTTTAGAGTTGTTGCAGTGATCACATGAATTAGTCAATGCGAAATAGTACACCCTTAATAGTAAGCCCTTAATAAATGTTAGTTATTATTATCAATACAAAATAGTACACCTAGAGCAGTAAGCCCTCAATAAATATTAGCTATTATTATTAGTATTTTACTTCCAGCTTTCCCACTGATGAGTCATGTGACCTTGAACAAATTATTTAAATCTGAATTTCAGTTATCTCTAAATGAAATAATTGAACTCGATCAGTGGTTTCAAACTTCAGTGAGTGCCAGAATCTTCCGGATGGGATGTTAAAACACTGCTCTCTGGGCCTCACTCTTAGAGTTTCTGATTCAATAGCTCTAAAGTGGGATCTGATAATATGCATTTCTAACTAACTACCAGGTGAAGCCGATGCTGCTGATCAGAAGACCACACTTTTGAGAATCTTCAGTTTACTCTGAACAAAGTGGTGGTGATTCAATTAGCATATAAAAGAAATAATCAAACTTAAATGAAGAGAAAATCCACTCTTTCATGCCTGGGTTTATCCCCTGAGCAATAAGCATTTCTTCACTAAGAAGTATGCCTGTTTTTGGAGCATCCTGTGGAGCACATGTGCAGTGTGTAGCAAAACAGCACAGTGCGTGCTGAAATGTTGCTTCGGACTTTGCAAGTTACTTTTATAAATTAGTTTTTTTGATTTGTTTGATTACTGCAAGAGTAGTGGGGACATCTCTCTTTGCTTCCAGGGTGTTGCTATCACCTTTAAGGGGCGATAAATCTCCCTAAATTGATAAAATGTAGAATTTACAAATTCTATGATGTTGGACATATTCCCTCACTTCTCGATGCCACAGTTTTCTCTGTGTAATGGGAATGATGATGGAATCTACTTTGTAGGGTTTTGAGAATTATACAGGTAAATTTATTTTACATAATTAGCACCCAGAAATGACCATTAATAATCTAGTGTTTTAAAATATATTTTTAATGTAAACACTTTGAATATATTTCACTGTTATTTAAGTACAAGTATATGTAAATTTTACTTTAAATAAAATAGGTTTAAATATGTAACATAAATATAAATTAATAAATAAGCATATATAAACATATACAAATTCATGTTAAAACGTTTAATGTGTATTTGTTTTTTCTGTATTTCCAAAAGCAACTTATTTCCTTATGTGTTATTTAAAACTTATAAAACATATTTATGTAATTGCCTTATAACCTCGGTACCTTCTGGAAGAGTAAAACTGTGTCCAATATTCTTTTGCATAGTACCCACTACTCTGAGAACCACTCGTCGCTGTTCCATATGAAGAAACTTCTAGGTACACTTCTTCCATTATTTCTTCACATTCTCTCCACCTTACTGCATTCTTCAGTGGCATGAACAGACTCCCTTTCTTCCCATGATGGAAAGAAATATATATATTGAGCCATTCCAATACCCAAAGGCAAGAATTACTTACTATCCAGTGTGGAAAATATAAGTGAGAGGTTTTGTTGTTGTTGTTGTTGCTTTGTTATTGCTGCTGCTGTTGCTTTTTGGTGTGTGTATGTGTTTTTGTTTTGGCGTGTATCTCTACCCCACGGGGTTGGGTGAGAATGGGGTTAGTGTTGGACAGGCATCAGTGACAGGAAGGTGCTACCTTCTGTGTTGGAGGGGCTAAGAACAGGGAAAGACTTTCCAAGGCTGAGAAATGCAGAGACATCGAAGCTTGCAGATGGTGTGTTGTTAGTTACCACAGAAGAGAGTTCATTCCCTGGAGGAAGGCCAGTGAAATTTCCCAGAGCTCAGGTGCCTTTCTGAGGCACAGCAAGCTTCATTCATTCACACTTTCATTCTAATCACTAACTTGTGATGAGAATACAAGAATGAATGGCATGGGTTCTGATGTCCAGGAGCTCACAGCTGATGGGAGGCTTGGGGAATGGGTAGAGAATTAAAATACAACGTTAAGTATGACTTATCTCGGTCTGGAGGAGACTGTGAAAGATTTGGGAGTGGGGTAGGGGATGGAAAATGATGCCTGAAAGAATCCTAAGTCAGGCCAGTTAAGGGGGCAAAAGAAGGAAGATGGTCCTGTGGGTAAAGGGAAGAAGGCTAGTATTTTCAAGGAAACACAGGCATTGGGGTGTTGGAGCACAAACTGTGACAGTCGCCTCTTTTACTTTGCTGTCAACAGGTCAGATTTGGCAAGTTGAGTGACCAACCGTCCTCATTTCCTGAAAGGTGGGACTTTCAACACTAAATTTGGGACAGTCCCAGCTAAACTAGGACAGTCGAACACCCTGCCTTTGTGTGGGTATCTGCCGTTTGAGTTATGGGCCTTTTTTCCCTTCCTTCCTTCCTTCCTTCCTTCCTTCCTTCCTTCCTTCCTTCCTTCCTTCCTTCCTTCCTTCCTTCCTCTCTCTCTCTCTCTCTTTCCTTCCTTCCTTCCTTCCCTCCCTCCCTCCCTCCCTCCCTCCCTTCCTTTCCTTCCTTCCTTCCTTCCTTCCTTCCTTCCTTCCTTCCTTCCTTCCTTCCTTCCTTCCTCCCTCTCTCTCTCTCGTCTCTCTCTCTTTCTTTCTTTCTTTCTTTCTTTCTTTCTTTCTTTCTTTCTTTCTTTCTTTCTTCTTTCTTTCTTTCTTTCTTTTTGTTTGTTTTGTTTTGTTTTTGTCTGAGTAGCAGGAGAATACATTAAAGTTGGGATATGGAAAATGAGGAAAGGGGAGGTATGATTTTTTTATCTGGGACTAAGACATCCACAATGCAGGATGTATCCATGCTACAGAGGACTGCTCCTGCAGCTAAGACAAAGGGAGGGACCACAGAGAGCAGTCTGTGCACTGTACTGTGAGGATGGACAGTGGGAGATGGCAGGAGGCAGAGTCCTTGAAGTATATGGTATGGAGATATAATGGTGGAAACTAATGGAAAAAATGGAGCCAGAGACAAACTTATTGGAATTTCTTTAAAAATGATGGTTTCTGTCTCTAGGTCGTTAACCATAACAGAGATGACATGTAGTTGTATTCATCAAGATTAAAATTTTTATCATCTTTAGCTATTTATCAGTAACAGTGATGATCATGGAAGATGAAATTAGATCATTTCCTCTAAAAATTGTGTTAAATTAACTGATACAAGTATCAGCATCGGCTACATGCTTTTTATTCACCGTAGGGTCAGATAGGACTTAAAAACACCTTAACATATAGCATTTCATATAATTCTGTAGATGTGCAACATATTTACTTTTTTTTTTTTGGCCTTTAATCCAATTAAAGCAGTACTGTACAATGAAAAATATATTGTGAGTGACATATATCATTTAAAATTTTCCAGTAACCACATCAAAAAGTAAAAAACCCAATGGAATTAATCTTAATGCATTTTATTTAACGCAATATACACCAAATGTCATAATTTAAAAACATTAATATAAAAATTATTAATCAGATGTATTGGATCCTTTTTGATTTGTACTAGGTTGTGGAAATTCTGTGTGTATTTTTCACTTACAGCATATAATGAATTCAGATGCCAAATTTTCATCAGAAATATTTGATCTTTATGTAGATATCTTAAAATTTATGGTTGAAAAAGTAGATTCACATTCTTAAGTTGTTATAAACATACTTAATTTTCCAATGACAAGATCGAGTATCAGCTTTAAAATTTAAATCCATTAATTAAAATTAAATGAAATTAAAACAAAAAACCATTCTTGAGTCACACTTGCCATATTTCAAGTGCTTAATAGCCACATATGGCTAGTGACTGCCTTATCGAACAGCACAGAAGAAGATGTTTAGTGTATGAATTTAAAAGTGGGCACAGTTGATCACTGTCCTTTGTCATTCATGTTTCCAATTGTTTTCTTAGCTGACTATGCAACTTTAAACCCCAGGAGACTCCATCTTTTTTTTTGTAGGCATTAGATCTATAAGATCCCTGTAGATGGCAGCACTTTCTTCCTGAAGCCGTGAAGGGGAGGAGCTGTTGGGACTTGTTACTCAGATTCTGACATTTTTCATAGAAAGAATCAATTCTTTGGAAAATTCTTTGGCAGCACAGGTTAGAATTTTTCCGCTCTATTATAATTCTGCATAGATGGCTATTGATGATGAAAACACTCTCTTAGCCTCTTATCTAGAAAATTGCATGTTCTTGGAGTAAAAGAAGCCCTAAGGGGAAAGAAGAAAGAGATGCAAAGGACTTTAATCAAAGTGCTCTCATTTGCTCACATTCACACTTTGGAATGGTGATTCCGAGTGCCAGGTAATGAAACTTCAAAGTAGCTGGGAGGTAGTTTTTGTTTTATGTACTATGGCCCTGTCAATCTTTTTCTTTTTCTTTCTCTCTTTTTCTTTTTCTTTTTTAAATCTTTCACTCTATTTTGTAATTGAATGTTTTAGAATGCAGAAAGAATTTTGCATCATTTTTATATATGATAGCCACATTCAGTATTGAAAAAGCTTAACAATAAAATGTGAGCTCACATTATATATACTTATAGAAATGTCATGCTTTTAAATTTTGAAACACCTCTCCCTTTACCTCCACATTGCATTTGTGATAAAGGAACATGAGACAGGGATGTAGTATCAACAAGAAGAATGGGAGAGATTCATGTTGGGTTTCCTAAGGACCTAGTCAGTCTTTGTAGAGCTTATGAGAATCCCCTGGTACAAAACCCCAGCAAACTGCGGTATGTTTTCTTGGTTCTCTCTGATTGACATTTTCACATCACAGATTCTCTTCTCTGTGAATATCACTCAGTCTGTTTCCCAAGGAGAATATCAAGGCTCTGTTTAAATTCTAATCATAATATTGCATATTTTCAGTTTTATAGCCAGAATATTTGTACTACTAACCAGTAGAATAAGCCTAATTATGATTTTGTCTCAAAATTTTATAGTTTTCTTAAAGTATTCTTTAATTTTTATCTTAAACTCTAACATATTTTGTGAAGTGGCAGAACAGAGGGCAAAGTTTGGGGAGAAAAAGAGCTAACTTTGTCTAGTGACAGGTACATGTCATAAGTTGTCCTAAGTTTTTTGCATGCGTTTTCTTACATTACCTCCTTGAATCTGACTAGCAATTTTTTATACAGAAGAAAACCTAGACTACCATACCTGGTATCATATCTGGTTCAGAAAACCTACTGAAATAGTTTTATTTATTATCTTTTTAAACAGAGACTACATATAAGGACTTATTCTATATCATGACATTTGAGAAATTAAAATATGGCATCATTGTATAATATCTTGCTCCATATATTTTTGGTTCTCTTTCTACTATTCAGATGATTCTTCTTTATGTTTTTTTTTTTTAATTGGCTTTCATCTTCTTTTAAAAATGTTGCAATTGCTCAAAGTTTAGTACTTGGATCTCTGTTTTTTTCCTTATTCAATTATCACATCCATTCCCCATGGCTTCAATCGTCTTCCCATGCGTATTAATTTCCAAATTTATGATTTCATTTCCACTATTAGTCAGAGTAGGATAATTGGTTAAAAAATAACATTATAAATCTCTGTGACTTATTTCTATCTCACACAAAAATTCTAATGCAAGCATTCTCCATCTCATCTCCTGGGTTGCTCCACACCATGCTATGACTAAGTGATCAGCTCTCTTCATCTTAACCTCTTTTATGTCTTGGACCTCTTTAGCAGTCTAGTGACAACTAGAGACCTCCTCTAAGAATAATGTTTCTATTTGTTTGTTTTGTTTGTTCATTTGTTGCTTTTTGTTTTGTATCCTGCATATGAGTGAAATTGCACAGTTTTTCCTTTTTCCATCTGACTTCACTTTGCATGATACCCTCTAGATCCGTCCATGTTGTTACAAATGGCAATATTTTATCTTTTTTATGGCTGAGCAGTATTCCATTGTATATATGTACCACATCTTCTTTATCCAAGCACAATAGCCATGTCTTGGCTATTGTGAATAATGCCGCAATGAATGTAGGGGTGTGTATATATATATATATATATATTATATATATATATATATATATATATATATATCTTTATGAATAAGTATTTTTAATTTTAAAAATTACATAGTATTGAAAAAAGAATAATGTTTCTAAATGT
This sequence comes from Eonycteris spelaea, assembly GCA_003508835.1. Lineage (NCBI taxonomy): Eukaryota > Metazoa > Chordata > Mammalia > Chiroptera > Pteropodidae > Eonycteris > Eonycteris spelaea. Next base: position 1,215,602 of record PUFA01000260.1, read on the forward strand.
GAAAAAGAAAAGAAAAATGTAGTGACAGACCTAATAACAAATTCAAAGTTAATATCAAATTAGTGATAGGTAAATATATTTCAAGATATCTGCATCAAGTATAAGGTGATACGAAATATCTGTGGTTTCCATTGGTGACGAAGCCACACTTTGCTAACACTATTGTAATTGTCGCCCACATTCATAAATGAAGGAAATGTTAAGTCCAAGTTAAAAGTTATGAAAATGAAGGTAGATTTTTCCCATCCAAATTTATAGGACTCTCCGATAGAGACCTAAGGTTCTAGTGCCTCTACAATTACCAAAGGCTTCTTGGAACCCTTACAAGGTCTTACACATGCAATTGACTGATGAGTAGAAGCCTTGTAAAGTACTAGGTGACATTTGGGGATGTGGGAGGAAAACAAGAGGTTCTATGGAAAGTAACCATAGGTAAAACAAATATGGGAATATTTTGTAGTATTTTTACAACATTTTCTTTAAGTCTAAAATTATTTCAAAATAAAAGGTTGTTAATCCCGACTCTTATAAAACCAAAGAGGATGCTTCAAACTTTGGTATGCTTTGTGTGGTTTCCTCTTTGTCAAAGAATCTTCCAGAGTGACAAGCTAGGCTGGTCACTGGTGTGCTAATTAACATTAAAGTGAAAGTGTAGGCATTTCTGGGCCATGCGAAAGGAACACAGTTCTCCATATTTTGGTCTATTTCCTGATAAGAGTAATTTGATATGCTGTAATGTATGAATACTCCCTAATAATTTGCATGCCAATTCTGCTGATTCTGAAACATATTATCTTGATATCACCTTATATACTTAGGTAGATATAAATGTCAAAACTGTCAATGATTTTTTTCAAGAGTTCATGGGGAAATCTGGACTTGGAATTCTTCTTCTGCAAGGCATCTCTTCAAGCATGACTCCTTGAACCGTAGAAGAAGCGATCTGATCAAATTTATTTATTAACCGAAGCTTGTAATACTGAATGACAAAGGAAATATCCACTTTCATGTCTTCTTACACCATAATAGTCTTCTTACACCCTTTGGAATTGATGATTTACTGTTAACTTATTCTGATCCTCGGTATCCCTGACATTGACTTTGACTGCATGCATTCTCACACACACACACACACACACACACACACACACACACACACACATCTATGAGATCATGGCAATGAGGAAGTTAATATGGAGTAAAGATTTCTATAATTTTTAATTATCATTTGGTCATATTTAAGTAACCTATTGATAGCATTCCAATAGCCATGTTTTGGGAGACAATTCACTTTTAACTGAGGTCCACAGGTGTAGACTAGTTGAAACCAGTTTGACTATCATTTGCTGCAGATGTCACGTGCTGTAGACTGTTAGAACACACACACACACACACACACACACACACACACACACACACACACCACACACACACACACCAGAACCAAAGAACCCTGATATATTTGTCAAGACCCCACAGCAAATACAATCCACATGAAGCTACACTGACTTTCTTCAGGTTAGATCTTTATCTGTTCAAAGCATACACTAAAATAAATGACAGTGAAGAATTTGGACATAATGCTGAAGACTAGGTTTTAGTGTGCCTGTTATTTCTAATGGAATTATAAAGGTGTATGTTTCCACTGATGACAAATTACTGAACTATCTACCTCTACTGTGCTCCCTTTGCTGAGAGCCAATAACATTTCAAAGCTAAAATGTAATTAGCCAATTACTAGCAATGTTAAGAAGGTTCCAGAAAATTGTTTGACTCCTGAATTGTTTAAAATCCTTTTGGGATAGTAGACATCATGTAAATAAAAGAAGTTTAACTATAAACAGCACTAAAGAAAAAACTTTAAACACATGCAAAATTTCACCATCTTAATTAATATCATTTATTTAAGTATTTATTTTAGTGTGGATTCCACTCCAGTCTACTCATATATTTTATAGCTTTAAATAGAAAATATATGGTTTTATTTATGCTTTTTTGACTTATTACTGTAGTATAAATCCTTTTTAATATTTTTATATAGTGTTAATAATTATTAGTGGTATATACATAAGTCTATTATAAATCTGTGTCATAATTTATTCAAATAGTTCATTATTGACAGAATTTGAAAAAATTCTCTCTGATTTAAAAAGATAATAATCACCCACCCCAAAAGCACCTACATACTTTTCCCTTATATTGAACTATTTTTTTCAATGATAAAATCCCAGAAGTAAGAATGCTCCATCTAAGAATATACAGAGATAGACAGATTAGATGGATAGACAGATAAATAGGTAGATAAATAAATAGAAGAGATATATGTGTGTGTGTGTGTGTGTGTGTTTATGTGTGTGTATATACTCTTGCCATATATTATTTCCAAATGTCTTTACCACTTTACAGTGATGTATACATACCATTTATATTATTTTAACCATCAGTTTAGCAGATTTGGGTACTAGACCCAATTTTTGCCAAAAGTAATTATGGAAGCCAATAAAGGATTTTGCAGAGTCCCAGGATCTGGTCCTGGTTCTTAGAGAGTCCATGATCTTAGTCAAATTGTTTAACCTCTGTGAGTTAAGTTTCCTTTAGTTAAATGTGATTAATGGTGCACAGCTAATCTAAGTTAACTTTTCTGGTTGCTAGTGGTTTTATCCCTTTGCTTTTTTTTTTTTCCTCTGAAAATATTCTCTCAGTTATGAAACTATTAAATAGCTATCTCCCAGTGTGTGGGCATGAGATTCAAATGTCACTGGTGAGTGGTGTCTGTCAAATGCCTGTGAGTGGCTGGCTGCAGGGGACTGGGTGAATGCAGTTTACTTAACTGTTTTCGCCTTCAAGTGTATTTTTACCCGTGGTCGGAAACCCACATCAGATTTCACCCTTGGTTTCCTGACAGTAACCACCTTGGGGTCATTCTCCTCTTAGTGTCTCTAGACTGAGCAGAATATCTCCTGTCAGAGAGATGCTTGAATTTCTTTTTCATGTTGATCTTAAGGATAATATTAAAAAGGTTTCAATTCTGTTTTATGTGAACTCTAATTTAAAACTTAAAAAAAAAAATCAAATGTGGTTAATGGTATCACCTCATGGAGTTTTTTGTGAATATCAAATGAAATGGTTTATAAAACATCTAAAAAGGAACTGGTTGAAAAAATATTTGCTAAATAAGAAAAAAATGAATAAATGTTTCTTTTTTCATTATCTACCTTCCCTACTACTCTCGTTGCGATAGTCCGCTCAGGATAAATAAACAGTAAGATTAAGTCTATCTTTATTTTTTATTTTTTTTAGGTGAGGCAACCCTTGGTTGACCTCACAGATTGCAAGGACCTTGTCAGCTTACAGTCCCTTATTTTTATTTTTTTATTTTTACGCTTATAGCACCCAGTCTTCCTAGGTGGTCTCCCATCCAAGTACTAACCAGGCCTGACCCTGCTTAGTTTTCGAGATCACATGGGATCGGTCTTGTTCAGGGTAGCATGGCCATAAACAGATCAAGATTATCTTTAAATGGGAACTCCTTCCCTCAGGAACCTTAAAGGCTGAGCAGTATTTTGAACATTTCTCCTAAGGTCTGTATCAGCTCTTTTCTCAGCAAGGATGCGTGTTAGCAGAAAATTCAAACTGGTTTAGATCATTGGAAAACTTATCTCACATTACAGAGATTCTAGATGTGGGATGCAATCCTCAGTTGGTTGGTCACTAGCTTAACAAGGTTCTTGAAGTCTCAGGTTCTTTTCTAAATTTCTGCTTTGCCGTTTTCTATGTATTTGCTTTACCCTGGGTCACCACACCGTCAAAAAGTTGCTGCTACCAGCCTCTGGAATATGTATTCTCATTTACATCAATGAGGGGAGAGAGAAAAAACTCTTCCTAAAAGCATAGATCGAAGTGGTGTCGTCATTCCTGGACTAATAAATTGGTTTGGGTTAATCGAGGTCTGAAGCTGGGGATGGGGGTGGTGGGGTACATGATTTAAATTAAGATTTCATTCAACTGAAGGAAACAAATTTTGGGTTGGCACCAGCAGTGCCCACTGCAAGGGTAACACAGGGTTTGGACACATTGGTCACTGCTTGCCATGTTACATGGAGTTTATTAACTTAAAAAAATTGTCCAGAAAACATAAAGCTGTCTTTGATGGCCATTGTCTTTTAATAGCCTTTGATTTGAGAGCTAGAAATAATTTATGGTTCAAACTATTACCTTGATTTAGAATTATTAATAATCCTTTAGATTTTGTATTATAATGTTACTATGAAATGAATAGATAATAAACTGTGCACATATTCTGCAAATATTTATTGAGCTGTTATTATGTGCCATGCTTGGTGTTAACTGTTAGTGATGTAATAGGCAACAAGTCAGGGTCTTTGATATTGCAAAGATTATAATCTAGTAGACCAATAAATCCCTGTTTCAGATGGGATTGTATTAACTTCTTCTTAAGTTTACGCCTGGGCATTTTGGTAAAACTGTCATGCGAACAGCACATTCCATCTCATTAGAGGAAATGGAAGGCAAGTCTATGTCTTTGGTACTGATGTCATAATTTATTTTGTCTTGAGTAGAAGGTTTTCTAAGAAGTGGTTGAATTCTAGTTCATTGAACTCTATCAGAAAGGACAACTCACCATAAATTACCTAGACTTAAAATTTTGGTTTGAGGTGGATTTTCCCAACATTTAAGTAGATAATTCTAAACAACTTGAGCTAACAAGTGAATTCATTTAGCAGCACTTATACTTATAATAGCCATATTAGTACATAGTTCTTAACATACACTGTTGCAAAGATATCTTTATCCCTCCTATGGAAATTGAAATGGTTAGTAATGAATGACAGGGAGCACTTAGAATCAATAATTGACAGGCATGGTGATTGATTGAATGGACAGTGAATTTCTAGTTATAAAGCATTGAATGTGTGGCATACAGTGACATAGAGAACACTGAAGGGAATAAAGGTTGGCATAGGCACAGGGAGATTATGTGTCAGTCTGAGACACATCAAGTTTGAGGTTTGTCTTAGTTCAGGATGCTGTAACCAAATACTACAGACTGAGTGGTTTAAACAACAGTCATTAATTTCTCATGATTCTGGAGACTGGGAAATCTAAGATCAAAGTTCTGGCAGATTTGGTTCTCAGTGAGGCCCTCTGCCTGGCTTGCAGATGGCTGCCATCTTTTTTGTCTTGACTCCTTTGTGTGCTTCCTCTTATAAGGGCACTGATCCCTTCATGAGGGCACCATTCTCGTGACCTTATCTAACCCTAATTATCTCTCCAAAGCCCCCACTCCAAATACTATCACACTGAGGAGTAGGATTCAACGTGTAATTTTTTAAGAAACACAACACTTAGTCCATAGCAAGGTTCCTGTCAAATGTCCACAAGAAGAAGTCAAATGCGAAATCAGATGTTTATGTCTATATTCTCATCAATCAGTAAGCCTCGTGGAAAATGAGATTTTAAGACTTGTTTGGACAACAGGAAAGGAAGATCTTAATAAGATATGATGGCAAGATGGTCTATGAACTTGTTTTAAATTAAAGCACTGAAGATAGATGGGAGAACTCAGATTATATTAGCCTGAGTGTAATGGAAGAATGTGGGGACAGGGGAATAATAGGTGAGTTAAGAAGGAAATTCTTTGCTTTAACAACCAGCTGAGATGGTTTGTGAATCAAAATTATATGGTGACACTCGAGTAGACCCAGAACAAGTGATTTCAGCATTATGTGCTCTTGATTTTTTATTTTTAGATAAGATAATATTACACAATACTTGTCACAGATTTCTAAGAGCTGAACTGAGAGTACGCAATTAGAATAGAAAAAATCTTTATTTCGCTTGGAAAAGAGTTCATTATGAATGTTTATTAAATTAGGGTAAAATAGTCTAGAAATATTTATTTTGCAGCAGTAAAATTATAATCATTACTAACAATGCCAGGTATAATTTTGACTGTTTTATAGCAATATTCAGTTATGAAATTTTATTGATATATAACTATAATATATAATTTAACTGTAATATTTAATTTAATATAGCTAATTAAATATAATTGATAAATATAACTGGAAAAGGTTAAAATTAAACTCTCTGTAGAAGAATCCTAAAAGTGATCACTTTTTTTTGAGAAGTGATGCTGGTATGTGATTAGGTGTAATGTACAAAGCAAAGAAGAATTAAGCCGATATAAAGACTTGCACAAGGTATTTTTGGTATAATTAATTGCTTATGTATGTAATTTTGCTATTATAAATCTGATTAGTCTTTTTCTTTAAACAAAGATTCTGTCATAATAGGAAGCAAAAGAAAGTTGGAGAGATGCAGACTTTTTCTAGACATCACTGTACCTCAAATTAGTTCTGGAGGCGATTAGACTATTTCAGTCATTTGCGAGCAAAAAAGGAAGAAAGTATAAGTGTTCAGGAGGAGGGGGGAAAGAATGAAAGGCAAAAAGAAAGGAAAAAAAACCCAGTAGAAATACAAAGGAAACACCGAAGACACTAAGATACCCCAGATACATACAACGGCAGCATGGATTATACTAGAGTTTTCTATGGAAGTATTGAAAATCACTGAGAAATAATGTGTAACTTATTTGCTTAAAATTTTCAGTTAATGTGCTTCGGCATCATTTTGCAGATAACGATCCTCACTCTCCACCTTATTACAGAGGCAGAGCAGTTTCTCTTTGTCCTGTTCTCCATCTGTGATATACTTTTTATTGCTCAAGAGCTATAGAATTGTGTCCATGCCTATTGTTGTCTGCTTGATGGGAATTCACGTAATTGAAAGCGTTTATCCTCTCTTAGTAGAAAAATTGGGCACTTGGAAGAAATGAAATCCCCCACCTTTGTCTGTGGCATAGGAAATACTGTTCACTCAGCTTTGTTCTAAAGTTTCTCCTTCTTCCCATATAACCCGTTGAAAATTCAGTCCTGCACAAAAAAGAAAGCTGGACTTTCTTGTGACCGGCTAGATGTCCGTGTTCACATAGTTACACCTTTGGTGGCGATCTCCCAACTGATCAAAAAATGAAATTGTGGTCGTTCAAAAGAAACTTGGAATGACACGAAGAGTTTCTAATACATTGCAGCGTGAAAAAAACAAGTTATAGTACAAATGTCAAATAAACCCTATTTTTCGAATAAGCAATTGTGTGAGTAACATTTAAGTATATATGTTTAGATATACTTAATTATGAACAGTAACTACCTCTGGGGAGTGAGACTAGAAAAAGTGAGCAGAAACTTCCACTTTTTTTACATTTTACCTTTTACTTTATACTCTTCTGTACATGTTCAAATTTTTAAAAAATGAGCAAGTGTTATTTTTTAGCTAAAAAAAAACAACTGACAAAAAAGCTACAGGGAGTGAGAAATTACTTGGAATGGGATATGTTTAAATAATTAATTTGTCAATACACTGCTTCACTATTATTTTCTCTTGCTAAATCAAAACCCCTCTGCTTTCCTCAGGAGGTTGCTTTGAAAAGTAAGGGTAAAAATTTCTAAAGAAACACACAGCTCAACTGTCCCATCTCCAGCCTAAATTCCTCATTTTGCTTTTGTTAATAACAAATGTTCCATGTAGATTTTTAAGGTAAATAAAGGAATGTGGGTGTTGAGCAGGGCAGTACATACAGCCATAGTCAGTGGGAAACCATACTTTTGTAACAGCCAATTTATCAAATTGGAGCAGGAAGGAGATTAGGAACAACAGGAAGTGAGGTACCAGTAGGGGTCTTAACTACTGGGCACTGTGACATGCACTCAAATGTCCCAAAAGAGTGGCCTTTCAAATTTATGCACCAATCTGAATCTTTATGAACTTCTCTAATTCTATCATTAAATAGTGAAGAAACAAATAATTGCTATTAACTTTTGTAATAACTTTGCATTATATTACAGAAGGTGTGTTGTATTTTATGTGACCACAGGTATCACCCTCTGCCTCCCTCCACCACCCCCCCCCCAACCCCGGCCAGAAGAAAGACCCAGACTTGCATCATTTTTTTTTAATATTTAAGTCAGGGTTTAGCTACATCTGTGGCAGATTCTCTGATTAGTGAAGCTAAAAAGAATAAAGGACTAAGAGAGATGATTGCTACATGGTGACCGCCAAACTAGTGAGCCATTCAAAATGGAGTCCTGTTGACGGAAATATCCAGATTTGCAAACCCGTGAACAAAAACATTATATTCTTATCAGATGGACACTCTTGATAACATGTTAAATGCTAACGGACTGCTTGACAGGGAGGTTATAAAGATAAAAGTTCTGAGTGGTTGTAAATTGGACAAATTGTAAAGCATTAGTCAGTCATACTCTCTTTCATCAGCTCACTTAAAATATCATCATCTTCATTTGACTATACCTCAGATCGACTGCTTCTTAGATTATTGAACATCCTTTTCCTTCAGGTTCTTAACATTTCTCTTAGATTGAATTGTCCCCACAAAAAGATATGTCGAAGAATGTGACCTTATTTAGAGATAGGCTCTTTATAAAGATAATGAAGTAAACATACAGTCATTAGGATGGGCCCTAATCAAACATGACTGATGTCTCTATAAAAAGGGGAAGTTGGGACACAGGCATGCAGAGAATGCCAATGTGAAGATGAAGGCTAAGATTCAAGGGATGCTTCTACAAACCTAGAACACCAGAGATTGCCAGCAAGCCACTGGAAGAATTAGGAGAGAAAACATGGAACAGATTTCTTCTCACAGTTTTCAAAAGGAACCAGCTCTGCTAACACCTTCATCTTAGACTTCCGGCCTCCAGAAATGTGGGACAATAACTTTCTGATGTTTAAGCCACCTGGTTTTAGGTACTTTGTTACGGAAGTCCTAGCAAACATACTCTCTCATCTGTGATAACGCTAAGGCTCTGCAACAATTCTGACTTATTTTTCTAGAGGACTGAAAAACCTGTTGATGAAGAATATTCTGTTTGCTAGAATGTACATTTGCAAGCAGCTGCTCTGAGGCGACTGGAGACCTTTACTCTGGTCCTAGTTAAAAGGAAGTCTACAGGTGGCGTCAGGTAGCCTCCTTGGCAGGCTCCCAGTGACTGGGGAAAGCTAGGGCTGTTTTCTTGCTGTATGGGTCTTTGCTCAAGTAGGAACTGTGGTATCTTCTCTTTCACTGATTTATGGGGAAGATCTTGCTTGTTGTAGAGTCAAGAACAGAATTTTCAGTGTCTAATTATCTTAAAAACAAACAAACAAACAAACAAAAACACAAACCTCTCATTTCCTCTGTTGGCAAGTGATTGGGCTGTAGAGGTCCTAGTTGGAAAATCGATCCCTGGGTCAAGTTCAAAGACTGAGTTGCTGTTTTGGGATTTTTATCAGTAGTGTTATGGCATCAGATGACTTTCAACTAAATAAACATACCTAATATTTTTGGTAAAAAGAAAACTTTCTAAGACGAGGGTGAGAAACAGATTAGGACATAGTGCTTCACATGAAGCGGGTGTTTAATAGGTATTTGTAAAGTTGGAATAAGTTAGATTAAGCGGGTTTATTATAAAGAACATTATCATTAGGGAGTGGAGAGGGCTTCTGAAAGAATTTGGTCACTGTTGGTTCACATTGCAATGACTCTGGATTGCCACCATTTCACTTGCTGGTAAAATTTACTAGCAATCAGAGATCTAGAGTGTCACTCCCTGGCTTTTGTTGTTCTACTCTTGAAAGCTTCCTTTGTTCACACTGGTGCCACTTTGGGAAGTATAGCCTCTAACAGAAAACAATGAAGTTGGGGTGTGTGGGAACAAATGGTTGTTCTGAGATCATAACTGACAATTCGTTTGAAGTTAAGTTGTGTTGTTTGAACTTTTCTTCTCCAAACAAGGAATCACATACAAAGAGTGAGTAAAAGTTTCTAGAGTCCTGGGTCCCAATTAGCTGATTAGAATGAGTAGAAAAAAAAAAAAACATGGGACTAAATGAAGTCACTGTTAACCATCAAATAATATAGTTATTTCAAACTGTGTTCCTCTTGGCTTGTCATTGACTTTACTGTAGTGTCCTTTTATTGACTTATCCCTCATCTCACCTTAAAGGAAATGATGGAATAATAGGGATGAGGTGGACCTTGAGTCAATGTCCGGTCTAATGTATCCCTTTGACTTTAAGAAGGTCAAACTTCAAAATGTTACCTGCATGACTACTCTCCAGGCAGCCAATTCTGTCACTGGGCAAGGACTGAAGTATCAGGAGAGGTAACAGGAAGGACAAAGGTAAATGTTAAAAAGAAAACGATCCATCCTACGGAATAGACAGACCCTAAACAACAGAATTGCTCATTGATGGAGACAAATACTAGCAGGTCACATGGTCCTGGAAGTTACAGCTTAGAGCAGAGGGCAGAGAGAAACAAAATCTCCTGCAGGAGATGGATGTTCCAGGCTTGCTCCTGCTAGGTTCAGATAGGCACCAGGACTGGCAGGCCAAGAGAAGTGGGCCTGGGATCAGGTCTAATCAGAAGATGTACTGACTTTTTATGATTCGGGCAGCAAAAGTTGCGGTCATACGGTCAGTAACTATAAGAACGACTGTGTAAGTTCTTTATATCTCAGAAGGGAGGCCAAGGAAAGAGGATAAAGGATGGATGGCAATTTTAGTTGCAAGTAAAAGGTTCAGGACTTGGGATGCAGTAAAGAACAGGTAGTCCAAGTTCAAGAAAAGAGGCTGGGCCAGAGCAAATTTGACAGCAGGAATCAAAATCATTAGTTTGGATGCCTGGAGGACATAGGAGAGGAGTGGAGAGTAGTTTGGGGAAGTGGGTAGTGCTCCGGCTGAAAGAGGCTGTCACAAGCAGTCAGAAACCACAGTCGTGAAATATCAGGGGAAGGAGGCCCAGGAATTCATTTTAGGGTGGAAGGGATTTGTCGGGGGTAATACCAGTGGTTCTTGCAGAATTTTATGACGAATGGCACAAAGCAAAGGCTATTTGTTCTCTGTCCTTCTGTGAATAGCCTAGAAGGATGCTGAAGCAAACCATAGAGCTGTGAGTGCTGGTGGCTATTAACTGCAGGAGAGACGGCAACGGGTTTTCACTGATGCAGACGTAGGGGAAAAGGTTTGTTCTAAAGACTGGCCACATACTGGCTTGGTGAGAGAAGGAATTTTTTAGAAATAAGAATCTGGAGAAATAAGAAGTTGGGTTGACAGGATAGACTAGCAGGTAGGTATTCAGGTTTTATGTGAGAGGCGAAAAAGGTCCAAAAAGGCTTTTTTTTTGAAGCTGAGAATGGCATCTGAGAAAGGTTAACCCAGGCTCGTGTGGAAGCTAGCTTGGAGTAGGAGAAACTGGAGAAGGGCATGTTTGCTGCTGAGGCTGGAGTTTCTTTTTCCTTTTACCAGTCTCAAATATGGGCATTGGTTAGGATGGCAGCCGTGGGAAGTGGGAAGAAGAGGTGAAACTAGCAATTAAGGATTTCACTGGAGACGCATGCTGAATGTTGGCGGTGTAAAGAGCAAGGGCTGTGGTCAATGTAAGGACAGGCAGGGGAGGACCAGGTGTCAATGTAAGGACAGCAGGGGAGGACCAGGAATCAAGAGCTAACCAGAGGCCAACGGCTGACTCAGGGGAACCGGTGCCAGCCAGTGCTTAAAATGCGCCATCGCCATTGAGCGTTCAAAGCCGGGAAATCCACCTCTTGACACTAAACTACCCGAGAGAGAATTTGCCCCTGGTCTAATTTTTAAAAGCAGTTTCCTCGGTCTTAAAGAAAAATCACCAACAGCAGTTATTCTTGAATCCTTCTTTTTTTTTTTTTTTCCGGTTACACAAGTTCTCGTGGTTAAGCCCGTTTCTTTGTGTTTCATGCAGGGCGCAGAGTGTGGAACAGCAAACACAGCCCTACACACCTGTGATTCTGCTAAGAGAAGCCCGTCATTTTTTTTTTTTTCCGAGCTATGACAATTCTCATTCCTTCCTTTTCCTCATATGTTCCATGATTTAATCCAGTCATTCTCAGCTAGCAGCACATTAGACTTGTTCAGGGAAGTGAGTCTCAAGAAAAAATACCTTTGGACAATTCCCCCAAGATTCTGATTTTATGGGTATGGGGTGGGGTCTGGACAGACATATTATTTAAAAGGTCCTCTCATATTCCTAAAGTCTGGCCAGGATGGAAAGCCGCTGGACTTTCAAGTTGTCGCTGTATTTCTGAAAAGCTGAAGCCCAGACTTGGGCAGAATTCAGATGAAGTTTAGCTTATGCTTAATGTCATTGATTGTTAATCGCCAGCCCACTCAATATGTCCCCCAGGATAGCACTTGACACCAAAATCAAGAGTCAAAACTATTGACCTGTGGTGTGCTTCTGAACCTTCATCGTGAAAGTATTTTTGCTTCTTCGTCCATATAATCACAGTATAGTAGATATTTCCAGCTGGACAATGTCTCACTTTTTCACATGATTTTGAATCCAAATGTAATAGTTATTAAATAGAAGTGATTCTCAAATATTCAGATTTTGGTCATTGTAGGATGCAAATACTAATAAAACAACATTTTTTTTTTTTTGCCTTTAAAACAACATTTTTTTTTCCCCCAAACATCTTTGGGAGTAGAATTTTATATGTGGAAGAATCCTTGAAGATTATTTTAATAGAGCCCTTTAATTTTATAGATGGAGAAACAGAGTTTAAGAGATGAAAAGCTCTATCTAAGGACACACAATTAGTTAAGGACAGAGACTAAGACCCTGATGTGCCTATTGCCACTCCAGAATGTTCTTTCTCCTACATCCTGCCTCTCCACTCTTTCTATTCCCTTCTTTATGATTTGATCTCTTTTCAACCTGTTTACTAACTGCTGCACACCCAAATTACCAGACAGGTCAGAACGGCTTTAACTTTTTATTTAATAGAGCAGGATAAAATATCTTTCTAATAAACAGTGACCAATATTTGTTTAAAAAGCAAATGATATACTTTCAGGTTAGGATATAGTTTCCAAATTAAGTTGTTAGTGGAAATCAGAGAGCTCTTAAGAGTAGCCATTATAACCGATTTTATTGTTACTCTGCTGTAGAGGTAAGTAATACTGAAAAAATAATAACTAAAATTCTAAAAGACGAGATACATATTGGTAAAGTTATTTTATAACTGTAAAATGCTGTAAAAATGTATATGAAAAGTCATGTAAATCATGGAATTATAAAGAGTTGGAGACTTGGATTACTGAGTTCAAATACTTTGTTTTAAAGATGAGGACTTCAAAGTTTACTTGATTAAGGGTCAAGAATCTTCATTCTTTATGTTTGAGATAGTAAAAAAATAAGATAAAGAAATTTATCAGTTGTTTTCTTTTGATTTATGACTATTCATTTAGAAATATGAATATAGAAAATATTAACTATTATAAAGAAGCATGCATATGTATTTTAATAATCTGGTTTCTTCACTTTATATACCATAATGAGTCTATTTTTGAACAAATTATTTTTAAGAACAGTGTTACAATTGAATTTATTTATAAATAATGGTTTATTTAACCATTTCTTCATTAACAGATACTTGTTTTTTTAAGTTTATTTCCAAGTTTTTAGTAAGCGATACTTCAATAAAAATCTGTTGTCTTAGTGTGTATCTTAGATTAGTTCCTTAAGATAAATAATTTGAAAAGTATAAATATGTGTGAGACTCTTGATAAATACTTCTCTAATTCCCTCCAGCAATGCATGCACCAATTTAAAAGCAAGTGCAGCCGCCCATTTCACCACTCTCTCCTATTCCATCTGCCTGCTAGAAATCCAGCCACCCTGATTATTTGAACACAGGAAGTGTGTGTGTAATGGACAATTAAGTCCCGACCAAATTTGGAAAAACAGTTAGGGTAAATCAAAGTCAATTGAAATATTAATTACATCTTCACCCCCCACCCGCTCCTTTTCATGTTTCTACCAATCCTCCACATCAACTCAGGGAAATTTAAGATTGACACTTGAGATTTCTGAGCTAGTGATTTTGTCTACGTGAGTTTTATTACAGCACGAACTGACCTCACTGCTCTAGCACCATGACCCTCGTAAGTTACCCAGCATCTGCCTACATGTCACCCGCATCACTGAAGGCCACCCCAGTGACTTGCACAGCAACTTGCTCTGGGCCGAGGGAACAACGGGCAGCTGACATCCCATCCTAATTTGCTCCCCAGACCAAAACACCTGTGCGTGGGGTTGCATGCGCCTGCCAGTTCTCACAAAGATAGCGGCAGCCCCTCAGCCACCTCTCTCTTCCCTGGAAAGATGCCAGCTATTTTTCTGGCTGGAGAAGAATGGGCTATTTGTTCTCAGGAGCCAGGCTCATAAGTGACACTGGTTCATGCAGAGCAAGATGGCAAGAGGAATCCCTTCTGGGGCTGCAGGAGCCTCATAAGCCCTGAGTCTAAACAGACCAAAATGTGTTCATTCCAGAGTGGTCTAACAGGAAATGGAGTTAGCAATTCTTCATGAGTCTATTTAGAAAATAATTTCATATTTTGCTTTTCATGCAAGGTATATGCTTGTACATGTGTTTAAATACACATTTTATTTTAGAATAGTTTTAGACCTGCAGAAAAATTGTGAAGATAGTAGTAGATAGAGCTTTCCTGGATATCCCACACCCAGTTTCCTCCGTTGATAAGATCTTCCATTAGTGTGGTCTATTTAGTACAATTAAGGAACCAACTCTGATACATTATTAATAACTGAAGTCTATACTTCATAACAATTTCCTTAGTTTTTACCTAATGTATTTTTTCTCTTCAAGTATCCAGAATGCCATATTACAGTTTGTTCTTATGTCTTGACTGTGACAGTTTCTCAGACTTTCTTTGTTGTTGATGACTTTGACAAGTTTGAGGAGTACTGGTTAGGTATTTTGTAGACTGTACCTCAGTTGCAATTTGTCTGATGTTTTTCTAATGCTTAGAATGGGATGATGGTTTTTTTGGGGAGTAAGATCATAGAGGTGAGATGTCATTCTCATTGTGTCTTATCAAGGGTATATACTATCAAGGTCATTTATGACACTTGATTGTGACCTTGACCATATGGTTGAAGTAGTGTTTGTCAAGTTCCTTCACTGTAAAGTTATTCCCTAACCTGCTTTCCTTACTGCATTCTTTGGAAGGAAGTCACTACGTACAGCCCAGTCTCAGGGAGTTGGGAGTGATGTTCTCCTTCCTTGAGGGTCGAGTAGGTACATAAGTTATTTGAAATCCTGCATAGGAGATTTGTCTATTTTCCTCCATTTGTTTATTTATTCAATCAATCATTTCTTCATATCAATATAGATTCATAGATATTATTTTATACTTTGGGTTATAATATAATACTACTTCAATTTGTTGCTTGATTTGTTCCTGCCTTGAGAGAGGATACCTTTTTAAATATAAAAACACTCTAACAAAGAATTAAGTTGGCTTCAGTAACAGGAGACAATGCTTTTCTATTTTCCTTGATGGATCTTATTTATGCCTTCCTCTATCAAACAAAATTCTGCTTGCTTGCAATCCAAAAATTAATGTTTATCTTCTAATGTGCCAAGTTCAGAGAAAAAGTGACAGATATTTACAACTGAGTTAGGCAGTGTGCGACTCAGAGTTATAAGAAATACTTTTCCTGTTCCTCTCCAAATTTCCCTGGTGGCCCAAGGCTCCAGGATAAAGATAAAACCCTCAACATGGCTACTCTGACTACATGATATAGTCACTGGGCTCCAGTTGCTAGAGCTTTTCAAGTTCCCTTAACATACTTTCCTTTCACAGAAAAGCTTTTATATATATACAATTAACCCTTGAATAACACAGATTTGAATTGTGAAGATCCACTTATACGCAGATTTTTTTCAATTGACAATTTGAAAAAAACTCGCAAATGAACCACGTAGCCAAAAACAGATGACTGACATAAACTTATGGTGTCGATAAATACAGTACCGTTCTGTAACTTTATTTTATCTTCCTTATGATTTACTTAATAATGTTTTCTTTTCTCTAGCATATTTTATTGTAAGAATAAAGCATTTAATGCATACAACATATGAAATATATATTAATCAACTGTTTATGTTATTGATAAGACTTCCGGCCAACAGTAGACTATTAGCAGTTAAGTTTGGGGAAGGGGTCAAAAGTTATAGAGGGATTTTTCGACTGTGGTTGAGGGTTAATTCTCCTAACCACTATGTTGCTCAAGGGTCAACTATAGTAGTCTCTCTTTTTAGAAAGTTCTTTCATCTCAAGCCCGGGCCTTTCATTCATATCTCCAGTCGTGGTAGCTGGCAAAGCGGAAACTTATATGGCAGACTGGCAGGCAGGAAACTCAGGCAGGAGTTAATGGTGCAGGCTTCACTTTTCTTCTCTGGGAAGCCCCGGTGTTTGCACTTAAGGCCTTCAACTGATTAGATGAGGCCCACCCATATGATAGAGGATAACTTTTAAAAAAATTCTTCATTTTATTTTTTATCTGTATCAAATATTCATATGTACAAATAGTTCAATGAAATTTGTTACAAGTACAGTCACACTCCTCCTCTCCTGTGGAGGATAATTAAAGTCAACTGATTGTAGGTGTTAACTGTACCTATAGAATACCTTCATGGCTACACCTAGATTAGGGTTTGGTTAAATAAGTGGATACTACAACCTGACCAAGTTGACATGTAAAACTGACCATTACAGTGACCGAAAAGTGTTGAATGTGGGAAAACACCCACTGACAGTTCAGCAGGAAACTGGAATAGGGCAGGGGAGTGGGGGTGCACTTTAGCTGGCGTGATCAGGGGAAGATGACATTTGAGCTGACGTGTGGAAAGAGAAGAAAGAAGGGAAAGTGCCAGTTATACCTCAAATCTGCATTTGTACAAATTTCCAGATGATACTGATTGCTCATGTGGAAACCACGCATGAAGGGCATACCTCTCTTATTACGCAGTTAATCCTGGGAGGGCGCCTTAACATCCCGGTGTGATTATTCTCCTCCAAACGCCTACATTACATGCATCGAGAGGCTGAGGTTTTATTGAGAAGGTAAAAACCTCAAGAAGGAAGCTTCGAAAGATGCTCGGGCAAAGCGAAGGGATGCTGCAGATGAAGGCTACACTTTCTTAGAGGTGACGCTAAACACAAATGCCACCCATTTTTAAGGAGTTAATGAGATCATGATTCTCGGTTTTCACTGTGGGAAGCCACCTAACCCATTAAGGCCTCGGTTGCCAGACTATACAAAGAAGATATTATCTCAGATCAGCAATTCTAAAATGTGCTGTGGTGGCATGCCTCTGTCATGAGATTTGTTGTGGGGTATGATTCAAGTACTTTGTTATCAAGTGATATAGGTGTGCTTTGTGAAAAGATCGAGTTATTCTTATGTTAATGTCCTTTTCACGCTCAAATTTACCGAGATGGGAGAAAAGTCCTGGTGGAGTAGGCACTGCAGAGAACCTGGGGTTGGACAAGGGAATGAATGTTCAAGCTTCCATGAGCCTCACTCTTCACGGGAGCGGGCGGTGGGGAAAGACGGTGACCTGTCAAACTAGATGACCTACCAGGTCCTCTCCACCCCTAGCATGCTATGGTTACCCGGCTTGTCCTCACAGCATGCTCACAGTACTCCTGACTTGGACCTAATTTTGACATTAAAGTCACAGTCACGACAAGGCTGCTCTAGATCGCAGCTGCTAGAGAAGTGGCTGGTAACGGTCCGCTTCCTGAGAGAATTCTTCTGATTCTAGCGGTGTCGGGACCAATTTCAAAAGTCAGCTGTTCTGTGCCAACCCTGTGTGCCTCTCTCACTCACCCTCCAGCGAGAGACTGCCTTTCCTGCCCTTGACCCAGTCCCAGGTGAGCTGCAGGCAGGAGCTGTGCTGGAAAGGGGCCATCCCAAGAGCGGGAGACCTGGGGCAGCCCGCGGCTCTTACAACTGAATATACCCTTTCTTCATTTCATCCTTGCCGGGCTTGACTTAGAGAGTAGTTAATGAGAAAACATGCCCTTTCCTCCCAATTTTGTTTTTACATACCCACAACAAACCACCATTTATGTTCTCAAATGTTGTGGAAGGAGATATTTGACTTTATACAGAGGTATAAACGGAGCCTCTTGGAGTGCCTTTTGTTGACTTGTTTTAAAAAATCTGTAATTTGACATATGAAGAATTATTAAGGCATTTTATTCTGTTAGGCATCAGCTGTGTCCTTGAAAAGAAGTGGCAGATATGTTGACTTTCCTGGCTCAGCAAGTTTTGCTCCAATTAGTCTTAACTATTAACTTATGGGATCCATTTGTTCTATTTATTAAAGGCAGCGGGGGAAGGGTACATGAGAGGCTTGAATTCCTTGACCATTACACTGTCAAGCAGGTCTTATGGAGTATATAAAGAGAGTATTCATTGTGCCTTTAAATTTGTTTTATAGGGCCAGTGGTTTATCTGGATAAAATGTAAAGAAAATCTCAAGACTTTCTGGTCACCTCCAAGTAATAAAAGACTGCTAGTCACTAACCGATATAACCAGTCTGATGAAAATATCAAATGATATGAGTTTTGTTTAATGTCACATCTCCTTGCCTTTCCCAGTCCAGGCCTCAAACAAGCTCGTTGCCTGTAATGGGATGAAGGAAAGTTAGCTCTTTTTCCTTCAGTCAAATTTATTATTCTTTATGCACTTTGCCAGGCGAATTTCTGATCCCTGAGGCTTGAAATAGATGGGTTGGGAGGCGAGGAACGAGGCAGGAAATACTGCGGTAAGCTTGTCATGCTTTCTGGGTCTGGCAGGTGTCAGGAGCTGCCTCTCTCTTTCAGCAGCTCATTCCTGGGCTCGTTGGACATACTCTCTGTACTTCCTGGGGATCTTTTGCTGGTGAGTCCCTCCATGCAGTAAGATCACACCCTCTGCCTGGTTATGCATGGTCCCTCCTCAGCCTCAGGGATCAGCAATGCATTTGCTATTCAGGTTGTCTGTCTCCTTCCTGCAGCCCTCTTGGGCTGGATCCAAATTGAACCTACACTGGTTCTCTCTTGCATGTGGCCCACATCAACTTCATCCTTTGCCCCCACAAACTTTGGGAGCATAGTCCAATCCCAACACACCCATTTTTTCTTGCTGGCCATTAGGAGAGGGCTGGGTTCTCTTGTCCTGAAGATTTCCAGGCGGATCAGACACAGGCAGCCCCGGAGTCTGCCAGTTCTCAGCAGACATTTGTCAAGTCTTCTGGGAGTTGTGTTGAGGCCACTTTCCTTGGGCTTGGGGTGGTGTGGGCATGTCCTTGCTCTTCCACCTGAGGTGGAACGGGATGCACAGCAAATGACTTTCTCCCAAGATCCTCTCATTTCCCAGCTTCTGGTTCTTTTATATTCTTGATGTATGAGAGAGAAGAGTGAAATCTCCACTGTGACATTTTTTTTCCTCCCCGAAGACTACACTGGTGGCCTTAGATTTCACTTTGGAGTGTGACCTAATCTAATATTTAGGGATCTCAGACCAACACTGGGTCCAAATGACACGATTTTCACATTCTGTGTATGTGTGTGTGTGTGTACGCATACATGTGTGCTTTAAAAAAAATCTATTGACCATCAAATCACTTAACTCAGTTAACAAAATGACTGAAAAGGTGAGGCCAATCTTTCTACCACCAAGAGTGTCCATTGTGTCATCCTGAGTTGATTCCTGAATGTGGTCTCTACCTGCAGGGAGTTTGGCAAATTGGTTTTATAATGGAAATTTCTGGACATGAATAAAAGGCTGTATAAAGTTGGATATCATGAGATTTTTCCAAGAGTACTAATATAAGCAGCGAAGGCTATTAGTGATGATGAGGAGTTTGTGGTGATTGAGTAGAACCGTTATATCTGGTCGTGAATGGAGAGAGCACCTCCAGGTCAGCTGGCCCCCTGCTAAGGGTGTGGTACTGGGGGGACCTTGAATTTACTCTGTTCGTACCTTTGACTTTGTGACTCTGCAGTCACTGGGCCACATGTTCCTGTGGGTCATTAACAGGAGAGGTCCCTGCTGTGGATGGAGCTGAGACTTGAGGGTCTCAGAGGAGACTCAGTGTAATTGGCACAAAGAGCCTATCTTGAACTGTTAGGGCAGGGCCAGGACACCAGAGTCATGTGGATTTCAGGTCATCTGCTGATCAGAACACATCCTCTTGCCCTGTACTTCTTGAGGAATGGCTATTGTTCTGTTTCTGATAGTAATGAACGCCTGGTAAATACTACATGACTGAAAACAATAGGTAATACGTAGAAAAGATTTTTATCTACATGAAGCTAGACAAGTTGGAGTAAATTTCATTCATTTAATCCAATTCATTTATCCTTTCTTTTCCAGGATATTTACTGAGCACCAAGTATATGCCAGGCAGCATGTTAGGGGCCCACAATGACCTCAAAAGCTAGTTAAGAAATATAAACACTAAACAACATGTGTAATTCAAAGTGACAAGTCCTGTAATAGCAGGTCGCCTACTCACTGTCCATGGAGAATTAAATCTACTTAGTTGAGTTGTTAATTTTGATCTAGGTACTTGTCATAAAAAAACACATTTTAAAAAATATTAGGGTAATAGAATGTTATCTTAATTTTCTCTTAATGGGATTTCTAAAAATTTGGAATAGAATATATTTAACTCTGCAAAGAATTCTTAATATCAAACTTCCTTTGGTGTCTATGCTATGGACCAGGAAACTTAATAAATGCATAACAATATTTTTCTTCTAATATAAAAACAACTATTTGGCTTCTTTGTAAAAGTGAAAAATTAGGCATAAATATAAAACCTCTTCTTTCCATTAAGAATATGTTGAAGGTCACAATTACTGTTTCCCTGTTTATTGGAACCCACAATCTCCAAATCCAGTGGTTATATTTACTGATAGGACATAGATGAAAAAACTAAAAGGTATAGTCAAGGAAAATTGGGTGATCTGTGGCTCCAACTTTACCGAAATTTTGTACATAACGGGATTTCAGATTAGACTGTAGACACATTTTCCTTTTGAGTCCCAAACATTTTAACTGTGTGTCAAAGCATCTTAATTCCTGATCTTTGACAGTCTGGTTCAAAATGTTTCTTTAGGTTTTTATGAAAACTTGCAGTCCTTTTCCTGACACGGTAGTCACAATTTTGTCAATAATCTACCACTTACTTATAAAGGTTTAAAATCCGATGATGGATATTTACTCGTGCCGTACAATGCCTCAGTGGAGGCAACACAGGGTGGTTTGCAACAGAGCTGAAAACGTTGTGAAACAATAAAAACTAGCATTTCAACAACTCATTCCAAAAACACACTGGAGTCATAAATGAGTTTCTGTTTTTCAAGTTTCCGTAGCTGGTTCTCGGTATTAATGTTCTAGTCCACACTGAAGGTGCCACTAGCAATGCTTATTCTGTATCCCCAGAGAAACGGTCCTGATTTGTACTGAATTTCAATGATGTTGTGTTAAGCAAGCTGTAATTTGGAATGGAAGGAAACAAGCCTTCAACAACAGCTCTTTATTTCATCTGAAACCTTCAGGCCCCATCACTCTGCCCTTTATCACACTTTCTGTTACCTTTAACGTACTATTTAGCTTGTGCTTCTGGAAACTGGCAGGGAGGAATGTGCATTTCTTACATCATCGCAGTTAATCTTTGCAACAGCCCTTCGAGGTAGGAATTGTTCCAACTTTATAAATCTCGAAGACTTTAATTTGTCTCAAATCACCCAACCTCTCATTGGTAGAACTAGTATTCAAACTAAAACGTGAAAAGATGCTCATCCTTGATCACAGTAAGAGAGTTTGAATTAAAAGTACATGGAGATAGTATTTTGAGAAACATCAACAAGTTCAAAGATGCAGCATATCTGTGTGGATGTGGGAGTTCAAATTGTCCAGCCACTGTGCAGGGCATTTTAACAACCTCTGCTGTAACTTGCACATTTACTCTTGTGAAAATTGACTTATGTACAAGGTTATTAATTGTTGCATTATTGATCATTGCAAAATTGCAGAGAAGCTTAACTGCCATTAATGAGGAACTGGTGAAATAAATTATGGTTCTTCCACACAGTGGAATACTATTCAGTCATAACAAATGAGGAAGATATTTGTGTAGCAAAGTAGAAAGATATCCAAGATACAGTGTTAATAAAAACAAAAAAAACATGGCACCAAACAGGGTACATGTTACTATTTTTAAAAAGCATGTGGCAGAGAGAGAGGAGGGAGTCCTATATTCATGGAATATCTTTGGAAGAAAACTTAAAAACTGGTAACATCTATTGCCAAGAGAGGGAAAATTAGTGGGAGTCAGGAAGAGGTGGGAGATGATTTCTCAATATGGCTTTGGAAATGTCTTTTGAAGCTTGAAACACAAACTGTATTATATACTTAAAAATGAGATAAAAATTTTAAATGGAATGAAATTTGGTAGATGTTCAATTAACAGTCAACAAGATTCACCTTAGGCCTTTTGGTGAGGTTTAGAGCTATTCGTTAAAACAAAACAAAACAAAACAAAACCAACCTCTAGAAAAAGGATGTTTGGGGATGGTCTGGTTGTTGTCAAACTAATCTGAAAGAAAAGTCTCTAGAACTGATGATTGTGCTCATTCTGCACTATCTCCGAGGAAACAGAAGTAATCCTCCCCGCCAATCCAACTTGAACCCTGGATAACCCACTATAATCGAAGCCTGAGAAGGTCGTGTTGAAGAAGTCTCAGTGATGGGCTATTGAAAAGAAAGGCCGAGGGAGTTGTAAGAGAGAACAAATTACCTGCATAGGCATTTTTTTCTGCTGTGAGTTTTGATTAGAATTCTGAGTCTCCATGGGGTGACCCATATTAATTAGGGCTGACTGGCGAAGACCTCAGAGAAGACAGGCTTGACAGCAGATAAGGAAGAGGTAGAGAGTATTACAGACAGGAAATTGAGAGGGACAGGGTGAAGGAAAGAGAAAAAGGTTACGATGTGTATAGTTCAGCCATTTATTCGCATTTGGTGTAAAAGTTTGCGGAATTATTTTTTTCTTTGTGCTTATGGGACAAAAATCTAAGGGCAAATGTTACCAAAAGTAGTGTCTTTATTTGAGAATCGACCAAAAGTTTGCCAATAAATTCTTTTGCTTTGAGTGTTTATAATGGTAAGCTACGGTTTTCAAGAAAGCTAGAACTTTTTGATCATGAAGTGATTTCCTCGACGAGTATGATAGCAAAATGGAAAGGTGGTTTAATGTCCTTCAAATTAAATTTTCTTGGAAGTTGAAATGTATCAAATAAAGTAAAGCAATTAATTTTTTTAGTTAAAGGAAGTCTATTTTCAAGTTTGTACAATGAACAAATATAGCAAAGATTTAATGTTTTTCTTTGCTAGAAAGTTAAATTCAAATGCTAGGGGTATAAGAGTCAGACCTTAATGAATTCTCTTCCAAGGAGTAATGAAGGAAAGGTGGAAAACTCATTTTTTCATGTTTTATAAGGCAAATCAATTCTCTGAATACAAGTCATTTCGATGCTTTGAACTTATGTTTCCACTCCCTTCTCCCTCTTTCATTTTTAGTGATTTGAGAGTATAGAAGTGTCTTGTGTTTTCCAAAGGTTAAGGAATTGTTAAGACTCTAAGAATAGCCCCTTGAACTACCAAGATTATATTTTAATTTAATTATGCAGATCATGGCTCACACTAAAAAAAGATAGACTGCAATATCCACCTGGAGAGACGAGGGGTTCGGTAGAAGGAATGATGTACCCCGTGTGTGGAGACCCAGATTTTAGTCCAGTTCTACTAGACTAGACCTTTCGCAAGTATGGAGTTTGGCAAGTCTCCTGTGCCTTTCTGGGCTTCCGTTTCTTTAGAAATACAATGAAAAGATTGAACTTGACAACCCATAAAAGGGCCACCAATTCTAACAGCTCATTATGAGATAAGAAATCTGAGTTGTTCTAGAAAGTAAGAATCTACTTCCAAATTTTCTCTAAGTTCTGGTTCTGAATTCTAGCCAGGATATTCACTTTTTTTTTTCGCATTACGTTATTGAGGAAGTTAGTTAACAATGCAAATGTGATGTCTAGGATGGGTTTAAGCATTCATTAGTCAAATCGTGTTTACTGGAGGCCAACTATGCAGCAAGCATTGCACTAAGCAATGGACTTGTGACTTGGAAAAAGAAGTCCCTGTATACCCTTTTTCAATTTATAGGTCAGTGAGAGGATACAGAGAAATACACAGGAAATTCCAACAGTGTGATGAGAGCTAAAACAGGATTTTTAGGAAGCTGTAGACGTTCACAGGAGAGGCACCCAATAGGAAATCAAGAAACTCTTCCTGGTGGCTGTCATGTCACAAGAAAGACTTGAAGGACGGGTAGGAGTTAGTCAGATAGAAAAGGATGAGTGAATCAGTTAGAGTGAATCACATAAGGTAAATATTTAGACTCAAGATTTCAGAGTGTTTGAGGAACTTCAAAGTAATTCGGTATGCCAGGAGTGCAGTACCTGTGGGAGAGTGGGTGAGAATAATAATTCAAATTCTTTGCTCCTGAGATAGGTTACTCTTCCTGCAATGTGGGGAATAAATGCTGGAAGAAAAAGGCTAGAAGAACATCTGGGGAGAGCAGAGGGTGGCCTGAGAATAATGATGAAGAGGAGAAAAGGGAATAGACTAAAATGAGATAACAAAAACAGAAATAAAAAAAAGATTTGCGATAGATCAAATATAGGGAGTGAGAAGGAGGGTCAAAGCTGAAGGCTGGAAGTTTTTGGCTTTCAGAATTACACGAATGGCAATTTCATTTGCTGAGATAGGACACAGAGGCAGGAGTAGGTCTGGGGAAAGATAAGTTAATTTGAACAAGTTGGGCTTCCAATTGCTAAGACATAGTAGGTGCTCACTAAATATTTATTGACTGAATGAACATGTGAGCAAAAATGTCTAATGGATTTCTGGAAATGTGGATTCCCCTTAGACAGCAAAGAGATCTTGGTTGGAGACTTTTATTTTTAAGTCTCAGTTTACAGATGAAATTTAGACCCCTGGGAATGGTCGAGATTATTTCGAAGAAGATGTTTAGAGGAGACAAGAAGGCCTAGGAGCTGAACCCAGAGGAATATCAACACCTGAGGCAAACCGAGGCAGAGATGCTTTCAGAAGAGGCTGAGAGGAGCCATAACATAGGACTGAACACTAAACCCCTAGCAGTAAGCCCTTTGAGGGAAGAGGTATTTGATTTGTTTATTTTGGGGTGCCTGTTACAGACTGAATTGTTTCTCCCCCAAAATTTATATGTTGATGCCATGACCGCTAATGTGACTGTATCTGGAGAGAGGGTCTTTAGAAGGTAATTGAGGTTAAATGCAGTCGTAAGGGTGAGCCCTAATCTAATTCGATTGTGGCTTTGTAAGAAAAGAGAGCTCTCTCCACCATGTGAGGACACAGAGAAGGCAGCCGTCCGAAAGTCAGAACGCGAGTCCTCAATTGAACTTGACCGTGCTGGCACCCTGATCTTTGGACTTCCAGGCTCCAGACGTCTGAGGAAATAAATTTCTGTCGTTTAAGCCACCCAGTCTATGGCATTTTGTTATGGCAGCCTGAGCTAACTAAGACAGGGCCCATACACTTAGAAATAGTCCCGGTAAACAGTAGGTAATCAATATTTTTTGAGTGAATTGAATAAAGGAGTCATTCCTGGGCATACTCATAAATATATCACTTCCTTGAGACAGTAGTTGTAATTGTAATGATTGTAATTGAGGAGGTTGGGAGAAGGGAGCAGCACTGACTAGCACAGGGGGGTCCCAGGTGCTCAGGGACAGTGGGAGGGAACCGGTTATCTAGATGAGTGTCGTCAGGAAATAAGAAGAAAGGCCTGAAAAAACTCCAAATGTACAAGTCTCTCTCTCTAATTCTCTCTCTCTCTCTCTCTCTCTCTCCTTCTCCCTCTCTCTCTCTCTCTCTCTCTCTCTCTCTCTCTCTCTCTCTCTCTCTCTCTCTCTCTCTCTCTCTCTACCATTTGACCAGGGCTGGTTCTGAAATTAGGCAAGGTTCTTGGTTGATTACTAGGAGTGCGTGTGTGCGTGCGTGTATGTGTGTGTGTGTGCGTGCGTGTAGTGTGTGTGTGTGTGAAGGCCCTCCTGAACATTAGATAGGCCTCTTTGAATCAAAGTGAATTTAGACACAATCTGTATGTTGCTCCCCTCAGAAAAATAATACCCGAATCTGGCAATGAGATTCCTGAAGTAAACAATAGATAAAGAGAGGAAGAGGGACACGGTGTAATAATAATTTGAATAATTGGAATTCTTTTATCACACAGCATTTATAGTGGAAATTCTTCTGAATTTGTCTTCTGCCACATGCAGTCTAGGTAAGTTATACAAAGATTCTAAAATAATTTTTTAAATGTTTTCCAAGAAAATGTAAGATGAAAGTTACTAAATCCTATTAAGCTGGTAAATTAAATCCGAATCATGTTTTGTTTCACAACGAAGAGTAGCCATCTGCTTGACAACCAAAAATTCAAACTATCTCCACCAAGTCCTGGAGAGGAAGCCAGGACATGGTATGGAGGTCCCAGGTTTTGTGAAAATAGGGATCATGGGTTTGATTCTTGGCTTATAGAGCATTAAAAAAAATTTTTTTTTTTTGGAGTGGTAGTGAGAAGAAAAGGCTGTTAAAAAATCTGGTTTCACTTGTTTCTCATTAACTTGTATCTTTGCAGGCTTATGCAACATTTGATCATATAAAACCTACTGTAATTAAAAAGGTCTGTGACTGGAGTGTCCGTGTAATTCTACGGCCTTACGGGAGCCGACTGCAGGGAGAAGGGTCTGGCTGAGAGAAGGGTAGCTCCGTCCCTTGATGCCTGGCAGAGCTGTGAGCCCAGCACCTGGCTGGCTGTGCCATCGGTTGGAGATATGGTCTGTGTGCTCCAGTTTGTAAGACGTCATGGTCTCTACTCTGGGCTGGGAGGCAAAATACACCCAAGGTGATAGAAATGAGAACAGTGTTTGCCATAGGGGTGGGGATGGGTCAGAATGGACACGAAGGGAACTTTTTTCAAGTGGTGGGAATACGCTAGGATTTCACTGGGATGGTTGTTACATGGGCATATCCATCTAGCCAAACTCATCAAACTGTGTATATAAAATATGCACATTTCATTTCTTATGAATTTTACCTCATGAAACAAAAATCAAAGGTCAGGTGAAAAAAGTCTACATGCTAATCAAAAGTCCTTAAAACAAATAGGCCGACTATTTTTAAAATGAGCAGAAACGTTAAAGGAAATTCTTCATGTTTCTTACACTTTAGAGGAAAATGAATGGTGTCAAACAAATGTGCAAGGACAGGTTCCCCAAACAGAGCATTTATAATAAAAATAATGATCAGTTCGGACATAGCTAGACCTTCATGTCTCAGAGCGAAGGAACCATTTCTAGTAGTGTAAGCTATTTTGGAAATAGTTCCACATTTATTTCTTTCATGTTTCTGTTGGAGAAATAATGTTTTCGTAAATGTAAGAAGCTTTTTATGGAGCTACAGAAGGAACTATGTTTGGTCATGGCATTATCTGGTTACGAACTAAAAATTCAGAGCTCTCTTGTGAGTCATGCTGCCAAGAAGTGCAGGCTTAATCCTTGAGATTGTGTGAATCTGAATTTTAACTTCATGGCCTCAGTCACTACGAGGATGCAAAGATAATCTTTTAGCATAAACGACTTTGGAAATGGTAGAATATTACCAAGTTAGCTTTTGGAGATGGTTATCCAGAGAGAGGTAATGTTATTTTATCCTTATACGTAGCTGAATTAATAAATTACCAGATCTTCGATGACCTAATATGACCAAGCACAGTGTTAGAATCCCCAAATAATTCTATGCACACCCTTCAGGAGCTCTGAGCAGGATGAGGGGATGATAAATAATAACTCAAATTCAGGGAAGAATGTGATAAATGCATGAGAAATTCCACTGGCGTTCAGAGGAGAGGAAATTCCTTTTGAATAAGGGAGCCATTATAGATGTGGGTGGCATTTGGACTGGCCCTTAAAAATGGTATGCTTTACCCTGAGAAGCCAGCACAGTGGGGGACATGGGCAGAGAGAATGTCAGCAGGAAAGCTTTGAGTGCGTGGTGTCTCAAATTTTCACTTGGTGGAAGCATGAGCGATGCATGGAGCAGATACACCAGACAGGACATAGCTGTGAGGAGAGGGGGGCTCGAGTTCCTGGGGAAGTATAATCTGGGTGAAGGGTCATGAGAAGATGGATCCCGAAGGAGTAAACCCAAGGGAATAAAAGGCAGCAGGAGCTAGGAAGAAACAGGGGAAGGGAAGAGGCCCGGAGGTCCCTAGGAGGTTCCACAGCAGGGAAGGTAATGAGCCCCCGAGGGAGAGCGCTGGCAGAGGGTGGGGGAAGGGAGAGATGGCAAGGCTGGACTGCTCCAAGTGGGGAACATGAGGGGAAGGCGGCCCTCCAAGGAGGCTCAGACACTGAAATCTGGGCGATGGGAGGGACTGTGGTCTTCTTCACAGGCCAGGTTTGTTGAGGGGACACCATGTTTGGGGGTAGGAGTGGAGAATGACGAATCATGTTGTGAATAAACCAGCAACGCCCAGTGGGTCTGGGAGATACAGTCAGTGGTGGAGCTAGAGAAGTAGGCTTGACCTTTCTTCACCTGTGAGTACCATCAAGTGACTCAGGGAGTGGGCGTGTTCAGCAGGACAGTGTAGAGTTGGGAGAGGAGAGAGCTGGGAGCCGGACTCTGAAATTGATGCCAGAAGCACGAGGAGAAATTTGGCCAGGTACAGCATCCTTTCCCACCTGCCGTCACCAAGCCTGGGGGACAAAGCTTACGAAGAAGAGGAAGGAGACTGATGGAGAGAAAACGTTCAAGAAATCTGCTTTTATTGATTAGCTTTGATTATTAGTCTCAAAATACTCAAAAGTCTATAAAGAGATATCCAGGCTTCTTATTCTTTTAATGTACAAGGTGACAATTTGGAGATTCTTTCTTTCTTCCTTCTTTTTCTTCTCTGTCCTCCCTCT
The DNA here is from genome assembly GCA_003508835.1 of Eonycteris spelaea. Taxonomy (NCBI): domain Eukaryota; kingdom Metazoa; phylum Chordata; class Mammalia; order Chiroptera; family Pteropodidae; genus Eonycteris; species Eonycteris spelaea. The sequence continues at coordinate 1,244,658 of PUFA01000260.1, forward strand.
TCCCTTTCCTTCCTTTCCCTTCCTTCTTCCTTCCCCTTCCCTCTTCCTCCCTTTGTTTCCCTCTCCTCCCTTCTTTGCACATCATTATTTTGGACTGGTCTAGTGCATGGGTGGCTGTTACGGACCTAAAGGAAAGTTAGGATTTCCCCTGTCCCCTACAAAGAATAATTGCCTTTTTTCCGCCCCAATATTTGTCATTATTGCTGATTGTGGAGGGAGATCTTCTGTGCTCCACTATTGCAATAAATATTTTGGGTCTTTCATAGCATACAATATATGTTTGCAATATGACATCATTAACATTTTTGTAACTTTTTAAATTTAACTTTTTACTTTTCTTTGTACTGGTCTCAAGAGCCACTCATAAATCTCTCAGTAACTGCACAGGGTCCTGGGGCCAGAGACCGGCCACTCCTGGCATTGTGATTAGTCATTTAATACCCAAGGCAATGACTAATGTCTGGCAACAAAGCCTCTGCCTGGAGTCATGTGTCTTGGGACCCCGGGTGAGGGCACACTGGGAATGCCTTGCTTTTGGGTGTCAGTACCAAAGTCAAGAGAAAAGTTGAGGACCAGGTAGATACAGGTGGGCACTCCTGGGAAACAAGGGGCCCCCTCCCCATGATCAAAGGCAGTACAATCAGAAAGCTTAAAATCAGTTTAAGACAAAGGTAGCCACTTTTGCCTTATCTTCATACCTCAGCTTTTAATAATATATATATATTTCATGTGTTTACAGTAAACAGTCAACTGAGCTATTTGTGGAAAGGTTTGTGGGTTTGGTTAACGAGGTGGAGGAGTATTGCATTTCAGCTGGAAACATATCCCTAGAATGCCAAAACATTTATTCCAAAGTCTGGTTTCCTGGTGCAATCGGAGGCATGGCAATAGTGTGTCTGTTCAGAGATGAGGGGCTGGGGCCAGCAAGGCATTTGGTCCAAGTGTATCCCAAAAGACTTTTATTGTTAAATTATATTCTTCAGGAAAAACCGCCTATGTCACATTTTTAAAACCTGATATCCATACACTTTTGATTGGAATTCTATTTCAGCCATAAGCCTATGATTTGCAAGCAAGCCTGTTTTCTCTCTTGCTTAGGATGGCAGCAGGAAGCATGGGTCACTTTCTGGGTTCCAAGGATAAGGAGCAAAGGGGGCTGGAGCTTTGCTTTCCCCTAAGAATGCTGAGTCTGGCTGTGCTATCCTGTTCTCCAGGAGCAGACAGCAAGCTTCTCCTCACTCCCCACTGCCATTCATCCAGCTCCGCGCAGCAGCCCAGCTGCTGTGTCTGCCGGGAGGGGCTGCCAAGTGCCCTGCCTACTGGCTGCTTCCCGAATCCCTGCCATTCCACACACAAACACATCCACACATGCTCAGCCTCGCTCACACACGGAGCCACGCGCACATGCAAGCACATCCCTCCCTTCATTCTCACTGTTTCAGCTCTTGACTTCCACGAGCCCATGGAACCTTTCTGGAAAGATGCTCTTGATCCAGCAGGGTAGGATTGTTTTGATTTCTCTCTTTGTAGCTTTAGCATTTTGAGAAAGCAACTTACCTTTCCGGCCAGCGTCTGTATCCTAGAAAGGAGATGAAGATTTGCTGTTTTCCATAGGTTTTTGTGTGTATCTCCTTTTGCTCTCGGGACTTGTAGCATTCTTTGTGTAATTTATATGTAATTGAGCAGGTTCAGATTTTTAAGAGCTCTATGAAGTGCTTTTGCATGTGTTTAAAAAAAGACATTTGAAAATTGAAAGTGTGATTTACAGAAACGAAATCATCTGCAAAAAAATTGCTTTGGAAAGTAATGGTTGCTGGCCATAAAGAGAAATATCCGTGATTCACCTAATGTGGTTTTAACCCTTTCTTTGCTTACAATCTATAGTTATTGATGATAAGTTCAGTTTTGGCTTCATATAAAATCAGCTACATCTGCATGTTGTCCCCAAATGGTCTGTCTCATAACAATGAAGTAAAATGTTCATTTATTAGTATAAAAATATCCAAAATGTTACCATTAGTAACAGCAACGTTGGCATTTATTTATGGTGCCACAAACATTTTGTTAGGTGCTCTGTTGGGTGTTTGGGATAGTAATTAAAGCAAAGTATTAATGGTTGTATCAGATTGTCATGTTAGAGTCTATTAGGCTGAGCAAAGGAAGTTTTAAAAAGTATAAACTATCCAAGATTATGGGTACACAGCATACAATATACTTACCATATCTTTGGTACATATACATATATTTACACACACATTATACAGATAATGTGTGTGCTTAGCTCTGAATTCAGTTCAAAACTTTTTTCTATTTTTCATCTGGATATTTGATTCTGCATATCCTAGCCCACGTGAGCGGAGAAGGTCCAACTGTAGAATTAAAGAACAGAAATGTATCATCGCATTTTAAAAATTTGTTGGTTAGACCGTCAGTGTAACATAATTGCCAAAGATGTGGTTAATGACCCGATGTTACTTTTGTATGAAAAGGTCACATTTCACATTCAGTTTTCTAAAGTTTCGTTGCATAACCTGTGGAAGGCACGAACACCTATGTGCGCCTACCCAGACGTTTTTATGAATCGTGATTCACATGAGAGTTCCTTAATGGAAGCGAATACAGTGTTGTGGTCCAACCTAAACGTACAAGTAGGGCTGAGAGAATCGCAGATGATCGTACCAGGAAGAGACCACTTTGGAAGAGTTTGGCAAAAGGAAACTCAGGTCCGGCAGCATTCCCCGGAATGCAAAGTACAGCTCTTCCTCTGTGAGCACCTTGAATCTCCGCCCCGCCCCCAGATGCCTCCCAGCGGTCCGGCTGCTGCAGAGGCTAAATAGAGTTGTCTGTAGTTGGCTGCATGTGCAAGCGCACACCCCATTCTATCCCCATATCTCAGTTACAGAGTGGTCCTCCCAGGGTCAGTCTATGTACACACTACCTAATCCAGCCAACGAGAAGAGTGCATCCAGCCGTGAGAGACACAAACAGAGATAGCCTGGAGCCTGGCTCCGGCTACATAAGGCCGCGCGGGAGAAAGCTCGCCCCTGGATCAGTCTTCCGAGTTCATTTTCAACCCCGCCGTCCCTGGGCCACCTTTAGGAGTTCCCTCTGCGCCCCCGCCCCCTGCAGTGACATTCAGCCTCCGTGCAAGCGGCAAGTAAAGTAAAGTTCAGGGAAGCTGCTCTCTGGGATCGCTCCAAAAACGGGTTGCGACTGGAGTGATGTTTAAGCCAATGCCAGCGCAAGGTAACAGTCCTTGGCCGGCTTCCAGCACCTTCGTAATGCACATGGGTCCCGCAGACCTGTACTTAAAGTTGGAGAGCGCGAGCCGGCGAAGTTGGTGGCGCGCGCTCGCGCGGGGCTGCACTTGTTCGAGTCCCGCCGACCGGCTCCAGGGGACGGACGCGCGGGCGCCCGCGACAGGGCCACCACTGCTCGAGTCGCGGCTGCCGTGTGCTGCGCCGCCTCTAACCGCGGGCTGTGTTCTTCTTTCAGGTGGCCGGCGGGCTGCTGAGCCATCTGCCATGCGGAAAGACGGTTCGCACTTTGCTCGAGTCCGCTGACCATGAACATGACCCCTCACACCAAAGCGTCCGGGATGGCTCTGCTGCACCAGATCCAAGGGAGTGAGCTGGAGCCGCTGACCCACCGCAGCTCAAGATCCCCCTGGAGAGGCCCCTGGGCGAGGTGTACGTGGACAGCAGCAAGCCCGCTGTCTACGACTACCCAGAGGGCGCCGCGTATGACTTCAACAGCGCGGCTGTCGCCTCCACGCCGGTTTACGGCCAGTCCGGCCTGGCCTACGGCCCAGGGTCCGAAGCAGCGGCGTTCGGTGCCAATGGCCTGGGGGGCTTCCCGCCGCTCAACAGTGTGTCGCCGAGCTCGCTGGTGCTGCTGCACCAGCCACCACAGCTCTCACCCTTCCTGCACCCCCACGGCCAGCAGGTGCCCTATTACCTGGAGAACGAGCCGAGCGGCTATGCGGTGCGCGAGGCTGGCCCTCCCGCCTTCTACAGGTACCTGCGCCACCCGCTGCGCCCCGTCGGGGTGGCCGCGGCGCGCCTGGCGGGCGAGAGCGATCGAGTGGGGCGGGGTGGGGGGAGAGGGGGCCGCAGGCTGCGGGTCTGGCACTGCGCAGCCCGGGAGCCGCGGGACAGGAGACCTGAGGGCCAGCTCGCAGCCCGGCCCAGGGGGTTATATGTGGATCTTGCACTGGAGAGTCAAATTCTCTAGCTCGGTAGCTTAAAAAAATTTTTTTTGTTTTATTCTCCACCCTCCGACTGTCTGCCTGAGAGGCAGATCTGAAACCTCGTGTGCTTCTTAACTAAACAAGTGTTGGCAACCCTTACAAAACAGCATTAATTTGTGTGTGTGTGTGGGGGGGGGGGACATCAACCCAAAGCAAATAAACACAAGGCACTTTGAGTCCCTAGTAAATGTCCCACCTTGGTATTTAAGGCTGAAGTATTTGGGGTTGAGGAGCTCAGTTCTAATAATAATAATAATAATAATAATAGTTATTATTTAAAATTTCTGTTTTAATGGACTCACAAAATCTCCTTCCATCTAGAATTTCAGATTCGAAAAATGCATGGTATGGATGATGATGATGATGATGATGTTTTGGGGAAGCAATTCCTAGCTCACACTTTCCTCCTGCCCGGCCCAGGTTCAGAGCTTTATTGAACTGCACTCCTCAGGGAGTTGATGTGTCTTAAGTTTCCGATTTCTGAGACCTGGCTGGGTCCGTGTTGGAGCAGGTTGTTGGCATATGACTTATGACAGCTGAAAATTTATAGGTGTCCTGTGAGTTTAAAACATGTCCTATCGAAGCACGAGGGTTTTGAAACACGCTCCTGGTAGCTAAATATTTCTGGCCCACTAGGCAGAAAATGCCCCAGGGGTTGTATGGGGGTAGGGATGGGGTTCAATTTCTCTGCACCTTTCAGTTGCTGTGGAAGAAGCGGTGACAGTTCAGGACACACTGGAACCCTTTTGTGACTTAAGTGGCACATGTTTTGTGTCCTTATTTTTTCCCCTAGTAGAGATTATACTTTCTTCCTCCCTCCTTCCTCTCATTTTCCCTTGGCTAGTTTCTCTTTTCCTCCTGACGGACTTGGGGAGGGCTTCAGCAGGTGTTTCTGGTGAATCCCTGTGCCCTAGGCACACACTGGAGAGGAATGCCCTGGAGTGGATTTGGGAGGCCTTGGCACGCCCACGTGGCTCAGTGCGGAGTTAGGCACTGCTTGACTGTTCACGGGTATCAGAGGAGCCTCCGCTCTCACCCAGAAATCTGAATTGCAAGCTGTGGACCGTTTTTTTCTATTCCATGTTTTATTTCCAGAGATATATAGCAGAAGAAACGAGAGGAAAGTGCAGGTTGACCCCACAGGATACTGAAGGGCAGACTCTTGGGTGTCTGAACTTGTTAGATATCCTTCAGACGCCTCAAAGGAGGTTAGAGCATCCCATGACCAAACAGGTCCAGGATGAGATATTACTTAAAGGACAACGAACGAAATGATACAAACTTTAAAAAGAACAAAACTTTAAAAAGCATATTTCATATTCATTTCACTTGTTTTAAATTCAGGGTTAAAATAAAAATAGAAAAAGAATTTTTTTATCCCACTTTAAAAAAATGTTAGAACAAAATATAGCGATTACGTCTAATTCAAATGCATTTTAAACTCCTTGATGTGAAGGATGGCACTGGTACGGTGTGAATTCCATAACCTTATGATGGACCCAGAAACTATTTTTTTCCCCATTAATTTTCAGTTCTTTTATTGCAAATTAATGCCACTGAATTTCAATGGGCACTAATGAGACTGCTCCTCAGTGGATTATTTACTGCCTTGCTAATAATTACAAAGTGAGCCTGGTCAAAGAAAAGGGGAACACATTTTATTCAAAATCGTTCATCATCCCAGGGGCAAATAATACCACTGTAATGTGCCCGTCTTAAACTTTTTGCATTAGATGATATTCAAGTACTTTTAGAATGATACAAAAATAACGTGGAACTTTTTACAAAGTAAAAAATTCACATATTTCTTTGTGGAGATTCAATTTTGTAATGATTTTTTCTTTGTGGGTTATTTCCTATAACATCCTTCCTCTTTTGTTTGAATTCTGCCTCTTAATACCCAGGGAGGAAGTGACGGGTCTCTGCAAATGTTCACTTAATATTATTATTAAATGTTATTTAGTATATACTTTTTTTCCCTTTCAGCTTTCCTGTTTTTTCCCTCTGTGGGGGGGGGGGGAAAAAGAAAAAGAAAAAGAAAAAAATTGATTAGACTCTTTTAGAAAACTTTAATTTTCTTTAGTAGTTATTAAAAGTTTTGGGGGCCAAAAGTAGTGTTTTCAAACTGCTTTTTATGGCCCAGAGGATATGAAATCAGATCAGTGAGTCTAGAACATTTTTTAAAAGGAATAAAATAGAAAAGAATATAATAGAAAATATCAGAGCGCATGATACTTAGTAGGGCGGCTTTTGTTTCCTGAAAAATTGTTTTAAAATTGTTTTCAATTATAAATGCTTGTGTGTGCGGGCTGTGATATAAAATATATTTCTTACTGTGGGTTGAGGTCAAAAAGGATTGAAAACTATTGGCCTAAAATGTTATATTTAGTGAAAACAAAATATCAAGTAAGTGCCTGGTTGTTTTATTTGCATAAACTAAAAAGCTATTTCGATTGTCTTAATTTTATTTCTCCCCATAAATTAGCTGGTGTCTTTAGGTCAGTTAGATTAAGCTTTATTATTTCTGAATCTTAACTTTTCCATTTTTAAAATGATGCTGTCATGTGGCTTGTCCTCCTGAATGCCTCACTGGGATGTTCAGAGAATTTATGTTCAGTTCACATAATTTAGCATTAAGATGCTATGGTTACTTGTATTGGCCACAATATGCAGTCATATCTACGTATGAAAAATATGTAACAGGTAAAACTTCCCTGGGTGTGTAATAATATGAGAAAGATTATCACATGCCCCAACCAATCGTTATTAAAAGGGAATAAATTTATAAATAAGCAAGCTATGACTTTGCAGGTTGTATCTGACCTAAAATTTCATGATGAAGGCAACTAAAAGTTATCTTATCTTGGGTTCCTTTTTAGAATTGAATCAACTTAGGCAGATTGAATAAACTAAAGATGAAATTTAATTATATCCACCATGATTTAAAAAATTCAAATAAATTATTTAATGCTTTATGCTTATTTCAGTTTTATTACATAATATTCTTAAAGGCTAAATATTGCCTACTTCTCCAAATTACTCGACAAACATAAAAACCCTTTGCATCAAAGTCAATGCTCTAACAATTTATATACTATTATATTGGCTGTATGCATTTTTTGAATAACTAGTTTGTCCATTGATATTATTTTAAAACGATTTGTTTTAGCTTCAAACAAGGTTCATCTCTAGGAGAGATTCTAATGGCTAATTTTCAAGTTTCCAATATTTTTCCCTTGTGTTTCGGTGATGTTTTAGCTCTCTTTCTGCTCTTACTTTTTCATTCATTTAAATTGTTACTGTTTCCCTGACACTTTGTGTTGGTCTAAGAATAGTTCAAGGAACCACATATGGCCTGGAGGATGAGTGTGTTTTAGGTTGAAAATGGAATCACATCTTCAGTCCCCACTTCATTTTCACCTACTCCATGTGGCTTGTACCTGTTTGGTAGAGGGCCCCTAAAGGATAATTGGCACGTATTCTAATCTCCTTTCTCACAGTCAGTTAATTTGGGTCCCAGGATTATTTTTGTGAATGTATTTAGGATATGACATTCATATTATGAGAATATTCAGGTTCAGCATTTTGGTTTCTGATTGGTTCAAGGCTATAAAAGATAGACAAGATACAGTAGGTATCAGGAAAAACCGTAAAAGATGTCAAACTTTCTGTTAAATGATAAGACAGTAATTTTGTCAAGTCAGATGGTGTATATGAAAGTGGTATATAAACCATGCGTGCATTCAATATTTTGTCATTTTATTCACACATTAATATTTGTTCTGGTGCTTTTGTAAGCTAAAAAACTATAAGGAGGAAGAGATTTAAGTGGTCAGGAGTTTCATTAGAAATACAGATTGATGATAATATGAAATTATTTTTTTTTGGAGGTCAAATTTAAATAAAATCTTTATCATCATCTGTAATATTTGTTTACAGCATGTTTAATGATAAAAAATATTTATCTTGTAGATACATTTTTAAAAAGTCAAAACCCTGATTATGTGAAATAGTTTTATACAAGGAAATATATGAATTTTAATTATGTTTTCTAAAGTGCATACTCAGCACAAAAATAATACACCTAGCACCACCCTATGACTTCAGTATTATTTTTAATGCCACTTTAGGAGAACACAGGAGAGAGGAGCAGTATGCTAAATGTATTCTCTTTTCTCCCAGGATTCGCTGAATAGATAGAGGGGAACAAGTCATTTAATTGAATTCCAAGTCTCAGTTTGCTTACTGAAGAAAGGAAAACACAGATTGGCCACAAGTATGCAGAACCAAGATGCATACTCCCGAGAATGATACTGTATAAAATCCTAAATCCCCTACTTGAATACAAAGCAATCAAAGTGAAAGTGTAAGGGATTTCACAGAAAGGAGACATTCCATCAAAGTTAGCGAATAGTTTTATTTTATATGTTAAACTCTGCCAGTGAATTGATGGATGATGTGATTAAAAAAAAAAAAAGTTTCTCTGAGCTGTCCCCTACTTTATCCATAAAACATACCCTCATACTGTCCTCTGAAGTCTGAGGACTTAAGCGGGTGGGAGGTGAAGGGAAGCACCTTGATGATATTCTCAATCTCGTGAGGGAAGAAACTATAATTGCTGAGTTCTGTACCTTGGGGAATATTAGTAGGAATTATGGGAGAAGTTTCACATTAATCAACAAGGGTTTCGATGACATATTTCGACCCTATTAAAAATATGAAATATGGAAAGACAACTATTTTTGCCCCAACTGACAAAATTTTATGTAATAAAGGAATAATTTCAAGAAGCTAGGTCAAATAAGAAAGGGTGTGACTGACACTTATAAATGAAACAGTGGTGTGACGGTGGAACCCATGATGATGGTGGTGGTGGTGAGGATGATGATGATGATGGTGAGGATGATGATGATGATGATGATGATGATGATGATGACGACGATGATGACGGCAGTGGCAATGAAGTGTTGGTGTCAGTTGGGGTAGTTCCTAATTCTGGGTGCCTAGTATATAATTGGAGAAGTTTATCCTGTACAGAAATCAAATCCTTTTAATGCACTTTGCTAATTTTTGTGAAGCTAGAAGCTAAGTACGTAGTCAAAAATTTTAATAATATTATTAATAATTTAATAATAAATCTAATAAGTAACTGTAATTGCTACATGGAAAATTTTTTTAAAAATCCAAGGAAGCCTAGATTTTTTTTTTCTCTGAACTTTTTAAAGGAATCAATTGTGTCCTTACTTCGCTTACATATCATCTTCTACTTTAATCAAATGTGTTGCCTTTAATGAGATAGTAGGCTGCTTTGTCTTGTAATTTTCTACTTTCTGGAGCTCCTATGAATTACTTTTGAGAAAACTATAATTCCCTTAAAGTTCAATGAAAGTTAATAACTAATTAAAGTTGATAAGTTAATTAAGAAATGTCCAGGACTAGATATTTATGGAGCAGGCTTCAATAAACTCTTGTAGTTTCTTCTTTTTTGCAAGTTCCCCAAATCCAGTCAACCCTAAGAGGAGCGAGGGGCCTCCGCTCTTTAATGTTCAGATTCTCACCTGTAGCTTGGAAGCGGCAGAGCTGTCTGGTCCCAGGGCCTCCTGCTCCCTGGTTGCATCCCAGCCTGCATCCTCCCGCTCGCCTCATTCTGCCTGTTCCTAAACAGAGGCGCGCAGGGCCCCAGCAGCCAATGTGTGTGCGTGCCAGATATGACTTCCTGGGCAGTTTTCTTGGCAGCTTGACTCACTCTTCTGACATAAAGGCTTAGGATTTCTTCTAAGACTCTGAAAGTAAAAAGACAAGTCTCTTTTAGTTTCCTGCAACTGAGTGATGTTAGAAATAGTATTTTTTTTTGCATTGACATACTTCCTCTTATGATTTTTAAAAAATCATTCGTTCTTATATTTTTTGTTTCTTTGCTTTATTTTCAATTTTTTTTCTCTTCAAACTCTTTTTGGCCTCTTTTCCCCTACTAAACTTTCTTTTTTCTTTTCTGTTTTAGTGACTCCATTTATGTATTCCCAGATTTTTCCTTCCAACTTTTCTGGTTCATTTTTTTATCGACCTATTTTCTTTTCTTTCCTTTCCTTTCCTTTTCTTTCCTTTCCTTTCTTTTCTTTTCTTTTTTCCTTCTCTCTCTCTCTCTCTTCTTTTTATTTATTTTTCAATGAAATTTGAAACAGGGCTCAACAGAGTCCCTGACTAGCACGGGGAATCCAGTGGTGTAAGAATATGCCTTAATATCTCAGAATGGCATTAATTACAATAAAAGTTTCAAAATGATTTTTTCCCCTTGTCTCTAAGGAAAAAAGCTTAAACAAAATCTGAAAGAAATTTTCCCTTAGTGGAGTGCTTAGACAGCCCATTAATTAATTCATTCATTCATTTCACTCCCTTGCTCCAAATTGTGTAGCTCATCAATGGCATAGATGAAATAATATACACTTTTTTGTATTCCAAGCAGTTCATATATCAGTGTTAGCAGAGAGCAGCCAGGAAATCTTAGTACGTGAGTGGGTGAAATCCCAGGGCTTCATGCTTCTGCATCTGCACTTGGCACAGAGATGACTAAAGTGCCATCTTCGCCATTGTCTCCTGGTGACCAGGTTCCAGACTTCTGGATCCATGTGGACTTGCACGAGACAATTAATGCTGACTGTGATTTTCCACTCTGTTAACAAAAACACTCATTTTTGAAATGTTATAGCTATGTCTATGATTCATTTTACTTATATCATGAAAGTATTTTAAATGTGTGTGTGTGTGTGTGTGTGTGTGTGTGTGTGTGTGTGTGTGTGTTTGGTAAAACTTTCACAATGCAACATTGTCAGAAATTGATTTTAAGGGTCCTTAAAGGCCCCATATGCTAAACTTTGACTTCTGAGTCTGTTTTTTGAAGAACTTACAAATGGTTGCATTTATTTCTGCTGGAATGTTTCAAGCCATTCGGAGAGAAAGGATGTATATTCCAATTAGAGTACAAGAGGCAATTTAGCTATGTTGAAAACTTATTTTTCTTTAGTTATCTGAAAACACTTGTGGGGTCATCAGAAGCCAATCTGATGTCTCAAAGGAGAGATCCTGAGCACTGGTCTGTCTACACAGAGACTATAACTATCGATACTGTATTTCTCTCAGCCCTCAGCAAAGTGCCTGGCACGCAACAGTCCCAAGACACTGGTTAGTTGACTGAATGGCTGGCTGGTAGTGGTGGGCAGGAAGCACCAGTTATACCGATCTGCTCAGGTCTCTTGTCTATAAGAAATCCCATTTAGGAAGTGTCTTTAGATGTGATTGGAAGAATGTAGGGGGCTTGTGCATCCCCCCTCTTAGAAATAAAAGGAGAAAGAAGGACTCCACAGGGCATTCCAAGTCCAGTCCATCCCCATCATTTCCGGATTCTGTATTTCTGAATTTGCCTACGTTCTAAAATTGATTTATAACCTCCAGATCAATACTCATGACACTTTCTTGGTCATTCACAGACATGGACAGAAGGGTGAAAAATCTGAGTCATTGACATGCACATTTCAGCTGAGGTCAACTGAGGCGACTCTCTGCCTTTTTGTTTCATCTCTCCTACTCTAAACAAGTGTCCCATTCGAGGTCTATTTAGTGCCACTTTTTTTTTTCTTTTATGCATCTTGTGCTTTTGTTGGTGATTTTGCTGTTTAAAAATGGCCCCAAGGGTAGTATCGAAGTGCTGTCTAGTGTTCCTAAGCACAAGAAGGCTGTGATGGATGGTCTTATGGAGAAAATACATGTGTCAGACAGACTTCGCTCAGGCGTGAGTTATAGTGCTGTTGGCCATGAATCCATGTTAATGAATCAACAATGTATGTTAAATAAAATGTCTTTAAACGGAGACATACACACACAGCAAGGTTATGTGTTGATTGGCTAAAGAAAATGTTATGACCAGAGGCTCACAAGAAGCTAACCTCGCATTTTCACCTGGGGAGATGGTTCAGTATTCACTGATTCTGTGTTTGTGGCTACTTTATAGAACATAATCATGACCACTAGTGAGAATCGATTTATGTAATAGAGTGACTAAGGCACAGGTTGGGGAGCCAGGCAGCTTATATTTCTGGTTGACTCCTGCCTAGTTGTGACCTCTGGTTCATGTGCCTCAGGTTATTCATCTGTAAAATGCCAATCAATACAGGATCTATGTCTTTCAGTTTTTGTGAGGGTTAAAGAATTTCATAGGTGTCAAAGGCTTAAAACATGCCCAGGATATAGCAAGCCATTATTTTATTATTATTATTATTATTATTATTATTATATTATTATTATTATTACTTCATCAGACAGAAATTGGCAACTCCACACTGAAAAAGGTGACCGTGAGAGCTTTTGTAGTCTGGAATGTTCATAATGTCCCTATATTTGCTTATTTTGCCTTCAAGGGACCAACTTTAATACCCTATTGTGATTAGAAGTTGAACTTTTCCTAAAGAAACCAAGAAGCTAGAATTTTTTGGAATGCTTAATATATGTTGAGTACTGCGTGAGAAAAACAAAAGAGAGCAACTGTAGTAAACTCTGAAGAAAGAAATAGAAATCAATCAATAAAAGGAGTGAGGGGCACTGAGTAACTGGACTGAAGCAATCCCAGGGAGGGAAGTAGTTGAAACTGAGGAAAGCACCTTCTGAAGAAGCTATGATGGGCTGAGAGCAAGACAAGGAGGAAATTTCTGTGTGATTTAGGAAAAAGGAACTGGGGGAAAAAAGAGAGACAGAAGCTAACATTTACGGAATGTCTACAAAAAGTGGATTTTCAACCTGGGCTGCACATTAGAATCAAGGATAATTTCAGAATTATCCAGATGATTAAAAAACTCTTGAGACCCGGGCCACATGTTAGTGGTTCTGATAATTGCTTAGGGGTTGAAGTGGGAGTAAGCCATTTAGAAAAACAAAACAAAACTGAAAACTTCTTGGGCTTTTCTCCTGTGTAGTCCACTGATTTACAGCCTGACATTATTTCTCTAAATGTGATTGTATTTAATCTTTCTACAATTATGTATCTCATTTGTAAAGACAGGGTTGTGTGGTTCGGAGAGATCTTAGCGAGTGCTCAGGGTTTTGCTCTAACCTTGAGGAAGAGTGTTCAAACCCAGGTCTGCCCAATTTCCAAGTCTTCGGTTCATTGGGCCACTTGGGTATCGGAAGTAAAGGATAAAATGTGTGCCAAGGAGAAAGATGACAGGAACATTAATTTCTATCTCTGATCTTACTAAAATAAGATTTGAGGTAGGCAGTTACATTGGACATTGGCTTGATACAAAGAAAAAATGTGAAAGAATATGAGGCTGCAGACTTTGCCATAGGATACAAAGATGAAATTAGAATACAGCCTAAAACACAGATATGTAAATATACGCCTATGCTGGTTAGCCTGCATGATTTAGATTTTTGTTCCATGTTTAGGTAAATTGAAAGTAATAGAAACTCTTGAACTTCCCCTCTTCTCCGGTAAGATTCTCTTTCTTTTAGTTTTTCAGGTAGTTGCCACGCACCGAACTCTAGTATTGTTAATACAACTTTAAAATCCTAAATATCAGTACAATTGATTGATTGTGCAGACTTTCCAGTTGCGTGTTTGGAAAGCTCCTTGAAGCCTTTGAAGTGGAGGACTTAATTTGAGCATTCCTCATGTGCTCCTTGCTGTCACGAAGTATTTGCAGAATTCCTTCTGCAAGTTGAATGCATGCTATTTTTAATGCCCACCCCATCCTTCTACATTTTAGAAGGCTCATTTTATTGATAAGGAAAGCAGGCATTCTGGTCCTCTACCACCTGTTAGGCCCAGGGCATGGTTCGGTGAGGCTTTCCCACATTGTTCAGTTCTTAAGGCTGATCTTTTCCTCATGTGACTCTGCCAGAATAGGCAGCTAAAATCATCTTTGAAGTCTTAGAAACATGTATAAATTGCAACTCCTTGGGTGTCTCCTGCAGTTCCCACATGACTGATACCCAGGTTTCAGGCCCCATGCAATGAGGGCCTGTCAAACCATTGGCTCAGGGCTCACTGGTTCTTTGTTCTTTGTTTTTGATGCTCAGTGATTGCAATTGAAGAAACCACAATTGCTTTTCTCTAATGAATCCAACACTCTTCTAAGAAATCTGTGTTTGCCACTAGGAAACTTCTAGGGAAATTATCCGGTGCTTTGTAGAGCATTCACAGGCCCTGGTGTTTTTGTGTTGAGCAAGTGTAGTTCACAGTGATGCAGCACCAGTCATTCTCCAATACATCTTAAAAACACAGATGAGGAGTTTCTTCTCCAGTATCTTGCACGTCATTCTCTCCTTTCTCTACACATGGCCAGCTCTCTATTATGAATGTAATAGGTTTCTGACTGGGTTTTCATTTTTGAGTTTTTAAACTCTAGTTAATTTTATCATTTGCTGCCAGAGCATACTTGGTATACCGAAGTACCTATTTGATCTGGTCCTTTCTCTCCTTCTTAAAGAACCCTCAGTGGCTTCTCACTAGTCACAGAACTCACACATGTCCCAAAGCGTGACATTCAAAGCCTTGGTAATTTGATTCCAACTGACCTACTCCTGTTACTCCATGAAGATCTTGTTCAAAACCATATTTAAATGGCACTGTCCTACTTCTATTCTTTATAGTCACCTCCATCTCTAATATGTACTGTTTCTTCTTCCTTGTCCCATCTCTATTAAGTTGATTCTACTCAGAAGTCAAAGGTTCAGCTCAAATGCCACTTCTACCAGGTGGATTTTCTACTTGGCATTCTGTCAGTGTTCATTGTATACATATAGCTCCCTTTTTTGGTACCTCTATTTTGGAAATTACTGTAGAATGTCTTTCATTATGGTTGTAGGTAGATTAGAGTAATTTAATAGGTTTTGTCAATGAATGAGTATATTCACTCATCGTAAGCTCTATTGAATCATGTACTGACATCTCTGGTGGGTACAGAGATTGAACACATCATCTATCAAAGTCACTATAGCCTATGAGAGAGATGACAAGTGTATAGACCACTGAAAAACAGTGGAATAAGACTTGTGATAGAGAATAGACCACGAGGGGCACAGGTGGGGGGAACACCTAACCAGATGGAGGCCTCCACATATGGATGCCAAAGTCCAAAAAGAGTTCATGGAAGGAAGTTTGGCCAGGCAAAGAAGGGTGGGCAAGGCCGTGAAGAGATGCTGAATCTTGTTCCCTAGTACACCCTCTAGTAATTTATTAGAGCCACATTACTAAATTAACAAAATAAGGTTAATTTGTTAAGAATCCGAAAAAAACTTTAATAATACCAACCGCTGGTATTTTTTGAGCATAGTACACCAGGCAGCATGCTGAAAGGCCTCAAATGGTGATTTAGTTGAATCCTTACACCAACCATACGTACTGATATTCTCATTTTATGGGTGGAGAAACTACGAGTTAGAGATGGGAAGTGACTTACCCAAGGTCACACGGTTGGTAATGGGGATTCCAAATCTAGAAGTTGGACTCTGGAGCTCAGGTTTTATCCTCCTCTACTGTGCAGAAAAGTTGACAGGATGTCTTCCATTACTGACAGATTTACTTGGCAATTGATGTGTTAATTCCTCGTAATATCTTTATATTTAGTTGTGACAATGATTTAATCTTAGACTATGTCCTGAGGCTATTTCTTTTAGTTTTATGGGAAATAGCTATTTTTGTGATGTTTTGCTAAAAAGCACGTTTTAAACAATTTTCCATTAAGTTAGGGAGATGTTTTCCCTTCTAATATCAGAAGGAGTCATTAAATAAATTCTACAAAGACTCCCTGATAGCAACCTTATGCATTTCTCTGCATGTGAAACCCAGAAATGTTAAATCCTGGCAGAATTGTAGTGTTCCTTTGGTCCACTCCTCTCTTTACACAGATAAAATCATAAAACCACAGCATTTTAAATCTACCTCCGTATTTTCTAAGTGGAGCAATCGAAGTCTAGAGAGGTGGAGCATCTTTCTCGAGGTTTCCCAGATAGTACAGGCGGAGTCAGGACTAGAACCTACGTCTGCCTCCAGCCCATACTTCACACTTAGCAGATGGAGGCATAACCAGCCTCTGTTTGCTGAGGACGCAGAGGCCATGCTGTACTTCTACCCCGTAGACGGGGAACTCAGGCAAAGTGGAATGAAGGACGGACTGCCTGATGCTGATAGATACAAAATTATAATGGTGGCTAAAGTGAATACGCTGGCTGTGCCTGTCTAGACAAGGCATCTGTTTAACTGATATATGGTCCCTGTAAGAATTTTTTTTTTTACCTTGGTTTGACACTTCAGTTTTAAGGATCTAGCGGAAACTTATTTCTGATACTATTTACATTTAGATGATTTCCTCTCAGTTTTAATAACCATATCTTACTTACACCGTGACTGAAGATTTCCTTTCTTGTGTCTCATTTGTTTCCAGGGCTTAAAGCTAAGAAATTACTTTACCAGATTTCTCTGGAGACTTATACCTACTCCTTTCAGATTCCTGAAGCAGTTTGGTGCTATTTTTATTCCACAATTGCCATTGTGAAAACAGAACTTGCATCATTTCATAATAGATATTTCACCTTGGTATTGGAAAAATTAAAAAAAATTCAATCTGTACTTGATCCAGCAGCCAGGTTCTAATAGAATTTTTTTTTTTTTTGTCATATGGTCTCTATGTTAAAAAACGTGTGCCTTCTTTGAGGCTAATTACTAAACCCAATGTTGGTTATGTACTGTTTACTATTAAAATTTTCCCCTTGAAGTTTAAGATTGTTCTAGGAAAGGGAATGTAAGTTGAATAAGAATAGCAATTGATGGGACCATATGTCATAAGTTAATTAATGTTCCTGGTAAATGTGTTAATGAAGAACATGGCTGATGAGTTCTAGCTGTACTAAACCTAGATGATTTGACACCGTTTACTCTGTAGAAATTTATTATAAATCATATATATATAAATCATATATTTATACAATTTATGATTAAAAAACCATAGTATTTTTTCACTTTCAATTTTTTAGTGAGTTAAAAAACTGTTAGAATTGTCAATTAAAATATGTGAAAAGGAGATATCAATAATCTTATAATTCACAAGACTTTTAAAAAAGCATGTAGGAATTAAATATGCTTTTTATTAACATTCTATGACTTTTATACTTGTGAAAGGAAAGCAGTTTGAGGTGATAAAAGTTAGTATCGACCTCCTGAGCTTGCCCTTCCCACTTTTTTTCTTTTTCGTGAAAAATTGTAGACCAAAACGTGTTTTCTTCTGGTTGTGCAAATGATATCAACACCTGCTCAGCAAAATGATTTCCATCAAGGAGCTGGGAACAAACTATCAGAGTGATATTTTGAGAGGCTTTCACCCCGCATTTGCATTGTGGTGACTCCTTGCAGCAGGTGATGCTAAACACAGGACTGACGATTAGGTAGGTCCATGGCAACTTTTTCTAAGTCAATATTTCTCCTTGAAGATGATGGTTTTAATCCTCTCAAAGTTTAGGCTAAAACTTTCTAATCGCATCTACATGAAAGAGAGCCACACGGCAGGTGGACAGAAAGTGAGAAAGATCAATTAAAGCCTCATGCCTCATGGTACCGTGCTAGATAGAACTTCCCCGTGAGTGTGCTCTTTGTGGCTAAGCACAGAAGGTACATTAGTCTCTTAAACTGTGAGGTAATTTTAGTAAACATTAATTGAATGTGATATTTCCTTGGCCCAAGAGTTAATACACCTTCAAAATGGCCTAATTTTGTCCCAAACAGACTTTTGTCTCTTGATGCGAAAAACATTGTTAAGCCTGCGATGGTTAACCTTCCCACTGTCCTGAGCTCCACTCTAATTTCTGCTGGACTCCTGTATCTCTATTGCCTTCTTTGAAAAGCACCATATTTTAGATTGCCAAGCAGAATATAGGATGCCCAGGTAAGTTTGAATTTCAGATAAGTAGCAAAGAATGTTTTAGTATAATTATGTCCCGAGCGATATTATACTAATACATTTATATAACATTTACATAACATTTATATAAAATGTTATATAAAAAACATTTGTTGTTTATCTGAAATTCAATTAACTAGGCATCTTGAATTTTTTTTGGCAGAATCTGGCAGCCCTGGTTACGTTGCCTCACGCTTGCTTGCTTGTTCGTTCATCCGTCCTTCCTTCCTTTTTTTCCTTCCTCCCTCCCTCCCTCCTCCTCCCTCCCTCCTCTCCTTTTTTTCTTTCTTTCTTTCTTTCTTTCTTTCTTTCTTTCTTTCTTTCTTTCTTTCTTTTCTTTCTTTCTTTCTTTCTTTCTTTCTTTCTTGTTTCTCTCTTTCTTTTTTCCTTTTCTTCCTTCCTTCTTTCCTTCCTTCTTTCTTTCTTTTTCTTTTTCTTTTTTACTATGTTTCATTTTTGAAGCCTTCTAGCTAGTACACAGATGCCTACCTGTCTTTTTCTACTAGGAAAGAGGGCAATCTGATGTAGAATTTGCACACTTATATTTGCCATTATTATTGATCACAATTAAAGATCTAGGTTTAAAGTAAACATAGAATGACCTAGCTGTTCATTCTGTTACTTGAAAAGATAAGGCAATTGAAATACAAGACAAATTATTACAATGAGGAGAAAATCAAGGAGTTGGATCTTTTTAAAAAGAGACCTCGATCTTAGAACTAGTAATTAGGTAACTTTTGTGAGGGAGTAATATAGTGAATACTCTAGAGATAACAGTTTTCATGGTTGTTTTGAGGGAATTATCTTATTTTTGCAACATTACTGGATTTCAGGAAAGAGTAATTTAGAAAAATAATTCTTTTAAATGCTCTCTAAAGTGTGAAAGATGTAGAAGAAAAACTACAACTCCTATTAGACAAAGCATTACACAGATCTACACTCTGCCTTACTCCACCTCCTCAGCATGTTGGGTGGCCGAAGTGACAGCAGGGGAACTTGAACTTGCCCATGATGGCTTGAGAGACAGAGCACTGTACGAGGGACCTCGACGCATGGCTGCAGGTGGGCTTGTTGGGATGGGGTGTGTCATGGGGGATCTGCACTGTGCGGCTGCCAGGGGGATGGTAAAGAAGTCAAGATGTGAAAAAACAGATCCCTGGGAGTCAGTGAGGTAAGGAAATGGCCAGATAGCTATGCATGAGTGATTTCTGGGGGGAAATTCTCTCCAGTCTTTTTGGCAAGACCATAGGGAATGGAGCATGAGTGAGAATTCCCAGGTCCTTGGAAATATTTCTTTTTACTCAGTCCTAACCCTTGAAAGCACTTCCAGCATCAAACTCCAAGGTAGCCGGGAAGAAGGGTTGGAGCAAGGCTAGAACTGTTCTCCACAGTTCTCAGTCGCTTGGGAAACGCTGCCTTAGTGGGTGGCAGTGGAGGCCACTGGCTGGTAGCTGAGTGGTTTCGCTTCAACTGGAGGAAAGCCAGGTTTGAGCAGAGCGCTGGGGACAGGGCAGTAGTGATTCGAGGACTGGTTTGGTTGATTGTTTTTGGCTTCCTCGCATGTGTATACCTTGCAGAAATCTAGCAGAAGAATCAGGAAGAGTATTCCAGAGTTAAATATAAAAAGTTATAAATACACGTATGGGGTAATAAAGATAGATAATGTTGATTTTCTTCTGATCAAGGTCAAGTCTTGTAGGAAGTTAGAGTAAGTGAGGTAGAGGCTGGGACCTGAACCCTTATCCCCAGGGATTGCAGGGGATTCTGCTGCATAGACAAAACCATCAGAGGACACCGTCTAGGAACCGGAGGCCTCTCCCGGGGCTGCTGTGCAGAGGGCGGAGGTGGGAAGACGCCAGCCCGTGCCGGAAGGCCAGAGACACACATTTCCAGGAGGAACGGAACAGCCGTTCGCATTTGTTTGTTTTCATTTCCCAGTATTTATTGGTTCCATATGATTTTAAAAATCATCTGAAAATTTCTCTTAAATACCATTCCTCTAATTTATAAACTTTAAAAAAATTTTATTTTATTAGTTTCAAGCATACAGTAAATTGGTTGGACATTTATATAGTTCACAAAATGACCCCCCTAATTGCTCCTTCTCCCCCCAGCCCTCCCCCTGGCCATTACATTACTGCTGACTCCATTCCCTGTGCCTCCCCATCCCTGTGACCTCTATTAACTACTAATTTGTACTTCTTTAACCCTTCACCCCATTCTCCTACCTCCCCCGCCCCCACCCCTCTGGCCATCATCAGATTGTCCTCTATATTTGTGATTCAGTTTTTGATTAGTTTTTTCTTTTTGTTTCTTAGATTCTGCATATAAGTGAAATTATATGGTATTTATCTTTCTCTGTCTGACTTATTTCACTCAGCATAATAACCTCTAGGTCCATCCATGTCATTGCAAATGGTAGAATTTCATTTTTTTAATGGCTGAGTAATATTCTATTGTATATGAACCATAACTTCTTTATCTAATCATCTGTTGATGGACATTTAGGTTGCTTCCATATCTTGGCTATTGTAAATTGTGCTGCCATGAATATTGGGGTACATAGATATTTACGAAATTATTGTTTTGGTTTTCTTTGGATAAATACCCAGAAGTGTATTAGCTGGGTCAAAAGGTATATTCATTCTTATTTTTGAGAAACCTCCAGATTATTTTCCATAGTGGCTTTTACAACCTTTTTCTGATTGTACAAATGAACCAATCCTCAGCAGATTTTTAGTGCAATCCATTCTGGAGAGTTTGCTGTGATCCTGAACCCTAAGTCCTGACCTTCTTCTGAGTCAGGTGTGTGTGTGGGGGGGTCAGTAGTTTTAACTCCATAGGTAGTCACCGCAGTGGTGAGGCAACAGGGTGGCCTTTGCTGACCTGCGTAATCCTCGGGTTCAGTCTTCAAGAGTGTCACAGCCTGTTAGAGGGTGCAGATGGCTGCAGGCTCAGGTGTCCATCACATTGGTCAGGTAGTTGGTGTCGGTGACCAGCTGCTTGGTGGAGTGTGTGGTCAGCTTGAGTTGGGAGAAAGTCCCAACTACTTTGAGATTCAGGCTTTAGAAAACTACTGACTTCTCTGGGCACCACATTGGGCCATCGGTCTAAGAAGTAATTGAAATCACTGGCAGGCTGGTTTGGAGTGACCGCTTTATTGATGTTGTAAAACCTCCACCTAGATTCACCGATGGTTGATCCAGTTTGCTCATTCATTCATTCATTCATTCGTTCAACAAATGTTCATTCAACAAATATTAATCAGCCAGCTACTCCACAGCAGGCACTGTGCTAGGTACTGGAACAGACCCATGAACAAATAAGACAAATCAGTAAAGTTTCCATTGTTAAGGTGACATTTAAGCAAAAGATTTGAGGTAGGGAAGGAAACAGTACCATGAGGGTATTCATTGAAAATTATTTCAGGCCAACATGACCTCAATGAAAAGTCGCTGAAGCGGGAGTCTGGAGTGTGTAAGAGAGAGAGGCCAAAGTGACAGGGGTGGAGTAAGAAGCTGGAAGGGAGTATGCAGAGGACTGTAGGGGTCAGAGTGAGGGGACCTTTCCAGGTCATTGTCAGGACTCTGGCTTCTACTACAACTGAGTTGGAGATCCAGTAGTGAGTTTTGAAGAGGGAAATGACCTGATCTGACTTTTTTAGTGTGAAAGTTTTCAAACCTTTATAGAAACAGAACAGTATGATGACCCTTCATATACTCATCACCTAGCTTCGACAGTGGTATTTTATTTGTAAATATTTCTGCACACATTTCTAAAAGATGAAGACAATTTTTAAAACACAACTCTATTATTATTATCATATTTAAAAAATTAACATTATTTCTTTAAATATCAATAATTTGAATTGATAGGTACTTCAGAGGTGGAAGTTTGTACTATCCACGAACTTGAAATATGTTTTAAAGGTTAACATTAACATCTGGCTTCAGGATTTTTAGTTTCTTTCCATAAACGTTATTCAAAGCCAACCAATTGTCTACCTAGAGAAAATACTATTATTTCTATTTTCAAATGAGGAAAAGTGGCATGGAGTTACTTACATAATTAAGTAACTTATTCTAAAGTCCCGTTAGATAGTGGTTTAGAAAACTCTGACAACTGCGAGTGACTTATCCAAACTTGAATTTTCTTTTACTCTATTACCTATTTCTATGAGAAATTTGAACAGGTAATTGGGCATTTATCAGGACTGATTCATTAACCTCTCAAGGTATTTTCAGTTATCACAAGGGTGATCATGGGATGAGTTCTATATAACTAAATTGAATTATTAAATTGAATTCAATTTAAATGAATTCAGAAGATTCATGGGCCGTCTCTTATAGATTTGATGTTGCTCACAAGGATTCCACAGTCTAACATGAGTAGCCAGTAATTGCAAGTGAGGAGGGGTGGGAGGCGAGAAGATGTGGGTACAGGTATGGAGGCAGCAGAGTGAAGCTGAGTGTGAATGCCAAAGCTTCCCGCCAGGAGATCCATACGTGTATCCCTCGTATTTCTTGTGGCTTCAGATGACACGATCTGCAAATGTTGTCATTGCTACACGGCAGAGATCTCCTGTATCTTCTTAGAAGTAAGCAAGACTTTTTCTTTGTTTGCATCATCAGCGAACGAATAGGTGGCACTTTGAGCTTGCTTCCTGTAGAGTGGACAGGAACAGCAAAGAAGACGAACCCTGATGATTTAACTTTCACACCTAACAGAGCACTTGGTACTTGCCCAGAGGCGATAACATTTCTGGTGGTTGACTGTGTTTAAAAATGTCGCCTTACCATGGAAGAAGTTGTTCTGTGCAGAAGGAACACGTTAAACAGTATCTAGATTGTCTCCTACTCCATAATTGCTCGTTCGCTTTGGAAGTCTTTTCAGCCATGCGTGGCACCCAGCAGAACCACAGGAGATGAATTACGTGTCCTTTGCCTTTGATATTGCAGCCATCTTTTCTCCTCTTTAGGTCCCCACCTCAAACATTGTTGATAGAGCTCAGTGAACTAAGGAAATGCCAAACATACAGAAATACTCTTCCGCTTTTCCTTGTCTCTCCAATTCTTGTCTTCCTTCTCTCTAGTTTTCTGTTGTTGTTGTTGTTATTCTTTCTTTCTTTAGGTTTTCTCCCACCTCATATTAGAAAAGTGCCGTTTTTGTGGGAAAGTCATTTTTACAGTTAGAAATACAATGGTGATCACTGACAGCTCCCTCTGATGGCATAGATGTTTGTCATCTTTAATCAGTCGTGGCAGGGAGTGCTGAGCAAACTTAAATGTGATGCTACCTGTTTCTTCTTCCCAACTCATTTCTATGCATTTTATTACTCTTGGGAAAGAGTTTGAAAAAACGGGCTGTGCACTCATGAGATGCATTGAAGAAATTCTAGCTAATTATAGATGTTATTGTTGGTTTTAGAAGCAGAGGACAGAATCATGGTCACACATTTGTAGAGCTGGAGAAGAATTTAGAAAACATAGTTGAGGTTTCTCATTTTACTGAGAAACTGAGACCCAGAGAGTTTGGTGACTTAGTTAAGCCATGCAGTTGTTATTGGCATCGGTTTATCTAGAGCCCAGGAGTTCTGACTCAGTCTAGAACTTTCCCACCATAGTACCCTGCCTCCCCATTCTCCCTGAAGCTTATTACATCTGCAGCAATGTGATCCTTAATGACAGACAGGTCCCCAAATAATTTCTGTAAGTAAAAATTTCCATTTGCAAATCTGGATACGTACATGTAGAGTTTTTATATGATGATATGTTGTCCTTATCGCTTGACTAGGATCATAAATTGAATGATTTATGGTTCACACTCAAAAGCAGACCAGAGGCCAGGGTTGGAGCAGGGTTGTTTTTGGTATTTGGAGTTCAGCCCGTGTGCTTTTCCCCAAAGACTCAAGTCTTCTTTGAGTTGTCTGTTTTCCTAGGACAGAGCTACCCTCATTCTCTTCCGTTTGCCCTCTCTTTATCCTTTCTCCTATTTCTACCCATCCTTTTATATCTGCCCTTTGACTTAGGATACTTGCCGCCTGACTGGTAGGAAGTAGATGCTTAAGCAATGCTGTTGATTGAATGAATGTGTTTCTTGACATGTCTGCATATGAGCAAATTATTATTTTTCTACTATCGTGTCATATATTCTGTGGAAATTAGGTGAGAAATCAGACTTGTTTTACAGAGGTGTGGTGTCAAACCACAGCTCTCTTGACTTACCTCTTTTGTGTCATCTATATGCTTGGTTTCTTGCATTTCATTTTGAGCTTCTTATCCTCACTGTTCATTAGCACTTGCAAGAAATTGGTGTGAGTAGAGCAAAGAGAAGTGATGAAACTCAAATTGGATCATTTGGTTACACCTTAGTAACTGATAAAAGATCAAAAGATGTTGATTTCATTGGGTTTTTAGGGAACTGTATGCCAGGCTATTCTTGTTGCCCATTAGTGTGGAAAATCAACACTTGCTTGTATTTTGGGGTGAAGATAGTTTTCTTAAGTGCATGGGAAAACCTCTTGACATTTTACAGAGAGCCTTAAGTTCTGAATGTCGAATGCTAATGTTCTTTGTGCATAAAGAATTTCAGAACTCTTGTATGTGAACATTAGCGATGTTATTTTCTGTTTGTGGGTTAAAATATCTTCTGTAATCATATTTTTAGGAAATTTTCAAGCTTCCATCAAGCCACTCTCCTGTGTTTCTGTCAGCTCCATTAATATTATTTTCCTGAAAATCAACAGAATTCTGGCCTTTGCACTAGAAATTGAATTAGTGTTTTCCTTTCAAAACAGTATTATTGGCCGTGTAATAAATTATTGTAGGACGTTTCTGATGGGATTACTATTAATGAGTTTAGGGATGAAATCTGAGGTAATGACTTTGTTCCTAGATGTGACATACTCTGCCCTTGGCTTGTGATGCCTTTGTGGGGAGTTCTCCAGGACTCTATTCTCTGTTATGGGCCTGGGATCTGGGGACACACCTCCTGAGTCCTCACTCCACAGTTTCCTGATTAGGTGACTCTGGCGAGTTACCTAACCTTTCCGTACCTTGATTACCTCATTTTTAAAACAACTGCAGTAATAATAGCACTATTAGAGTCATTGTGAGGGTTTAACAAATTAATTACATATAAACCACTTTAAAGAGTGCCTGCCGCAACCGTCAATCAAGTGTGAAAATTTTCTTGCCTACTCCTTCAGTCCCAGAGTTGTGGTCTGAACTTTGACTGAAGCCAAAGTAGCAGCTTAACTCTTTCTCTAGATAATTTCATGGTGCTGCATTGAACCGCATTTACCACCCATCACTTTTGGGAAGTTTTCTTTTAAACCTCTTAGGGAAGAACATTGTCTGCTTCTGTTTATTAAGTAGAAGACACAGTAAATGCAAATAAAATTGTACACACTGAATAGATACTATGAGGCAATAGATAAAGTTTTTAGATAAGCAGTGTAAAAGAGCTATAGTCTTTAATTTCCAAAAGAGTTGAAAAGATCTGTTTTTGATATTTAGAAAATAATTTTTAACTTACCAACTCCAGAATCTAACTATTGCATGGTGTAAGGGGTTGCCTCAAACTGGCCCAGGAATCATTTAATTTGAGCTGTTCTAAAAATGAAATTCAGGACTTTTTTTTCTATTACTCTTACCATTTTCGGTCAACTTGTCCATTTTTTGAAAGAACATTTATTTACTGCCATGGAAAATCAATAAGATTTGTATTTAAAATATAAATACATAATTGCATAGAGAGTAGAAATACCCACAGGTAAGTTCTAGTCAGACAAAAACCAGCTTTATACCTCTTTAAATATTGATATTTGAAGCAGAGAGAGAAAAATGTATTCAGATTGATTTGTACATGGCCATCACCATTTGATTTCTCATTATCTTGTTAACATTCTATTATTGCAGTAGATTCAGCTGTGCCTCTTGCAAAGTTATTCTTCATTCTTTATTGATTAATTTATCCAGTAAATATTTATTAGATACTTTCAATGTGCAAAGTACCAAATCAGGTGCTTTGGGCATAATAAAAAATACTTAGAATATAGTTCCCATACTTTGAAAAGGTTACATCCTAGTTGAGAAAGCAAGACTTACAATATGAAACATATAATTTTACTCATTTCACAAATGACAATTGAATACTTCCTATTTGTCAATACTGTGCTGGAAACTGGGGAAAAAAGGTGACTGTAATATAATTTCTTTCCTGGAGACTCACAGTGAACATGATTCTAGAATGTTCTGTATGTGATATTCTAGGAAAACATGTTGATTCTGTTGAGAAAGTCAGTGACTGCCACTACTGACAGGGTATTTTCACTCAGGAGATTTTTGCCTTTTGGTCAAGATAGGAAACAGTGTGGGCAAAGGCCCAGGAATATACTAGCTTGATCAGGGAAGGGTGACACATAAAATTAACCATTATAAGGAGGGATCGAGCCAGGTCACAGTAGCTAATGCTCAAGAGTCTTGAATTCTTCCCCTAGGCCGAGGGGGTTCTAGTCTGAAGTCTTTTGGGAAGACCATTCATAGGAAGCCTGTGTATACCCTAAGATTTTAGGCAAAATCTACATATCTATAAATTAGGTATTTTTCTAGGGTCTGCCATCCAAAGAAGATTAAGAAGCCTTATCATAGATGTTGAGACATGGAGGGTTGCAAATAGGGGTTCGTTTTGCATGGTAGAATCTTGTTCTTGCTGTCGTGTGGAGGACAGATTTGTGATGAGGGGTGTGCGGGCATGGAGTTGGGAAGGCTGTCAAGAAGACTCGCCATATCTGTATAGTCATTCAGATGGCAAAGATTTACTAATCCCTTTACTCTGTTAGACTGTGCTGAGCATGAGCTGGGAGACCATGCTAAGTAAGGTGGCCACAGTCCCTGCCATAGTGGAGGTTATGGGGTATGGGGTAAGGCAGATAATTAAACACAGCACAACCACATGTTCATCCATTGCATCGATCATTTATTTATGCGCTTGTTTATTCAACCATTATTTCTATGCTCGGCTCTCTTCAGGGTGCTGGGGAACGAAGCTTACATTTTGGTAGGGAAGACACACCATGAAATAAATTAAAATGTGGTTCGATTTTGAGTAGTGGTAAGCGCTATGAAGAAAAAGCAAACCCAGTGTAAGAAGGTGGAAAGCGATAGGGAGACTACTTTAGAAAGGTCAGGAATAGGCTCTTGAGAAGGTGAGAGACCCTTCATGGAATAGAGAAGCAAGTCCTACAGAAGGTTGCTGAGATGTGGAAGTACTTGGTGTTTGTGGAGCCGCAGCAAACAGCACTTGGAACTTGGAGAGCCAGGGAGGGAGTGTGGGGAGTGGAGGTTGGAGTGACAGGCAGGGGGTGATCATGCCGGGCCTTTAAATTTTATTCTTGATGTGGTTGGAAGCTGCTGAGGGTTTTGAATTGAGGAGTATGACTCTGACTCCAGTGTGTGTGTGTGTGTGTGTGTGTGTGTGTGTGTGTGTGTGTGTGTGTGTTTAACATACCACCAAGCAATTAATTCTGACACTATCTAACCTACTTGGAGACTATCTACCTGGAGATAGTGTCACCCCCACAGGTTAAGAGCTCGGTCCTATAAGACTGTTCTTCACTTCACATGCCAATCACAGACCCTGCGCTTCGGACTGACTAGCTATAAATCAGAGGTTCCCATGAACCTCTTTTTGGGTTCGATTAATTTATGAAGATGACTCACGGAACTCAAAGGACCATTTGCTTGCTAGGTCGCCATTTTATTAGAAAAGGATATAAACTGAGAACAGCTGGATGGAGGAGATGCATACGGGAAGCTATGGGGTAGGGGTACAGAGCTTCAGTGCCCTCTCCAGGTGTGATACTCTCCCCAAATCTCCACACATTTACTCACCCAGAAGCTCTCCTAATCCCCTCCTTTTGGGTTTTGGTAGAGACTTCGTTATGTAGACATATTTGATTAAATCATTGGGCATTAGTGATTGGTTCAACCTCCAGCCCCTCTGCCCTCTGTGGAAATCAAGGGGTGGACTGAAAGCTGCAACCTTCTATTCGTGGTTGCTTAACCCCATCTTTTGTGTGGTCCAAAAGTTACCTCATTAACATAATAAGAGATATCTTTGTCTCTCATCACTCAAGAAAATCTGAGGGTTTTAAGAGCTCCATGCAAGAAACAGGATAAAGATCAAATATATATGTCTTATTATAAATTACAATATCACAAGGATTGGAAAGACCACTACAATAGGAAGAGTTCAGGGTATTCTAGGAAGAGTAACCTAGCTCATAGAGGTCAACAAAGCTCTCTGGAGAAAATTAAGTTTAAGCTTCAAACTAGGGCATAAATAGAACTTATTCAGGAGTGAGGAAGGGTGTTCCATGCAGAGGGAACAGCATGCTTGAATACCTAGGGTGGATCATAGGGCCATAGGGCCATAATGGGAATGTACAACTAGAAGTAAATTTTTTTAGGAGAGATACTGAGTTTAGTTTTGCACACATTAAGTTTGAAGCTTCTTTGGGTCCTTTTAGAGGAGCTACAGAGTGGGTAATTGTCATCTAGGTCAGAAGTCCACGAGAGGGGAATGAGATGGCATGTGGGTGTGGCCACATACAAGGAATCCAACAAAGAAAGAATGTCAGCTGCGGCTGGCGGAGGGCCAAGGGCGGAACCCTGGGGAGCATTGTCACTTTGGAGCCTGGTGGAGAAAGAAAACACTGCAAAGGCAAGAGCAGTGCATAGTTGCCAGAGAAATATAAGCCAGTGTCTGCCAAGGTGCCAAGAAAAGTGGTGAAGACTTTAAGTGCTGTAGGAATTCAAAATTGAACCAGTGTGAGTTGGAATACTTAAAATAAGCCTAATGAATGATGGGAACTAAAGCTTGGTTTTATAGGATAGATGACATGTGTGTAGATGATGGGAGGCAGTGACTATACGAGGGGCAAGCGATTTCCCAGAGGTGGATTTGATAAAATTTTGCTGAAGGAACTACAAAGAGACCAATGCCTGTTGGAGCAAGGAATTCAAGAATTTGGGCTTAATTCTCTATGTTGATAATTTTTTAAATCTTTAGTTTCCCTGGTCTATAACTCCCTAAAATTGTAAGCAGAAATTTGGAGTTCGTTTATGTGTTTTCCAGAAAAGATAGTTTCAGAGTTTTCACTGTATTCTCAAATAGGTCTATCACCTCCCTACCCACCCTGCCCCCCCCAAAGGTAATAATCCACAGATATAGGCAATGAGGAATTATTAAAAGACCAAAGTTGTATTTTGTGATGGTTCTTTTGGCAGTGGTTGGCAGGATGCATTTAAGGAGTGATGGGAGGTAGGAGACTAATTCTAGTAATTCAGAAATGGAGTATTAATCTCTCAGGCTAGAATAATAAAAACAAGGAATGCAAAGAAGAATAGGTATAGTGTTCTGAAGAAATAATTGGCTAAATTTGAGGATGGATTAGATGTAGGAGGTACATTTAACAAGTATTTATTGAGACCTGTGGCGTATCAGTTAAAATTGGGATCAAATGAGACATGATCCCTGTCTTCATGGAATTTTCTGTTTACTAGAGGGAACATGTTTGTCAATAATTACTTAACCATAGGACTGGAAATTGTGGTAACTGCCATGAAGGGAAGATGTGGGGAACTTTGAGTGGGGACCGGATTTTGTGAGGGAGCCCCATGAAGTTATCCACTAGCTGTTCATTACTACACATATCTAGAGAGTAGACATCTACTGGTTCTTTTAATTTGGCTATGCAAATATTTTCTCTAGAAATCAAGGCTTTTAATATAAAAAAAATGCTTGGCTAATGAGGAGAATATGCTTTTAGATGGCTGATATCATGATTTATGGTTGGAAAAACAACAGTATTTGATTATGTTGAGCTTCAAACTTTCCCTTTGATTAACGAAAACCTCCCTAGGAAATACTTATTATTACGCTCTGTTTTTACTTGGTCCAAGAGAGCTCACTCTCTGGACTCCATATGAATGCTGCAGACCTCTCTCTTATTTATACTGAATATGTGATATAAGTAGGGCATCCATTTGGAAATATTTAGTACTCAATCGATGTAATGAAGATGGAACTTAATCTTGTCAGTTGAGTTTTCAGTTTCCATAGGTACCGTGGTATTGTGTTTTGTTATCTGATCTTCTTATGCCCTCTCATCCTTTTCCCTGTTGTTACTCTGTTCCTCAGCTACTTGCGTGCCTCGGAGTTTAGTGTGTTGTCACTGATGCAAAATATCTCTCCACTGAAGCTTTTGACCTAGTTCTTTTTAGAAAGTCTTTAAGGCTGTCTGTGAAGCTGAAAAACATCAAAAGTCTTCATACATAGCTTGGTAAATTAGTCAACTTCTTATCTGGGTCATATGAGAAAGTGCCCCGGATGAGGAGATATAAAGGTTTGGTGACAATTCGGTGGGGATAAGAAAGGGATAAGAATTTTGCAAAGAGGGAAATGTAATAGCAATATGGCTAAAGAATTGATTAAGTCTTCACTTAGAATAAAATGATAAGGGCGTGACTAGTGTTTCTGCAGCCTCTTAGTAGGGAGAAAGGACATGAAGAAATTTAGAACATGAAAATGAGAGAACTTAATTTGGTCCTATAAAAATAAGGAGACATCAAAGGGCCTGTGAGGCCGGGTGAAGAAAAGAAGATTGCCCTAAACATGATTTAAGTACTTTCTACCAAAGAAATGTGAAGCAAAAGTGCTGTCTGTGACAGATGCAGTTCAGCAAGGCCAGGGTGAGGGCAGCAGGAAGCGTCCAGGACCCCTAAAGACTTATCCCTGGAGACTACCCACAGGTTGGTGCCTGATCCATCCTTGTGGCTTGGTCTGAATTGAGACATGGACACTTTCCACTCTTTTCCATTCCACTGCCGATTATGAGGCCAAGTTACTTTGCATTCTGAGGACACAGTTCCCTGCCTGGAGGCAGTTGTGCCTTATCTTACATAGTTTGGCATAATGAATACTAAAGACAACCTGAACACATTTCAAGGTGCCACAGGGCTTTGAGCCCATGAGATGATCTCACCTGCCTTTTAGCTTGATCTGAATGATATTCTTCTTCATGGGATCTTCATAGAGCAGGGCTCGGCCTAAGTGATAATTGACAATGTTATGCACATGAATTTCCAAGTTGGATAAAAATGTTGCTTTGTGGAGAGGAACTATGGCCTGTATAATTTCTCCTTCTTCTTCTTCTTCTTTTTTTTTGCATGCCTTCTGGTTTTATGCCTTATGTCTACAGTATATTTTTAGTATTCCAGGACCATCTCAAAGATAAAGTATAGATGAAAGGCATTTTGCTGAAAGCATACATCTTTGCTAGATATGCTGAAAAAGAGCTTTTCTACTATATCTTTTACTGATACTTTAAAAAACAATATTCCTGTATTTCATTTATATTGTTGTGGAATTATCACCTTAGTGGTTCAGTTACTGATTAATTCATTTGATATCACTATTTCTTGAGACTCTATTTTAGATGAAGCATTATGCTATATAAACTTAGGATTCCAAAGATGAATAAGGCACAAGGAACTTAGCAGATAACAACCGAGGCAAGAATGTACAATTGAAAGAGGAGGGTAGTAAGTTGCAGAAGAGAAGCAAAGAAAAACCTGCTACTGAGTTCAGAACAGGGATAAATCATTTTGAGTGTGTGGGGATTAGGAGTGGCTGGTAAGAGAGGAATTTATGCAAAAGGTGACCTTAAATTTCAATAATCACCTTGTAAATCTATTACAATGGCTACTTTAAAAAAAAAAGTGTTGGGAAGGATGCAGAAAAATTGGAATTCTTGAAAATGGGAAAGTAAAATAGTGTAGCTGCACCTTGGAACTTTCGCCAATGCATATACTATTCATTCATTCATTCATTCATTCATTCATTCAACAAATGTATAGAATACCTGCTACGTACTGGGCATCAGGCTGGATATTGGGGCTACATACTTAATAAGATGTATAAGACATTAAATCTATCAATGTCATGCTTGCTAACCATCCCCCCACCCCCAAAGGCACTAAGCTTCTATAGTTGAATATTCACAGCTGCTTCCACTGGCTTGAATCATGCATAAGGTATTCGTAAACAAACAGTAAAAAGATTTGAGGTGGATGGGGGATGGGGGGCAGTTTGGCAACGTGGTGAGGAAATGGAAAGGCATGGGCAACAGAATATGAACGAGATGTGGAAAAGGCAAGCCAGCGCTCTCTAAGGATATTTAAAAATAAAGAACTCCTGTTTGAGGCTGCCGACCTAAGAGCTAAGTAATTTAGATTGGAAAAAATGACAAAATCAGAGGCACTCGACCCAAGGAGCCAATATTTTGTGAATGTTATGGCAGGTGTAGTTTGAGAACGACTGCCATGGAATTGTGGACAATATTAATGAGTGAGAAGGAAAGAAGGGGGTTGTAAAATTTGAGCTGAAAGGAAAGACAGGGCTTATGGAGTGAAAGTCAGCGTGGTCTGGCTATTTGGGTGGGGACTGGAAACAGGAAGCTTGAGTTTCCTGAACTAAGAGACCCTGGAAGCTCTATCTTCAATTCACTTTATCTCATCCTAGTTTTTTTTTTTTTTAAATCTCATAGGAACCTTCACTCTACCTATCCTTCTAACATCTTTCTACTTCTCTCATTCTCTTTTTCCCTATACATCTGGAACATTCCATTCATTTAAATATACATTGAGTACAAACCGCACATCAGGAAAGTCCTGGGCTCTGGCCATATGCCCCCAATTCTCTTAAACCACCTTTATTCGGTTGTACCTAGCAAATCCTGGATTGATATAATTCTCCTCCTATGCCTGGTTAGATGAGAGACGAAAACTTAGTCTCATCTACTATTTTGCTTACCTTTTTCAACCAGCTTTAAGGTGTGTTCATTGAGACTATTCCTTGTACCTGTGTTTTTAATTCTGACTGCTCTACCTTCCCCTCTGTGTACCCTCAACCATTTCCTCTTTACTGGCCCATTCCTTTCAGTCTACATGAGACCTTCTCAGGTCTCTTTCATCATAAAAATCCTTACTTGTCTTTATTTTCTTTAACTACCACCCTATCTCTTTACTTCCCATTCTTGTCCAAGTTTTCAAAGGAATGGCTTTCACTCATTTTTATTTTCTTACAGCCCACCCACTTTTCCACCTACTGAATTTTGGCTTGTGCCCACATTCTCTGCTGAAATTCCTTGCTAAGTATCTTCTTGGTTAAATCCAGTTTCACTTTACCAGTCCTTGTCTAATTGGACTTTCATGATCACTCTCTCCTTCTTAAGTTTTCTACTTCCTTAAAACTTTTTACTTCTCCATTTCTTTGGTTCTCTCAGAACTTTCTCACTGTTACTTCCCAATTTTCTTTCTGAGATATGCTTCCTTCACGAAGGGTTTAAAGATTGGCGTAATCTGCATTCTTCTCTTTTCATTCCACATGCTTTTACAGAGTAGTTTTAGATGTTAAATAGTATCCTCAATTATAGTCAAGTTATAAAAACTGATATCCAGGATTACCTGGTGACAATGACATAAAAATGTGAATTATCTTTCTACACAAGTTCTACGTCGTTCATCATTTCACCTGAGTTTCAAATGCCCCAGATGTTTTATACTTTGTTTCCTGAAGACCCTGAGTGTGGTCCAGAATTGGAATGAACATTGGTCTCTAATGGTTCTGAGTTAACTGGGAATTCCTGAAAAAATTGAATAAGTCAATTAGAACCCAGCTGATTTCATTTTGTAATTTTCTGAATAACATATTCTGGTGTAGACAGTCCAGTTTTTGAACAAGTTTGCAATAAACAATTTTCCCTCAAGGTTAATATAACAGGCAAACACCTTTTGCTGTGACAGACGGTAAAAGGTAATGAAAGATTAGCTTACATTATGATTCATTATTTCAAAATGTCAGAATAAAGTGAATCTGCTGCATCTCCCAAGCCTCTTGTTCTTTAGAGGAGACTGCATGTTTTACTTTTCTAATGTTAATGGATTCACTGTTTTCTTTTTTCCCTCCCTTCTTTCCTCCCTCCTTACTACCCTCCTGCCCCCCAACCCTTTCTTTCTCTCTCTTTATTTTTTCCCAGGCCAAATTCAGATAATCGGCGCCAGAGTGGCAGAGAGAGATTGGCCAGCACCGGTGAGAAGGGAAGCATGGCCATGGAATCTGCCAAGGAGACTCGCTACTGTGCAGTGTGCAATGACTATGCCTCAGGCTACCATTATGGAGTCTGGTCCTGCGAGGGCTGTAAGGCCTTCTTCAAGAGAAGTATTCAAGGTAATAGTGTGTTGAAAACGACATATTCCATTTTTGATCCTCAGAGGGGAAGCAAGTGAGGAAGGAAAGTATATAATCAGCTACTTGTATAAAACACTAAAACCCATTAGGTTTTCTAGTATCTCTGGTAGAAACGTGGAGAAAAGACAGGAGCTGAGGAGAAGGAATTGACAAATGGCAGGGCAGTGGTGGCTGAGTAATTATGCTTTGTTCATTTGGTAAGAGCATCTCTACGGGAAGAGGGTTTCAATAGCTGTTTTCAGAGATGTTGTCTGTGCCCCTGATAGGGGAATGGCAAGTGGATACTTATGTATTGCTGGCAACTAGGCTTACATGATATAGTGTGATATTGATTGTCTATACATAATTACCTCTCTACCTTGGCTTGGTCTAGATGAGTATTTTGTTCTGATCTTTGCTCCAGACCAGTTCTAATTGAACTTGTTCTTCTCTTGCTCTTCTTCCATCTTTGTTGTCTCAATGAATGATATGACCTTTTGCTAAAATGAGAAGGCTTACTAACTGGTGACTTGTAATAGGGTCAAGTACCTCTCTGTACTATATGAAACAGCTATTAAGTACCACCATACATTTCATTCACCTGTCTGCCTTGATCCTTTTCTTGTGTATAGTTTATCAAGTATAGCTTCTTTGATATACACCAGTTACAATTTATTTCCACTCCAAGAGTGTTTATATTGTTGTATTAGAGGATACCTGGGGGAACATCAATCACTTTTACTACCTAAAATGTCTTTACTAAAGATCCTTTGTTTGACAGGCACAGAGGTGTGATAGCAGTTTAGGCTAACTGAATCTCTTTTTGTCTTAACAACGGTGGAGCGTTTTTCTCTGTTCTTCTTCCTTTGTCTTTTAAGCTTAAGCAAAGCTTAGTATATAAATACTAAAAACATTTCTGATTGAATTTTTGTATGATTTCCTCTGTGGAAATACAGACTTAAGGAAATTGAACTACAGTCTACTGATCAAAGAAGTGATTCTCCTGGACTTTCTGCTGTAGCTGTTCGCTGCTCTGATATGGGATTCAGGTTGGGGGGAGGGGTGGGTGGGACACACAGTATTTATTTTTCCTTCCATTACCAATGAGATGGATTTCTTTTTTTAAAAAAAGCTGTTCTTATCTAATAGAGTAATTAATATGTGAGGTCAATTTGGTTCATTTTAAAAGCATTGTTTTGACAATTATTACTTTCAACATTTTTTAGAAATCTATTGTGAAGCTTGGACTAAATCATATTTCTAAATCTAATGTTTTGATTATTCATGTTTATTGAAAACATACTCTGTATTTGTGCCAGATGTTCTGTGTGAAATCAAAATATGTGTAAGACAATGAAAATCCCACAAAATTTAGAATTTACTTAGGAAAGTTACTGGGGGGAAGCAAAGGTACGTGTTCTCATGATATAATTAGTAGCTCAGTATAGCTGCAGGGCTACTGTATTTCACAGATAAGGAAAACAGTAGATGAATGTAAGAGAAGACAATACCATCAGTTATATATGCAAAATTACTGAGATTGAAGCTAGAAATAACCTTCTTCCCAGTAACAGTGGCAATATTCTTGCAAATTATTTTTATCATATTTATTTAGCATTTAGGAATTTACTACATAACCTCACGTGAAACAGTATTGTCTCTAAGAATTAAAAAATCAGAATAGGAAACAGAAAAAATATATACTTATAAAAAATCAATGAAAGAAATGTGAGTTTGTAAAAATAAATATTTTATTGCCATGTCATTAAATCAAGTTCAAATATTTAAAAAATTTTCTGCTTGCTCTTTGATATTTAAAATATGTATCC
This sequence comes from Eonycteris spelaea, assembly GCA_003508835.1. Taxonomy (NCBI): domain Eukaryota; kingdom Metazoa; phylum Chordata; class Mammalia; order Chiroptera; family Pteropodidae; genus Eonycteris; species Eonycteris spelaea. Next base: position 1,280,972 of record PUFA01000260.1, read on the forward strand.
TATCTCTATCATGTATATACAGACTAAATAGTAGGATTTCATTGTACTATAAATTGTACTACATAAATTCCATAAAAATGGGATTTCTACCTGGCTTCAGAGACCTTTTTATCATGGTATGAAGTCACTTAAAAGAGATGACTATTAACTCCAAACTTCTAGAAGAAGCCTAGAAACAATGCAGAGTTATTAATTTTTAGAGAGAGGGAGGGACCTTAAAAATTATAAAGTTCGCTAATTCATTTATGTGTTCATTGATTGCCTCTACTAGGTAAAGCATTGTGAAAGGCCTTGGGATATAATTATAGGAAAGACATGGTCCTTGCCCTCATAGAGCTTATATAGTAGTGAGAGAGATGAACAAATAAACTAGCAATTCAAATTCAGTGTGACACGTGTCAAGATGTGGGTGAGTTCAGGGTTTACAGAAGTCCAGACTTCACTCAGTCCTGGTGGGGGTGGAATCAGGCTCCAAGAAAGTTTCCTGATTTGAAATTAGGTTGGGATGAGAAAACTGTAGAAAGTGAAGGAGAGAGAATAAGTGTTCTGTCATAGGAATGAGCATATGAACAACAAGTCGAAGGTAAGAGAGAAATCAAGGAGTTCTGTGAATAAATATTAACAAAAGCTCATTTACCATTAGATTAAGAAAAATATATTCTTGTGCCATGTATTTATTCTTAACTGCATCAAAACAAAATAATTTATTTTCTTTTTACTTTAATGACATTTCCATGTATTTGAATTATTTGTGCAGGTTAAAGGAAACTATCAGAACCAATTTAATGTTTTCTAGTCCAATTTTCCCATCATAGCCTTGATAACTTGCAACTAAAAAGTTTTGCTGAACTTCTTTGGCTCTTATAAATCACACAGCTCCTCAAACCTATTTAAGGACAGTGAAGAGTCTGACACACAGGTAGAAAGTTCTGAAGATACTGTAGCTCTCCCTGTTTTTCTTGTTACTTAAGAAAAGAGGTAGAAATGAGTATCCATCAGATTACTCTACTGCTCTAAGTGGCTTAGTTGAAGAGTAAAGTGTTTGACTTGAAAGCATACAAATTTTTATCCACTACTTGGTGTAACAAACTTGATTACTCAAGAAATTGAGTAATGGCCTCCAGTTGAACATACTTTTTTCCTTTAAAGCAATGTCAAGGATGCTACTTAAGCAGAGGGTGAAATTCGATATTCTATGAATTTATTAATCATTGCAGGTGAAGAAGCAGTGTTCCTCAAGATATGTTGTGGGCAGAGACTCTTGGATGAGTTATATAAGCAGATTTGGTTATAGGTTCAGCAGCCAGGTACTACCTTTGAGTATTATTCCAAGAAAAAAAGACTCCACTGAGCTCACTGATTTTCTTACATATTATTTCAAATGGTCATGAGGCAGAGTGGAGCCTCAAGCCTATCTATATACCTCTATCTATGCTGCCACTTCATATTCTCTCTATAAGACATGTGTAGAAGATGCTTAACATTAGGTCCAATGACATGGCCTACCTAGGTGATGACTTAAAAGTTAGCCGAGTCCAAGAGGACATGGTTTCAGGGTGGAGTCTGATCATGGTCCAAGGTTTGGGAGCCTTAAATCCAACAAGGATAAGTGAAAGCCTGATCCTTCACCTTAGAAAGCACCAGGATGAGACAGTCCAGCACCCTGGATAGCTCCTTCAACTACTACAGAGAGTAAGCAGAGACTTATTTTCTGAATTTTAGGTCCATCTGGCTGACTCTGTTTGCTTTGTAGAGCTCTATTAAGAGAGAATTTAGCTCTTTTGTGCTTAAGGACTTACCCTTATTTACCCAAGATGGATTCGTTTTTATCTTCAGCTTCCCATTTCTAGTCACCTTCTGGCTTGACAGGTTCACCCATGAATGGAAAAGGCCAGAGGCTGGGGAGAAATGGAGGCTGTGCTCTCATTCTATAACTATCTTGTCTCTGGAGGCTTTTCAGAGATATGGTTCCAAGTTGAGATCCTGGCAATATGTAGACACAAAAGTACTAAATCTTTGATCTCTGTGTTTCACACTACCCCTCTCCAGTCTAGTCTTTTAGAAAAGAGATCTTTTAGAAAATCAGGCCTATGGCCTTGTTCTTAAAACTCTCACAGCACTTAAAGGACAGATTCCTTTCTATGGCTTACAATACTCTACATGTTCTTCTGCTCATTTCTGCCCACGTTCGCTGTAATCCAGTCACACTGGCTTTCTTTCTCTTTGCCCGGCACATCAACCCCGTTCCTTCCTCAGGACATTAGCACATGTGGTTCCCCTTTTCCCTTTTCTTGCAACACCCTGTTTTCTTGTCACGCCGATCTCTGCCCAAGATCACTTTCTCAGAGCAGCCTTTCCAAATTTCTCTACCAAAAGTAACCCTACAAACCTTTGTCCTTAGATTTCTTTTAAAATACTGTATTACTCTGTCTTATTTTTCTCTAAGGTCTTTAAACCCTTAAAGCTCTTTCATTTATTCTTCTTGTTGATGATTGTCTGTCTGTGGCAGGTACCACCTCTCCTTATTCCTGCCCAGTCTTGGGTATAAGCTGAGCCAGAGCTGATTCTGCTTTGTTTGTGTCTATAGTGCCAGTGCCTCCAGTTGTGTAGGCACACCTCTGTTAAATAGTGGAATGCGGTGGTCAAAAGAATAGTAAATGAAATCTGCTAGAGGACCTGAGAGAAGGGAGAAATTCCACTGGGTAAGGCTAGCTGGAGAATCATTAATGCAAGTGGTATATATTTAATACAGGCCTGGAAAGAAATGGAGGATTTTTCATAGGCAATAAGAAGTTTGGCAAAGAATTCTAGACATGGGGAATAGCATAAACCAAGATAAGCTCAGTGGAAATTGAGTAAAGCAGCCGTGAGAGAACAGAGAACTTATTGTCCTCTCTTGCCTCCTTATTTCACCTCTTCAGTTCTCTCTAAGTTGGCACTTCCCAGTGTCTGAAATCTTTGGTCCTTTCACTTTCTTAATTTTTTCTCTGCCTACTTTCTTAGGCAATCTCATATATATCTGTTTATGGGTTGAATTGTATCCTCCCCACATATATGTTGAAGTCCTAGCACCCAGTACCTCAGAATGTAACCTTATTCAGAAATAGGGTCATTGTAGATGTAATTAGTTAAGATGAGGTCATATTGGCACAGGGTGGGCTTTAATTCAATATGACTAATGTTTTTATAAGAAGAGGGAAATTTGGAGAGAGACAGGGAGGAAAAGGCCATGAGATGGTGGAGAGATTGGAGTAAAGCATCTATAAGCCAAAGAATACCAATACCAATAACAGTAGAAGCTTGAAAGAGGCAAGGAAAGATTATTCCCTATAGGTTTTAGAAGAAGCATGGCCCTGCTGACACCTTGATTTCATGCTTTTAGCCTCCAGAACTGTGAGATAATATTTTATGTTGTTTTATGTTTCTCACTGGTGGTAGCCTTAGGGAACAATATTTAAGACCTATATTGTTTCAACTCTGCACATATCACCCAGATCTGGCCCTTGCGTGTCTCCACCTGATGTGAGCTACTTCTCCTGATAGCTGTTTATACCATTCCCTCACCATTCCCTCAGGCACCCACACTTACTACCCTGGAGTTCATTGTCTTCATCTTTTCTCTTGCAATCCTGCTGTTTCCCATTAGAACTATTGTGTAGTTCTCTTTAGCCTCTCTCTTAAATGTATGTCCATCCAATTCCCATTACACAGAGTTAATCCCATTAACTTTCACCAGAATCATTCAATGATTTCATTTTCCCTTTTGTTTTCTCCTTCATTTAAGCCATTGGCTTATTCCAAGCCATTCTGCACACTGCCAGTCTGTTAATATTCTTAAAGCAAATCACGAATCATGCCAATACTTTGTACAGAATCCTTTAAAGACTTCGTGGGCCCATGGAATAATCCTTAGACAACCACTCAAGGATCTCCACAACCTTGCTTTAGCCTGTCTTTCTGGTTCTCTTAAGGTCACCGTTTCTAATTCTGAAATAGACTCTCCAGACTGGGCAACATGCAGTTACTCAAATATGACCATTCCATTTCTTTGCTGGAAATTTCTTCTTATCCCAGTCCAGAGTGACTGTCATCAAACCTCTGATGTTACTGTGGAAGTTTTCCCTCTCCCATGGGCTTCCGTGTTACTTTGTTTCCACTGCCTAACGTTGCAGGTATTTGTATACACTAAAGCTTTCCCTTGCCGACTGTGAGTGCATCAAAGGTAAGGCCCAAATCAGGGCTTCGCATTAGAGGAGTCACTCAATGAATAAACAAAGGGATGAAAGGAGGTTAAGATCAGTTTGGTTTAGGCAACACAAATCACTACATTTTTTTTCAATCATAGGAGAGAGATGACAAAACAGTTTTAAAGATTAACCTTCCAGAGACATATGGAGAGACCAGGGCGGGAAGAGAATAGAAGCATGAAGACTAATTTGGCTGATATTGAAAGACCGTAGACATACTAAATATCTGGACTTTTTGGTATTTGCAAAATAGGAAGAAACAGGAATAGAATAAAGATATTGTAATGAAAGAATCGACATTGTTTTAAGAGGTATTTCAGAAGAAGGGTATCTGGAAAAGAATGGAATTAAAGAGGTTCAATGGAAGGAGAATGATGGTATGACCAGCACTTGAACTGGAAAAATCAAGAGAAAAGCCATTTAGAGGGGGATAGGGTAAGTTTAATTCCAGGTGCATTGAGTTTGACATGATAGATATCGAGATAGAATTATCTGGCAAATCATCTGGCAGCTACAGAAACAGAATCAGTACTCTGCAGACAGGTGGGAGGATTTGAGTCAATTTCCTCAATTATTTTAAAGAAACTGATTAAAAGAATGGTTTAAATACTTCCTGGAGCCTGTCTGTTATTAATAATGGAGAAATAGCTCCAACATCTTCCCCTCAACTCTCATAATAAAATATTATGAGTTCTCTGGATTTTACCAAAACCTTATAAGAAACGTTCTTCTTATTAAAAGTGTATGTTTAAGGCCCTCTGAAACAGGAAAATCACAAATTAGTCCAATAGGGCCAAACACTAGTCCCTAGGAACTTATGATTTAAAAGAGAACATGCTGGTACTAGCACAGTAAGCTGTACGAATAGTAAACTGCAGGAGCAAATATAAGCATTTTTCTGATTTTCAAAAAAAAAACCCCAAGTTTATTTTATTTTTTACAACATTTTCATACTGTGGACATCTATAGACATCTTTTCTGACCCAGAGGTTGCCTAATCCTTCCGTTCTTTCTCCTTTTATTTTTTATTCTGCATCCTGTGGAAAGAGGCATGTTGTGCAACAGAAACAAGACTGTCGAGACTGAAAGGCAGAAGAGTTTCACTGTGTCCACATATGAGCTACCATGCAATTTTCACAAGAAAGCATTTATAATGAAACTTTTTAACAGAAAGGTCTTACTCCTAGGTGTTGGTAAATTTGCTAGATGTTTGGCCCCTGGTTCTCATCAGAGAAAAAGAAATATACTAACCGAAATTCAAGACCTGAAAACTTCCTTCCATGTAAGAAGGCCATCCCCATTTTCCAATTTTAAGTGTTGGTTATTCTTTAATGCTACGAAACTAAATTTAGATGTGTCTGCATACATGCAGGCTTGCATTTGAAGAAGGGCTCAGAAAAACAAACTCATAGTCTTTCCACCTGTGAAATGACAGAGGTTTTTTTTTTTGTTTTTTGTTTTTTTTTGCCTTTGGCCAAGTAATCTTTATCTTGGAGATAATTAAGACAAAATGCATCTAACAAATGAAATCAGTATAGAACCCCTATTTCTTGGCAGCTCTTATGGACACAGCTGAAGCTTTCAGAGGTCTTTAAAAACCATGGCAACAAATGCCTTTGAAGGGTAAGCAAAGGTTCCAAATGTTTTTAATCGCTAGTGTTTTTTATGCTACCACTTCAAGCATTCTTCTTCATTTTTTGTTCATCTGATTGAAATTAAATTTCCAATTTCTCTACAAAGTGGTACTGTGTCTGTCATGTCATTGACTATTTCCATTAAAGTGGTAGTGTTTGAGCCCGTATACAGTGCTTAAGCTGATCAACAACTCCATTAGAAAGCCCCACTTATGAGTGGCAATAATTTCACACAAAAATTATAGATAGCCTTTAATGGACACATTTTCAAAGGACATCAACTAGTTCTCAAAATTATATGCCGACTCTGTCTTTACAAAGCCTGCCAATGGTGGTCCATGGCCTAATCCTGCCTAAACGTCTCTCTCCTTCTTGGAAAGATGCTGTCAATACCTTTAAAGTGCTACATCTCTTTAAAGACAATGGCCTGTTTCTCTGATATTCAGAGGAAAGTGTGTGTTGAGATGTAGGTTACTCATGTCTGAACTATACACTATACTTTACTATTTTGAAACTAGGTATACAGGTTATACTATAACCTGCTTACCTGACTTTTTGACTGAAAAATAACAATGTACAAGAAAAATCTATTTTGTGAATCTACAGTCTACTTTGTAAAACTTTTTTTTTGTTATTATGTTAATTCTCTACTCAAGTGTGAGAGAGCAGATTTGATATTTTTAAAGAAAAGAAATACTTGAGAAAGAATATAGTGGAGAAAGTATTCCTACTATTCTCTCTACATTTATATCTTCCTTTAGCTGAAATAAAAAGAGATTTTTATCTCTTTAGTTGCTAAGACATTAAGGAACAAAGAAGAAACCAATTTAATTATTCAATTATAATTTCTCTCTATAGTAGGTACAATTCTCTTTATTTTCTTTGAGAAAGAGTATATGGATTTTAAATTTTATCCAAACAAATATCATCTTCATCTGGTTCATTTGGCGGTTTCAAAATCATGGCATAGGAAGTAGGGAGTGAATGAGTAGAGAAATTCTTAGATCATCACTCAGGGCAGAATGGCTAGATTAAATTTATAATTATGATTATTTATTGCAATTGAAAGCTAAGTGTGATGATTTAAAAGAATGCCTGCACCACTTTAATGCAATTCATTAAGCAATGTGCACAATATTTTCCTTAAACACTAGAGAAGATAAATTACAGTTTTTAAGATAATCAAAATTCATAACTATTTTGTTCCTTTGACACTTCAGAGTTATTAATAAGGAAATTCATTTGAAAAATATATAAAAATGCCTTTGCCACTACTATTAAACAGTGACATGATGGTATATTATAGTCACCATGGAGATGGTCCTTCCTTCCTTCCTTCCTTCCTTCCTTCCTTTTTCTGATCCCTAGCATACTCATCACTTGGGGTATGCTCTTCCTGCTCCTGATTCCTGCTTCTGTAGACCAACTGCATCCTTACCCATCCTCTCTACCTCATCGTGCGCTGCCCCTTGTACTGATTGTTATTGCTATCAAGCTAATTTGCTCCATGCCCTCATCAATGCTTTGTGGATTTCTTTGTACTGATGCCATTCTCTCCCCTTCTTATGATCCAATCTGACTTCTAAGGGATGTCGCCTCTCTTTCACCAGACTCAATTCCTGTTTTCCTTATTGCACTATTCTTAACGCATGTGTACATGGTTACAGACCTCCCTGTCCAAGTTCCTCATAACCTCTTTCCCCAAAAGGGCTAACTCTTGGAGTTAGGGACTTAAAATAGCTTTTTTTTTTTCTCCATGCGACAGATATTGATTGAATGGCCATTTTATTTTAGCACCCGGAGAAATGCAAATTCTGAAATCCAATTAAAGATTCAGCTTATACGTGGAAAGGTTGTGATAACACACATGAAACGGTGGAAAAGTTAAACTCAGCACTACAGGAGATACCTCCAATCAGTCTAAAGGGACAAAGGTATTTCAGAAGACAATGTTATAAGTTGAGAGGAGGGAGTGGATACAGTGCTCAGGAGTAAACTTGAAGATGTGTTTAAATTGAGATCTGTCCATAGGACCAGGCAGAGAGTTCCACTTCCTTGTAAGTGCTCCATGATCTGTTATTAGTGCTTGCCGCTCACCTCTGCATGTTCAATACTGTATAAAATTACATGGTATTTTAGAAAGGGGTGGTTTTCTTTAATGTTTGTGTTAAATTTTAAAAAAGCATATTCCATGTGTATATCTGTAATGCTATCATTAGCAATAAATCTACTATGTATCCAGAGATTAATGCTTTATTTGTTTCTAGGATATGAGTAACATACTATTTCAACTTATTTTTGGGGTTTGACATGGGGAATATGTTAATAAAAGTCTAAAAATGCTCCTCTGTACTAATATGTAATGTAATAGCTGTTATGGAGGCAAATGTATTTGATGCTTGATATGGAAAAAAATAGCTGATCCCAAGCTAAGATATATTTAGATAGGCTCAGCTTAGACTCCATAACTTTTATGATTGCCATTTTCTTGATTTCTTTCTGGTTTTAATTTTATGAGACATTTATGAAAGGATGTTTTAAAAAATAGCTACAGACTTACACTTCTAAGAGTTGACATAAACTTTCCCATGATGTGAACCATTAGTAGAAGATAAACTTAGATACATCCTTTAATTTTTAAAATGTGGCAATAAACTGGATTTTGGAGAAGAAAGAAAATGGTTTGGTGAGCTTTTATCAATTATAGACAGGGTGTTTGAAGGATGTCAATTCCCCTGCCCTAATTCTCTCTCTATAATACTTCATCTTAAGGTTGGTACTATTGATGCGGTTGGTATAAACATGTGAGATAGCAGCAATGTGTGACATTAGATAGCAGAAATGGGCTTCTTTCACAACTGCCGCCTGTTCTGGCTGTGTCCCCTGCTGACATTATAAATCCAAGGGAGGAGCAGGAGGAGCAAGCTGCTAGTTCACCTTTGGGGCTGAGGTAACTTCTGCCTTTTCCTGCTTTCGTTCTCATCTCCTTTACTGAACCCAGTAAGGGCAACAGAGTCACAACCCCTGATTTTGGATCCGTTTTTTTTTTTTTCCTGGAAATACAACTACTGTTAAGGGCTTAGTGTACCATTTACTGCTCATAAAATGCCTTTGAGGTAGCTGCTTTTTCTGAACACAAGACAGCAGAAAGAGTTGAGTCAAAGGTTTCTTGTAAATACTTCCTGTGTGTGTGTGCATGTGTGTGTATTCACATACATACATACATAAATACACATATTCACACAAACATGTGTATATAGAGGGAAAGAAATATGCACAAACTTTAGAAATATGTACTCCGGCATATCAACAGTGACTATCTCTGAGTGATGGGTTTATGGCTACATTTTATTTCTTTTGCCTATTTACATTTTAATTTTTCCACAATAAGCATCCTTTACTTGTGTAATAAAAACATTATTTTTTGAAATCCATATTACAATTAACTAATTTCACACTAGTGGTTTTTTTTTTTTTTACTTTTCAGTAGAGAAAGGTTTTTGTGTATCTAGCAAGTCTTCATACTTTATTCTCAAAATATCTTTGTTCTGTGTTTGCAGGAGGATGTTTGCACTCAAATACTGTTTTCATTTTCTTATTTATGAGCCAAGTAAAATTGTGTCAGGAGACATTACAGAGCTGAGGACAGTAAAATATTATTTCTTCTGAGTGGTTGAGAAGTTATAGCACAGGAGGTGAAAGGCCTTGTGTTAATGATACCACCAGGAGTCTAGGTCTTTAGGACAGCTGGCCGGACAAGCAAGGATGAAACATTTCAGTCACGTGACCAATGATTGTTTACCCTAGCCATACATCTCAGGGAGGAAGAGCAGCCTTGTGGCAGGGATCCGCATGTTATCAGTTATTGGTTATAGTCACACAGTAGTAGACCTGAAACGCTGTTGAAATGAGGAATTGCAATCCTGATGTCAACAGGTAGCAGCTCTTAATTTCCTTTTCATCTTTCTCAAGTCCTACAACATAAAAGTCTCCTTTATATTTTCAAAGGATGCCCTCGATGAAAGTTTTAACATTTAGTCATTTGAGAGGATAGTTATTAGTAAGAGTTTTCCTGTTTCAACTTGAATATGGCTGGAGAGCCACTGAAATTCATGAAGCTTTGAGTTGGAATGTGGTTTTCCATCCCTCGGTGTCTTAGCCTTTTGGCTGAAGCACTGGACTATGCATTAGACCAGCATTTCCCAGAACTTTCAAGAATAGGGATCACTTTGAAAGGGGATAAAATTTGAGCCCAGGACAGTGGTTGGACTGGTCCTCAGAGTGCTTTCATTGAGGAAACGCATTCCAACAACAGGCTCTTATGAAGGAGCAGTGCTTCCAGACGCATTGCATCTTATGTCTGCCCTGAGGGCTGCACACATGGACCATGTATGGTAGTCGATTAGTCTGGAGACAGTACTCGATCCTCACCTTGATGGTCCGCCCTTTGTCATAACTCTCTGTGCCAATGGCACCCAAAGCAACTGATGACATGAACTCTAACAATTCATTCTGCTCCTGCTTCTTCATATATAAGTTTCATAATTTTTATTCTGAAATAGTTGGGTAAAGGGTAGGAAAGTCATCTTGAAGAACCTGGGAAAATTGAAGGCAAAGGGTTAGCTTTGAGTGGATTGTACTAATCACTGTGATGGTTTGTTTGTTTTTATAAAGAGTAAATCTATATCTTTAAGAAGACCTCAGGATAGAAAACTTCCCAGCGACAAGTAGCTCATGCTTTTGTCATCTGGGATAAGTCAGCTGAGGTTCCAGGGACTTGTGGCCAGGGGCAGTGGTGTAAAGCGTCTTTTTCAGCGCTAACGTGCCCCAGGAAGAGCTGCAGCTTCTTGCCTCAGGGCAGAAACAAGAATATTTTGTTGTATGAACTCTTAGAAATGTCAAAGAGTGTCAGTGATTTTCTTTTTAAGAGATATTAAACTTTCTCACTTGACTCTCATAAAGCGGTGGAGCCCCTTTATCCAAATTAATTTTAGTTTTTGAAGCCATTCAATTTTAAAAATTTAGCCCTTTATTTCACCTCTTTGAGAAGGGAGTTTTTAAAAAATGCTACTGTTACGGGCACCATTACTAGATTAGTTCCCTTGCTCTTATGTAGTTTGCATCCATGTAGTAAAATATGTTGGAGTTAAGACACCTTTGAAATAGACAAGGCGAGAGGTTAAGAATATTGAATGGAACTGGGACCAATAAAGGGCCACAGATGTGCAGCTGATGTGGGGCCTGCCCTCACCACGTGGAAAGTCTTTTTTGCTGAAGGAGAGGCAATGGCTGATTCAGAAGTAGAACTAGCAGTGATTCTCAATGGATTGGATTTTGAGGAAGAGGAAGAGGATGATGCTGAGATCTGGAGTCAGGATGACTGGGAAACAGTGAGGCTGATGCTTGAAAAAAAAAAAAGTTTAAATGGTGTGTTTGGACTCCTGAACCTTGTGATCCATTCCTGTCTGTTCTTACTATTTTATCTGTGAATTAATATATTACTTTCAGTTGCTTCATTTTTTTTCCATAAGGAGTTTAGATTTAAATTTTCAATAGAAACAAGACCACAATCACACCTTGTCTGGGGCTGTTCTGGTCAGGACTACCCTTTTGCTTAAAATCATAGCTGGATTAGGGATTGCTATGATTTATAGTTCATGGTATGAATTTAATTAAATATTTAATAGTCTGTTTGAAAGGAAAGGGATGGAGATTAAAGACTGAATCATTTACCAAGAAATAACAGGCCAGATTGATTGATTTCTTCAAGACTTAGTGGAGATTTATTCCTTTCTTCAAAATTGGCTTTATTTCAGTTACCAATTAAGTGGGGTGAACTATTATAGAAAGGCCTATGAGTCAGGTTACAGTAGCATTTTTCTAAGAAAATCTTTACAGAAGTAAAGATTATGGGGCTATCTGCTCTGTACCTGCCAATATGGCAGTCGATCCAGAAGTCAGAAAAACAGGGTTCATGTTTATTAACTTTTTGCTTTCTTTCACCTATTTTTTCAACTTTAAGAACTTGTGATAAAGACAAGAGAACAACTCTTCTTTATCCTCAATGTAGTTTTGCATATTTAATCTGGATCATTTTTGGTCACAATTTTTAAAATGTAGCTAACAAAAAATGATTATTACATGAGAACTTGATTTACAAATTATAAATTGCTGCAGACGTATTAGTTGTTATTATGCTTATCAACTGTGTAGTCTTAGAAAAATAAAAATAATTATTACTTTTTATTATTCAATTTATGAGGGCGACATTGGTTAATAAAATTATATAGGTTTCAGTACATAATTCAATAATATATCATTTGTATATTGCATTGTGTGTTCCCCACCCACAATCTAAAATTATTTTGTGTATTAGTTAGGGCTTCTCTTTTTAAGTGACTGAAATTCAATTCAAACTAGCTTTGGCATAGGGAGCGGGGCTGGGGAATGAATTTTGGTGGAAGGACTCAAGTGTCTTGGCTAACCACAACTGTGGCAGGGCTGCAGCCAGACCTCATTGACCACGGACCCAGGGACTCAGAGCCTGTCAGGACCCCCTCCTGCCTCTGTTCCTCTCTGTGTGCCAGCTTCATGCTTCCTGTAAACTTTCATTGTCCCTAAGGTGGGAAGCAGGGCTAGCAACAGCTGCCAAGCCTCATATCCCGTGACACTCCTCAAGTTAGCAAATATTAAGAAATGACTTTGATTGGCTCAGCCTTGGTCAGAGACACACACTTGAACCCACTGGCTGTTGTCATGAGGCAGAGTCACATTACAGAGATGATCTTGGGGCTTACCCTGTGTAGGGGGCTGTTCCAGAAAAGAGAACAGCATCATGAGCCATCCACCCCCATTGATGTCTTGATTTCTCCAGTCTTCCATTTCTCAGTTATAAGTGGCACAGTGATTCCTACCTTGCTAGGTGGATGTAGTGATTAGAGGTCAAGCCTAACCTATTTGGGTACTCCGCTAAAAGTCATCATCATCATTATTGCCTCCAATTGGCTCTATCAGGTTTCCTCCAAGATAGCTTTCTGTTCCAAAGCTAAGTAGAGCAAATACCTTAACATTTCATTACTTTGCTTCTAAATTGATCTTTACCCCTTAATCCTTAAACATAGATTCTTTTTCACCCCCTCATAACCAGCACCTGAAAATATTGAGACTATAGCTTCTTACGTATAGTAGAGACTTAAACTTCTTAAAATGAGTGAAGTTTCTTCATTTTTTTTTTTTTACTGCTATATTACTTGTTTTGGTAAAAATTTTAACTAGTCTTCTCTTACTTAAAATATACTTAATAGAAAGAACAAATGTAGTGTAAAGAACAAATGTAGTGTTTAATTTGCATAATATGGAATTAGAGGCAAACTTTTTGGATGTATAAATTATTGGAGTAGACTTTATATTGTGCTTGGGGAGTCAAATGGTCCATTTTTCAGTCTTGCTGTGCTGTGTCTTTGGTAGTGACACCAAAGAATATAATCTCTTTCTATGAGAGAATTTCCAAAGAGTGGGCTCTGCTTCCAAACTAGTCTAGCATTTTGTAGTAAATTAAAGAAAAACCCGATAACTTTATAATAACCTTTATAATTGCCACTTCAAATTGAGAATTTGGAATGGCATGAAATTATTAATCAGTAGAAAGAGAGTAGATTTCAAAGGATAATTATACTAGATTTAACACTTGAGATACATTTTGTTAAATAAAATATGGTTTCTCTTTCCTGTTCTCATTCGCAGGCAGATAAGATAATTCAGGTTGCTTGAATCAGGAATCGAAGTACAGAATGGCTTAATAGTTTTGGACTTACTTATGGCTTTAGATGACTTTTGTCCTTTATCTTCTTAGAGAGGAGAGGTAGTCACATTTACTTTAAAGCCTAGAGTGAATTATTAGTCTAGGTCAGCTCTTGTCATCGAGACATGTTATGATTTTTCTACATTCCTGGACAGTTAGGCTGTAATTCTTGGTTGTTTAAAAAGGTATTTGAATGTATTTTGTTAAGAGGCTTGAATAAATGGCTATTTTTTTTTCTTACATTTTTGCTTGCTTTTTCAAGTGTTCAAATAGTTTCCAGGTCTGTCAGTTCGGCTTCTGCTGACTGAAGTGAATTTTTTGGCTAGGATAAAGTGTTTTGGATGATTTATACTTGACTGCATAAATGTAGCCTAGCAAGTTATATGATTTGAAGAGAATTACTTAAGGGTAAAAAGGATTACTTAACAAGAAAACGATAGGTTATCATAGATTGGTTTGAAGGCATTTCGTTTAAGTGATGTCTCTACAAATCTGAGCTCTGCTGGCCTGGAGATTTAGTATCTAATAATAATGGTGGTTAACATTTAATGAGTCATTGCCCTGTACCAGGCTCTATGTTACAGGTTTTATATAATCATATCATTTAAACCTTCAGGAAATTCTAGGAAGTCATCACTATAATTGCTCTCGTAAAGATGGGGAAACCAAGGTGTATGAGAAACAAAACCAGTAGGGAACCCAGCTACTCGGACTACAGAGACCATTGTGTTCTATTGCTTTCCCCCAAGGGGAGGGATGCTTCTAAAAGGGAAATTGAAAGTGAGGATTGCCATCTGACCATAGCTGGCTCCTTGTCCCGCTAGGTTTATGGGCGATAAAAGGAGGTGGGCACAGAGTTGGCTGGAGTTAGTTTTGCTTGCCAAGGGGAAACGGGGCTGTCCTCATGCACTGGGCAGAACCCAGACACTGTGTATGTCTTCTCATAGCCTATGAGGGTTCGGATAAAGGCCAATGGTGAACCCTCAGGAACGAAGGTTTGGGTCAGTGGAAAGAACGGTGCCTGGCCCAGCGGGGGCAGGAGGAGAGTCACAGAAGGCACAGGGTGGCTTTGTGACAGGAGCAGGAGCAGACTGGAGCCTGTGCTACTGTTTTGGTGTCTGCTGCTTGTGCTTTGCTGTAGTATCTGAAGATCAAAAAGCACAGCTCACACGTAGCCTTTTTTCTATTCTTTATTAGAAAAATATGGTAGTTTTTTCTTTCCTAACAGGGTCTGGTGGTTAAGTTTATTGCCTAGTCTGTGGATTGAACTGTAGAGAGAAATAACCACTGGATAGGATGGTAGCAGAACCAGAAAGAGATGAAGATTGTTGCTGCCACACTGGTGTTGGTTAAAAATGTTTTACATACTTTTTTTTTCTCTATGGATTATTAAACAAACAAACAAACAAACAAACAAAGCAAATACACAGGTTAAATGTTAAACAGTACAAGATGGTACATGATGAAAAGTCAAAGACTTCTTTTCTGATGCTAAAATCCAACTTCTTTTCTTAAGAGAGAAACACTATTAACAATTTCTTCCAAAAATTACACATATATGCATACGCATATACACTCATGCATACCTATGTATATTTTGGCAACATAGGTAGCATTATACTTTACTCATTATTCTTTGCCTAGCTTTTCTCACTGAATAATATATATTGGTGATTTTTCCATATCAGTATGTATGGGTCTCCTTTTTTTTAATGGTTCCGTATTTGTCCAGTCATACTTTCTATTGCCACAAAGTTTTATGGTTAACCAAGCCTTTGCATATATTGTTCTCTCTGGGTCTCATAGTAGCCACTAGCAGGTATCAAAAGGCCCAGGTGACTTGCCCAGTTGACCCAGGATCGCATGGAGCCTGTGACTCAAACATGAGTCCAGTGTTCCCAGCACTGTGACATTCCCTAAATATACATGTATTCCTTCCATTAAGTGCAGTGACCACAAATAAAGGTAAATGCTCTGGAAGCAGTAAAAAAAAAAAAAAATTGCCATTCCAGCGCCCCAAGGAGAGGAACTGTGGACCTCGGAAAAGTGATAAAGGAGACTAGTCAAAGTTTAGGACTAGGAAGGGCCCTGGCCATCAGCGGACCCTTCCCTTCCCTTTTACAGATGAGGGGACCTGGGCCAAGACATCAAAGAGCCTTGTTCAGGCTGCACAGTTAGACTGTTTTCTTTCCTGGCTAGTTCCAGAGAGAGGAGAGGAAGAAGACTCGAGATTTTCCCAAGCTTTCATGGTCTCATCAACTAGAATGGGGTGTAGACAAGCATATTGACTGAGAAGCCCAAACAGCTTGGAGAAACGAGAAGACTCCTTGCCAGGCACTGTGAGAGAATGCTCCCTCAAGGCACTGGGACCACGCAGGGCTGAGCTGTCTAACTACCCAGGCAGCGTGGATTTAAGCCACTTCTACCTCCCACTCCTTCACTTCCTGAGGATGTAATACTCACACAGGCTGCAGGTGTCGAAGAAACTGTCCTCAACCATGACTATAAATGCATGAGATTCTCTATGCTACTTTGGGTTAAATTTACCATGCAAAAAGTACACCTAAATACAAAACAATTCTCCTTATGCCTAGGTCTTATTTTGTTTTATCAAACAACCATCTTATAAAGGTTTACTGGCAATACAATGAATGAAAACTAACATTCATTCCTTCTTACTTGTTATTCAATCTGAGAAAGTAGACTGACAGTTATTTCTAAGTCTGAAGACTATTAGTTTATTCCCTCATTGCTGAAGTGAACTTAAATTAAAAAAAAAAAGTGACAAAACTCGTGTAATAAAATGTGCTGAAGGAACCCTTGGCCATCGAATCAGAAGCTTCTGCCTTTTCTTTATTATTTTTATCAGGAGGCCTGAGAGGCACTTTCCCTAGGCAGTTAATTTTGAGGGCTCCTGATGATGGATGAAACTCCTTATTTAGTGGTTGGATTGTCACAGGTCTGCAAGGGAACATTCAGGTGTGGCGCCTCGAGGGGCATTCGTATTTCATACCGAGATCTTAGGAAATGCTCTTTCCTCTCCCTCCTAAAGCACTGCCCTGACCCAGGGGTGGCAGAGTGGGACAGTGCACTTCTTAGCAGTTCCAGGAATCCAGGGCAGGAGACGGCTGTGCTCAGGGTCTCTGAGCTTTACCCAGTTGCTCTGATCGCCAGACCATTTTCCTCTTACTTATTCTTCAGCTTTGGACAAGGACAGTTTGAAACCATTTCCACTGCTTTCAGACACCAGTATTTGGACTGTAAATGAGTGCAAGTAGGAAGAAAGCTTAGAGAACCCTCTGGAAATGGAGCAAAAGAGAGGGGTCTGGAGGTGAGCTGAATGCTCCCTGGCATTGAACTATCACATCAATTGTCACACTGCTTCCCTTTGTTTGATGCTTACCGATAGTCCCAGAAGGAGCAGTTTCGAAAGTTCTTTTCTGGACTGTGGAACAACACTTGCTTACTTATTGAGCCCCGAGAGGCGTTCTTGAAAGCAATTTCTTGTCTCGGGTGTTACAATGAGATGGTGGTCACTGATTGCATTATGTTTTCCTTTATTGCAGCTGTTGCTTTGATCCTGTGCCAGGTGCTTAAAACAATTGTGGTTTTGCAGCTGGTAAGCGAGGCTGGGCATGGAGAGGGGTCATGCTATTGCCTTGGTCAAAAGTTTTAGCAGCCTGGGGTCTGATGAGGGCAAATCATGAGAGGATTTCCTCTCCACTTCATTTTTATTTAGAAACTTTCCAGGACAATTACCCTTCTTAGAGTTCTTAAAAGTTTTTTTTTTTTTCATTTAAAAATATACTTAGATGCAAATAACATTTTTATTTCACTTAAAAATAAAGGCAAAATGCCAGTTGAGGGTGGTTGTTGTCACTGATATGCTAGAGTTGACTAGCTGTGAAAATCTTAATTTGGGATGCATTATTTAGTCACGCCATTTTTATTTGTGTGTTATTATGTACAGATGTGGTTGTGAAATAGTTCAAACTATGGTACACTAAATGTCCTCACTAGATTTTTAGGAATGTCTTTACTGAGACAGCCAAATCAATTTTATTTTGTTTGATTCATTGGCATTGGCTATAAATCAGAGAATATTCATTTTAATATCTGAGTCAAAATTGTAATACTATGGTAGTTCTTTCACAGAATGTAAATTTCTTATTTATTTACTCATCATCTTTCTTTCTACTTTCTCTTTCTTTTTATTTTATGCTGGAATGTGCTGAGGGATTTCCAGGAAGGTTTTACTAAGTTATGTCATAATCCACTGATGAATACATTTCCGGTGGTTCATCCCTCATACCTTGAACTATGGAAGTGTTAGGTTCTGGAAATAATTTTATTGATTTTTCTGAAATACCCTCCCTATGATATGATATAGTAGTTACATTAAATAATTATATTTTTATTATAGTATGACAATATTTACGCATTCTGGTGCCGTAGTGATAGACTTTTTCCCATTTCATCAATCCTACCATGGTGTTTCTGGAGGAGCAAAGACTTTAGAATGAGACAGACTTGGGTTTTAATCATGGCTCTGTTATCTACTGGCTAATTAATCTCTTGGGGCCTCAGTTTTTGGTTCTATAACATGGGACTTACAGTAACCTGACTCGTCAATTATGATGCTTAGATGAAATAAAGGGCTAACGTCACCTAGCCCAGTCCCGGTCCCAGAAAATACCTCCACTCTATTTTTAGAAAATTGTGGTAAAATAAACATAACATCATATTTACATTTCAATCACTTTTGAGTGTACAGTGGCATTAAGTATATTCACACTGTTGTGCAACCATGACCATTGCCCATCTCTAGATCTTTTTTATTATCCCAAATGGAAACTGTACTCATGGAACAATAGCTCCCCATTTTTTCTTCCGTACGACTCCTGGTAGCTCCTATTCTACTTTCTGTCTCTATGAACTTGATTACTGTAGGTATTGCATATAAGTGGAATCATACAATAGTTGACCTTTTGTGACTTGCTTATTTTACTTGGCATGATGTTTTCAAGGTTCATTCACGTTAGAGCATGTGTCAGAATTTTATTCCTTTTTAAGGTAGAGTAAAATTCTGTATGTACCACATTTTATCTTTACCTGTCAGTGGACATTTGGGTTTTTTCCACTTGTTGTGTTGTGAATGATGGCTGCTGTGAATATGAGTGTACAAATATCTATTTGAGTCTCTGCTTTTAATTTTTTTGGACATATACTCAGAATGGATTCTATGATCATAAGATCTCCAATTTTATTTCGACATGACCTCCAAGCTTCAGAATAGCCTATTGGGTGCTTGTTTATTGATGTGCTACTGAAATCTCAAATACAATATTTTAAAATTGTTCCACACTTCTTCCCACCACCTCCCAAATCAGATCCTTTTTCTGATTAATGACAAGAACATTTTTTAAGATACCCTGGCACAAACCACCAGAATCTTTGACCTCTTCCTCTTCTTCCTCCTCTAGCCTTAAGATTTTGGCAAAGCTATTTCAAGCTTCTTCACATTCTCTGCCTTGCCTACCTTACTACTCAGAGAATGATTTAGTACATATTTTGGAATGATTTTTTCCATTGACTTAACTTTGAATACTTTTAGTCCTTCATTTTTTTAAATGAAAATCATACAATCCCATTTTTATTAAAAAAATCTTTTGAACTCTCTACACAAATTCCCAACCAATCTTCCTTTTTTATCTTTTCTTTTTCTTTCTTTTCTTTTCTTTTCTTTTTTCTTTTTTTTTTTTTTTTTGCTAGTGGTGCCCCAACAGCACTCCTGTTTGGACTAGTTCTTTGATTTCACCTTGTAACTCCCATAACACTCTTCCCTTTGATCATGGCAAATGACTGTGTGGGACACGACCAAGATAAAGCATCACTCACAAGTCAGGAGTTGCAGTAGATGGAAGTAATGCAAGAAGCCAATATTTTTCTCAGTGTTCAAAGAAGGGCAAGACTTTCTTTCCTCTGCACAGTCATGTCCAAAGAATTGAAATGTTTATTTTATCCCTGTGACCAAGCCAAACTTTATTGCCCAAACTATTTAATATTGGTTTGGCCCTACATAGTGCGTATCTTGCAGATGTGTTAAATAGAAGACAATAGCATTTAACTCTATTAATACCACACTTTTTAATTTCTTGTGTGAGCTTCTTAAGAAGCAGAACATTCAGTGGTCAACCAATTGTAGACAATCATACCATTATGATCTCTGGAAAGTAGATACAGTGTCTGAGTGAAGACCTTGCCCTCTGGGTAAACTGAGCCTTCCCTGTGTCTGAAGGTCTGAAGGTGATTAGAATGGGTTGGAGTTTGACCTTTGGAATGAAGGAACCTTGCTTCAAAACCCACTTCTGCTATTTGCTGGCTGTGTGGCTTAGAACTTTCATATTATTTTGTATCTGTAAAATGGAGGTTGATATAATTCCTTCCTCATAAGGTTGCTGGGGGATTAAACGAAATGATCTAGATGTAACATAATGCCTGGCACATCATGTTCGGTATCCAAGAGGGTCAGTTTTCTTTGTAGAGAGGATGTTGGTCAGACATCTTTATGCAGTTGCCCCAGTCAGAAACTGAGCACAAGTATAAGATGATAGACTTAGGTGGGCATCCACTGGAAGCTCCCACTCAGGTTGGGGTGGGTAGTCGCTAGTTTATAGAACAACTTTTTAAATATTCATGAGCGTCTTTCCAATGCTTAGGCTCAAAACTACATGTTGACATGTTTTCTGCACCTTAACACCTAAAGAAAAAATATAACCATTTGCTGATAAAACTAAAAAAATATAGGTTTCCTATTGGCCAAATATGTGTAGGGTCTTGTGACTTCATATCACATTTAAAAGGGGTGTTTCACACTCTATATTTACATATTGATACTAAGAAGTAGAAAGGAATACTGATTTTGACATCTCATTTAGCACCTTAAACATTTGTTACAGTTCCTGGGTACTTTAAATTTTAATAAGTGCTAGTTAATTTTATGCAAATATCCAATGAGAGCAGGCTTTATAGATGTTAACTCAATTTATGGATCCATCAAGTATAAAAGAATATGACTTTGAAAGTAAAATATTTTGTTGGAAACCTCCAGTGAGGCTTTTGGATAGAATTAGCTAAAATTGGCTTTTATTTCATTTGTAGGTGCTTAAACTTTGGAGAGTTAATTTATCTTTAATTTGAGAATTCATTTTCATTTCTATGCTTTAAAAATATGAGCAGTTAGCTAAATGCTCATATGTATTGACAAGAAATGTGAAGTGTTTATCCCTTAATGGTGCAAAACCTTTTGCTAGTTTTCATACTTGGCTTTTTGCCTAACTTCATGAAAGTCTCCTTGATTTTAATGCATTTTCCTCTTAGAGTACTCTGTCTATCTTTATTAAACTCATTTATAAAGATATCACAGAATAAGGTTGATGTTATAGATATTGAAATGTCTTTGGTCATGAAGTCTGTGTGCTTCCTTCTGTGTTTTGCAAGCTTGTGGAGCACTTTAAAACATGTCAATTAGAAATAGAAATAGTTGGAAAGCACAGTTCAAGTACAATTTCTGATTCCACAAAGTTATAAAGTAGTAAAAAAAGGAAAAATATAATGACATACGCACTTATAGCTGCATTACTGAAGCAAATTGATGTTCAGATTTATGTAATTTGATTGAAGCAAATATTTTTGATATCTTTATCTTCAGCTTTGGATGTTAGCGCCAGTTGCTGGATGGTTTTTATAATCTACGTGTAGGAAACCCTTCGGTCAAGATGTGCCACCTCTTCTACTAATACTTTGCTGTTGTTAATTATTCATTTATAAGAATTTTAATTTTATGTGAGAAGTAATAAAATGGACCCAATGTATTCTCAGCAAAACCTCTTCTTTGGTGATAATGGTGAGTGGGGAGATAAATCGAGGAAGTTATTAATTACCGTGAAGGGTCCAACTTCAGAAAAGTCAAAGAAGTTCAAAAAAAGTTAAAATACTATGAAAATAAATCATTATTAGTGAAATGAGCCATAGTAAAATGCACACAAAACCAAAATGTTAGAGAAAAAAATAATTCAGGTAAACATGTCTATAAAGAACAAGCCTTAATTAGAATATGTGGATTTTTATTTAGGGACAATTATAAAACACACTCATATTGGAAAACCAGCAAAGGCATCAAAATAGAAATAGTAGTGGAGATAATTTTTGCGTAATACAAGATCGTATTTCTTCTTGGCTCCTTGCATCTGGGAAGAGCTGCTCCTCTATGCTCATGTCTGGCTCTGCCCGGTGTTAAGGAGCTGACTCATCTCTCCCTTGACTGGTTTTGTGCTTCTAGTTAACCTTAGGACCAAGTCTGCTCTTGTGGACTTGAATGCTGAGGTCCTGAGGTGTAGCAGCCATTGCTTTGTTCAGGGTCATCATGTTAGTCATTACTTTCTTTATAAAACGCCAATCTGCTCCCCTACCCCCGCCCCAGGATACCTGTGCTTCACAGATAGGGGTCTTGGAGGGGGGATGAGGGACAACAGAGAGTTATAGCAATTTCATTTTGTTCCAATAACAAATACTTGTTGAGCTCCACTATGTGTCTGAGAATGTGCTGGGCACAGACTAGATAGTGATAAATGAGATAAATGGAATCCAGTCCTTGTTAAGACTAAGGTAACCTGGTAGTTAAGATAAGCAGTTAAAATCCTTGTAGTGAGCACCATGACAGAACAGAAGGTAGGCATCATTAGAGAGGCAGAAAAGGTTTCCCAGAGGAGTTAGTATTTCAACTGACATACCTGAAAAATGAATAGGAGTCAGTTTGGCCAACAGTAGTCAAAGTGTGTTCCCACAAGAAAGAAGGGCATGTGTAAAGTCCAGGGGTGCGAAGGAGCATGGAATGTTTGAACAGAAAGACAAGGCTGTAACTTGTATGGGATTTAGAGGGTAGTGAGAGAGAAGGCTAGGAAAGGAGGTAAGGGCTGATCAGGAACAGCTGGGTAAAATGTCTCAAGGTATTTAGATCATATTCTTAGAACTTTGAGGACCATTGGAATATTAAAGGAAGATAGTGGCATGATGGTGTATGATTTTAGAAAAATCACTCTGGCAACATGGTGGGGAATGATTGGCAAGGGAAGGCTGGAGGCGAGGGTGGCTTAGTGGGCTGTCACAGTAGTCTAGGAAGGAGATGGTATCGGCAATGGTAGTGATGGTGGACCTGGGGCAAAATTGATTTCGCTTTGAAAAAGGATTTAAAAACAATTGATTTGATCAGTACGTGCCTGTCTGTGGGGGCTTGGAATGGAATGTAACACCCACATTTCAGGTTTTGTGGCGTGGTAGTGAATAGGAACAAATTTGTGAGGAAAGAAGAGGGGTGGTTACGTTTGGGACACATCTCTTGAAGCATCTGAGGGATGGTCAAGTCGGGTGGACATGGGCTAGTGGGTATACAGGTCCAAGGCTCAGTAAAAAGATTTGGTCTGGCAGCTCCCAGACTGTACTTAGGCGAAAGTGTGACAAAAGGAAGGATGCACATATTAAGTTCCTTCAGCTGCTGCTTGTTTTATTATATTTTTTCAGCTTTATTAAAGTATAATTGACAAATGAAATTCTAAGATACTTAAAGGGTACAACATGATGATTTGATCTTTGTATACCTTGTAATAAGATCTGCCATTGAGTTAGTTAACATATCTGTCACCTCATATGTTTATTCTTGTTTTTGTGAGAACATTTAAGTTCTACTCTCTTAGCAAATTTCAATTATACAATAGTCTTATTAACTATAGCCACCATGTTCTACATTAGATCCTCAGACCCTATTCATCTTATAATTGAAAATTTGTACCCTTTTACCAACATTTTCCCATTTCTTCCACCCTCCTCCCACCTCCAGCCCCTGATAACTACTTTTCTACTCTGTTTCTATGAGGTCCACTTTAAAAAAAAAAAAATTCCACCTATAAGTGATGCATGCAATTTACCTTTCTCTGTCTGGATTATTTTACTTAGCATAATGCCTTCAAGTTTTATATGACAGGATTTCTTTCTTTTAAGGCTGAGTGATATTTCATTTTCTTATCTATTCATTGACAGATACTTAGGTTGTTCCCATACCTTGGCCATTATAGGCAGTCCTGCAATGAACATGGGGGTGCAGCTATCTCTCTGAGATCCTGATTTCATTTCCTTCAGATAAATACCCAGCAGTGGGATTGCTGAATCATATGGTGGTTCTATTTTTAATCTCCTGGAGAATCTTCATATTGTTTTCCATAGTGCCTGCATCAAACTGCATGCCCACCAACCATACATGAATGTTCCCTTTCATCCACATCCTCACCAACTTCTTTTAATTTGCTCAGTTTTTATCTTTTTTTTAAAATATGGGTCATTGCTTATTTTTTTCGTAACTATCATAACTAACAAATATAGACTTTCTCTGTGATGATGATAGTGCAGAAACAGGTGCTACTGAAAGAGGAAAAACAGGACGAAAAGGAAGAACAAAAAGTCAAGAGAAAGCACCCCAGAGAAGCCTGGAGAAAAGCTGTAGTGAGCCCTTCTATTGCCCCAGAAGCTGCGCGCTGGCCCGCTAACTCCTGCTCATAGGTGTCTTCTCCACCCCCTCCTCATGTTTCCTGCTTGTTTCACTCACCTTTCCTCCTCTCCACTTCCTATTCTTCAAAACCTACATTGGCCCAAAGGCTTTTTATTTTTATTTTTTTGGTGGGTAAGAGAATAGTGATTATTCCTCCAAAACTTCGCCTTAGCTTCCACTTTTTGTGCCTCATCCGAGTTTACAAAAGGAACTTTTGGGCTGGTCCGGTCACAGGTATACAGAGTTCATCAGTCTCTTCAGTAGAAACACTGTATGTGTCACTTGCATGAGTTGTGTTTTAAAAAATGAACTCTACTTCAACATGGTTTTCTCATGCATTGTTTTCACAAGGCCAAATAATAAAATTTAAAAAAGAAATTTTTTCTCGAAGAAACTTAATTGCTTTAATAACATACCTCTACCACGTTATACTCAGGAAACACAAACGACTTTGTTGTTTTCCTTTTTTTCTGATGTAAGGTGAAGATTAACAAATAGTTATTGATGGTGTTTGGTTAAGAAAAATTTGTTTTAATTGCATATGTCAATTATGTACCTATTGATTTTTTTTGTTCTTGCCAATTTAACAATTTTTAATTTTAATGTGTTTTGGGCAGGAGAAAACCCAGCTTTGTCACAAAAAGTTTGCGTTATGAATCTGATTCTGTTGTGCAGCTATTTTTCATTCTTGTTAAAGGATAAATTCACTGCACAAATGTATATTTTATGTGTTAAACATGTTAATTCAGCAATTTCATGTGGTTCTGTAAAGATATACCTCTACAAAGGGGTTACCAATCCCAACATTTACCCAGTTGGTCTCTGACCCAATTCAATTCTCCTATCTCGTGGCTTGCGAAACAACTGGCTTTGGGAAAGAAAGTGAATTAAAGCGATTTTTGGTTTGACTGATGATTGAGTATTCTCTTCTGAAGCTTAATATAAACTCATTTTTAAGAGTTACAATAAATCAGCATGCACTTCATAAATATCATAGGAGACCAAACACTAAAAGCTTCTTTGAGGTATTAGAAGAATATACCTTCTGCTTAGAGTTTACAGCTGCCCAGGTAAATTTTGTTTCTGGTTCTGTTATTTCCTCAATTTGTCCCTTATTAATGTGGACAGTTCTGAAAATAATAACTATACCTGGATATTTGAGGCAGTATGTGGCTTCTTAAAAGTTTATAAGTTATAAGTTTATAAGTCTGCTGACCAACCGGTTGATTGGTTCCTGTTATGCAATGGAAGAATGCAGATGTTGATTTGATCTGAAGACGGTTTATACATTGGCTTTTACAATGTATATTTAAAGATAGCCGAGTTTTATGAGACCAACACTTGTCAAGTCCCCACCCCACCCTATTCTAGTTGGGACTTACCCTTAAGTTAAATAAAGAACTAAGAATACTGTAGTTAAAACATTTCACTACATGTTGCATTTTGCTCTTAGTAAATGGGAAAATAGAAACTTAAAGAGAGAATCTGAATTAAGGGTAGAGTATATATACTCATTTCTCCCTTTTTTTTTTTTTTGAGGATGGGAAACGTATTTAAAAATATGTTTTAAATATATTGTTTCCTTAATCTAAATTCATGAACTTTTCCTAAGAGATGTAAATTTAGACTTACAGAAATGGACTGCTTTATTAAAAAAATCAGTATTTATTTATGAAGCTTAATATTCTGCACACTATAAACCAGACTTCTTCTGATGAATAAAGAAATGGAGGTTCCTTCTAAATCTTAGCACACACACTTCATGTAGGTAATTGGATATATGTACCTGGAGCTGAGGAAAGAGGGGTGGTTTAGGAGTTATTTGTGAGTCATCTGCATTTGTGAGTCATCTGCATTCAATGACAGTAGAAACCAGAGGCATGAGATACTTTCTCTTGTGGGAGAATATGGAGTTGTAAGAAGAGTAGAGGGCCTGACATTGAGCCCTGTGAAGCTCTGGCTTAATATTGGGTGGAGTGAATCTGGCTTAATGTTGGGAAGCCACATCCTGAGAGGTAGAAGGAACTCTGGGAGGGTTTTCATGTTACGGAAGCCAAGGGAAAAGAGAAAACCAT
This sequence comes from Eonycteris spelaea, assembly GCA_003508835.1. NCBI lineage: Eukaryota > Metazoa > Chordata > Mammalia > Chiroptera > Pteropodidae > Eonycteris > Eonycteris spelaea. The sequence continues at coordinate 1,307,329 of PUFA01000260.1, forward strand.
GTTTCAAGAGGGAGGGAAGAATCAGGTGCTTCTGATAGATCCAGTGTGAAGTGGACTAAAAATATCTGTTGAATATAGCAGTAGGAGTCATCGGTGATCCCAGGGGAGCTGCTTTTATGGGGAAACTAAGGTGGAAAACAGATTGGTGTGAGTTAAGTAGTGCAGAGAGGTGAGGAAACAGACCTTGTGCGCAGACATCTTTGAGAGTTGAGCTGAGGAGGCGCAGGATGTAAGACGGACGTTTGAGAGAGAGATGAGGTCAAGAGAGACCTCTTTTGTGGGGGTAGACTTTCATGTGATAAAAGCTGATGAGAAAGAAAAGCATTTAGGCAAGAGAGATTCAATAAACAAGAGAGAAAATAAAGAGGATTTATAATAAAATAACAGTCACAGCAAAAATAATATTTATTGAGTGCTCACCACATCCGGGGCACTGGGGCAACCCTTGACAAATATTCTCACATTTAGTTCTTAGAATAATGTTGTGTAGTGGGTACCACTATTTTCCCTAGGTTAAACAGGAGGAAAGTGAAACCTAGAGATGTCAACCAACTTGCTCAGTGTCCACCATCTAGTAAATGATGGACTAACTTATGAACTTAAGGAGTGAAGTTTGCCCGGCCCCAGCTTGCCACCCCGTTGACTTGAATGTAGGTGTCTGAGCTGAATTTGAATACCTACTTAAAGACAATAATTTTAGCTAGTGGCCTGGGTCATTTTTTTTAAAAAAGACTTTATCTGCTGAGAGAACCTAACTTTGTGAGTGTCTATAAAACATCACACCTGAAATTATAAGCTGTATGAATTGAAGGTGATTTGCCCAAAGAACTCCCAAAGCAATTGGCTAAGGCAGAAATTAAGTGGAGAGTTTTTTTGTTTTGTTTTGTTTTGTTTTGTGTTTGTTTTTGTTTTTGCATTTAGAGAAGGATAGAAAAAAGATGGCAAGCTGAGGTAACAACATGGTAAGGCCAAATAAGTGATAGGAAAACATCCTCCAGACAGCTTCCCTGTAGATTCTGACTGGCTAACTTTCCTGAAATAATATTAATTCTGTCCTCTTGCTTTTAATAGGACATAATGACTACATGTGTCCAGCTACCAACCAATGCACAATTGATAAAAACAGGAGGAAGAGCTGTCAGGCCTGCCGGCTACGCAAGTGCTACGAAGTGGGCATGATGAAAGGTGGTAGGTACCTTCCCCCCAGAGTGCCCGCCTGCCATGGACATCCATGTTTACTACCCTGTGGGGGCCATTTCTGTTCCAATAAGCATGAGAGTTCAGTGTTTTCTCTTCTAAATTATTTTTTTTTCCTATTCTTATTCTTCTTTGCAATGAAAGTAGTTTTACAACACATTTTATTTAAAAAAAAAAAAGGAAGCAGCTAGAACTGAAAATTCTAACATGACATTTCATGTTTTATATTTTAAATGTAAATAATTACATTTTAAATCAAAAGTGTGTGGGAGGTGGTGGTGGAAGAAAAGGAACATGGCTCGGTGAGTTATTCTAGAAACATGTTTCAGTTACTGTTTATATTGCTAATACTAGAAAACGGTTATCTGACAATATACTTTCCCTGAACTTGTAAATGTGGAAGCCGAATAGCTAATTTATAATCTTTCAATCGCTTAGCATCTCTTAGGAATGGGAATTTCAGTCAAAAGGCAGCTTTTCCTTTAGAAGTTGAGTCTAAACTAGCAATTCCTATAATCCCAGCATCTAGCATGGCACCGAGAGTCATGAATGAGGCTGAACACTAACACATCACAGGGTGTTCAGGATCTGTGCCCACGTGCTTGTGTTTTGTGGCGGTGTGTGTGTGTGTGCGCGTGTGTGTGCGTGTGCGTGTGCATGAGTGGTTTGCTGTCCCCTCATGTATCGAGTCTTCTGGTTTTCTTGCATGGGAATCCAGTGTCTGCTTGGGGAGTAGATGCTCCATGAATGTGGTTGCCTAATTGATCTCATTGCATTCTTGGGGGTCTTGTCTTGAAGAACACTGTTTCTAGTCTTTGATAACCTTCAAAATACAGAGAGAGAACAAATAGGAAATGTGTAGTTAAAATAAAGTCATGAGTGCACTCAGTGTTTCAGGTTGATACCGAGGGAAGGGACTGATGGTGCTGCCTGCTGGTCATAATGAGGAAAAGCTTTTTGAAGGAGACAAGGCTTGGGATGAGTTAAGGAGAACAAAGTTGCAATGCAAAATATCTATATATATAGATATATATATATATATATAGATATAGATATAGATATAGATATGCACTAACAGAGGGCAAGTAACTTTTAACTCATTCATACTTGGATAAAGGGGGAAGCAGAAAGAAAACCAAGAATGGTGATCGGGATAAAGGCACACCTGATTGTGGAGCTTACAGTTAAAGATCCTTAGAGTCCATGGTCATAAATAAATGAGCATGGCAGATTGAGGTTTTGAGTACAGCATTTGAAAGAAATTCTCTTGAACAGATGAAATGTTGAATTTACTACGCGTTATATGAGCTGTGACTATATGTCTTGATGTCTGAAAAAGCAGCTTAATTCAGAGTAATGAATTCCAAGAATTTAACAGCCACGTTCAGAAAATGGCACTTTGAGTCATAAATGGATTAAATATTTAAGGAATTCATCTTTCTTTGTACTGTTGGAGAATCAGCCTAATTAAATGCAAAAAGCTTCTTAAGGTAACTTGATAAGTGACAGGAATATAACAACTACATGTAAAAAATTTAATTTGAAACAGCGGAGTCTAAATTGGATATTCTTCTTTGGAGATTATAGGTAGATTAAGCCCGGTCTCTTATATTCCCTCTGAAAAGCTGAAATAATCAATTTGTGAGTATGTCCAAAACATTTTATTCCTTTTAGGGTACCCATACATTGACTCTACTTCATAAAAACAATTGTTTTTCCTAATTAATATTTAGATACAGTCTGGCTGCATGAATATAAATTATGCATACTCATTTTTAATCTAACAAAAATTTTAATATGCAAAGACATAATACAGGTCTTCTACTGTTTTCAAATAGGACTCCAGATAATTTAACTTCACACAGCCAGTCTGTGTGTCTACACATGTAATTGTACACATCTATTTACAACTGTAATATATATATCTGATTTTGTTCACTGCTGTTTTAGTCTTCTTGGTCTGTTATAACAAAGTCTATAGACAGGGGGTTCAAACAACAGAAATTAACTTTCTCACAGTTCTGGAGGCTAAAATCTAAGATCGGAGTGCCAGAAAATTTAATTTCTGGTGAGACCTCATTTCCAGCTTTTACCTGGCTGCCTTCTAGCTGTGTCCTCACAGGACCTATTCTCTGTGTGAGCCCAGCCCTGGTGTTTTTAATTCTTCTTATAAAAACACTGTCGTATTGGATTAGAGCCCAACCCTTATGGCCTCATCTAATCTTTATTACCTCTTTAAAGACCCTATGTCCAAATATAGTCACATTGTAGAGTACTGGGTTGAATTTTGGAGGCAGGGGACACAATTCAGTACGTAACAATATCCCATAAAGATTTCTCGGTAGTTGTTCAATATCTGTCTACATTTAATGAAAACATGTGTCTTTCTGGCAGCTTGTGTATGTGTATATGTTTTATAGCAGTCTTTAAAGTTGTAAAACTATAGACTGTGAGTATACCTCATTATAATTATATGTAAAGTAGTTGCCATCGGGCACTATAATTTATTGTATTTTCTGCAACATGTGATACCACACATAACCTCATGACATGTTGTATAACAACCCCCAGAATCTCACTGAATGAAGACTTAATTTAAAACTGGAAGTAAATTATAACTAACTATGAAATCTGAAATAACTTGTACAGAACAGCTGTGTTTGAATAAATCTTTACATCATTTTCGTAATGGTTTCACAAGAATCCTGTTTCTTAACCAGGCTAGATACCAATTAGAATATCGAATCTCTACTCATGAAATAAAACGTTTGGTTCCAGATAAAAGAGAGAGAACCACATACTTGCCCCCTCCTTTATTACAAGGCTAGATAAATTTATTGAAGTGTTCTAAAATTTGAAAGAGTCAGTGATTTATCTACATGAAGACATTATTTTAATCTGTTATGTTGCTTACTGTATCCTGATAATCCCAACGTCATTATTAGATTTGGTTCTGAGACAAGGTAGCTCGGTAACCTGCAGGATTTAAGATATGCTTTATGGCAGCAGTCCCTAACCTTTGTAGCAACAGGAACCGGTGGTCTTATGAGAATCTAATGCCTGATGATCTGAGGTGGAGCTGAGGTGGTGATGCTAGCGCTGGGGAGTGGCTGAAAACACAAATGAAGCTTTGTTCATTCTCCTACCACTCAACTCCTGCCGTGCAGCCCAGTTCCTAACATCATAGGGGGACCCCTGCTTTAGAGAATGCATTTTCTTGTCTTAGTGCATGTGCTGGTTTTTCTGCCTGGGTGGCTTTTTCCTCTTCATCTGTCTTCTTTGCCTTTAACCTTAGATGGCAGATTCAATGTCTCCTCTCCAGGCAGGCCTTCCCTGTTGGCTCACACTAATTAGTTCCCTGTGTTCTCCCTTTGTGGTACACAACTCTTCTCTGAACTCTTGTCACTATTATTATAAGTGTTCAGCATCTGTTCACAAACTCCATGACGGCTGGGGCTGTCTCTGTCCTGTTTGTTGACCTAGCACAGAGCAAGTCACAAAGTAAGTGTTCAAGAAATTTTTTCATGAGTTAATGAATGAACTCAATTTATTTAAATAGCTATTTGTTTAGAGTCCTTAGGTGTCAGCTCTTATGGAGAGAGTAAGCATCAATAAACCCTAATCCCTTCCATCAATGTCCTCACTAAAAAGACAACATTTGTATATAAAACAGCAAATAAAAATCCAGAAGATAAATTGAGATTGCATTAAAATGGAAAGATGAGAATGAAAGACCAGTGGCCAATGGAAGTTAGAGCATTCATCAATCACTCTTGAGTTTAGTCCAACCGAGAATATTACTCAGACCATCTGACTTCCAATGTGTATGTTGTTATCCAAGAATATGGCATTCTGGCTTGTTTTGGTGGAAAGGAGAAGACTTCAGAGGTGGAGTTCCTGGTCCAAATACTGGCTGCTCCTCAGACTTGCTGTTATAGTCACTTTTATGAGCTTTGCTATCCTCAGATGTAACAGAAAAATAAATAATTTCTACCTAACAAGTTTGTTGTGAACATCACAATTTATAACATGTGAAAGTATTTTATACATTTGAAGTGCCACGCGAGTGTGAGCTATTATATCTTTTTGTCTTAAAAATAATTTCTATTTTAGTTAAATACTCAGCACAATTGTACCAAGTATAAATATCAAATTCCTTTTTTGGGGAACAAAAACCTTACTCAGACACACCTGCTTTTTTGCTTTTTTTCTTTTTGGTGTCGTATACTTGATATGGTTTCCTGCTGAGTGAGATTTACCATTTATCATTTTATGATGCCAGAGATTTACACAAACTTGAGAAAATTCTTTCCTCAAAATAGACGCAGGAGTGCATGGCAAGGTTTTCATTTTTCAGGTGAGGAAATTGGCACACAAATTAAATGATGTACAGGACTCATGTGCTGCCCATTTTGATTGTTTCCTTGTGACACATTAAGAAGAAATTTGAGATAGAGTAACTATCGCCGACTAGTCTATTATTTTGATGACAGTTTTGCAGTTTAATTTTGAGAAATAGTCTAAAACAATAAATAAACTTTAAAAAGAATAAATGTTACAGTTTTGGGGAAATGTATGTTATGTGACCAGAATAACACAGAAACCTGAAGAAGAATTAGAAAATGAAGTATCTCCTTGTTGCCTAAGTTTAATGTTTATCCTCATGACTTATTGTAATTTGTTGTAGTGATAAGGTGAACTCCCGATCTAGAAAATTAGGTTTCCTTTAATCCTTCATTGGCTGTCTTTTACCAAAAGTTATCAGCCAATTATTCATACTAATAACAGTAGAACCAAATCAATGAATTGAAACTGTATGAATCACTTTCTTGGGATTGTTCAGTAATTCTTGGGAGCATTACAGCTGCATGTGGATCCGAGCTTTTTCAGAAGGCAGAGATGGAAGTTCATGTGTAGGATTTGACTTAAGGAAAATATTAAAATATTTTTTAAAAAAAGTTAACTGCACTTGACCAAAGAAATTCTGGTTGTTTTAAGCAGCAACCTATGTATTTATATTAAAAATAATATTTATATTAAACACTATTATTTTATTCAGATTATAGATATTTATTTTATGCAAAATTTCTCCATATTATTATTTTTTCATTTGCAAATAAATATACTGAATAAAGTCCTTGAATCATATATAGAACCTTAAAGATTAATAAACCCAATGTTTTACAGTGTTTAAAGCAAACTCTTCTTTCACAAGCAGTAGCAGACTCCCCATCTATGAAACAGATCAGAGCCGATTTAGCATAGCCTCTCTTCACTCAGTGTGTTATTCCTGGGAAACCATCTGAGAACCCTAGGGCTCCAAGAAACAGTTTGTAAACCACTGGTCCAATCTAACCCCTTCATCTTCCAGATAAGAAAGCCAAGGCTCGAAAGCTTAGGTGACTTGATCAAAGTCTCAGAACTATCTAGCAGAAGAGTTGAGCCTAGAAGCCTAGATTCTAGATGCAGATCTCTTTCTCTTTCCATTACAGCTCTTTATGTTACCACTCACATTTAACATGAATAATAATTGATTAAAAATATGGGTGGCACATAACTAAGTGATTGCACACAAATACATGCATATACTTCAGAGAGAAGAAATCCGGAGTAAAAGAAATTATTTTATTCTATTCTTCCAGATAACATGATGATACTAAGACCTCAGTGATCTGTTGACCTTGGGGAGCTAAGGGAATTCAGCCTAAGAGATTCCTAGCTAAGCTGTGGATAGCTTTCTATTTCTGCTTTAGAAGTGTTGGCAGCAATGGTAGTGGTAGGGGATGTGCAATGTGTCGGGTCTAACTTTGGGTAGAACTTAAAGGGAAGAGGAGGTAGATAATGACCTTGGGGTCAGAAAAGATGAGTGGTAAGAAACCAAGATATGGGAAAGATACAGGAATCATAGTGATGAAATTCCAAGGAGAAAAGAAATTTAGATGTTTCTTAACTTAGCATGAATGAAAAAATGAGATGACCAATTAGTTATTCTCTTCATGATTTGGTAAAATTAAAATTGATGTCCTGATACGCAGTGCCTCAGCCACCTAATAGGGATGGAGGCAGGTCAGCATCACTGTCTGTTAGTTTAGTTGGGGAAACATGATGGTAGGTAGCCTAATGCTTCGTTACCTGCAAAAACCATGCTACCTTTGATGTCTTAACGTAGACTGAGCGACTTTCTTACAAATTTGGCAGAGTATGACGGCATGAGCTCAATCCAAAGATTGAAGCCCTCCTGCCCCCTGCATCAGAACTGTGTTTGTCAGGGTTGCCAGTGACCTTCGTGTTGCAGAATCCAAGTCAATTCTCAGTCCTTATCCGAACTGGTTAGCAGCATTAGGCACAGTGGATAATTCTCTCCTCCATAATGTGCTTTCTTTGTCTTAGCTTCCAAGCCAATACACTCTTTTAGTTTTTTCCCACCCCACAGATCACTCTTTCTCAGCCTTTGTATATTTTCCTCTTCTTTCCTGACCTCCTAATGTTGGAGCAGCCCAGAGTTTCGTCCAGGAACCTTGTCTCTGTACTCACTCCTTGGTAATATCGTCCAGTCCCATGACTTTAAATACCATTTCTATGTTGACAGCTCTCAATTTTATGCCTCTAGCCCGAACCCTCTACCAAGCTCCTGGTGTGTCTTCTCTTGAATGTCTAATACACATATCAAACTCAATTTGTTCAAACCTGAATTCTTTGCATTTCCTTTCAAATATACGTTATCTGCATCTTTTCCATCTTAGCTAGTAACTTTATCATCTGAGTTGCTTAAGCCAAAAAAACTGATTTATCCTTGACTTGTCCTTTTCTCCCACACTTCATATTCAGGAAATTATGGTAGCTCTACCTTCAAATATTGTCAGAAATCCGACCACTTCTCTGCACTTTCGCTGTTGCCACTCTGATCTGAACCACCATCATTTGTCTCCCCTCTTATTGCTGAAGCCATCCCTGCTTTTCTGTTTGCTTCCCTATAGTCTATTTTCCCTATGGACACATTAAAATTGGAAATCAAATCATATCACGACTCTTCTCAAAGGCTTGCATGGCTTCCCATTTTATTCAGCCAATGCCATTATAGGGGCTGTAAGGTGCTATTTCATCTGCTTTCTCCCCATTTTTACTTTTCACCTCTTTTTTTAAATTTTTTTATTACTCTCTCTCTTGCCCACTCTGCTCTAGCAATGTGGGCATTCTTACATGTCAGGCACACTTCTGTCTTATAGCATTTACTCTAGCTATTTCCTTTCCCTGAAATGTCATTCCACCAGATGTTTGTTTGCCTAACTCCTTTACTTTCCTCAAAATATTTGATCCATTATCAATTTATCAGTGAGGTTTACCCTGACAGGTCTTTTTAATAGTGCAATTTGCTTTGTTCATGCATCCCTCAATCTCTCTGCACCCTACCTTGCTCTACTTCTTTATTCTTCTATTGCATTTTCACCTTCTAATACACCATATGGTTAATTTTTAGATTATATTTACAGTTTGATGTCTGTCTCCCTTACTAGAATGTAAGCTCCAGATGGGAGTTTACAAATAAATAAAACATGTTCGTGTATTTTGTCCACTGGTGTATTGCAAACACTTAAGTTAATGCTTGCATATAATGGGCAGTCAATAAATAGTTGTGACATGTATGAATTAATAGAATGAATAAAACCGAAAGTACATTTTAAGTTTAAATTTATGAATAAATTGGGAGTCAAGGGTTCTGTTTTTGTAATTAAGAGAAAATATCTACTTGAAAGTTAAAACATGTATAGTAGTTAGCCTTCACTGCATGACAGAACCTTGCCTCAAAATCTCAATGGCATACAACAGTAAGCTTATATTACTCACATGTCAGGGAGATCAGCTAGGAGACTCCTGAGATTGGCTGAGTTCACCCACATATCTGGTGGTCATCTGGCTGTCTTGGCTACAGCAACCGGGTGACTCGGTTTTGCTTCACATGTTTCTCATCCTCCTGCAGACTAGTCCAGGCATGTTCCCATGGTAATGGCAGAGGTGAAAAGGAGAGCAAGCCCCAGATCACAAGCCCATTTCAAGCCTTTGCCTGCATTATCTGAAGCATCCATTTGGCCAAAACAAGTCAGGAAGCTGAGTCCTTAGTCTGTGTGAGAGGAGGCTTCAGTTATATGGCAAAGGTTGGAAAACTGGGGTCATTTTTGCAATCTATCACAACCAGAAATATTAGCTTTTCAGATTTTGGACTAAAAAATCATAAGAGAGTGTCATAGAATCTTATGCTTGGGAGAGACATATGGGTTTATTTACTCTTCTTTTCCACTCAGTGGAGGAATCCCCTATATAGCAATCTGACAGCTTGGGTTAAAATGTTGAAATCAGATATGTATTATATTTTTATGCTTCTCATATACATGATGAATAGACATAATAAGGCAGAAAAACCCAGGAATATATGTGAGCCAGTACTTCCAGAAAAATATGGGCTAGTTTCAGGTGTACTAGATTTTACTAAGTTGCTTAGATGTGGGTTTAGTGTATGCCTGTGCATGTTGTAATTGCTTATGAATGAAGACTAAAACATAATTAAAGGTAAGGCCACTTTAATATTTTAGTAGAAGTTCACTGGATATATAAAATTAAAGAACATTGATAATTATATCCTTACTTTTATTAAAGTTATAGTTGGAATACTGATTTAGTTATTTTTATAATGAAGTAATTCGATTGCTTATTTAGAAGTGACTTTGGTTCTTAAAAGATGAAAAGAAAGATCTTTATTTACTTTCCCAAGAATGACCATGTCTCAACTTCTTGTTAGAAGAAATATTGACAATTTTTAAGGCCAGGCAAAAATTTCAGAAAGGGTCTCTCTTGTTCTTATAATCTACTTTTGCAAAATTAAATTGTTCTGGAAATGATGTAAGGACCCTTTCTGTGGATAGAATTTAAAAAGTTAAGAACTTTGGGGGCAAAAGTTATATGAAATGGGGGAGAAGGGAGGTAAATATGGGGTAAAGGCATAAATATATGGTGACAGAAGAAAATTTAACTTTGGGTGGTAGACACAATGCAATCAATATACATATGAGATATTACTGAATTGAACACTCAAAACCTATATAATTTTCTTAACCAATGTCACCCCAATACATTTAATTTAAAAATAAATTAATAAAGTAAAGAAGATCAATATTCTAAAAAAAAATTGTGAATGCTTCGTGCTTTTAAATACTGTAAGCCTAAGACTTCATGAATTTTCATGTATTTGCTTTTGTTATAATAATTGTGATTAGAATAATGAATGGTGGTTAGAGCTGAAAGAACTTAAAGGTCACCTAGTCCACCTCTTTGTTTTGCAGCCCATTGTTCTTGTCCAAGTCACACAGCTAGTTAACTACTCAGACAAGAAGCCAAGACTCCTAACTCCTGGTTCAGTACTCTTTTCATTGTCCTGCACTGCTTCGCTGACCTAAGCGATTGAGAGTGTCATGAAAGATAGAAACATGCATGAATAAGGTATTAATATCACAGACCAAAGTTATGACTTAGGAACAATTACCAAGGATGCAAAATACTACTCTGCAACAATAACATTAATCAACACGTTTGGCTTAGTTGCACAGCTGAAATACCAAAATTAATTTACATGGAGAGTGTGGTAGATATTTTTAAAAGAATTACTTAATATTTAAATACTTAATGTTGCTAAATAATTAATATAATTTAAAGAGAACATTTCTCTTGAAGGCAAAAGGTTTTCACTATTTTTAGATACCAATTTAAATATTTATTATAAAGCCTGCCTTTTTATTTTTTAATGTTTAGATTATCCTTGTATCAAAAAGAGCTAACTTTGTCAGGTAGAAGGAACCTTGGCTTACTGGGTCAAGTGTATGAGTCTAGTCAAGTGTATGTCTGGCTCTTCCAAAGACCCTTGGGCAGATCACTTAATTTTTCTGAACTTAGTTTTCACTTCTGAAAAATATGGGCTTGGGACTCAGCGGTCTCTACGGCATCTTTCAAATCTTAAATTTTATGTTTTATGAACTAATTTCAGTTTAATAATGGAAAGGTCAGAATGTAAAATTAAAGAGAGTGAAAGTGAATTTCCAGATTTGGGGAATGACCTCAACAGCTATCATAGTTAGATTTCAAGATAAATGTTGCAGAGCAACTAGTGACAGGAAAAACCTGCCGAAATGGACAAAGGTACAAATCTGTTCTCTTCATTAATTAGCATGGGGAGTGAATCTCTTCTGAGTGTCACAAAAATGAGTATGATGTTGAAAGTCCTATGAGCAGATGGCTATAATATTGTTATAAATTATTTAGCCACATAAAGAAAGGCTTCAAGAACAAAGTTTGTTGAAATAGGACTTTGAGAAGATAGCTAAGCTCTTTTCTGTTATTAGAGATCTCATCGTCATATCTAAGACTCGAGTCCCAAGAGCTGGTGGAATTTTCTAGTTTCTGCCTTGTGGAACAGAGAAAAGAGGATAAAAACAGAGTGAATTTTGAGAAGTTTCTGATTAAATATCACATAAGCCAGTCTGGTAAAGTTTGCTTGGAAATTTATGCAGTAGGTATAAACCAACACACTTGTGGTCAGACATTTTTGGAAATCACAGAAATATATGCCAGCCCTGACAGAACATTGATTTTTCAGTTTTTTAAAAATATATTCTGAATTCTAATTTTTAATTTATTTTATGTATTATAAATGGATTAATCTAGTATGTTGCTTATCTTTGCTTTGTTTATGGTGTCATCTGTTTAGTTTTTAAGTTGTGGAATTTGTCATATTTTTTCTTCATCAGACTCATTTATGCTTTCAGTTGTGTTTCATAAATACTTCCCTACTTCAACTCATCATAAAGTTATTTATCTATATTCTATTTTAAAAGTATGAAAGCTTTTTCACATTTTATTATTGATTCCACTGGAAATAAAATATTGTGTATGACATGAAGTATGAATATAATTTTATTTTTTCATCCATATAAAAAAATTGTTCCAGAGCTATTAATTAAATAATATCCTCTTTCCTCATTGATCTGTAAAGCTGCCTCTATTATACATGAGGTTCTCTTATATGAGAAAATTTGATTCTGAGCTCTCTTTGCTATTTCTTTCCTTTATTGGTCCATGCCTTCACTAAAAACATGGTTTTAATTTTCATAACTTTGTAATTACTTTGACTTTATAATCCTTCTTGAAAAGGAATTCGTTCTTCAAAATTGTTTTGGCTATTTATGGCTATTTTTGCTTCCAAAGGAATTTTTAAATCAACTTTTAATGGAATTGCATTGAATTTGTAAATTAATTTAGGGAGGACTGACATAGTTATGATCGTCTTTCTACCCATTAACGTTATAGAACTCTTCATTTATTTCAGGTCTTTTCAAATGACTTTCACTAATACTTTCAATTTTCTCCATAAGATATCACATATTTAAAAAATTACTCATAGCTATTCCATTTGACTGATATTTTAAAGACAAAACTTTTAAAAAAATTGTATGACCTTATTGTTCCAGATATGGCATATATTTTGAAAAAATGTACAAATTTGTCTTTACATTGACTCTTCACTAATATTTTCCCATGCTGTTAAGTATCCTTTAAAACATGATTTTTAGGGTGGCTATAGTAATATTCCAGTATGGACAAACTGTAATTTATTTAGTTATTGGTATTTATATTGTTTCAAACTTTCACAGTTTTAAACAAGACTATGTATGAAGGGTTTCCTTGCTAAATATTTGCACACAATGATTACTTGTTTAGGATTCACTTTGAATTACAGAGTCAAAAGGTATGCACTTTTCCATGACTTTTGGTATATATCATCAAAAAATCCAGCAGTGGTTAGTTCAGAAACCATGGTATATAAAAGAATACCCTGCAAATATTACAAATTAAGATATATAGAGATTTACATAGATTACAAATAGTATTTAAGCACTTTAATTTATATAGGTTTATATTGAGCCATAGAGAGGAGAGTGAATAAATGAGTAAGCAATTTTCACAAAATAGGCAACAAAGGGTTAACAGCAGCTGGCCCTGGCTAAGGAGTTATGGATGATTTTTATTTTCTACTTTTTCTTCTCTGTATTTTCTATTTCAGCTATGTATATAATTATTTGTGAATAAAATCTAAACGCCCAACTTTGCTATTCTTATTTAGGTGTAGCAAGATAACATGTCTCCTTCATTTCTTTCATTTTTAGGAAACTTTATGGCAAATCTTTTTCTTTTTACATATATCTTCCTATCTTTTAGGAGTGAGATTGACCAGCTATCTTACAAAGGCATCTGTGTATACTGTTATTATTGTATTTAGTAGTTGATAAACTTCACAACTATAATCATTTTATTCCCCATTTGGCACTTAACTATATGTTAGAGGAGCTCAGAAATACCTCTGAATGAGCTTATTCAACATTATCATCATGGCATTGCAGTATCAAAATCAAATGACAGGTTTCTTGGGAATTAATATCTTTCTTGGTTATGTTTGTGTTTTTGGATCATGGAAGGCAGCCCCATTGCAAATGACAAGAATACGCAAAAGCCACTAACTGCATACTCTTTCCCTTCATTGCTAAAAACTGAAGCGTGAGTGATTAGTGTGATTCGCTCAGGAGGTACTTTGTGAAGCTGAAGAGAAATAAGTTAACTTTTCCAACCCTTATTGGAATGCTTTCAATCCCTCTTGAAGGTAAGTGGAGTAAATAAGGAACAAAGAGATTTTCACAAACAATGAAAGCTTTCCAAACAATTGAGAAAAACATTTTCTAAAACAATAACTTATGCCCCATTCTTTTATTTGAATGTGCTTTCTTAAGGCAGTGACTGGCAAGGAGTTTGATGGTTTTATGTTTGAAGTAACTCTTTTCTCAGCAAGACACCCCACTACCAACAGGTTTCTTTTCGTGCCAGCTCATTCTGATTGCTTTACCCACATCCAATAGGAGTACACACTGTCCCCCCCAAAATCACAAGGTTGAAATATTTTTATTTGGGGAGCTTCTGCAATCAAGGTAATTCACCCTGTCTTCAGAGAATAAAATGGAAAAAGGCAGCCTAATCTCTGTGACCTTAAACTTCCACTGAAACTTAGAGACGGGTTAGCTCAGCTGGTGAGCGCTGGGTGCTGATTAACACCAAGGTCATAGATTCTATCCTATTACAGGGCAGTGAGACTCAAAGGAAATACCCCTGTTGCATTGGCACAGACTCCCCAGGACATCTGCTAGCCATTCCCCTTGAGCAAGGAGTGTGGATTTTTAAATGAATCATATCTTCACTTAGGGAGTCTCTAACTTGAAGCTGGTTGTGGACCAAGGAAGAGGGCCAGCTGCAGTCAGGAGAGAGGCCCTAGAATACTCGGCCGGAACATAGTGTGAGGAAATTTAAATGGGCTTCAGGAAGTATTCAGTGGACGTGGCAAAGAAGACTGGATGTAGCCACCAGGAGGGTTTTTAGAAGGAGTCACTGCCTAAACCAGTGTCAGGATATCTGTCTGTAAGGGACAGGACACCTACCAGCAGGCAGGGGCTTTGGGGAGAGGGTCCATTTCTGGAAGGCGTTTGAGCAAGTGCTATAAATGGTTCCCAGCTACCACTGGGTTTAGGGCTGAGACCCACTCTAAAAAGCTTGGGCAGAAGCATGACCTCCAGATCTTGATTAACTGAGCCATCTGGGAGAGGTATAGGTGACGAGTAGGTGACATTTGGTAAACTGCACAGCTATCTGCCCAGGGCATGGGTGTGGATATAGAATGTGTGCTGTGCTGTGTCTGGGAGCATGATTTAATTATAAGTTGCACCAGATGGACAAGTAAGAATGCTGACATAACATTTTTCTTGGCATTGGCTAGATTGAGACCAAGGAGGGACTGTTCTGTAGGTGGAGGCCACAAATGAATCCAGCTGTAAGACACTATCAATGTGGAGACAGAGGGCAAAAGAGGGAGTGTTGTGATTAATTAAAATTAAAGGGAAAAGGAGGTGCAAAGGATGTTCGATTGGCAGTAATGTTCTCTTCATCTCTGTTCCAGAAGGATGTACTACAGATCTAGTGTAGCACTGTTTAATGGAATTTCTGCAAAGAGGGAAATGTTTTGGTCAGTCCATTTTGGTAGTTACCATGTGGCAATTGAGCACTTGTACTGTTGCTAGTATGACTGAGGAGCTTTTAAATTCAACTTAAATTATGACACGAAAATTAAAATAGCAATATGTGCCTTCTGGCTACTGGGTTGGACACAGCAGAATTAGATGCTGGAGTAAGTGGTAGCAGCAAATCCTGTACTGAGAGTAATGAATTAATAGGTCTTTCCCGTGACCTTGGCCATACTCCAACCCCAAATAGGTAGCATTCATTTTTTGATTTGTAAAATGTAAACTCTTTTGCCTGGAGTGATAAAAGTTCATCTTCTTGTTGAGATTCAGACCAGAGAGAACACTGAATTCAATTTCTAGATTTGTCCTTTGCTGCAGTTTGTCCATCTGTAAATTAGTGATTAAAATCGTATTGGTATTTATCACAAGCAGTTGTTAGTAAATGGGTCAATTTCTAAATATTCCTGTCAAATCGTGTAGGAGTTGTTTTCTGAGAAGTTTCAAAAGCAGGCAACACAATCTATTCAGGGACAAAAATAATATAATTTCTTATTTTTTTTAGTCTCATTAAAAATTGTGTTTCAGGTTGTATGCGTTATAGTCACAGAATATGTTAGTATACTATACATCTACTGAAGGCACTTACTTAAGTATTTTTTCCCAATAGAGATGTACAATCAAAAACATATAGAGTTTTTTGGTCAATGGTATATCTCGTAGAAAATGCTATCCTTGGGACTAAGCAATGTGATTAAGTTTATCCTAACCTCAAACATTTTGATAACCAAGTAACAGAGGAAGTACAGTTACTGAAGGCTTTCCTTTGCACTATTTTCAATGACTGTATCAGCCAGTTCACTTATGTTTCATAATTCCACTTTATGCTTGATAAATTTTCCCATTTCTTCCCATGTCCGTATCTTTCCTACGTTTCATTTTCCTATACTTTCATAGCTCACTCTAACAATCTCTAAAAATCAATCTCGCTTTGTAACTTGCTCTGACTCTGGAAGGGCCGCTTTCCTCGCTCACAGCTGCCCCCTCCACGAGCGACGTAAAATGAACACGGTGCTAGAAACTCCAGTCCTGGGAGCCTCTTCTTTACTTAGGCTCATGTATTGTTCTGATTTCAAGAGAGCAATACTGCTTCTGTTACCTCTTCCCAGGTCAACGAGGTTAGACCCTCTGAGGGAGCATCCCAGAATTCTTTCCAAATTCTCCAGATGATTCTAATGTGTATCCATAGTTGAGTCCCACCGAGATGCTATCTATTTCTCATCAGCAAGCACTGTTACACATCACCAGGTATAACATCGGTTATTGCACATTAGCCGACTGCGTGGCCCAATAAGTCACCACTAGCCACTTGTGGCCATTTAAAATTAAATGAATGAAAATGAAATAATATTAAGAATACAACCCCTCAGTTCACTAGCCACATTCGAGGGGTCAGTAGCCACAAGTGGCTAGTAGTTACCATATCATCTAGTCCAGAGAGAGAACATTTTCGTCACCAGAGAATTCCATTGAGCTATGCTAACAATCAGGAAACACCAAACTGGGGAAGCGAAGGAGGGAAGGTACAATGTCATGAAAATGCCAGAGCTTTCTGTGTGGTTGGTAGACATTGTATCTTATATTACATTTGGAATTTAGTTTACGAATCCCTTAATTTTTAAATTTGGTCAAAACGACTTTTGGTTAACTTAAGTGAAAGATTGATTTGATATTACGTGATTTGCTTAGCCTACCGTTGTTTAATATATCTCCCTGTTAGAGTGTACTAGCATCTCACTCAATCACTAACTAGCTTTTTGTTGTATGTGGCATTTAGAAATGATTTAGTCATAGAGGTTATATTTTCTGAAATCCGCCTTGTTTTAGGGAAGAGGTGAACAGCTGGTGAAAATAGTCCCAAGGTTTGTAAACCTACTGAAGGAAAATGTGGTGTCAGTCATTGCCTTGTACCATGACATTTGTGAAACCCAGCGAGGGACAGATCTCTTGCTCTCATAATGCATCAATATAAACATCCCAATAGGCCACTACTTCAGAGTCTTATAAAAACAGGAACATTGGGAGTGGGAGAATATTGACCTTTATATCATTTCACTTATTAAAAAGCTGAAAGTAGCCATTTTACTAGCTGTGTCTTTACTGATTTTTGCTAAGAATCATATTCTCAAATAATTTGAAATCTCATCTGTTACATGATGCCTCTACTCACACCGTGGGGCAGATTTTCACCTGTACCTAGTATTTCATTTCATATGCTCTCCTGCTATTTTGGACATTTTTATTAAGTCCCGCCCCCGCATGTAAACAGACTACATCAGTCCATTAATGGAACTCATTATGCTCATTTATCTTTGCCAAGAACTATTGAAAATGATCACAAATGACTATGTAATTATAATTAAGATTTCATAGATGCACACACTTTATTTTTAACAAGCTCATTCTGTTAAGTGTCACCCTATTTCAAATAATGACATTTGCAGTTACAAAGAATTATGAAAATGACAGTTTAATATCTTTGGCAGATAAGCTAGTTATTGTACTTAATAATTTTAATTATTAGTTCATATTATGCAGATAGTAACTCCAGGAAGTTTATTCTATAAGAATACATAAGAAGATTATGTATTCTATAATCTTATTCTGATAAGACCTGGTAACCAAAGTGATCTCATTTCCATTTCAGTTTGTATATCTTCAGTTTTAATTTTGTTCTCCCAAAGAAGGCTGAGTTTTTCCCAGTGTGATATTTCAGTTTTTGTAAAATTGTAATAGTTGAAGAAGAATAACTGTATATTAGATCTTCTTTTCACTTACTGAGCTAAAAATGATATGCATCACCAAATTACCAGAAAATTCTTTTAGCAATCAGGTTGTTAGTTTAAAAATGATTCCTTTTAAAAAGTTGTGACAATCTTGTAATTTTCAAAGTGGCATCTTTAGAAACCCTCACCCCCCATTATTTTTCTTGTTTCCATTAAGGATATTTCACCGATCTTACATTTTTCTTTCCTTTACTGCATATAGTCTTTATGTGCTTTCTTCCTGAAAAATAAAATCTTTAGTTTCAGGAGCTCTGTGTTCTATTCCTTCACTTTAAAATCATGGAAAAATAACTGTCATTTCCTTATCTCTGTCTCCAATTCTCTCATCATTTTCAGTGGGCCAATTTTCTTTTTCTTCTGTCTACTCTGAGGAACTCTTTACTCTGCTCCATTTCCTGCAATTTAGGGTTTACAATTTCTTTGAGCTTCTCAGGTTATCCTTTGTATTTGTGTCTACTTTTTCATTAAAAGAAGACTTCAGTCTTATTTCCATTTCTTCATCTGTATACTGCCATATTTAAAATGCATCTGCTTATTAATTGAAACTAACTGTCCATCCTGCTTAATCACATGGAATGTGTAACTTCGAATGAGTTAAAAATCATCACGTACTGTGAAAGAATTTTCTAGCATGTTCACGTTACTGCGTTAAGTGCAGTGAAGCTGACGTGAAATAGCTTATAATGAATATAACATCAAGAAATAATAATGAAAATCTTCATATCGTGTGTACTGGGTCAACAAGCCCATAAGACAAATCACCATTTTATCAGAAATTTGACAAATCATGCTACTATTGGGTGTGGGTTAGCAAGGATGATGGCATAGACATTAGGACTGGCAGTCTTGAGTTCTAATTTGTGTCAATCCCCATTTGTGCCTTTGGGCTAAGACACTGTTACCTTCCTGAGTTTTTCATTTATAAAATGGGGCTTAATATCTCACATGTTTCAATGAAGTGATATGCAAATCACCCTCCACAGAACATACGACAGTAGACCTCCATAATGATAATTTTCTTCCTTCCAAAAAATGAACAGTTCTGCTTTGGATTCAGGATAGGCATAACCTGAATAACTTTAGCCTAAATATAACCATTTCAGAAAAAGAACACTTTTCTTTTTTTTTGTCATTATTGCTTAAATGTACCCCTGGGTAAACGCGCTTTACTTCATCTACCAACTAAATCCTAGGCATCTCTAAAGAATGAATTAGATTGATCAAATCTGATCAAATTACAACAAAATATTCTTGTTAACTTTTAAAATATTTCTAATTTAGTTACAAAGCAAGTCTGTCACCTCCTTTGAAATGATTTCTTCTACCTTTTCCCCAGTCAGACTATTCAGGCAGCTTTGCATTAGTAGTGATTGACACAAGCCTTTTCCAAAAGGCTTGAGGCCTTAGACACCGATATATTCCTATGAATGAACCTAAAAAAGTCCATGTGTTCAACTCTAATAGCTTCTTTCTTAATTGAATCCTGCCGATTTAAATAGATGTATTCAGATTATTGGAGACCTGTAATCACAATAAAACATACTTTATTTACCATCATCATTTCCAAAAGTAAAGTAACCACTTGTTAAGTTAAAAAAAAAACAAAAACAATGCAGTCGATTATGTGTGTGGCACTAGCCATCATGAAAAGAGGCCAAAGTCCTGCTGTGTTTTCTCCAGAAGGGAAAGTGGGCTTCTGGGGAAGCCCCTCCATTACCAAGGAAGCTTGGAATCTGCTTATTAGTTTTCTACCTATAGTTCCCTTTGCAACATATAGTAATTATCTCTAATTTCATGAGTTAGGAATAAAGTCTAAGGTTTTTTTTTTTTTTCTGAAATTATAGCAGTGGGAGCATTATTTTTTCATGTGGGCTTTATCTTTATCATAACTTCTGACTTTGACTAAACATGAGCAAAATGAATGGCTTTTAAAAAATAGATACAAGGCTAGGAAGCCACTTAATTATCTTTAGAAAATATTACAAAGTATTAAGACTGCGAAGAATCAGATGTTGGAATGGACCCCACTCTGTAAGTTCGGCTTATGACTGGACTGTTAAGCATGCCTTATGAGTTACCTATCTTGAACTGTTTTTCCTTGTTTGTTTGTTTACACATGTATTTTATCTGGGTTTAGGAGTGTTCTGTCCAGCTTATTTTGGAACTTCTTCTGCTACTCTATTTTAGACGTCACTGACATTAGCTTTTGTATTTTGACTGAAAACTTTTCTCTCTCTTGCCCCTCTCCAGCAGTAATATCTAGGTTTTTATAGGAAATCAGTAGTTGTGTCAGGTTGCTAAGTATCTTCCCACAGAAAGACATGCATTATGGAGCAACATATATTTAGTATTTGACATTTGATAAAC
The DNA here is from genome assembly GCA_003508835.1 of Eonycteris spelaea. NCBI lineage: Eukaryota > Metazoa > Chordata > Mammalia > Chiroptera > Pteropodidae > Eonycteris > Eonycteris spelaea. Next base: position 1,327,841 of record PUFA01000260.1, read on the forward strand.
TAGCTTGCTTAAGATATTTTGCAATACAACTTCAGCCCTGGCAATTGTAAGCAGACATCCAGTAGTATTGGGTGAAGTAAACAGATAGGGACACACTGCCTGCATCGAGATGCATTAATTTTTCTGAACATTGGATAAGAACTTGTGAGAGTGAATAATGGAATTCAAATCAGATGGGGCGAGATATTTGATGTTCAGGAATAAATCACAGTATAATAAATCAGCTACTTTGTTTGCTTGAATGAGGAGATGCTAATGCTGAAATAAAGTTAGAGAAAAGGAAAATAGAAATTCTGTAGAGGAGAGGCTGGCCCTGGGGCGATGCTATTGCCCTCAGTGGAATGTTGTCTTCTTCTAAAGGCACTGGTTCAATTCAGTATATAAAACATTCACCGATCATTTGTCAGGAAAGCTAATTTATTTATAAGGCACAGAGCTGAACCTAGTAGGAAATATAGAGAACTAGGTACCTCCTTTAGCATTAAGAAACTTTTGAATCTAGGCATAATTGACAGAGGAATTTTCTGGATTGCGGCAATAGGTAACTCCTTTGGCATAAGTATGGTGAGATAGAATTGTTCCTGATATATCGGTGAAGAGAGTGAGATGGTTCCTTTTGCTGAGCTCTCTATTAAATAAGGGTGGTAGAACTTTGTGATCTTTAGGGTTTTTGATAATTCTCAATTTCATCATTCTCTGGCATTAGTACTTGTTCAGATGGATATTTTAAGAAAGAAAGGAGCCCCAGTGATTTTGTGTTAGCCACCAGGATAAGGCACAAATTCATCATGTAATATTGTATTCATTGAGGATTCTAGGGGATATCAGAAATCTCTAATATATTTAAAGTGACGGAGTTCACAAATGAGAGTTTATGAAAAGGAATAACCCCTTTTAAGCTTCAGGAAATATGACAGGCACCCACTTGAGGATCTGTTAGAGTGCCTGCCAGGGTGAACTCATCTGTGATCCAGTTGTAGAATTGTTGTGTGATGACTGTCCCCCTGGCAGGCACTTCTTGTCCCAGAGAGTGTAACTGGGTATTGGTGACTCAAGTGAGGCTCGGAGGACTCGTCCATATCCACATTAAAGACAATGGGGACTTTATTTGTACCTAACTCTGCACAGACCAGCGTGAGACAAAGAAGAGACCCATGGGGAGGTAGGCAGCCAAACTGTTTCTATTACAAGTTGCAGAAGGAAAACCGTGGATCTGAGTTGTGGAACTGTTAAGGAACGGGAGAAAAGAGAGAGATCTTCACAGGCTGAACCTTGGTGTCTTATTTATTCTTCTTGGCTACAGAATGCCTGCCAGCAGGAGACTCATCACTAAGATATTACAGGGAAATGAAGCCAGGCAAGAAAAATAAGTACTGCTTTTCTCTTCACCCTGTAAATTCTGTTATTAATAAATCAGATTCTTATAGAATGGCCTGCCACAGCTGTCTCTAGAAGCAAGGTTTTATTAGCAAATTTTTTTTATTAAAATACACAGTAGTTTTAAGAGCGGACGCTATACTTTTAAGTCAAATATATGTCACTGAGAACACATGTGTTTTGGACTTACCCCTCACTTGGTTTGGACCTTGACTCTCAGTTTTGTTGCTGGGATAAGACGGTATGATTTGACATGTAATTGATTTACCATTCTTGGTACTCCCCACCTAGACCTCGGGAAAATTCTAAAACAGTGCATTCTTACATGAGGGCTACCTCTTTGGTCACTTCAGCTTCCATAAAGGACGTTTTTAAAACAGTGCAGCAACAGGTCAGAACAGAAACAATGCAATCCTTTTAAAATTAAATTTGAGGGGAGAGGGAGGTAGATGGGTAAAGAAGGTCAAATATGTGGTGACAGAAAGAAATCTATGCGAGGTGAACACACAGTGTAAACATATATATGCCTTACTGTTAAAGTGTGCAGCTGAATCTTACTGGATTTTGTTAACCAATGTCACCATAAAAAAAATTAAATAAAATTTGAGACAAATATCAGCTAAGTAAACTATGATTTTCCAATATGATTTGGTTAAGAGGGAGATTAATACTCTCTGTGTACTTGCTTTGTAGAATTAAATTTAAAAACAATAACATATATGGGTCTTGTTTCCCTGATCATAAACATAAACATATGCTAATCACAGGGAAGAATCATTGTATTATTCCACAGCTTGTGTTTTTCAAGTGCTTCTTGGTCAGACAACTCCAGCACAACAGGGCAGAGACCTGGGCTGTTGTAAACTTGTGGGCACATGCTCTGTGATGCAACAGGCATGGCAGGGCAGAGATGACAGCCCGTTAATTAAGTTTTCTTCAGTTGTAGTATGGCAGCTGCTCCCTTCCATCACTGCTGAGTTCTTATTGTCACAGTAAATGGGAACCTAGCTCTGGGGCCTGGGACGAAGGACAGCCCAGACTGGGCTTGGATGACATGATTGGCCATGGTGGCGGGCCATGGTTATTCCTGATGCAAGAAGAACAATGGAAGGAGACGCTGCTGGTGCTGTAGTTTGGGAGGAAAAAGAAAAGAGGTGCCCTTTGCCCATCCAGGAGGAATCAAGCTCATCTGCGCCCAAGTCGGTTTATTACGGACAATTAATTCACAATGGTTAATCACCCCAAAGGACCCTAGTGTTTCTCCACCCTATGAAATACTCCGTAATTTCCTTATTCAACTTTTCCCTCCTGCCTTGAGCCCCTGGCAACCTTTGATTTGCTTAACATCTCTAGTTTTATCTTTTCTAGAATGTCATATAATTGGAATCAAATGGTATGTAACTTTTTTAGACTAGATACTTAAATATTTTTTAGAAATAATGTGTGAAACCACCATACTTATGCCAAATACCAAAATACTGTGTATTTTAGTTATCAATTCAATTTATTTTATAGACATAGAAACATTCAAGTTATTTGTTTCTCCTTGTGTAAGTTTTGTTAGTTTATACCTTTCCAATAATTGGTCCATTCTACCTAAATTATTGGATTTGTGGGAATAGGCTTTTTAATGATATTTCTTTATTACCCTTTTAGTGTTCATAAAACCAGGGATAGTGACTCCTCTTTCATTTATGATATCGGTAATTTATGTCTTTTGTTTTTCCTTAATTATCTTGGTTAAAAGCTTATCAATTTTATTGATCTTTTCAAAGAACCAGTTTGGGTTTCATTCTTTTTCTTTATTGTGTTCCTGTTTCTATTTTATTAATTTCACCTGTAATTTTTATTATTTCTCTTCTGCTTGCTTTAGGCTTAATTTGATCTTTTTTTCTCTACTTTTCTGAGGTGGAAGCTTAGATTATTGACACATTTTTCTAATATATGCATTTAATGCTATACATTTTCCTTCAGAAATTTTGATAACGTTTATTTTTATTTTTATTTAGTTCAAATATTTTAAAATTTCTATTGAGACTTCTTCTTTGACTCATATGTTTTTTTAAAGGTATATTGTTTATCTTCAAATATTTTCAGTTATCTTTCTGTTACTGATTTCTAGTTTATTTCCATTCGGTCTGAGAGCATACTTTATATTATTTCTGCATTTAAGATTTATTGAGGGTGTTTTTTATGGGCCAGAATATGATCTTTCTTGGTGACTATTTCACTCGAGCTTAAGAATAATGTGTATTCATCTATTGTTTCATATTCTATAAATATCAATTCGATCAAGTTGATTGATAGTGTTGTTGAGGTCAGCTCCATCTGTATTGATTTTCTGCCTACTTGAACTATCAGTTGTGGACGGGAGATAAAAGAGTTTCAATTAATAGATTTGTTTGTTTTACCTTTCGGTTCTAACCATTTTGCCTCTAAATGTTTAGAAATGTTTTTTAAAAACTGGATTAAAAACATATAAAGCAATTGTTTATCAGCCTTGGATGCTAGGCAGTATGGGGCAATATTTCTTGAGAAGGGGAAAATAAATGAGGTGAGCCCTATAATCATTCCAACTTCCTGCCTAGAGGGAAGTTCTAGACCATAGCTCAGGGAGGGAGAACTCTGGTGTAATTAAAAATAGAAGGTAGCACATAATAGTTGTTTCATGAATGGCCCAGGAAAGGAAAGCTGTGAGAATGGAGAAGGTAGAGCTGCTAGACTAGGGTGGGTGCCAAGACTGACTGTGTATAATTTGAGATTTTACTTGGGTTTTGGAGGCCGACATAAGAGAGGTAGAAAGAGCACAGGCGGGGATGTTAGAAAATACTATAAAAAATGACACAGGTCCAACCTTCTTTTATGAAAAAAAAGGTTTGTGGACATCTGTAAAGACAGGTTTGAAAAGTACTTTGGGATTATTTGTGGAAATTCATGAGTCTTAATGTAGTGCTTGATTTTATTCAGTAGGCCAGTGGCTTTTAAAATTTTAAATAAAACCAGTAAACCCTTTTAAAAATAAGTGATTTCCCTAATCCAAATACAAAACACACACATATAACAACATAGCTTTAGACAAATGGGGGGATGGGGTGGCCAGACCCCTCAACCCCACTACCTCAGATGCCCCTAAGGACTGCCAAGAGCATAAATAACTCCTGTGCTGTAGACTCAGAAAGGCTTTGAGGGATGTAGACAGAAAATGACAGGATAACAGGGGTATGGAATGGGGAGCAATCAACCTATAGTTAATTGTATTGGACAGGAGGTTGGAAGTAGGCAAGGAGACAGATTAGGAGATGCTGCTTTGATTGAGACAAGAAGGGGTAGAGGTGTGACCTAGGATGGTGGCACTGAAATAGATAGGAAGAGATTAAAGAAGGAGATATGTGAAGAAATCCTAGTTTGTGGTAATTTGTTGGGTGTGAAAGGAAGGAGGGAAAGAGCATTAAGTAAAATGAACTAGATAATTCATAGTCCCTTGATCTGATACACTTATTAACTATGATAATAATAATAATAACCTATAATGACATAATTCACCTAATTTAAATCTCTGTGATGCCCTTGGCGTGATCTTGGGCTTGATAATTGTTCTACCCTTTTTTTCTCTATAAAATGGGGAACTACCACAGTTCCTACCTTATAGGATTCATTGCTGGTGTTTGAAGAGAAAGCCTTAGGACTGATGCATAGAAATTTTCCTGAGCAAGTTTTATTAGTTCTTATCTTTATTTAATTCTAAACTAATCAGCACTTCTGTTTTCTTCAACATGTTGAATTAAGAAGCTTTTAGTGTATTTCTTTGCCTGGCTTTTTAATACCTCATGAATAATATGAAATTATTGAGAAACAAAAGAAAGGTGATTATGCAAATGTTTGGAATATTTAACAATACATTAAAATAGTCTTAGGAAACTGGAAAAATTACTGAAGTTATACTAGCTTTTTGTAGAGGTGTAGAGTATTAAGAAGAAAAAAATCATTTTAGAAAAAAATTTTAAAAAAAATATTAGAAACAAATAATTCAAGAAAATGTATTAATTAATGAATATTCAGATAGTATATTAATTTTCCCTGAGATACAATGACTAAGCCAAAGAATTTAAAGGATGAGAAAGAGAATGATTAAACAAAGTCCAAAGTAATTAGAAATTGTCTTTCACAATGCTTAGTTCGACACATTAAGATAGATTTTTTATTTTAGGGCCAGGACGTACTTGTTTTAAGCAGTTGGTGTAGCTTCAGCCTCTCTTTCCTTGCCAGGACTCAGCCTCTGTACTGTTTTGCAGCACGCCTCCCAGATTCCAGGCAGCGTGGGAAGGGAGTCCTCATCTAGAGAGTGCCCTGGCCACTGTTTCTCTCCCTTTCATTCTCAACCCAGTTGCCTGTGTTTATTAGTTTAATACTCCCTTAAATGAACACTTCCTGATGGGTTAGAATCATTCAAACTCACCTTGAGTGCTACCACGTGGAGAATCTATACTGAGTCTCTCCAAGTCCTTGTAACAGTGTGACAAGGGTATTAGAGAAGGCTTAACCAGGGAGATAACATTTAAAATGGTGGCATTTCACATTTATGTTGTGGTTTGCTGGATAAGAGATAGTTTGTTTTCTCAATCTCTTATATGACACCAGTGGGCAATCCTTGAATTATTGTAAACTTAAGATTTTTAAAAAAGGTTGTATAAAGAAATTTGCATGAACGTAAGTATGGTCTAATCTCAAGTGACACAAATTGAGAGCTTATAATATGTGTACTCCAGTATATCTACTGTATGACATCTGTATTGTGCTGCAGAATTTTGCTTAACTATTCTGGAAAATGACTTTTTTTTTTTTGTATTGAATGACAGTACATCTTGTTTATGTGGCATTATAAGCCAAAATGATATTTGCTACAAATAAATGTCTTGATTATCAAGGGGTTGCCTGTTTAATATTTTCAAGGTCAAAGTCAATTGTTTTATCCCCTCTGCTTTGTGAACTGGTAGTTAGATATTTTGTTTTTTTCATTGCTAGTTAAAACAGGTTAGACAAAAGGAAGTGAGCTTAAGTAAATTACATAACAATCTATGTTGCTGCTTTACAAATAATTCTGAAAAATATCTTGGGAGGGAGCAGAGAATGAGTTTTAAATTTTTTCTTTGGATTTTAACTTTGGATTTTGCTACTCCTATGTCCCATTTTTCTATATAATGAAGAACTGACTGTATGTTCTATAGCACACAGCCTATAGTTCTGATAAATAATTCTCATTTAACTTAGGTTAAAATAGAAGTAGAAGTTGGGTCATTTTTCACTTTTTCTACTTTATTCTAGTTTGATTTTTTGAGCTACTCTAAAGTATTTGTGCAATATGATCACTGGTAATGACACTGGTATGTCACTGGTAATATGACAGTTGCTACTTACAAGTAGAAAAGGATGCAGAAAAGGATGCCTACTGGAGGGTCTTGGGTCAGTTCCTAAGGCGATGAAGTGTAGCTTAGCAGCTCTGAAGACCTAGCAAGCACCTCTGGGTTCCAGAGGCTGCCAGAAACATTTCAGATAAGTCATTCCTTTTTAGTGTCTTCCATTAAGAGGTCTACTTGAATGTTAAGGGTGTTTACTAAATGCCTTTAAAAATTGCTTTTTTTTAAGTTTATTTTTTAAAGGATATTCATAGCAGAAGCAGTGTTCATTGCTAAGCTGTATTTCAAGAATAACTATTATAATTCTGTCCTTTTTATCGCATCTTTTATACACACACAAACATACACACACAGACACTCATAGGTACACACACACACACACACACACACACACACACACACACACACACACACCAGCTTGTACTAGCTCACAAAAGGCTACTCAATTTTCAGGATTTTTGGAAGCTGCTTACTGTCAGACAAGTAGCTTAAAATTTGCCATGGTAGGAGTGTTTACACCGTGGAAATTGGTGACTGCTACAAATCAAAGCCTTTTTAAAAAACAAATGTCTTGGACAGCTGGTTGTGAAACACTTACCAGTATACTTGTGCCCCAAAGTATTTCTTTAAATAGAATAAAGGGTTATTAGCATTGAAGATAGTTTTAGTATACAAGTGTATATGAGAAAAAGAATAAACTTTTTTTTTTCTCTGTTCTCAGGGATACGGAAAGACCGAAGAGGAGGGAGAATATTGAAACCTAAGCGCCAAAGAGATGATGGGGAGAACAGGAACGAAGCGGGGTCCTCTGGAGACATGAGAGCTGCCAGCATGTGGTCAAACCCTCTCTTGATTAAGCACCCTAAGAAGAGCAGCCCTGCCTTATCCCTGACAGCAGATCAGATGGTCAGTGCCTTGTTGGAGGCTGAGCCCCCCTAATCTATTCTGAGTATGATCCAACCAGACCCTTCAGTGAGGCTTCGATGATGGGCTTGCTAACCAACCTCGCAGACAGGGAGCTGGTTCACATGATCAACTGGGCAAAGAGGGTACCAGGTAAGAGCGCTAAGCTCAACTTTTATTTTTAAGAGTCAGTAATTAGTCATGAACTGGTTGTGAAGTCATTGGAAAAACTGGGAAACAGTAGCTTGTTGTCTAATTGGTTTTGAAGTTATATCAGAATTTGTTAATTTTCAGTATGGTACACTATAATCTCCTGGAAATTAAGAAATAATGTTTTAAAAATCTTAATCTAGAAGATTAAAGTCTTTAACCTGACATTATTAACCATTTATTCAGCCAAAAATCTGAGGTAAACACCACATAATAAATGCAGCTAATATATGTTCACAGTGTTCAAAATCTTTCAAATTAAATGATCCTCAATCTGTATATTTTTAATATTGAGGAATTTGTTCAAAATATCTCAATGTTTAATGAACAATTTTACATTAAAGATCTTTTAAAATCTTTGTGGACTAAAGAGATGATAGTAGGTTTTTTTTGTTTTTTTTTTTTACTGAATACCAATTATTTACTCAACTATCTAGTCTTGAAATTTCTAGGGAAAGGTAATCCAATAGAAAAATTAATTAGATTTTTATCTTAATCCTAAAGGGAGCTTGTAGGAAGATACAGTGGCAGAAGCAACACTTGGTTCTTCAGTTGAGTCTCTCAGAACTGGTGTTTCTTGTAAGACTTGACAGGTGTTCTTATTGTTCAGAGAGAAGAACTATTATTACAGAAAACAAGACTAGAACACGACCTTCATAACCATTCAGGAGCTAATGTAGATAATTCGAGGCAAAGGAAGTTAAGTCTTTTTCCTGGGTTTATAGATCAAATGAATAATGGATTTAGACAGATTGTCTCATTTGGTTTCTTTTAGTAGATAAAATCAATCATTACCTCTGATGGATGGGATGCTTTTTATTAAACCAAATGAATGTAGAGTATTGTACTTCTAGTTCAGAGTTCACTGATCTGTTATTGGCAAATGAACATATCTCTGGCCTTAGAGAATGTTTTTATGTTTGTGTACATTAACATATAAACATGCGGTCTTTTGAGTAAGGAGCCAGTAATATTGTGATCCAGACTTGGTAAAGGGCATCCATGTAGGTGGTGGAGACCGGGTTATATGGAAGCATGGGGATTAGCAAGCATATTTTATTTAGGTTGACAAATAAAAGTCCTAATGACAAATAAAAACTAATGACAAATAAAAACTGCCAGCCATCTTTGGAATGAAGAGTTTTATTGAGCACCTACCTCCCTATCTTAGTATTCTTATGTAAAGTAGAACCATGATAAGCAAAATATAAATATAATGTGGTTATAGATTTAATTTTTATATTTGTTATGCCTCTTTTATTACTTTGAGAGAAGAGAAAAATTTTAAAAAAGTAATAATGGACATATCCCTGGGAGCCAACTTTTGGTTGCTGTTAAGTTTCATTGTGCTATAGGCATATATTTTCCCTGAAATATGTGAAGTCTTAGTAATATTAGTTTCAGAGCATTGCTGGACTCAAGTATATATTTTTCATACTTATCAGTTGATTCCCATCATGACATTTTTATTATAAAAATTTGAAGGGCGTTTGGAACAACTGGAATTAAATTCAAATCTATTATCAGTGGTTGAAGAATTCATGGCAAAAATCTTCTGAATCTAAGAATAAAATAGAGAAATAAAGAGAAGGAAAATTTATGTTCGTGCTTAGCCATCCCATTGTTAAACCTAGAACTAAACGTTTTTATAATAATGCGATATGTAGCAAAATTATAGAGTGCTATAATTTGATTATGTTAGTTTAAAAAAAACTGAATAATTTCAAAATCCTTGGGCCAAACTATATCTTGTTTTTTGATGGTTTAAAAAATTATAAAAGCTAAAAAGAAATTGTGTGTGTGTGTGTGTACTATTAGAATACAGTGCAAATCAAAAACCTATTTGTCTGACCAAGCAGAATAAAAATAGTAATTGATTTTAACAAGATGAAAAATGAGTGCAGGAAAAAATCTTCTGCAAGAACTTTGAAAATGATTGTCAAGCTCTTCAGAAAAATTGAAAAAGTCACATTTTAAAAAGTTTTATATATCCAGATACCATCTGTCATTTAAAAAGTAGCCCACATTGAAAATCAAATATAGACATTTATGTGTAATTGTTTGAGAATAATAATAGTAATTTTAAAAAGAGGGAATATGAAACATTATTAATAAAAAGAAGCAAGAAAATCAATTCCAGAAGAATCTGAAATTGTTAAATGATACAAAACCAACATGGGACATTTGGATAATCCTCAGAATGGCTATCAATATAACAGAAATTATGAATTAACTTCATTTTTTTTAATCGAGGTATAATTGACAAAATTGTAAGATATTTAAAGTGTACATCATGGTGATTCGATATAAACAAACACTGTAAAAGGATTCCCCCATCTAGTTAATTAACACATTTATCACCTCATGTTTCTTTTTGTGCGTGTATGAGAACAGTTAAGTTCCACCCTCTAAGCTAATTCCAATTATAAACTACAGTATGATCAACTACAGTCACCATGTTTTGCATTAGATCCTCATCTTGTTTTCATCTCATAACTGAAAGTTTGTATTCTTTCGCCACCCTCTCTCTATTGGCCCATCCCTGAATCCCTGGCAACCATTTTTCTACTCTTCGCTTCTAGGAGTTGGACTTTTAAAAAAATTTCCCATGTAAGTGATACCCTGCAATATTTCTCTGTCTCTGTGTGTCTTATTTCACTTTGCATAATGCCTTCCAATCCCTTCCATGTTGTTGCAAGTGGCAGGGCATCTTTCTTATGGCTGAATAATATTCCATTGTATGTATGTATACTACATTTTCCTTATCCATTTTCATTGATGAACACTAAGGTTGCTTTCATATTTTGGCTATTGTGAGTAATGAAATGAACATGGAGTACAGATATCTCTTCAATATCCCGTTTTCATTTCCTTTGCATGCATATCCTCAAGTGGGATTTCTGGACCATATGGTAGTTCTAGCTTTAACATCTGAGGAATCTCTACTGTTTTCTAGAGAGTTTACATTCTACAACTACTGTACTTTTCTCTACATCCTCACCAATACTATTTCTTGTTTTTTTTATTAATAGCCATTCCAACAGGTGTAAAGTGATATCTCACTGTTTTTAATCTGTACTTAATCTGTATGATTAGCGATGTTGAGCCCTTTTTCATGTACCTGTTGACCATTTGTGTATCTTCTTTGGAAAAATATCTTTCAGTGTCTTTGATGATTTTTTAATCAGATTTTTTTTTTTTTGCTATTGAGCTATATGAGGTCTTTATATTTTTTGTTAAACCCTTATCAAATATGTGATTTGAAAATATTTCCTCCCATTCTGTAGGTTGCCTTTACATTTTGTTGATAGTTTCGTTGGCTGCACAGAAGCTTTTTTAGTGTGATGTAGTCCCACTTGTTTATTTTTGCTTTTGTTGCTTTTGCTATTGGTGTCAAATGCAAACAATTATTGTCAAGACCAATGTCAAGGAGCCTCACTGCTATATTTTCTTTTAGGCATTTTATGGTTTCGGGTCTTATATTCAAGTCCTTAATCCATTTTGAGCTGATTTTAGTGTACGATGCGAGATAAGGATCCAGTTTTATCCTTTCGCTTGTGGTTGTCTGCTTTCCCCAACACTATTTATCGAAGAGACGATCCTTTCCTTTTCGCATATTCTTGGCTCCTTTGTCATAAGTTAATTGCATGGATTTATTTCTGGGTTCTCTATTCTGTTCTATTGACCTATATGTCTGTTTTTATTTCAATACCATATGGTTTTAATTACTTTAAGTTTGTAATATAGTTTGAAATCAGGAAGTCTGATGCATCCAGCTTTATGCTTGTTGAGATTTCTTTGGCTATCTGGTGTCTTTTTGTGGTTCCATACAAATTTTTGGTATCGGGGTAATGCTGGCATCATAAAATGAGCTCAAGAGTGTTTATTCCTCTTCTGTGTTCTGGAGGAGTTTGAGGATTCATATTAATTTTTCTTTGAGTGTTTGGTAGAATTTGCTAGTGAAGCCATCTGATCTTGGACTTTTCTGGGAGGTTTTTGATTGCTGATTTAATCTTTTTACTAGTAATTAGTCTGTTCAGATTTTTTATTGCTTATTGATTCGGTCTTAGTTTGTGTGTTTCTAGAAATTTTTTCATATCTTCTAGGTTGTACAGTTCTTTAGCTTATCATTGTTCATAGTAGTTCCTTATGATTTTTTTTTATGTGTGTGGCATCAGTAGTAATACCTCCTTATAAAAAAAAATTTATAATTTTATTTATTTCTGTCAATCTTTTTTCATTTATTTCCACTCTGTTCTTTGTTATTTTCTTCCTTCAACTAACTTTAGCTTCATAGTTCTTTAGAGTTTAAAGTTAGGTTGTTTATTTGAGCTCTTTTTTATTGATGTAGGTGTTTATATCACTATAAATTTCCCTCCTGTAATTCTTTATGCAGCATCTCATAAATTTTGAGATGATGTTTTTTCCATTTTCATTTGTCTCAAGATATTTTTTTTACTTCTCTTTGGATTGTTTTTGACCCATTGTTTTTCAGAAACATGTTTAATCCCCACATATTTGTAAATTTTCAGCTCTTATAATTGATTTCTAGTTTCATACCCTTTGGTAGGAAAAGATGCTTGATATGCTCTTAATATTCTTAAAATTTTAAAACTTAATTTGTGGTCTAACATATAATGGACAATATTCTCTGTGTGATTAAGATGATTGTATATTCTGCTCCTGTTGGATGGAATGTTCTATTAATTATAAATGTCTGTTAAGTTCATCTAATCAAAGGTGTAGTTTGTGTCCAATGTTTCCTTATTGATTTTCTGCTTGGATGATCTACCCATTGTTGGAAATGCAGTACTAAAGTCCCTGATATTGTATTGCTTTCTGTTTTTCCTTTTAGATCTGTTAATATTTGTTTGATATACTTATGTGTTCCTATGTTGAGTGCATATTTACAATTGTTATAATCACTTGATGAATTGGCCCATTCATTATAAAATAACCTTTTTTTTGTCTCTTGTTACAATCTTTGACTTAAAATCTGTTTTGTCTGATATAAGTGTAAATACTCCACTTTTTTTTTTTTTTTTTTTTGCAGTGGGAGGTTTCCATTTGCATCGAATATCTTTTTTATCCCTCTACTTTCAGTCTACATCTGTCCTTAACGCTGAAGTTAATCTTTTGTAGTGAGCATATAGTTGGGTTTTATATTTTTATCAATTCAGTCACCCTATATTTTTTGATTGGAGAATTTAGTCCATTTTCATTTAAAGTAATTATTGATGGGTGTGGACTTACTATTGCCATTTTTATTATTTTCTGATTGTTTTGTGATTCCTTTGTTCTTTTCTCCCTCTTTTGCTTTCTTTGTGACTTGATGATTTTCTGTAGTGGTATGCTTTGATTTCTTTCCCTTCATCTTCATATATCAATCATAGGCTTTTGCTTAGTGATTACCATAGGCTTATCTACAACATATTTAAAGCAGTCTATTTTAAGCTGATAGTAACTTAATTTTGAACACATATCAGTCTCTCCCACCCCACATTTTGCATCGTTTTATATTCAGTATTAATCAAGAAGTTATTATAGTTAGAGTTGTTTTTAATACTTTTGTCTTTTAACGTTTACTGATTTCCCTACCACCATTACAACACTAGAATATTTTGAATTCAATTATATATTGGTCTTCACCAGTGAGTTTTTATTTCTCTATTTTTCTGTTACCATTTAGCCTCCTTTCATTTTAGCTTTTCTCTTTAACATTTTTCATAAGGCTAGTCTAGTGGCGATAAATTCCTTTAGCTTTTTGTTTGTTTGGAAAACTCTTTATTTCTCATTCAATTCTGAAGAACACCTTTGCCAGGTAGAGTATTCTTGGTTGGCAGACTTCTTTTTCAGTGCTTTGAATATATTATCTCACTCCCTTCTGGCCTACATTTTCTGATGAAAAATTTTCTGGTAATCTTCTGTACACAAGTTTCTCGATGCATTTAAGATGCCTTCTTCGACTTTAACTGTTTAATTATAATGGGTATCAGTATGGTCTCTTCAGGTTTATTTTATTTTGAACTCTTTGGGCCCCCTGGATCTGCATGTCTGTTTTTTTTTTCCCTTAGGTCAAGGAAGTTTTTACCCATTTCTCTTTGAATAAGCTTTTTGGCTCTTTCTTTCTCCCTTCTTCTGGGACACTTTAATACAAATATTTGTCTGTTTGATGGTGTCCCACAAGTCTCTTAAGCTATCTTCATTCTTCTTCATTTATTATTTTTCATTTTTTATTTTTGCTCCTCTTATTTGGATAAACTCCACTACCCTGTCTTCAAGTTTACTGATTATTTTTGTACTTGACATAGTTTGATATTGAACAACTCTATTGAATTTTTCAGTTTAATTATTGTAATCTTTGGCTCTATGATTTCTGTATGGCACATTCTTAATAGCTCTTTGTTGAAATTCTCACTTCGTTCATGCATTGTTCTCTTGACCTCAGTAAGCATTGTTATGAATACTTTTGAGCTCTTTATCACATAAAAAACTTGTCTCTGTTTTGTTAAGGTCTGTTTTTGAAGTTTTATTTTATTCTTTTGTTTGGAACATATTAATTTGTTTCTTAATGTTCCTTGGCTCTCTGTGTTGATTTCTGCACATTAGATCAAACAGCTACCTCTTCTAGTCTTGAAGTAGTGGTCTCATTTAAAAAAATAAACCTGATCATTCAGCTTGGGCCTAGCTCTTAGTTGTCTCTTAAAACTTTGTCATTGTTCAAGCTGCTTCTTTGTTTTTAGTGGGTCCCAGAAATTGAGGGTGTGCAAAGACCTGTCAGTGTCCCAAAGGTGAGGATCTTAGTCAGCACCTAAATGCCAGCTGATTGGAAGCCACACTTTCAGGTAGCATCTTTAAAAGAATATAAATAGATCTCTTTCAGGGAAAGACTGGGAGATAAGTATTTCTGTCTGTTCTCTCTGCTGCTCAGAACTCTGAAGAGATAGCTGGTTAAGAACTGTTTCACTGTTTACTACAGTCTTATGGGGCTGGCAAATACAAGCTCCACTGACCACCAGGGTTGACAATCAATGGGTGCATCATCTGAGAGGCAGCTGCAGAAGCCTGGTTGCCAGCTGTGTCTATCAGCTCCTTCTACGGAGATATTGGTGTTTTGGAGTGGGGTACAGGGAGAATGCAGAGATGGTGTCTGCTGGCTTCCCCAGATGGTGCTAAATTAGAAGCCTGACCCTCAGGTTTTAAAGTATGTGAATAGATCTCTTTCAGGGAGAGACTGGGAGATGGGCATTTCTGTCTGTTTCTTCTGTGCTGAGCCCTGGAGATAGCTGCAGTGAGTCCTTGCAAGCCTGTTGACAGTTTCTTCATTTTCTATAGTCTTGTGGGTCTCGTGACTATGAGCCCCATTTGCTTTTGGAGGTAGGTGTTGTAGGGGCCTGTTCTTCAGGCACGAGTCTTAAAAGTTGGAGTACTAGATGTTGAGTCTAAAACCTTCACTTTTTAGGGAGAAGCTGAGAATTGTGAGTTTTTACCTAATTGTATGTCACTGTACCAGAGGTAGAATTTATGGCAAGAGTGTGTCTCAGTATTTCCTACATATTTTGGCATAGCTATTTTCTAATTTTCCCAATGTGTAGGAATTGCTTAGCTAGTTTTTTTTTAAATTTTTAAAAAGGGAATTTCTTTGTGAGTAACTGTAGATTTGGTATGCATGTGGGAGGACGTGAATTCATGAGTTTCCTATGTCTCCATCTGGGACTGGAACCCCCAGTTGACTTAATTTTGCATGATGAGTTTTAATAAAAATAATCAGCAAATTGGACTATCTTAATAGTTTTAAAAGTATTTTTTAAAAACTAACAGAATGTCACAATTTTCAGATGTTGGCAATTATAAGTTGAATTTTCCTTTCTCTCTATGGGTCATATTTTTTTGATTTGCTGTATCTCTCCTCAGAATCAAGATGTGGAGAGCATTATGATAAAATATATCATGCAAGTGTGATAGTCAAGTTCTAATTGTAAAGTACTTATCTATATTTGAGCTAGCTAAGATCATATCAAGGCATTAACTTTTCCATTTTACAATTTAAAAACAACAGCAAAATAATAAAATTACCTACCCATCTCTGACAAGAGATGCTTTTTTGAAAACATATGTTACCTAGTTGCTTTTTGATATCTAACTATAGAGGAGGATTTTCTCTTTATTGCTTGCTCTGAAATTTGTTTTTATTTAAAATGCACTTTACATAATCTATCTATGAATGAAGATTTAGTTTTAAAAGTTATCTTATTAAATATTAATTTACTTTTAAACTATACATGGTGAAACTCATCAATAAATACAATACCCTTTAGCTGAAGGTTAATAAAGGAAGAATATATGATTGCAAAAGCTGTTATATCTAAAATTTTTGCATCGCCTTCAATTTCATCATTGACTGATTCTTAGCTTCATTGTTAACAAAGTACATTTGAGTTTTTGTTCCAGAAGTTTGAATTGTGTCATAAAACTGTTATGTTGATTTATTAAAAATCTTTTCTAAAATTCACTATAATTTTAATATACCTCAAGATCAATTTCATACTTCAAGTTTATGTCTAGTTCTAATATTTAAATGAATATTTGATAAGTATTTAGCCACGGGCTCTTTATTGCCTTTTAAAAAATGACAATTCGAAAAAAATGACAGTTGAGCTCAATGTCATCAGAAGCATGCTGTTTAACCATTTTCTCATTCTTTTTGTGGTGAACCAAATGATACTCCTTTTTCCTCTTTCCTTCTAATCCTTCTTGGCTCAAGCCTGGAAGAGTCCTCTTTCTTCTGAGCACTGACTCCCCACCATTTTACTTGGGGTTTCCTCCTTGTTCAGTTTTGGCTCCAGGAGGAGAGGGTTCGCTTTTTTCCGGATATGGCCCAAATGAGTTCCTCAGAAGCTTCTTATGTTTTCTTTGAGGACACATGGTTGTCTTAGCCATTCTAGAGCTCAAGGCTTCTTCTAGCCTCGTGTCTCCAAGGAATCCAGTAATCAGCTTCCTGACTGTAATACTCATTCTCATCATTCAAATTAACAATGAACTGAGCTAGAAATGCTTGTTGAATGAATGAATGGATGGATGAAAGATACCTTTGAAATGCCTGATTTTAAGAAATCTCTGAGCCCTGTTAGAACTCAATTTTTCCATAAAGTGAAGTGATCTTCATGGCTGTAGTGTTGCTCTTTTTAGTTAACTCTCTTCAGAATCTATTTGATGTTCTGATATCTCTCTAGCAGTTGCCCTAGTGAGGCTCATTTCCAACCTTTCTTTTGTAAGAGGCAGGGCAGTATCCAAAGGCACGTACAGAGCCTTTAACGGGCTTCAGCCGGCTTATAGCAAGTTAGATGCATTAGGGAATATAATTCAAAACTGAAAATGGGTAGGAACAGGGGGCAGGGAGAGGGCACAATACCTCAATCTGGAAATTGGGAGCATCTTCAAGGAACACATTCTATTCTGGGAGATTCTTGCAGATTTCAGGGATTTGGCAAGCCTACCCTCTACTCTGATCCCCAACCTGTAATCAGACCAGCAAACTCTACTCTCAGGCTGTTGTGGTGTTCCAATTTATTCAGCATGGCAGGGCGATAAAAGAAAATGTGACCTGGAAGTATGGGTGGCATCCAGGAGAGATGACAGATGCAAATGTATAAAGGATCAGATTTGCAGTTTAGATTTTGCAGCCATGCTATAATAAGAGCCTTGAGGCTGGGTTAGAATTACCCTATCATCAATGGTGGCAGCCCCTCTGGTCTGGCAATGCAGAGCTTTGTGGAGTGCTCCATTTTCAAGTCAGCCCTGCCTGGTTTCTCACTGCTCCTGTGGAAGCTCTAGTTGAAACCCAAGGAAAGTAGCTACTTGCTTGATTTTTCTTTCATATGAAACTTGGAAGCCCCATAGATGCTTATTGGTGTGTATGCTATTAAGCCTTTAAAATCCTTTTCTCATTTTGAGAACATTTGAGAAAAATGCCCATCTGGGCTTCTTTGCCTTCTCCTCCTCAGGGTTCTGTCTCGGTGAGTCTAGGTTGGAGCCCCAGAATCTGCATGTTTATCCTGAGTGTAGTAGACAATGTGTGATGCTGGGTGTCCTCAGTTTACTCTTTGGGGTGTGTTGGCCTGTGGGTTTGCTAATTTCTGGGAGAATTTGACATGGAGAATGTCATTTTTTTGAAACTGTGTGTATGCTAAATAGATATATTACTATTGAACTGTGTTGAAGTGGGATGAATTATGTACCCCCAGTACATAAAAGGTATGTTGAAATCCTAAACCCCAGTACCTCAGAATGTGATCTTATTTGGACATAGGGTCTTTATAGAGGTAATCAAGTTCAAATGGATCATTAGGGTGGGCCCTAATCCGTATACAAAGGGGAAATTTGGACACAAAGATAGACACACACAAAGGGAAGATGATGTAAAGATGTATAGGGAGAAGATGATCATGTGTTTGGAGTGCTGCATCTCTAAGTCAAGGAATGCCTAGAAGAAGCCAGGAAGGAGCCTCCTGTAGAGTCTTCAGAGAGAGATGACCCTACTGATACCTTGACTTCAGACTTATAACCTCCAGAACTATGAGAGAATACACTTCTGTTGTTTTAAGGTACTCAGTTTTGTTTTTTTGTTTTTTGTTTTTGTACTTTGTATGACAGCTCTAGGAAACTAATACGAATTGTATTAAAAATAAAAGTGTGTGTATATTTGAGGCAAAAGAAATAAGGGGCTTTTGATTTAAAGCAATTTTGGCTCACCTAGTGAAGGCTTGGCTAATCATTTACTCCTGCATATTCTCTCCTTTGCGCGCCCAAATGGTTCACTGAACTGGCTTTGAAGTTGATTTAGCACTTCAATAGTTTCACACATCTACCTGGCAAATACCTTGTAAAAAAAACTTAACCCACAGAAAAATGTTTTCATCTGATGTTTTAATAGTTTCCCTTTTTACATTTGTATCTTTGATCCATTTGAATTCATCCTGGTGTACAGTTTGAGGTGTGGTTGCAATTTGTTTTTATACAGATGGCTACACAGTTGTTTCAATTCTTTTCTTCGAACAGCATCTTAAAGAAGTATTTTTAAGACTTCTTTTATAGTCAACCTTCCAAGTTTACTACTTATTAAGAGCTTTAAAGTAGAGCAATAGACAGGACCTATGATTTGCATATTTGGTTATTTTTCCCAATTCCAAAATAATAAATAAAAAAAGATTAGTGATTTATTCACAAGTTATACATTTTGCCTAATCTGTGTCAACAAATATATAGTATGATTAGTCCGAACCATGTATACACAGTTTATGACATTTCATTCATCTTAGAGATAAGAAGCAAAAGTTCATGAGATTTGCTACACTTAGAAAAGACTACTGGTGATAAGAGGTAATCAGGTGACTTACCATTCAATATTAATAGGACAGAAAAATCATTCCCAGGAGAGGAAGAGGGTATATCAGGCTTTTCTTTTGTCTTTTCCGTCAGTCGTAGGTGTCCACCAAACACTTCGATACTCAGCCATGAAGGCTCTTTCTGCTTTCAACTAATTTGAAGAGCTAGTCCACTTGGAGCTTCGGCTGTTCACTTTTAGGTTCATTATTTCCAGGTGTCTTTCTATAAGTCTCAATGCCTAAATATTCAGTTCCTCTTCTTTGAAGGACATCAATCATATTGGATGTAGGGCCTACCTTGTCCAGTATGACCTTATCTTACACGATTATATCTGTAAAGTCCTATTTTCAAATAAGATCACATTCACAGGTTCTGGTGGATATGAATTTTAAGGAGGACAACTATTCAATGAAAAACTTGGCAGTAAACTTTATCATCTAATTTAGTAATGGCTTTAATGATGAATGACAGTGTCCTTTGAAGCCTAAGATGTAGAATTATACTATGCCACAGGGCACCTTACCCTAGGTTAGCCTTTTTCTGACAGACCCTTGGGAAGTACCTTTGTAGGAAAGCTGTTCACTGGCTTGTTCTTCCTCCCATCTTATTTCATTTCTCCTTTCCAACAGGATCTCCTTGCCCCACCCCTTCCCTCACCATCCTCCCCTTCACACAGTGTGTTCATTTCATTTTTCTTTTGCTTGAATCCTTACATCTTCCTCTCTCCATTTCAACTCTGTGTTCCTCCCCGCCCCCCACCCAAAGGGACACCTTAACTTCTTCTTTTCTGAAATTTCAAACTACTTACCCGCTATAATCTTGAGTTGAGTTTATCCTCACAGGATAACTAGTCCTTGGTCCCAGAAGTGTCTGTCAGATGTGTACTGCCGAACTAAATCAATTAGGCTCTGAAACACAGTAATAACTCTTAAGCTATATTCTTATTTTACTAATGGTAGATGTGTTGCTGGATGAGTTATTTATACTATAGTTGGATTTCTTCTTTTAATCTAGGATTTAGGCCACTCAGCCATGTCATCACTCCTTGATTTCTCCTTTTAAATAGAAAGATGAATAGTTTTTGTTGGCTGGGTATCTATTTTTGTCCAGGGAACTTTGTCAAGGGTGAAATATTTCTATAATCTGAGTTTGATTTAACTCACAAGCTCATTTTTTTAAAGCTGTATGTGTGCAAAATATATTAAATAAATTATACTTAATTGCAGTAAGGGTGTCTTTTATTTAAATAAAACCTACTACAATTATTCATGTGAAGTGAGCATTTTTTTTTTGACCAAACAAATGTTCTCCCTTTTATTGAAACCTGAGTCTTCACAAATTGAGACTTCTTAGCATGAGACCTTTAGGCTGGCTGTAGTTAGCTGCCTCTGCCAATGACCCTGAAAACGCATGGCTTTTCCAAGGTACATGTGGCTGACTTTCTGGGGTAACCGCGCTTGATTTTTGGCTTAATCAATTCTGTGTCTAGATCCCTGGAATCCATTTTCCTCTAATGGAGATATATTTAGACCCACTGTGAGCTTAGTGTCTGTGTGCTATAAGCATGAACATGGCCAGGCTGAAGTTTCAACTTCCTGTTATCCAGCGGAGGCTTTACCTTTGTGATGTAAGGCATTGTTTTCTTTAGGGGGTTGAAGATCAGAGAACTGCACAAGGGAGAGAAAAATTAGTTTGGGCCCTAATGAGATCTAAGTAAATAGAGCCAAAAAAAAAAAAAAAAAAGAAAACCTTGAAAGCATTCTCAGTAGTGAGCAGATTTAAAATAATTCCCCTATTTCCTGTACAACTCTCAAGATTTCTAAACAAAGCTCAGTAAATAGATTTGAAGTTTGTTTTATACAGCCACTATGTTATTACTTTCTTTCACAGGAACCAGAGAGCTCTAATCAATAGGTCTACACTGTAATCTTTATATTAGACCACAGTCTAAACTCTTTATTTTTGTACAATTATTATTTCTCTCCTCTCACCCTACTCCCTAGCTCTCAAACACTCACATTAATAATTTTCTTGCTAGGGTGAAAATAAATCCACTGCCTCCAGCAAGTGGTTAAAGCAGATTGGAAAATATTAGTATTAGAGTTGATAAAACATAGATATGTTTTCCTTCTCTCTAAATCAAATGCTTTATTTCCCAGAGAAGGCAGTGTGACTGTTCTCTTAAAATGATTCATAGCTAAAAAGGTAATAGTCTTTAGATAAATAGATGCCCACTCTACACCCTGCAGGTGCACAGAGGATGGAGAATTAGAAGAGTCAGTGAGTAGTAATGTCCTTTCATTGCTCGCGGTATTTTAATATTAACAGCAAGGTGCACACAACCCCAGGGTTATTTGTGTTTAATTTTTAAACTCACCTGAGTCGCTGCAAGCTGCTTAGTTTCAGTTCTTCTTCAAAAGGATAAGTGACAGAATTAACTATCCTGGTGGGAACCCCTAGTTCCAGGGAATCTTAGGTTTTTCATTGTTGCCTTGGCTACTAAACTCTTCTGCACAGTTTGCTCAACTTCGGGTACTTCCTTAAACACCTTCCCCCTTGTTAGCAAATTGCATATGTGTCAAATCTAAGTTCTGTTTAAAAAGTATTGAGTCAAATTTACCATGATATTGTTTAAAAACCAAATGGACTTGTCTTTTTGGTTAGGATTTATCGGTTGTACATGGCAGAACCCCTAACATAATAACATGAACACTTAGAAGCGTGGTTGCTAAATAAAGACGAAATTTAATAAAATGGTGGCAGTGCCCTTCTCTAGAGGGAGTAGTATAGCATGTGTTTATTATGTGACCAATTCATAAACGTGAAATCTAATGAAATGATGGGCAGTTTTATTCTCTGGAGGGTGTTAAAAGTGCCTCCTCACAGAATAACACGTCACATAATAATAACATTCAGTCCTTTTTACCTGGTCAAGCAAGATGTTTGCCTAAATTTGCTTAGGGCGTCTGAAATGCATATTTGAAAACTGGCAGATAAATGCTATAAATTTACAAACTCATTTAAGGCCTTGAGTGGTGGAAGGGTATTTTCCAGAGCATGCGTTCAACTTGTACCTGGCTGTGTTTTTCTTCTTGTGTTCATAAGGCAGGAATGGGATATAATCAGATTTGGTTTTTCTGTATTGCTGTGCACAATTCAGAGATATAAACTGAAAAAAGCATTGCTTTTTCTTGAGGAGATCTTGAAATTCCCCCAAACTATGACCCAGAACAATGCTGCCTTTATATTGAGTCTGTGGGTGGAAGGTTCTACTGAGACTCGTTATGAGAGGGTTTAAATTTAAAAAGTTTACGAGGATAGAGATGTATAATCAAATAGTATCTAATGAATGTGTATCAAAACACATGACTCCCAATCTCATGAAATCAGGTCAGAGAGATCTTAAGTATCTTTAGTACTTTTGCCTAACAGATAGCAGACCACCCTGACAGAATCTTCAGTGTAAAAGTGATTGTCAAAACTAGAAAATTATTATTATTGTTAGCCTAGTTCACCAGGTTCTGATTTGTCCTGACTATTTTTAATAAACAGAGCTTTAAGAATATATCCTAGAAGCCACATTTTAAAAAAACGAGGCATATTCTGGAGATGGATAGTGATGATGGTTGCACAACATGTGAATGTATTTAGTGCTACTAAACTGTACACTGAAACATGGTTAGAACGGTAATTTTAGGTTATGTATATTTATTTTACCATGATAAAAAGGAGGTATAATACTTTATGTAAGATATATGAAAAGCAAAGAGGTATGGCATGGCAAAAAAAGTAATAAATAAAAAAGATATTAAAGTCAGAGACCATTTCTCTTATCTAAAATTTTAAATTGGATTTTTAGATAGGAGTGGAAACATATTGCAAGAAGATAAATTGATAAACCAATGAAGTGGGTGGAATAGTAAAATAGAAGCAGGTTATACCTAGGGTCCTATAGTATTTTATAATAAAAGTACAAGCTTGATTCATTTAACGGCTATTTAATGAGTTCTATTTGTATGCTAGGACCTATATGTGGTAATGTTCTACAGGACAAAAGCGACAAAATTCCTGCCTTCAAGGAACTTCCATCCACTATGCTAATTATCGCATCAGGAATGTGAGTGCAATTATGTTTGCCCATTAAACACCTGAAGCAGCTGTAGAGCTGAGTTTAGTAGTTTATGTTACAAATTGTAGCTAGCTATGTGTCAGACTCTGTTGTTAGCATTTTACTTGATTAAGTCAGTGAGTGCTTTTTATTGTCCCCATTTTGTGGGTAAGGAAACAGAGGCACAGAGAGGTTAACAATAGAGTAGTTTCATATCAGGGAGGCAATCTCAAGTCTAGAATACTTCCCTGTGGGAAACTTGTAAAATAGGCTAAAAAAGTGCTTGCACATTTTTAAAGAGTTTTATACTATTTTATCGTTATTTGACAAAAAAGAAAACTTTTTCCTCCTCCTCTCCTGCCATGTGGCACAGACAACATCAAGAGGGTCTGTATATTACAATGATTAAGAGCATGACCTCTGTCTTTTGACAGCTTTGACCTATAGTAAGCGTAAGTAATGTTGGCTATTATTTTTTGGTTTATATTTTGGCTTATACATTGTTGGTTTGAAGTTGTTGGTATAATTAATTTGGGCCTAACTTTAAGGCCATTATGTAACTATACCATAAAATCAGAGATAACCTGGCATTTTAAAAAGCAGTCTAGCAAGTGATTTGTTAACCACATCTTAAACATTCAGCAGCACATTTTTACTGTGTTATGTGATTAGCGTTTTTGCTTTTAGGCCTTTTTTTCCCAAATAATCTTGCCACTAATCAAAATGAATGGAGATTTGATTGTTGTGCTTTTGCTTTTGTGTTTACAAGTTGTTACAATCAAGAAAAAATATCCCTGAGTTATATCAGCTCCTGCCAAATTTTCTGATTTAATATGAACTGGCCCTTTTGGCTACATGTAAATGCTTAAAGCTATTCTAATCCTACGAGCGTAAAGTATTTATACTTGCAAGTATTTTAATGACTAAGGAAAGAATTTCGGGGTAAAAAGTAGTCATCTATTGTAGAAGGAATTCTATTTCAAATATAACTTTTTTAGGATTAGAATGAGCCATATGTAACAGCAAACCCTGAAAGAGTTGTGGCTTAAACAAGGCAACGCTTATTTTTCTCTCACATAAAATAAATTTGGATTTCTTTACCAGAAGTACAGCAGCTCTACAGTCAAAACAACCCAAGCTCCTTTTGACTTTCTGTTCTCTAGTTTAGCCTACGGCTTCCAACTCTCAAGGTCAACTCCTGGTCCAACGTGGCTACTGGAGCTTCAGCAGTCACAGCTACATTACAGGCCACAGGAAAGTGGAAGGGGGGAAGTCAATGGGGACACACTTTTCTGAAGCAACTTCCTTTAAGGA
Organism: Eonycteris spelaea; assembly: GCA_003508835.1. Lineage (NCBI taxonomy): Eukaryota > Metazoa > Chordata > Mammalia > Chiroptera > Pteropodidae > Eonycteris > Eonycteris spelaea. The sequence goes on from PUFA01000260.1 coordinate 1,352,552, forward strand.
GCCTGCCTAGAAATCTTACCCAGCACTTCCTCTTATATCTCCTTGGTCAGAACTTAGACTCTGGGTGAAAGGGACATTGGGAAATATAGTCTTTAATCTATGCACATTGTACTTTGAATGAAATCTGAGTTCTATTAACAATAATGGCTTGAACAGATATTTGGTGGGCAAATAACAGTCTCTGCTATAATAGTAAGCTTCAAATTATAACTTGAGAATTAGATATCCTTTTTAATGAATATTCTGACTTTCTAAATGTTAACATATATCATAGATAGATCATCATATAAAAAAACAAATCTGAACCCCCAAACAAAATTCACATAAAAGCCATATTAAAAAACAAAGCTACCATTAATTGAGTGTTCATTATCAAGCATTATATGAAATATCTTCACAATACCCCTGTGAATTAAGTACTATCATTATGACCATTTCACAGATAAAGAAACAAAGGCATCAAAATGATAAGTAGCTTTCCCGAGTGTGTATGAGTTAAGATGTGACAGGCTCTGGCAGTCTGGTTTCTAACCATGTGCCCACCAGGCCATTGCGTGAAGCTGCCTCATTTTGCAATTCAGAAAACATTTCAGGATATTATAGTTCGTCATCATGAACATCGATTATCATTTTCTGGTCTGGAAAAAATTCTGACTATTCAAACTATTTGACTGTTAGGATTTGGTACACATATAATGGTACTGTGCACATATTTTTAAAAATATATGCTGTAGCTCGAGTTACACACACTCATAGTTACCTCTGAGGACCATCCTTATACTGAAGGAGGATTTTCTCCATGTGAAGGAACGTGGTCCGAGCACAAGTGGTGAAAAATGTTGCATACTTGTCTTCAGAAAGCACCACTACCCTGAGTCCCAGAACCCAGCATCAGTGCCAGTTGAGAGCCAACAGCTTCAGTGACCTGAAATTTTTACATCACTTCTGCTTTTGCCCTTATGGGATTCAGAGATGATGAATTTGGAGTTCTACTGCTTCCATTGGAAAAAAAGAATTTCCTGCAAGTGTTTGTGTGCCTCTGCGTGTGTTTAGAGAATTCCATACACCTGTAGGGGGCGCTCCATTAGCGAGGAGAGTGGAACAAGGGGCGAGGAGGGTGAGTAGGGTTTGTGGGGCCAGAAATGGCATCTCTCGGGGGCTCCAGAATCGCTGCCCTAAGTATGTAAATGTGAACAGCCTCCAATGTGTGAACTGGCCATCTCGGAATGTTCAGCAGGAAATGAATGCCCCTTCTTCAACCCTCACCTTCTTGGGTGTAGAGTTGGCCCGTTTCTTCCATCTTTGTTTGAATTGTTCCATTAATCAACCTCAGTGAAAGATCACTTTGTCATCTGTGAAAGCATAAACTCGTAATTGTTAGGAATCACTGATGCGGCACAGTCTTTTTCCAACCATGAACAAATTCAAATGCTGATTTTTCTCATGAGTTTTTCTTTTTTGTAAAAAATGTTTCTTAGGCTAAGTAATGACAACCTCTTTCCTTACTGCTCCCCTCCACACTGATCTTATCTTTACTCAGAAGTTTCAGCCATGGCTGTGCTGTGCTGTGGGTGGCTCCTATCTGGTGACCAGCTTTTGAGGGACCTGCAGCCCTCAAGGGTTGCAAGCTGGGCTGGGGGAGTTCCTGGAACATGGGTGGTGGGTCTGAGATCCATGAACCCATGAGGTTTGACACATTATCACAAAGTCTCTCTATTTTTCTTTTCGTTGTTGTCCCCAACATAGAAAAATTTAATTTAATTAGTGAGAACAATTAAATACTAAGGAATAAGATTTCATCAGATAGCTTGAGCTTTGGAAGACCACCAATCATGGTAATATATAACATTTTTTGATACTCTAGAACTAAGTTTTGCCCCTAAGAGATGATAAGTGTCCCTGATTAGAATACATGCAGAAATATAAGTGGTCCACTACTCTGCATGATCACAAAACATTGAATAATGTCTTACACATCTATATGCTATGTTTTCAAATATTTGTAAATCCACAGAGCTAGTAGATTATAAGTTCTCTGAAGGCAGATGTTTTTATCTGTTTTGTTTACTGTTATATCTCCAGTGTCCAGAACAGTATCTGGAACATAGTAGGTGCTTATTAAATATTTGTTGAATGTCGCATGATTAATAAAATACAACTTAAGTCTACTGATGACTGATCCCAGTATTTTTTGTTTATATATATCTTCTCAATCAACACTCACTAAAAAGACATTAACTTATATACTAGTTCAGGTGAGGGGGTGAGGTAGTTGCTCATTTTACTGAAGCTCAGATGGAGACTCTGAACTTAAAAGAGTGTGGAGAAATACTATCTTAATGAGCCCACAGAATGGTTGAAAATGTCAGCTACTGATTCATTGATTTTGTTCTGTTAGCAATGTGCCCAGCACTGTGCCGAGTGCTGAGGATACGTGAATTCCCTCCTTCCTGGTGCTTACATTCTTGTGGTAGAGTCAAAAACAAATGAACACGATGAAGAAGTTAATTATGTATATTTGGAGGATGACAGGTACTGTGGACAAGGGAAAACAAAGTTGGAGACTGGGAGCAGGAGTGCTGGTGTGGGGTTTGGGAGGTCAGGTAAGAGTAAGCCTCATGGGAAGAGTGTTTGAGTAGCACTTAAGAGGGAGGAGGTAAGAGAGTTATCCAGGCAGAGAGAACAGCTTTCTAGGCAAAGGGCCTAGCAAGTGCAATCTTGAAGCAAGAGAAGTTTTGGAATATTCTAGGAGGCCAGTGTGACTGGAGCAGAAGGAGATAGGAGTGAGTTGAGAGCAGACATGGTCAGAGAGGTTAGAGGAGGGCTGGTCATGTGAGCCCCAGTGACAGTTAAGATTTTGGCTTTTATTCTGCGGGGAACGGGGAGACCCCAGGAATGTAGGTGAGAGATAGAGAATGGTGGCAATCTGACAAGGGTGATGATGGCGTGGCAGTGCTCACGTCTTGAATAAATCTTAAGGTGGAGCTGACAGGACTTTCCAGATGGGCTGGGTGTAGAGTGAGAGAGAGAACAGCATCAAAGAAGACTCCAAGGATTTGGCCTGAAAAATCAGAAGATGGGGTTGTCAACAATTAATACAGGAAAATCTGCAGATAGAAGTTATTTTTTTGTTTTTGGTTTTGTTTTGTTTTGTTTTTTGTTTTTTGTTTTTGAGAGGCAGATCAGTTCATGTTTGTCCATGTTGGGTTTGAGACGTTTCTAGAAAATCCAATTGGAGATGTCTTGATTTGGAAGTGGGTCTGGATTTGATACAATGGCACAAGTCCTCAGTATAGTGATAATAAATGAAGTCCCCAAGAGAATGAATGAAGTCCCCAAGGGAGTGAGTGAGGTCATCAAGAGAAAGGGAGAGACCAGTGTTTTTATAATCATTTTCCTTTATCTTATGTATCTACTCAGTTGTTAGATTGTTACCTTTTCTTAACGTCTAGAAGTTTCAAACATCTGTTAAAAAGTGGAGAGAACGATGTAATTCCTTCCAAGACACATGTGTCTATATGGGTGACTATTTTAAAGAAAACTTACTTTTCTTTCATCAGAAAATGACACTTGAAGGTATTGATGGGGATTTGGTGGATAGGAAATAAAGAACAGAGATGTGAAGCCTGGCATGATGGGGAGGATGAAGGCCTGTTAGATTAGCCTGTTACACAGGCTTCCCATCAATTCCTCTGACTTCACAGCCTGTGTGGTGTTTTATCCCTCTGAGCCATTCTGGGATTCTGAGGGGTCATTACCTTGATTTTCACTGATGTTCTTTTCTGCCCTCTACCCACTGCATTATCCTTAAAAAAAAAAAAAACTATTTTAGAAGTTGAATTTTAGACTCTTCCTCAAAACAGAAGAGAAACATACTTTTAGATATTCTTTTCCTTCTGATTAAAGTTCTCTCCACCTTTCCATGGGAAAGGCCTCTTTCTGGGGGAAGCTGCTCACCTACTGCTTTCTGCTGCAAGAGTTCCCACGAGCGGGCCCACAGCAGAATACCCGGCCATAGGGCTTCTAAATTCTTTTGGTTTCTGTTTCCAAGTTTAAAAACTGCTACAACTTCATAGCATAATATTATAAGCCCAAATGATCTCTACCTGGTAATGGTTTTCATGGGCAGAGTAAATTGTTAAGTTTTAAATGCTTGCTTTCATACATGAAGCTTTATAATAAAGTGAAGAAACTTCCATTTTTTTTAAAAAAAACAAATGTCAAAACTATGCTTTCCAATGAAAGTTATCTTTCATCTCCACTTGAATGACTCAACACCTGAGTTAATAATGTGATTTCTCAAAATATTATAGAAAATATTCTAAAATTCCTTAGACCCAACTTGTAAGCATCACACATCGTGTTTCTGTTTTTATGGCCCTCAAAATGAGATGAGACCTAATTAACTAGATTTTAATTTGTATAACAATTGACTATGATAACATGCTTCTTTCACTTTTTGCTCTACTGTGTATAAAAAAAGTAATTTTCATAACCACTTCAAGTTTAAGCTATAGTTTTTACCATATGACTTCGTAGCCAATAACCTAAGTAGTTTAAGCAAATAGGATCTGTGGAGAATTCTGGTATTCATTGGAGTCAACACAGAAAATACTTTTATCTTGAGCATTTTTTAGATACCTCATTATAATTGAGGACTATTTAGAGTAACTCATTGTGGTTATTTGGTCAGGGTTTTTTTTTTTGAGGCATTTTTAGCTGATTTATCACTCGTTCCACTTCTGCTACCCTTCTCTCCAGTCCAACCAATTTATATAATACTGGCTATACACTTTTATGATAATTACTTTTGTTCAAGACAAATTTTGAAATCAACATATTGTCATTTTCTTTTCAGGCACTTTTGATTTTTAGAAATCAAAGTTGTGGCACTTGATAGTCCCTCTAGATAGTCTTATGGTGATTTCTTGATCGTACTCATTAGCAGAAGGGGAAGGTATTGTTTATCTTGGTGCAGACAGATCCTCAAATTATTTATGGCTCATATGGAAACTAATATGAAATGATTTAGACACATTTTTTTTCAACCCCTAACACATTGAATCACACTGCTTGTTAATTCGGGCTAGACATTTGAGAGGGTGGGGCTAGAAGTGTGTAAATAATCTGCGAAGACGGTAATTACTTTACAGTTACAATTAGTTTTTTTTTCTATAATAAACAGAGTAGCTCATTAATTATGAAATTATAAAGGCTCTTGATATTGTGCAATCAGTACTTGCCATTTAGAGAAAAATGTTGCTTTGGCAAGCCCGTGATAAAGTTAACTTAATAATAATAAAATCATACACTGTTGTAGGACCACTCCCCAGTAGATAAACATTGTTGAACAGTTTTATGAATCTCTAAATATTTTCTAGACATGTTCACATACATGCATAATTTATTTTCATGCAATTGAGATCATATATCATCTGATCTACAACTTGTTGTTTTTCAAATGATACATTGACTTTCCAAGCCATGATGTATGTCTCTAAGTAGTTTTCAAAACTGCTATAGTTTTTAAACATTTTTATTTCTTTATATATGTGTGTAAATTGATTTTATTTTTATTTCTTCCACATTTTTTGCTATATTACTCTACAATTGTCAAGATTCATAATTACTATTCTATAGTTGTAAAATGTATTCATATTTTACATAAAATTTGATTATACAACTAACATTTACAACAATATTGTTTAAAACATTAGTTACTGTAATTGCACATGAAACAAAGAAGAATTTGCTAAGCATAAAGGTCTTTTATTTTGGATTCATCTTTCTTGGGCTCCTTTTCTTTTGATTGGAGTAAATCTTTGCATAAATTTTCAGAATGGGTATGAGAGTTATAAACTTTCTGACCTGTTATGTCCAAAGAGTTTGTCATCATATTTGCTAATAGTTTAACTAAGTATCAGATTCTAGGTTTGAATTCTTTTACTCTCAGAACTTTGAAGATACTGCCCCACTGGGTTTTAGAATTAATTGCTGCTAATGAGAAATTCTGATATCAGTCTGAGTCTTATTTTGACTTGGCTTTTTCTTCTAGGAAACCATTATTTATCTCTGAATGATGGAACTTCTCTGTCATGCCTCTTAGTGTGTTTTGTTTGTTTGTTTGTTTAATCCTATAGATCTTCAATAGGCCTTTCAATTAAAGTCTCATCTTTCTTCATTTTGGCAAATTTTTTTCTGTTATGTTTTGATTTTCTTTTTCTCCTTTATTGTCTCTATCTCTTCTTGAAATTTTTTTGATCGATATTGGATTCCCTATGTCTATCTTCCATGTCTTTAAGATTATCTCATATTTTGTTTCTTTGTTTTCTTTTTATAGTACATTTAAAATACTCTTTCACATTAGGACACCACCCACCAGCTCTTCAGTCATGTCAGCTTTATTATTATATCTATTTAATTTTTAATTTTCAATTTTGTTAAGTACATTTTAAATTTCTAAGAATTTGTTGTTTGTGTATTTTTTTTTCTGAAACCCTACTCTTACATTCTACAATACCTAGAAAAAACTCACTCAACCACAGCTGTTTGTGAATACACTCTGAGTGCAGAATGTGATGGGGCAAACATTTTGTTACTGTACTTTTCAAATCACCTTGATTTCCAGAATCATCATGTCCCTCAGCATCCCCTACTCTCTTCACCCTTATTCTCACCACTACCCCTAAGTTACAACTTAATTTTGCTGTCACTCTTAGTAATGAGACCAGCAAAACTCTCTTTCATATTGTCATCACTCAAATCTTCATTGGCAGTCTTGCTTTGTATTCCTTTATTCAGTGTGGTAAGAAAAATAAAGGGGAAGAACTGATTCTCCTATATTTCTTTTTCTTTACAATCGTTTCTCTGTTTTATAGAGGTAGAAGATGAAGAAGGAAAATTTTTAAGTCTTTCCTATTTTATCTTTCATGGCTCATTAATTCTGTTTGGTCATTTTGTCCTCTCTCTTTTGCTCTTGGTTTTCCTCAAACACATGGTGGTCCATTGTGGTCTGTTTGTAGTGTTCACATTTATAATGTTAGAGCCAAGTTTGGAACAGGCATCTGATCAGTGATTTAACTGTGGTTATTGGAATCTGTTTCCTTACCATGCTTCTGCCCATACTGAGCAACCTGATCTGGTTCTGGGTCAATGGAGGGGCATTTCTTCCTCAGGCATACCTCCAGGCTGATGGGTGGGAGCAGTAGGGAGATGGGCTGGCACAGTATGGTGTATGCCCTGGTCAGAGCTGCCTTTGTGATTTATTGTTTCTTCTTTCTATCTACATTTGAGATCTAGAGTTTCTTAGTCTTTCTCTGGCATCAAAACTCCTGGCAGGAACTTTCTTCATTCAAATCACCCCATTTTTAGCAAGTAGAGCTTAGGCTTTGGGTGGAGGCTTAAAGGCCCAGGTTCATTAGGTGAGAGGGGAAAGGATGTGCTTTTCCAAGCTGTTCTGAATGCAGTTCTTTAATGAGCTGCCCTGATAATCACTCCAGGGTGCTTTGTATTTGTGAATTTCTGGTTTCTAAGAAGAACCTAGTTCCCTCTGGTGTGTTGAATTGTGGTTTCCTCTGTTCTGGTTTGTGTGCCAGTCTATCCCATCTGCTTCCTACCTTGGGAAAAAGGAGGCACATGGGTGTGCTCTGTCCCTTTTTGTAAACCAGAGCCCCTCTGATTTATTTTAAATAGGATTTTATATTCATACAGACTCACGAACTTTATTATTCTAGATAATTAGGGTCTAGGTCCAGAGGCAAGCCTTTATAAACCTGTAATCAAAAATCACCCTATTTTCGTGTGGAAGGAAGGAGCAAAACAAAATGAAGTTCTATATTCCGAGATGCTTTGAAACATTTTTTTCTAAATGAGCCATCTAGGTACACAGCAGGCATGAGCCAACTACAAGGAAATGTGCACATGCACGCACATGTGCACACACACACATTTCTCCATGCCTCTCCTCATGTAACTAATCCAGTAGGTGCAGGCAGCCGAGTGGTGAGTGGTGGCAGTAATTTCCCCATTTGCAGTGCCAGTGACTGTGGTGGGAGTATATGCAGGAGCCAGCCATGCCAATCAACAATAAGGCTAAACTGTTGAGTCAGCAGGAAGTGACTTCCCCTCCCACTTGCTTCTCTTGCAGAAGACAGCCCCCAAACAGCAGTGGGCAGCTTTGGCTGGCTTGCTTAAGCTGCTTCCACTGTGGGCACAAACCACCTTAAACATTTTGTCATTTCACGGTGCTAGAACTCAATGAAATTAAACTAAACTCATCGTCTCCCCACTTCCCCAATTCTGTTCTGTGCTTATTTGCTAGTGGCATTTTCTCTTCCCACTTGGCTTTTCTTTTAAAATATTTGTTTTTCCTAATTTTAAATTAATTTATTCATTGACTCCCCTACTGGAGAGTGACATTGCTATTGTTCAATCCCCACGGTCCTTAATTCTTGTACTAGCTCTTTGCTGGCCTTTTGCCTTCTAGTCGCTTCTCCTTCCCATTATGTCTACCTTTGCCTCCAGAAAGGCCCTTCCAATACATGGCTCTGATGATGACTAGATTAGACACTTTTCAAAGGCTGAATCCCTACTTGATTCCTTCTCTGTCCTCTACCTGCTCACCACAGCTTGGCTCGACATTCAGTAAGTAAGGTTAATGAGGCCGGTGACAGATCGCTAGTAGGAAATGGAGGTTAATGGAGGCTTGCATACTTCTGTCACTACCCTCTTCCCGAACCTCATCCACCACCATCCTCCAGCACCCCTAGTTTTCCTGTCAATGACACTCACATGTAAGAAGCCCTTTCATAAACATACTCAAATTTTATAAAAACAGGCAAAAATCTGGAGGGAAACAAACTCTCTTCTTTTCATTTTCCTGAAGTGAAGCCTGGTGATGGGGCAGTCACAGCCCTGGTACTTACAGGACGTTGGCACCTTTCTCTCCAACTCTAGAAAGCAGATTCGAGTTAATGAAAGAAATGTTATAACAGGGAGTGCTGTGGCTCTCCTCTAATTTATATTTTAAAGGGATCTATTGACAGCTTATTATTAGTAACAGATTACATGAGGAAACATTGGACTGCTGACCAGGGAAGGCGGCACTTGAAGAAACGAAGCTTCCGCACTGCGCGTGGCAGCTGCCTCTTGTGTTGCTTTAGCGAAGCTCTTTTGTTCTCACGCTGTAGGTCTCTCTCAGCAGTACAACCTCCGGTTCTGTTGAACTCACTCTGTTTTCTTTTCTTCTGCATCTTTCCCCACACCATTCCCTACCCCTGGGGTGTCCATCTCTGCTTTTAGATCTTCCAAAGCCAGCTTAAATGCTACTTTTTCTATGACATCCCAATAATTTGTCTATCTCACCCCAATAAAAATCTTTGGTTCCATCCAGCTGTTTGTTTATATTTTTATTATAGTGTAGCTCATTTATACCAGAGGTTTTTGTGTGTGTGTGTGTGTGTGTATGCCCTATTGCCTCCTGACAGTATATTTCATTCTATTTTCTACTCCATATAGTGCCTAGCAGAGTATCTTGATAGATAATCAATCAATGCTTGTTGACTAGATTTATATTAAATTGGTATCATTTATTTGCCCTGGCTAGTAGAAGCTTTAATCTGAGAGACTATAGATAGATAATTTTTAAATATGGTTCATACTCTTCATGGAAAAACATAAGATTATCTAATTTTAATCCTTAAAACAATTTTGTGAGGTAGATATTTATTTTCATTTTACTGAAAAGGAAACAGGCTTAGAGAAGTTGAATAATTTGCCAAGAATACTCAGTTGGTAGAACATAGAGCTACTGTGTTCTGTCTGTGTTTGAGAGTATGCTGGTTTATTATTTCCTAGATTATAAACAAGTTAAAGAATACAAGTGGATTTTCAGACTACTCCCACTTTGATGGCTTGGCTTATCATACTGCAGGGTCAGCAAGGGTGAATGATCTTGCTCTGGGGGTTACCGGGATTTTCCCCAGTCATTCCGCATGCCGAGTGTTTAGGGTACACAAAGCCGTTACTATGCTGTCGATGTTATCATTTCCCAACCTCTTACTATGCTCCTAGCCAGACTCACAGGTCCCCTCTTCTTCCTTTCTCCACTGTGTTAGAAGCAAGTGCTGAGAAAGTCATTGTGTAAGTTACTTTAACTTTCCAAATGCTTTTGGAAACAAAACGCAATTTTATGGGAGGACCAATGTGTGCATCTTGTTGGTAGAAAGTAAAGCTTTGCATATGTTCTGGCAAATGTTTCTGAATAGGTAACAAAACTGGAAAAAGAGCTCCCTGCCTCATAGACCCTTCTTGTTTCCCCAGTTCCCTTAACTTCCTGTCAGAGATCTAGCAGGGTTGTCTGTTATTTTATTCTGTTTCAGTTTTTATCGATTTAAAGTAGAGGTCGGTGAACTTTTTCTGTAAGGACCAGATGATAAATATTTTAGGCTTTGTGAGCCTGTTCAGTCTCTGTGATACCTACTCAACTCTGCCATAGGCATGAAAGTAACCAAGATAATATGTAAATGAATGGGCGTGGCTGTGTTCAAATAAAACGTTATTGAAAAATTGCGAGGCTGGCCTGAGCTGTAGTTTTCCAACCTGTAGTTTTTGAAGCCAAGACAAAATGTGCTATGCCTATTAGATGCTGCTGTCTTTGCTTCTGTGTTTTCTCTATTTTTCATAAACTTACTGGGCAGGAAATGACTAAATTGATGATACAACCATCTAATTTAGTCTTTGAGATAATGACTAACACTTATTGAACGTTTGCTATGTATCAGGCACTTTGCCAAGGACTTCACACGCTTTATATTATTTATAAAGCAAGTAGTGTTATAATTTCTATTTAAACTGATGGGACTGAGTTACAGAAAGCTTAAACAGCCAGCCAGAGTTCACATGTCTCTGATATATTGATACAAATGATCTGGTTACAAGATCCCTGAACATCAATATTGATAATGACGATACTGAACTGAGCGGGAAAAGCATGGGACTTACAATCAGGAATCTGGATTCATATCCCAATTCCATTCTGTGGCAAATTAAATTAACATTGAGCCTCAGTTGCTCCACCAATAAAAGGAGAATAGAAGGACTTGACCTAAGAACCTCAGAGATTGCTGTGTGGGTTAAAGGTTATATAAATGGGCTTTACAAACTGTCAACACAATGTAATTATGAGTTTTTAATCTGTCATTTGGATATATCTGAGTCTTTTTTTTTCCACGTGGAATAAAAAGTTTTAAGAGAAGCAGTGAACTTCTTGAAACTGTAAGTGATTTCTAAGGGTGCTGACACCTAAAGCCACCTTCACTACCTTCCTCCTTGATCTTTCTCTGCCCTAGAGCTCTAACCTCCTCTGGGTGTTTGCTGTTACCGCATGGACACCCATCTCTGCTTTAAAGGAAAGGTGTACCAGCCACTCTTTTATTCCTTTGCTCTACTGAGAGAGATTTGTTAAAGTGCTTTTCATATATCACTTAAACTAGGTGGACATGGGGTGGGTAGAGAAGCTAAAGGGCACATAAAGCATAGTTAGGCTTTTACAGAGTTCAAATATGTGGTCCTAATTTAACCAAGTCCCGTTAAAGATTGACTTGGCTGGCAGAGTTTTGAGGCGCCCTTCCTGAAATCTCTTTCGTTCCCTCAGCACAGCCTCTGCGAAGCATTAGCAGTTCACTTAGAAAGATGGAGTAGCACACACCTCCCCATCTGAAGAGGGCACAGTTGAAGGATGGAGACAACTTTGAATGCTGCTCCTTTTCCCGGCTGGGAAATTTTTTTTACATTATTGTGTTTCATAAATTTCCTCTTTATTTTTTCCTCAGGTCTCTTTTAATATCTCTTTAGAAAATAAAAGTCTGTATCTAAAAAGATAATAAAAGTCTATGTCATTTGGTATATTAGTCAGCGTTCCCTAGAGAAATGAGCCAATAGGATCCCCACCACTCCTTCCTCTCCTTTCTAGTGTTAGAGAAAAGGCTTTCAACATTCTGCTATGAGTATGACATTCGCTGCAGGCTTGTCATACACAGACTTTATTATATTGAGGTTTGTTCCTTCTATACCTAATTTATTGAGAGTTTTTAATCATGAAAAATTATTGAATCTCATCAAATGTTTTTTTCTGCATCTAATCAGATGATCATATGATTTTTTTCTTTCACCCTATTAATGTGGTATGTCACACTTATTGATTTGTATAACCATGCTTGCACTCCAGGAATAAATCCCACTTGGTCACGTGTATGACCCTTTTAGTGTGCTGTTGGACTCAGCTTGCTAGTATTTTATTTTGAAATTTTTGTATCTGTATTCATCAGGAATATTGGCCTATAATTTTCTTGTAGTGTCCTTATTTGGTATTAGGGTAATGCTGGCCTTGTAAAATGAATTTGAGAGTGTTCCTTCTTTAACATTTTGAGAGTTTAAGAAGAATTGGTGCTAATTCATCTCTAAATATTTGGTGGAATTCACAAGTGGATCCATCTGATTTTTTGGAAAGTGTTTGATTCTTGGTTCAATTCCTTTACTCGTTATTGGGATTTACATTACCTGTTTGGTTTTATAGGTATGGCTTATCTGGAAAGTACAGTTAAGTATCCAATGAACAGAATATTTCTTGTGATGCTTCACTATGTCGTGATTTGGTTAATGGAAAAATATCTTAAGAGTAATAATTCTCTTACATTTAGTTTTTATTTCTTATTCAGACAAACATAATGTGATTTAATAACATTTATAAAGTAAAATTTTAGCCATTGATAGAAATTAAATTATCTTTATATTAGCCATTTTAACATAATATCTTAAATATTTGAACTTTTATGCAGTGTTTTCCTCTTTATCTGGTTAGTCCTTCAACAGTATAAAATATTGACAACTCCCTTTAAGCACTTATAGAAACTAAAAATTTTATACTTATCTATGTATAATATATGTGTGACTATATAAATATATAGTTAAAAATGAAATCTACCACTGAAAATAATACGAGTCTTCAGTTGAGGTTTTTAAAATCTTTAGGAATTTAGAGTCTCCTTTTGCTTGTGGTATGGTAACTAGATGTCCTGGAAAACCAGCCGGACTTTGTGCTTTATTGTGGATGCAGGTTGATAGTGACTACAGGGCACTAGGGAAAGAAAACAAATCCTCATTGAGGAATGGAAATTCAAGTTGAGTCTCAAAGATTTCCCACTAAAAGGTTTGCCCACAGTCAGGAATTACCAAACACCCACCTCTTCTAAAAATAAACCACCAAAAAGCAAGCCAGAAGGAAAGAAAAAAGAGGGACAATAGAACCAGACTCAGAGACTTCAGATATTGGAGTTTTAGACACATAGTACAAGATATGTATGTTAAATATGTTTAAAAAGTAAAAGGAGGATTGAAAGTATTAGCAAATAGTAAGAAGCTGTAAAACACAACCAAGCAGATTTGAGCTTCTGGAAATAAAAAGTATAAAAATTACAGTGAAAAAAAAAAAACAACCTAAACCATTGGATGGGTTAAAAAGTATAATGGATATAGCAGAAGAAAGTTTAGTGAACTGAAAAATATATCCAGACAATTGATCAGGAATGAGCTTTGAGAGATAAATAGGTGGCAAAAATAAACTTCAACTTAAAAGATATTTAGAACAGAGTATGAAAGTGTAATAAATTCTAACCAGGGTTAAAGAGGAGATAGTAAAGAGAATAGAAACTCACAACATCCAAAAAATATAATGGCTGAGAATTGTCCTGAACTGTTGAAAGACACCAATCCTCAGATTCAGACAACTGGGAATTCAGCCTATAATTTTCAAGCAAAAATACTAAGAAGAAATCCACACCAAAACTCATTTTAGTGCTTGGCAGAACATTGAAGAGAAGAGCTTATCTTAAATGTAGCTGGAGGGAAAATAGATTACCTTCATAGGAAGAGCCAATTAGATAATTGATTTCTCAATAGCAACAATGAAAACGAGAGGCTGGTGAAATGCTTTTTTAAATATCTTGAGAGAATATGAATTTGTAGATAGTAATATCATCTTTCAAAAATGAAAGTGAGATAATAACAGTATCAAACCAAAAGTCTCCTAAAAAAAAAATCACCAAAGGGTTTTTTGGAGGATGTGTTTTAGGCCTAAGAAATAAAATTTAGAAAGAATGTCTGATATTGAAGAAGAAATAGTGATAAAAATGCTGAGAAATATGTGAGTAAATAAAAAAAACAAGCATTGACAAATGAAACAATGATAACGTCTAATCTGAAGGTTAAATAATTAAGTAGGACTGAGATATGGACAATAATAGTGTCTAAGTTTGGAGGGGGATGATGAGACTAGAAGGATTCTATGAACCTTGTGTCCCTGGTGTCTCTTTTGTACCCAAATTTCTCTTCTTAGAAAGACACCATCTGATTGGAGTAGGGACCACTGTAATGGCCTCATTTTAACTGAATCACCACTTTAAAGGCCTTACCTCCAAAGGCAGTCATACTCTAGGTAGTGGGAGGTAAGGTCTTAAACATATGAGTTTGGGAGGTACAATTCAGCTCATAACTATTGTATACATGCAACTTTAGTAGTAAAATTCATCTTCTGGAACAGGTGGAGACCAAAGTGATTCTGGTGGGTCGACCTTGGCTTCTTAAACTAAGATGATTTTAGGAAAAAATGGACATTAAATATGCCAGTTTCTTTATAATTTTATTAATGACCTGAAATGCTTAAAACACTCAAATAAACAATAAACACAATCAGTTTCTTGCTCCTTTAATGGGATAAAACTATCATTTCTATAGAAATAGAACCATAAAAATTATATTTTAATTTACTTTCAAGAATGTATGGCAACTCAAATTAGGAAAGCACATGTGGAACATGCTTTAATGAATAAATAAGAATGACAATGAAAAATTAATGACATATAGTCCTTCTAAAATTCTCGAAAATAATCTGTTTTAACCAAGGTAAATATTCCTCTACTTCAGTATTATTTACACTATTGCTCTTTTTGATTAATCTGTTTTTCTAGATAATGGAACATAAATCTTGAATACATTTCCTTTCTAAATACCAAATTGCACATGAATTTGAGATTTAGTGTAATTGCAACAGGCATAGTTTTTGTTTGCTGTTGGTTTTTCAATAAGAAATATTTTGTGTATTATAGAGTGAATCATATAAGGACTTCAAAATGATCAGAAGATATTTCCCAAATTGCATAATGCTATTGCCTAGATAATTGCACATAATTCTTCTTATGACAGCTATTTTATTCAATATTTGCTTGCCTGAAGTTGAAAGACTCAAACAATGCACTTTTGGTTGTCACATTTTGGAAAGGGTTCTTAGGAAAAAAAATAGCTTTTTATTTGGTTGGTAAGTGATGGGTTTTCCTGGAACACATTGCTTGCTAATTTTACTAGACAAGAAAATAAATTTAAATGGTCAGCTACATTCCAATTTGTATTCTTCCTCCAAAGTCCTCCCCTTTTGCATTCTTAGATTTTGACACTCCTACGCACCGGTTAAAGCACTTGTTAGAGTGTTCAAAAGAAACTGTTGCAATTAATTTCCTGGTCTCTTCTCTCTTTGATGTGTCACTATAATACTTTGAATAATTTTTAGAGTCTGGCATCTGTTCAAGGACAATTTCTTGACTTTGGGGAGGGGAAGAAGCAATGAAAGAAAAAGTAGATATTTTTTTTAAATAGGAGACCAAAACTATTTTTATCTAAGTAGTCTAAAACATTTTTCTAGATAGATGACAAAGAATAGAAAACTAATCAGCACATTTAACTACTATTGAGATCTTTTCTCTTTGGGATAGCCGTTAAGGACAGAATTAAACCAGCAGTCTACATTTGACATGTCTGGGTTATCTTGCCCAAAAGAAATTCAGATAGATGAGCTTTGCAAACTGGAACCATCTGAAGTTATAAAATGGCTGCAGGTGTCTTAGTAGGAGACTAATTTTATTTTCTAATGATTAGAAAGAATGAACAGACCATGAACTCTAGGGTTATACTTCATTTCTCCTGTCTTGTACAGTATGTTCTGAGCAATTTCTATTTGTAGTTGTACAGTAATTCCAGTCTTTTTTGTTCACTATTTGCTTGCATTTTAAGATTGATTCTTTACAAATTTGTTTTATTCTTTCCCATATTCTAAAGAAATGACTCACTTTCAGGAGTGGGTAAGAAGGGCAAGAAGTGATAAAACAGTGATCTGGAGGAGTTTCTTACTCACTTCTTAATAGCCAGCACCTAACACAGTAAGTAATGACACTGAGCAGGCATTTGACAGTTTTGATGGAGTTGAATTAGATTTATTCTCAAGTAAATGACAACAAACAAAATAGTGTTACAGAAAGTTTCGACCTAAGGTAAATATCAAAATTAAAGTTTTTATATTCTCCTTCTACTATAGATGCTGAGTTTTTTTCCCTCTTGTAAAACAAATACACATTAAAACATAGGACATTCCTTAGTAACAGGTCAAGGCCAATTCAATGGACTTGAGAAATATGTGTCTATTATGTCTATGGAAAAGTCTGTTGTGAAATATAAACCTGAGAATAAATTGTTTTAACTGTTCACACAAAGTAATTGCTGTTCTAATTAGAACAATTTCAATAATATTGAACTTTAAAAATCCAGATGTGTGCAATATATTAATTAATTAATATCTCTTACTCTCTTTGTAGACATGTCCTTTGTCCTACCTGTTTTCTCAGGAGCCCAACTGCCTGACATTAGGCTAAACTCTTCATGTTTTAATGAGCCTGCTTTCCTTCAAAAAAGATTGTATGTCTTTGGTCAAATGTAAACTCCACGAATAAGTAGTTCTGCAGTTTTCCTAGACAAATCAGATGCGTTTTCATTCTCTTATATATTGTTAAACCTGAGTTTAACATTATATAGATTCCTTTATACGTTATAAATATACTTACATAAATAATTCCATTTCCTTCATTCACACTCTATTTAATTTGTTCAGTAAAAATTCACTGGCTGCTTACTGTGTTCAAGTTGGTGAAGACATAAATATGATTAAGGCAGGGTCTGTGCTCTGAAGAGGCTCATCATAATCTAACACGCAGACATCAAGGAAAAAGAGGGGGTGAGAACTGGACCTGGGAAGCCATGAACACCTGGTTCAAATCCTACTTTACCTGTACTTCTGGGCATGTCACATGATTTTTTAAAAGACACCTCTGTTTTCTTAGTGGTAAAACAGGTTCAGCCTTTGCAATGCTTATCTCAGTGAGCAGCTTTTAGAAAATGTTCACTGAACACTTTCTAGAACAGCTTGCCCAATAGAAATATAATTCAGGCCACATGTGTAACTTAAATTTTTTTAGTAGCCACATTAAGCAAGAGGAATTAATTTAATGATCTATTCTATTTACTTTGTTAGATCCAAAATATCAGCATTTCAACATGTAATTGATATAAAATATTATTAATTAGCTATTTTGCATTCTTCATTTTGTATTAAGTTGTTGAAATCTGGTTTCTATTTTACACTTAAAGCATCTCAATTTGTCATTGAGGATATTTGACCTTTACTTAGATTTCATGAATTTTAGGTTGAAAAAGTAGGTTTACATTCTGAAGTTGTTCCAAATATACTTAAAACTATTTTGATAATTGAATCGAACATCAAATTTTAAATTTAAACTAATTAAAAATAAATAAAATTAAAAATTCTGTTTCTTAGTCACACTGACCACATTTTAAGTGCTCAATGGCCATAGGTGGCTAGTAGCTATCATATTGGATAGTGCAAGTCTAGAAAGACAGCTCCGTGTGATAAGTGCTGTAATAGAGGCATAAGCAGAGAGCTCTGGAGAGTTAAAAAAAGGAATCATTGAAGCAGATCTTGAAAACCAGTAGGAATTTACCAAGTGGAGAGGAGGAAGAAAAATACTCCAATTGGATCTCTTGAAAGTATGTGCAATAGCAAGAATAGACTCATTTAATAATTTAGCAGCAACTTATCGAACACACATGAGAGGTGCAAGGACTAGACATGGGGGCTTCAGCTGGGTGGACATGGTTTCTGAGCTCAAATCGTTTAGCGTCTAAATATCATTTATGGGCCCACTTTCCAGAGAGGTGGATCTGTGTGTGCTCCCAGGTGTGCCAAAATGCTATTGCCTCTGTAGTTCAAATTTCTAGCATGCCGCCTTCAAAGTTTCTTTGTGAATAAACCTTTTTTTGAGCTGTAAGCACATCTGCTTTGCTGATTAATTTTCAGTGACAAAAGCTGTTGTTTATTGTTATTGTTTTGTTTATTATTGCTGATATTTGGCAGATGGCACGGCCAACACTGAGGGCTCCCTGTGACATCTGGAATGTACTAGTCTTTTGCTTGTCAGCATTTCAGCTGTCAACCAGGATTGAGCTAAATTTGGCTCTTTTGCTTACATATCTGGAGCAATGGTGGGCATGGTTGCTATTCTGTCACCTATCTGGGGATGTTAGACCTGTACCTGAGACAAATAGAAGATGATTTACATTCAGATGACCCATTTCAGCTGTTGGCGAAAAGTCCTCCACTTGTTCCTTATTTTACAATTCTGGGTCTCTACTAAGGATCAAATGAACTCCCAACTTTGCAGAGTTCTGTTCAGTTGACTCTGTATAGATTTTGCCTATTACTTTGTTTTCGCCAACTCTCCCTGAAGGTTAGTAAAAACAAAACAAAACAAAACAAAAAAAGAGAGAAAGAAAGAAAAGAAATAAACAAACTGAAAAACACAAACAAGAACACCCTGGTATATCCAGAAAGATTTTCAAAACTGTTCTCTACAGGATAATTGTCTACTCTTTAAAATATTCAGTAAAGGAGAATTTCTTTGCCATTCATAATTATGCTTTTAGTATCTCATCATCTTTCTAGTTATAGGAAGCTTTTCCTAAGTCTAAGCTGTATGTCTGTTTTCTCATTGGACATCTTTCATAAGGCTACTTCTCAATTATGAAATGTTCTTATCTTCTGAGAAATATGGGTTAGGGTGAAATCAGAGACTTTTCATAGAAAGCTAGCAAAGCCATGCAAACTCAACTGTGAGGAAAAAAAACATAGTTAAGCAGGATTTAATTTTAGAACCAAACACTGGAAATAACAAATTTGATAATTAATTTTGGCGCTTGAAGCTAGGCTAAAATCTCTAGGTACAAATCTTTGTACACAGAATTCTTTTTCCCTCTGTTATTACACTCTAGCTGTGCTTGAGTAGATAGTCTGATGCCAGCACCTGTAGTCTGCACTTGATTGTCCAATCTTAGCATTGGTGGGCTACGATTTGCAAGCGTTATTTCTATAATTCTGCTTCTTTATCTCAGAGCTGGGGATGCCTTTCTTTATTAAATAAGCCGCTCCCTTTCTTGTATACATATATCGTGTTTGATTCACCCTTGTCCTAAAAAGTAATCTATACTCAAGCTGAAATTCCAGACAATTTTCACAAATATTTAGAACATTTCTTTTCTTTACTTGTAACCATTATCCTACATTAGCTCACTATACTTGGATATTCTGAGACAACTGCTGAAACAACACTGACCCTGAAACCTGAACTCAAGGCCTGGTCCCCTTATGTGATTGTGCGCGAGTAACTTAATATCGTTCATCCTTAGTTTCTTCATCATTTAGTGGGAGATGATAATTCCCACTTCGTGATGTTGGTATAAAATTGTGTATCACTGTCTCTGTAAACATCACGTCATAGAATATGAAACAAATGAAACATGTTATTCCACATAAGCACGTGAGCAGCTCACGGTGGCTGGGTCGCACCCCCACCCCTCTCTGCGCTGGTGGGAGGATTGTGCTGCAGGGTTTGTCATCAGGGAATTCGCCTTGAAAGTGGTCATGATCTATCTGTTAGTGGGTCTTCTGAGGGAGTGGGCCGGGCCAGGTATTGGCCTTGTCTATGTTGGGCAGCGCAACAAATATAAGCTTTTATTTGGGCATCTGCCTTTCTTTAGGCATTGCATGTAATGATAACGTTGATTCTCTTGGTCAATTTTTTTTTTTCTTAATTTTCAAGTGAGTTATTTATGTGTGTTGTACAGTGGGCTGAGGAGGGCAAGAGCAATAGTCAAATTGCGGGTGAGAATGTGTGTTGTGTGATGGTGCCCGTTCTTGCCTGCATAACAGGGCAGGACTGGGGCGGGATGAGCGACGTGCTCACGTTGGGCACAAAACTGAAGGAGGAGTAAAAAATGCAAAATTCAAGACAAATAGTATTTTAATGCAATATTTAAAAAATGAAAAGTAATACAAACATCCATGGTGAACAAAATGTCAAAATTTTAAGTCAAGAGATTTTTCTCTTTTCTTCCTATGTATTAAAATATGCAACTGCTTAATGGGGCAATGAGCTCTCATTTTCCATCTCCCCCTGTATAACCATTTATGTTTATTTAAATATTTAGGTCATCTGTGCCTCTGGGTGGACCCTAAGCACATAGAAATGGAGAAGCGTTTTTATCAGTAAGGTTATTAAAGTGGATTTAATTAGATATAAAGCTTACTTCGTGGGCTAACTAGTTTTTTTTTTTTTTAGAAGATCTATTTTTAAAAAGGATTAAAATACAGATGGGTAAGATGGGCATTAAATGAAAAATGTCAGGGTTTCTCCCTGTCACCTTCCCTTCAATCTCTTCATTAATGGAAATCACTTTTCATGGGCTCTTCTGGTGGCCATAGCCACATTTTAAATGATGTGTCTGTGTCTTTTGGTTTATCAACTTCAGGCAGAATATCTTGACTTTCTGCTGTGAAAGATAAAGAATAGGGACCATTTGCTCTATCCCTTTTCCCTTCTCCACCTTTCAATTTTGTTTCATGGACAGGTAGGTGTACATGTGCTGTGTGTGTGTGTGTGTGTGTGTGTGTGTGTGTGTGTGTGAGAGAGAGAGAGAGAGAGAGAGAGAGAGAGAGAGAGAGAGAGAGATTGGGAGAGAGAGAGAGAGAGAGAGAGAGAGAGAGAGAGAGAGAAAAGAGAGAGAGAAAGAGAGAGGAGAGAGAGAGAGAGAGAGAGATATCATTTGATTGAGCTTGGTCCCTTCCATCTGGCAGCCTTTAGTTTAGGAAGAAGTTTAGTTTAGGAAGAAGAGAGGCCGGGGTGGCTGCCTGGCTTATCTCTCCTACACGGTTGGGAGCCTTGGCCTTTGCCAGGCAGATCACTTACATTTTTTCATAGATCTTTTCTCGTCCTTCATCCTGGGTACAAATGGACTTTGTTGTGAGCCGTGCCTCTAGCACTTTAGGCCTCTGCCGTGCTTCTGTAACTCATGCTCCATTTCATCCCACTCATCCGCCATCTCTCTCCCAGGAATTTGGCAGTCTTTGGTTGGTTGATGTCATATCCTGCCAGTTGATAGCACTTTTAGAATTTGTCCCTTTTATATATTGTTGTTATTTTAAATAGGCACTTGGATTATTAGTATTAATTACAAAAAGTAGACCATGTCTCTCTTTTACGTGTCTATCATTCTTTTACTTGGGTATCTCATAAATATTTATAATTCCTTCCCCAAATAAGACAAAGAGTAGAAATAAATAATTATCTCTTTTGCCTGTTGTTTGGGCTCGATTGTAGGATCAATGTAATTAAAAGCTTAAACTTAAGATAGTTTTAAAGAATATATTTTTTTAACAAAATTGAGGCCCTGGATAATAAATGCACCTTTTAAAAGATTATATAGTGGGTTGGTAACCACTTCCTCTATCAAGATAATATCATATCTCTTCCTGATTATCCTGATAGATCTCCTAGCTGGATCTTCAGCTCCAGAAAAATTCATAAGATGAGATTCTTGAATTAGAATGTGTTCCTTAATTAGGTCAAAGCAGAGGGAGTTATTCAGTCAATGTAAATTAAGTAGAAATAGTTTTATTTGATTATCATTTTATCTAGATCTTGCTCTCCTAACACCCTTAGAAATAAAGTTTAATGCCTGTCAGCAGACTCAGCATCAACAGTACATTATCTTCCTCAATTATAAATATTGTCCTGTTGATAAAAATATTTAAAAGATATGTCTTAAAAACAAAATGATCTAGTTCAAGTTTAATAAATGCTTTCATTAATATAGCCTATTCAGTTTTCATTGCTATTGTTTTATGATGTTTTTGTCCAGAATTAATTAGAAAAAATATAATGGTAGTGCTCACATTACAACATTTACAGTTCTCTCTACATCTGAAAAAAAATAATTAACTTGTAAAGCATTATAAACTTATTATATTTAAAACTATTATAGGTTTAAATAGTTTGCATAGGGCAGTGAACAAAATTTAGTGATAAACATAGAATTAGACTTGGTCAGTAATATTTTCTGAGATTGAGGTAGTTCCCAAAATACATGTAGACTAGCTAAAACTGTTGAATCCTATTACTTTCTACC
The DNA here is from genome assembly GCA_003508835.1 of Eonycteris spelaea. Classification (NCBI taxonomy): domain Eukaryota; kingdom Metazoa; phylum Chordata; class Mammalia; order Chiroptera; family Pteropodidae; genus Eonycteris; species Eonycteris spelaea. Next base: position 1,374,968 of record PUFA01000260.1, read on the forward strand.
CAGATTTTATTAATATATTATGAATTTATTATCTCAGATCAAGAGGATCACATGCGATTAAGTAAAGGGATTTTTTTGTGCATATTTCTAATATCTATATTAGCTTCAGTATACTTTGATAATAATGTATGACATTAATACTGACAAATTATATTGTTTCTATTGGAATTTGTTTTCCACTTGTGCTTTGTATACGTATGTTAAGGATGGGGGTGGACGTACATTTATTATGTTAGTATATTTGTATATGTGACATTGCATACTTTTTCCTCAGAGTTTTGCTTTTTTTCATGTACAGAGATATATCATCTACAATGTAGTTGTCTAGCATTTTGATATGTCTACCTTTTATGACTCCAATAATCACATTTTGTTTTATGATTGTCTTGGTCACTCCAACTACACAGTGAGCTCTTTGAAAGCAGAGATTGTCTTGTTCATTTTTAAAATTATGCTTAATTTTTTTTTGTTGTGATAAAATATACATAGCATACAATTTGCCATTTCAATCATTATAAATGTACAATCCAGTGGCAATAAGTACAGTCACACTGCCTATTTGCAGAACATTTTCATCATTCCAAACAAACTCTATGCCCATAAACAATAACTCCCCACTTCCCTCTTTCCCCCTATAGTCCCTGGTAGGCTCTAATTTACTTTCTGTTTCTATGAATTTGGCTATTCTAAATTCTTCATATAAGTGGATTCATATGGTATTTATCTTTTTGTGCCTAGCTTATTTCACTTGGCATAATGTTTTCAAGGTGTATCCATGTCATCTTATTTGTTTTTATATCCCTATTTCTTTCACAGTGCCCAGCATGTGAAAAAAAATTTTTTTGAATAAAAGCATAAGAGCAGAAAGAAATAGCATGTCATATTCTAGGGCTACTCAAGAGGCTTTCCTGGCAATAGAGACACTATGGCTTAGAGTTCAGAAGAAAGTTGGGGGAGATGAAGTTGGTGTGGGGAGGAACAAGAATGAAAGGAGTTGACTTTCTAGAAGGGTTTGGATTTGACTCTGTAAGCCATGGTGAGCCTGAATATTCTTGAGGAGATAAATGTCTTAAGTTCACCTGGGTACATTGCTCTCTGTCTGTGGTTTGTGTGAGGGATACTGTGTTGGTTACTTTTTCCAGGGGTAGAGAAGAGTATTGAAAAGATTAGAGTATGAGAAAATGGGAGGAGCCTAGTTTTTGTAAATATCTAATGTACTATTTATTATTTAGTATTTATAATGTCCACATGTGACCACACTGTCTTGTGAAGTTAAGCATATCTAGCTTGCTAATTTCAGTGATTTTTGGCTTGAATTACAAAACGGTGAGGAAGAAGAGGAGTTTCCCACTGCTCACATTTTTTAGAAGTGAAATTATGAAGAGGAAAGGAGCTTTTTGTGAGGCAAACTTTATAATATAAATGATATAAAACCACACTCAGTTGCCAAAGTCTCATTGACATTTAATCCGATGGGACACCAAGAAATGTTGTGTCATAGACAGAGAGGCAGAAAACAAGATGTGTTGACCTAATATTCCCTTCTTTGGGTCAGACCTGACTCAGAGAACGTGAACAGGACTTACCCCTTCTTACAAGTCACAGCTTCCTAAGTTATAAAAGTCACATCACTAATGCAATAGACCAAGGAAAGGACAAGAGAAGAGTTAGGACACATGACTTGTTCCTGAGTTCCTGGCACCAGCTCTGGCTCCCAGCTCCTTGTTGAGAGCTTTCTTCTTCAGTTCCCTGCCTTTCACCCCAACTTCCTGCCCTATGATTCCTGATACACACAGCACTTAGAAATTTATAGCTTGCATTATTACCTTACATCTCAACTGAATCTTCAACTGTCTGGCAGGAAGTAGAGTAGAGGTTATTATTCCATTGCGCAGTTAAGGAAATTGAGGTTTAGAAAGGTTGCGTGGCTTACCCAAGGCCATACAGCCCCTTAGTGGAGAAGCTACGATATGCGACATATCTTATTACATTAGACCACACTATCTTTAATTTGGTACTTAGTTTTTATTTCTAGATGAAGTAGTTCCAGAAATCTGTATTAGAGCTCTCTGTATTGTATTGTAAAATAATGATAGTAATAATAGTGAATAAGTTCTAGCGTGTTGACTATGACAGGCATTATTTTAAATGCTCTATGTGTAGTAAGTTACTTAATCCTTCCAACAACCATTTGAAGTAGTTACTATTATTATCAATATTTTTACAAATGAAGAAACCGAGACACAGTGATATTAACTTAGTTGCCCAAAGTCACGGAGGCAACCTGAATCAGTGGCAAAAGCCTGAGAGGCTTCAGTTTGAATGCAGACGTTCCATGTGGTCTGTTTCACACCAAACATCTGCCTCCCTCGAGGCCTCAGTTTCCTCATCTGTAAGACAAGTGCCTTGTGCTATCGATACTCTGAGGTCCCATCCAGCCTGAAGACTGGATTATCTTCTTCCCACAGAATATGGGCGATCTTAATCCTTGACATTGTGACTAGAACCGTGGCATTAAAAAAAGAGCCTCTACTAAATTTGCTGTAAACTTTCCAAATATAATCTCTGTTTCTACTTTATATTTCCTGAGGAGCATGAGCAACCCCAGGAAAATAAGACACTGAATAACAGCGCATTGAATCAAGTTGCAAAAGAGTCCTTCAGATAAAACCTTTAAAAGCAAGGCATGAGGGCCCCCTGATGTCCTAATAGGTCCCTCACACTGCTGACTCAGAAATGGTGGGTGACCAGCCCTCTCCTACCTATAACTCTGAGAAGCAGGCAAGATCAAAAGACCTTCACCAAGAATGAGTCTAGGAGACCATGACAAAGTAAACAAAGAGGTTTTTGTGATTTTCTCTTTATGAAATTCATTATGTTCTTACAAGTTATCAGAAAGCCTACTAAATCACTTTAAAAAATGCTTTATAACTGGCAGAGAGGTGCTCATTCTGAGAGAGAATGTGAGAATGAGCGAGACTGAGACTAGTTAAGTCTGCCTATATTCGTTTACGGCATTCTTATTTGAGAAAAATCATGGGAAAGATTAATTTCCCAAGTTTCCAAGACAGGTTTGTTATCTTGACTCCAAAATCAGTCTTTATAAATGATGTCGTTTTCCCAGAAGCAAAGAAGTAAGCTTTATGCCTTTCACTCACCTTTGGTGTTTTAGAAACCCCAGTGTGGAGGCTTGTTTACGAAAGGTACAAACAAAGCAAGAGCTGGGCGGGCACAGAGCAGTGAACTCATGGATCACCTCTCCATGCTCCGAAGCTGACCATCTGTGTGGAAATCAGCCCTCAATTTCGCTACAAGTGTGGAGGCCCTGAAAACTAAACTCCTGAATTCATTAAGGGTTTGACTTTGTATTCTGGGAGAGCAAGTGGCTTACCGGTCTGCCTAACTCCTCACATTTTTCTCTTCTTCCATTCATCCATTTGTCCGTCTGTCCATCCATCCATCCATCCATCCAAAAATTTATTGAGCACTTATGTGCCTGAAATTATGCTGGAGATACAATTCTTCTAGGGCATGAACTTACGGCTAAGAAAAATTTTATATGAAGTGCCACTTGAAATAAGATTATGACTTGAAATATGTCTGATATTTGATGAGGGTGTTTTTACTTTCAACATTGAAGTTCCAAATACATTGTGTTCTTAATTTCTGTTTTCCATTTATATTTCTGAGGCAGGGTGTGTCAAATCCTCCAAAATGGAATTATCAGTAGTATTGTTATTTATTTCACTTATTTCACATGAATGGCTAAAGTTTTACAGAAAATTGAGTCTAGGAAACTATGTCAAAGAATCTTTTCAATTCTTTCCCTTTACGATATTCAGTTCATTCTTACAGGTTATCAGAAAGCCTACGAAATCACATTGAAAAATACCTCCACAAAAAATATATTTGCCATGCTTTTATACCAGACCGATTCTATCACGCTGAAACGTAATGGGTACTACTATGAATACTAAGCCAGTGCTTCCCGAATGATGCCAGCTATAGGGAACTGTTCTAAAGCTTCCTGTTTATTAGTTTATTTAAACTCTGTGGAGAAGGTGCTTTTTAAAGTTCCCTTTCAGATGAAGAAACTGAGGCACGGAGAAGTTACATAACTCTCAAAGCTTCCTCATTATGAAATGCCTGAGTTGGGCTTCGGCCAAGGCCATCTATTCCAGAGGCCACACTCTGCAGTATTCACGGCTGTGGCACACTGTATACTGTCTACCCTCACTGCAGTTTCCTTTCAGGAAAGACCTTGCCTATTGCGAACAATAATATCTTTTCATAAACAGCTTCTTTTCTTAGCCCTTTTAGCATGCATGGAACAATATTTAGTATGCACGGAACAATATTTAGTATGCACGGAATAGTATTTGCCCACAAAGGACAAGGACTCCATGACTATCCGCTGTGGTTACCTTGGTGGTTACCACAGAATCACAGTCAAACTTCTCGCACAGGTGTTAAGACTCTCTGCAGTTTGACTCCACTCCAGAAATGTTCCTTCTCTCAACACACACCTCTGCTTTAACCAGTGCAGCCACCCCTCCGCCATGTAGACGTGTTATGCTCGTGCCCAGATGTGCACCTCTGCTTGTGTGGCCTCCATGTGGCTCCCTCTGCAGAAAACGCACCTCTCCTCTATCCTGCTGTCTCCATTTATGTCAATATGTTGTCATTGATGTCTCTGCCATGTCTGATGGGCTGCACCAAACCCCTCTGCTTTATACACTCATCCCCCACCAATTTTTCTTTCCTTGAAAACTCTTTAAACTTGTGGGATGTGCTGCTGGATGGAGTGCCAAGTCTTGTAGCACCTCATTTTGATACCTATACTGTGAGGCCATATTATGGAGCCCTTTATATATCATTTACTTTCTAGCAATAGCGTAATAAGCATGTACATAAAAGGCTAAATTAGAACTTTGAGGTCCATCTCAATATGCAGAATAAATTAGAATGTTCTAATTTCATTCCTTAACATGGTGCCTTCAATATAATAGCCTTTAAATAAATATTTGAGGAATGCCTTTTGTTGTCATTTTGATTTGCCTGAGCAAATCTCTAAGTACCATACTCAGATTAAAGTGCAGAGAAGCCGAGCTTTTAGGTCATTTCAAACAGGTAGGGAGCCATATACTACCTATTCAGGGCAAAGGAGGTGTAAGTGACGAGAAGGTTTCCAGCCCGTCTAAAGGTGTTATTCCTGTACTCGCTCCCAGCTGGCAAAATGGGGCTATGAGAACCTCTTACAAGAAAGCACTGTTTCTATGTCAATGCCCTTCTTAGTCCTGACCAAAACAAAAACAAAATGCCAAAATAATACAAGTATGCAATGTGAAGAGCATCTCACTGTTTATTGTTTTGCCCAAACCTAGTTGATAGGACTAGATTTGATCAGTTTTGGGGGGAAATCAGTACTGATGGATAGTAGTCCTCCTTATCTGCATTTTGCTTTCTATAGTTTCAGTTACCCATGGTCAAACATGTTCTGAAAATATTAAATGGGTGATTCCAGAAATAAACAATCCAAAAGTCATTCTGAGTAGTGTGAAGAAACGTTACACCATTCTGCTTTGTCGCTTCCAGACGTGAATTGTCCTTCAGTATGGCATGTCCACACTAGACACTCCCCGCCCGTTAGTCACTCAGCAGCCACCTCAGTTATCAGACCCACTGCAGAGGTATCATATTGCTTGTGTTCAAGTCACCCTTATCTCACTTACTAATGGCCCCAAAGCACAAGAATAACGATGCTGGCGATTCGGATATGTCAAAGAGAAGCCGTAAAGCGCTTCCCGGAAGTGAAAAAGTGAAAGTTCTCAACTCCATAAAGAAAGAAAGACAAAAATTCTATGCTGAGGGAGCTAAAATCTACAGGAAGAACGAATCTCCTATCTGGGAAACCGTGAAGAAGGAAAAAGAAATGTGTGCTCATTTTGCTGTTGCACCTTCGACTGCAGAAGTTACAGCTCAGGTACATGTAGAGGAAAAACTGTGGCATATGCCAGCTTCAGTGCGATCTGTGGTTTCAGGCATCCACTGGGGGGTCTTGGAATGTATCTGCACAGATAAGGGGGGACTGCTGTACACCTGGCTTTTGAATTTTCACATAATATACTTATTCGTTTTTCCATCTATTCAATTAACATATAATATATTAATCAACTCCTAAATGAAAGGATCTGTGCTAGATCATTCAAGAAAGAAAAATTGAGACATTAGATAACTGCGAACCCAAACTATTGTGCTCAAGTTGCATGATCTTTTTTTTTTTTTTTCCTGACAAACTTAGGACATTGAGAATGCTTTTTACACTCTGATCAAAACATTTTTTTTTTTTTCCCATCTTGGTGCCAGTATTACAAAATGAGACAGAGGACACAAAGTCTCCCAGAGGGTTAACATCATAGCTGTAGGAACTTCAAATGGACAAGTAAAACCCATTACGACTGCTAATACTGATGCATCAGGAGAAAAACACGCCGAGAAGTAATATGCAGGACAGCTATGATTGCCGGAAGCCGGTAGATCCAGGGACCTGAGTTATTTTTCAACAAACCATCGTTCCACTTTCTGCCTCTTTTTTGACATTGACTGTGCTTTTAGCAGGGCAAAAATTACCTGAATTTTTTGTTAGAGTTCAACATTGAAATCATGTTCACTTTTCTAAAATTCTATTGGATGGAGTAGCAGAAGAGAAAAACAGAGACATAAAAGAAGGGAAGCGAAAGGGAATGGCAACACTTCAGAGATGCTACCATCGGAAAAGGTTAGGAAACGAGCCACTGAAAGCCAAAGGGAGGGAAAGAGCACGTAGAAGTTTCCCTGGAATCTTCCAGAAGTGATGAGAGAATTCCCAGATTTTCTTATTACTACTACTACTACTTCTTCTTCTTCTTCTTCGTCGTCGTCGTCGTCGTCGTCGTCGTCGTCGTCCTCTTCTTCTTCTTTGTCCTCTTCTTCTTCGTCCTCTTCTTCTTCGTCCTCTTCTTCCTCCTCTTCCTCCTCCTCCTCCTCCTCCTCCTCCTCTTCCTCTTCCTCTTCCTCTTCCTCTTCCTCTTCCTCTTCTTCTTCTTCTTTTTCTTCTTCTTCTTCTTCTTCTTCTGGAAAATTATTTACTTTAAGATATATTTCTTGTAGATTTTCTGTATATAGGACTATTCTTTCTCTCTTATCTTTATTGAGGGTGGGAGGAGAGGGTATTAAATGGTTAGGAAAACTTGATGTGTCAATCTACCATTTACGCATAGCCACAAAGATGACGAGGCCCAGCCTAGCAAATTATACCATTAGGATGTTATAGTTGCCAATATAGTCAGCATTAATTCATTTCTTGTTTTCTATTCATTCTGAGCTTCTTGCAAACATTCGCTCAGAATCTTTTAAAAATATCAGTCTTGTGAAAAGCACAGTTCTGGGTTCTTTGGAGAAAGCAAAGATGAGTGAGTCTATATCCTCCTCTCTAGTAAGAATTAGAATAACCTGGTAAATCATACTTTGGATGGTAGTATCTTCTAGAACTAGGAAAAAGTTAGGAAAAAAAAAGATGAGAAACCTTGTTCTATCAACCAATTCTATTTTTCTGAAAGTGTGTCATTAATCACGCAGTCTTGCAGACTCCAAAGAGAAATTATATCATCGATCTACTTAACCAAGCATAATCAATTTTCATAAGAGATTCTTTGTGTATTTATGACTAAGATCTTACATTCTGGAGTTTAGGTATTCTTTACATTCTTATTCTCTCCAAAGAAGGATCCTTTTATATAGCTGCATGCTTTTTAGATTATTTGTTTCGCTATCAATTTCTAGTCTTAAACTTGGGCCTATGTAGGAGTCTAAGATGCTTTGGTTGGAATCTGTAGAAGTTCTTAGAAGTGGGTTGCATGGACAGTTCTTACCTCATCCTTTCTGACTATCTCTTGGGATGGTCACATCAAAGTTACTGACCCAGTGGCTGTCCTGGGCCTCTTGGCTATTTCTCAGTTGGCCATTTATGTTCAGGTACCAAAGAAAACCTCACACACCTGGCATCTTTAGGAGAGATTTGAAAGATGAGAAGCATGTATTTTTGAAGTTTTACCTATCTATTTTATGCATAACTTTGGTAACAGATTTTGCAATCTTATAAAGGTAAATAAAATGTGCTTTTTATATTTCAAAGTCATTTTATAATTTGTTAAATTGATAATCTCTTTATATTAAGACTTGCATTTACCTGGAGTCTTCAAATCCTGATGAATTTTCACAGCCATGCTTTCATTAAGGCAGGATCTTCATGATTTCCCTTAATAGCTGATGAACTGAATCATTGAAAGTGAGTCACAAAAGGCCAGCTCTTGTGCATGATTTAAAATAGCAGTTGTTTCACTAGGTTGGTGTTACCACCTCCCTCCACCCCCAGATCTCTTAGTCTCTGTGCACAAAGCTTCCCCAATAGTTAACAATATTCTCTTTCTTCTTTGATAATGTTATGAGAGCATTCCAAGAAAAGTGGGGGGAGGGAAGAGGATCTCCCTGGTGTAGTGTGGTGAGTGTAAAATTACCAGCGGTGTTCGATTATCTGGGAAGCCATAGATGTCTATCCCTCCCCTATCAGGGATGCTTAACTAGGTGTTCGTGTACATACAGAGTTCTTAAAAAGAACTGGACTTCAGTGTTATTTGTTTTATTTTGTAATTTTTAATATTTTCTTTTATGCCTTTAGATCTTTGGCCTGAGAAGGGGTCCATAGATTTCACCAGACTTTAGAATGGAGCAAAAATGTTTCAGAACCCTGTCATAAAATAATTTCAACCTATAAATTTTAGATGGTGAAATTCATGATTAAAATGTGAGAAGAAAATTTGTCTTCTCATAATATTTTGCATTTTTTATTATTTAAAAAGAACCAAAGCAATGATAGCTACCATTTATCTGTTGACCTCTGGTATTTTCCAGGCATTATAATGGGTTATGTACTTTTTAGTTTTATATACTTTTTAGTTTTTATCATAACATACTGCAGAGATATTATTATCATTCCCATTTTGCAGATGAAATAATTAAAGCCCAGAGCAATTCACTCATTCACTCAAAAAATATTCATAGAGTATACATTAAGAACAGGCACTGTGCTAGGTACCAGAGATTAAATAATTCACCCAAGGTCACATAACTATTAAGTGTCAAAGCTGAACTCAACAAAGCCTATCATCTTTTCCACCACACACTGCATTTTTGTCATGTCTCATTCTACATTAGAAAAGTTAAAAATATTATTGAGATATGTGGAACTCTAAGAAGGTGGCAAGAAAATACTTTTCTCTTTATATAAATATGAAATATTATTAGATTTTCCTCAAAAGTAGTAATTCTGCTCATTCTTTTCTTGATTCTAACATTGCCTGAGCAAAACAGGGCCCAATCAATGACTTTCCAGAATCAACCCATTTTCTTCTAGGACCATCACTAGTCTTGTCATTATGAGGCAGAATAAGAATACATGTCATTTCATTGATGGCCTCTCTATGTCCTTGTGCCCAAGAAAAGATACTTACTCCTCTGCCTTCCTAACTAACTATGCATAAACCTTGCTTTTAATATGATACATGAGCCATGGGTTTTTGGTTGGGGTGGGGGATAAGAGGGTTTGTTTGGTTGTGTTGTATTGTGTTTTTTTAGTGATCCCAAGATTTTCTCATTTGTGATCTGAAATATTTAGAACAAGAGACTTTACAATCTTGAAGATAGCTTATGTTTTCACTGCTACAGGTAAGCCAGGTTTGTGCTGATCAGCACTGTTCCTTGGAATTCAAAGAGTCACTTTGATGCCCATCTCCCATTCCGGCTTAACTCCTGGGTTGGAAGCTGATCTGAGAAGCTGATCATTGACACTGAGACATGTCAAACCTGTGATGAGGAATTTTGGCCCGTTGTTCCCTGGAAGATTTCCTAAGTGCTTTATAGTGGTAAGAAGAGAAAGACAAAAGAATAACAACAAAAATCTCTCCCTTTGAATTATTGACAGTGGAATAGAGCTTAGAAATCAGACTAATTCAAAATTAGTGGGCATGGATAGTCTTTTTAATTTTCACTTATAAAAATAAATAAGAAAAAAAATAAGTATGTCCAAAATTCTTTTAGTTCCAATAACTCAAAATGGACAAAGTAATTTCGAGTTTCATTTTCTTCACATTCCATTCCAGGCTGACACTTCACTTGCTATTTTTGTGAGGAAAAAAAAACCCAAAAAACAACTGTCCCATTGGCTTTGCTCCAAGCTAGCACCCTAAGAGAGGTTCACTGTCATTCAGCTTCTCCTCAAAGAGGAAACTCGCATGAAATGTGCTGGGAGGCTCCAGGTGACATCATTGTGAAGGCAGGGGCGCACTTAGCAGACCTTCACAAGCTCAGTGGGAAAGGGGAACACAAACTCAGGCTTTTGGCTGCAAAAGGCTCCCGGGGGCTGCGACCACTTCTCTTCTCAGCCGTCCCTTTGGATTAAAGAGAATGAACACAATCTGTTCATGCTGATCTCTGAATGTGAGAAAGTAGACGTGTTGCATCACCCTGGCCAGGAATGATCAGGACACAGTGCATTTTATGCTGCTTATGAATTCTTGTTGTTGAAAGTGTTTTTGATAAATAAGTCACATACATGGTTAGAGTCGATCTTTTTTAGAATAGTAAAGAACAGATGTTTATTTTTTCCTTTCTGGCTATCTGTTTAACAACTTTGGACATAATGAGTACAAAGAAAGGAAAGCATATGCCAACCCTCTGGTATATCTTTTTAATGTTAGAAATAGTATCTTTGGGGGAAAAGGCTTTTTTTTTTTCTTTTTAAATCATCAAGTCATTGTTTTAAGTATGGGGGAAAATGGTTATCGTTTTGATGCAATGGCATTTTTTCACATTTTTGTCCCTTTTCTCTCTGCATACCCCTTCTAACTGATAACGCCCATCTGCATCATGTCAATTCTTACCTATTTCCTGACAATACCCAAATCTACAGCTTCCATATGCATCATGCTTCTCGGCTTCATACACTTATTTCAGCAATCTCCGAGGCTATTCTATAGGGTTATGGTGTAGAAACATGAGACTAAACACATTCAACCCAGTGCTCACTGCCTTTCCCTAAGAACCTTCTCTTTTGATGTTCGCCTATCACCGTGACCAGTCCTACCGTCCAGATATTTAAGAGATCTTCGACTCTTTCTCCCCTCTTTTCAGCTCATCAGTTGCTAAATTTGATTAATTCACTTTCTTTAATCCCTCATCATGGGTCTCTCATCATTCTGCCTTCCACCCTAGTTAAGACAAACATCGTTCAAACCCTTCACCAGCAGGACCTGCTGTGTTCTCCTGCCACTCGTCCCTCCAGTGTCTGTGCCCCTGCACATCTGGTCCAGGGACGGTTTCAGGGACATGCCATGCTCTCTCGTCCCTCTGTAGCTTTGTCTCCCTTCCCATCTAGACTTGATTAGAGATCTGCGGAAGTCTTGCCATCCTGCATACAATGCCATCCTTTGTGTTTTCGGGGAGCCTTGTATAGTTCTCCAGCCTGGTGATAGGTACCATTTCCCAATCCTCTTTTAATTGGATCGGTTTCTCTCTTAACTTTGATGTCAGATACCAAGACATACATTTTTTTTTGTCCTTTACATAGTAGGTATTCCAAATAGTGAAGAAATTAATTTTTCTGTAATTAATTCATGCGTCTAAGTACTCCAAAGAGAACCATACTTATGAGTGTTGCTAAATATTTTTCTTTCCAAGAAAAAGATGTATTGGGTATTTAAATTTTACTTCTTCCTCCTTAAAAAATGGGTCTATACATAGATTATACTGAATTCTTAAAACAAGTGACAACATACTCAAAAGGGTAGGTTCCCAGTCAAAGGAAAGATACATTAATAGTTTAATCTATGACCATATTTACACTACCTTTAGACAGATTGGAGAGTCTAAGAGCTAAGTTTCCCAATTTTCTACTTGCTTCTCTAGTGCATTCACTCTCAGTCTCTCTCTTTCTTGCTTTTCTTTCTGTTTCCACAGCATCTATTTTGATCCTACACTATGCTACTCTAACATCCTACCTTGTCGCCTCCTTATCTTTCTCAATAGCTCACCTCCTTCTTTGAGAAATTAGAGACCTTCTTACTGAAAATTCTTCACATGGCTGCACCTACCATTGAAAGATAATTTATTTACACCATTTCATCTCATTCATTGATTTAACACCTCCCTCCCCCCGACCCGCACATTAATTAGACAAATATTTATTAAAGGCCTTTTCTCAGCCAGACACTGCATTAAGTAGTAAAGGTATAACGTTATCCAGACATTAGTCCCTGTACTCAATCTGTTTACAATCTGCCAAGAGATACTAATAAGCAGAAAGGCACTTACAGATAAGAACTACCATGGGAATAAGAACTTGATCTTGATGCTTGTGAGATCTGAAGTCATTGGAAGAGTGTCCTGAGAAAAGAAAAAAGTATATGCAGTGGCCCAAGGAATAATCTTTTCTCTAGCCTCTCGGATTAAGTTCTCCCACTTCAGATGCTTACCTGGGTTTTGACACAACACATGTCGTTATTATCATATGTTCATTTTCCTTCCTTTTCTTATGGACTTTGAGCTTTTTGAGAATGAGAACATTGTCCCATCTCTGTACCCATAGTACCCAACCTAATGCCAGGTTTATATATATTAGAGATGCTCAATAAATATTTGGTGGCTATTAGCATGACCATGGAAAAGGTGAAATGTTTGCAGTTTGTTAATGCTGTGGGTTGAGCTACATCCCCCACAAACATATGGTAAAGTCTTGACTCCCAGTGTCTGTGAATGTGGCTTTATTGGGGAATAGAGTCTTTGCAGATGTCATCGTCATCGTGTGAGGACGAAGTCACAGCTGATTAGTGTGGGCCCTAATCTGATATGACTGGTGTCCTTATAAAAAGAGAAGAGACACAGATACACATGGAAAATGTCACGTGATGATGGAGGCAGAGGTTGGAATGATGTATTTTATAAGCCAAGAAATGCCAAAGACTTCCAGAAATGAAGAGAAAGCCATGGAGTAGATTCCTCATCGGGATATTCAGAGAGAGCGTGGCTCTGTTGATACTTTGATTTCAGACTTCTGGTTTCCAAAACTATTTGTTTTCTGGTTTGTTTGTTTTTTTTAAGCCACGCAGTTTGTGGTACTTTGTTATTGCAACCCTAGGAAACTAATATAGTTACTTTTTAAATTTTTATTAAGAAACATGGTTGTAGGTCCAGTTGTAATCTTTAGGAAGTCAAAATTATTGATGGGACCCAGGCCAGGGGCCTTGCTGAGCTATCAAGAAATGGAACAGTTCTTGCTTTAAAGGTAACAAGGATTTAGAGAATCTCTCTTTCGGGCTCGCCTAGCTGCCCACTTTATTTTTAGAGTGGTTAGTTAATGGCCTGGCAGGATCTGCTGTGCTAATAAAAAGATCTACCATGGGTTAAAGAAAAATAGCCTCTGGCTTTCTTACCACCTATGGCCTCTCTCTATAGTCAGTGTTCACTGACTTCAGATCTGGGGTGCAAGAGGAAGGAATGTGGGAAGTGGGGTGCTGTGGGAAGATGGGAAGAGAGAGCACAAACATTTCTAAATAAATCTCCCATGTGTGTGGGGATCCTCAGGCCCCCACCGTCCCCAGACTTGCTGCCCTGCCCCTTATAGGAATAGAACCTGAAATTCATCCTCTGGTTTCTCAGTGGAAGTGTTGTTATCTGCTTTGATACTCAGCATTTCTATTACTTCTTGGTGATCTTGCCTTGTAAAACTCACCTTTTAATGTTCCAAGTTTAAGTAAATCAATAGCAGGACAAACCTTTTTTAAAACCCCTTAATTCATTCTAGAACTAGCTGTCCCTGGGTCATTGTCAATGACAGGTGTTTCTGTAGCTTTTAAATCAAATTCCTGTGCGCACGTGTGTTTGCATGCATGTAAAAAACACTCTGTAAAACTATAAGATAGTCCTCAAGTTTGCTTTCATTGAGGGACTTGAGCCAGGTGGAGCTAGGAGGGAAGAATCATTGTCCATTCATTTGGGGAACTTACTCTTAAAAGGAGATTGTCTGCTTCTCTCTCAGTCTTTGTATTGATGACATTTGTAGTGTTTACTGGGAGCATACAGTTATCCGGATAACTCAGGCTGATGACAATAGTATTTCAAATGCTTCTGTAGCCTGTTTCTAGGTAGACAGGAAAAAATGTATGTTCCAAGGTACAAGTGCTTGTTGACTTTTCAAACTCAGCCAGTCCATGCTCTTTATCAGGGAACTCAGAATCGCTCTGCAGTGCTGGCCTTCCTGTTCATTTGACAAGCACTTCAAAGGACAGCCTTAAGTACTTTATAGTTTAATAATTTTTTTTCCTTCTTTAGTTTGCAATCTATTCTCAGAAACTGGAAAATAATTTCTTTTCCTTTTTTCCTCTTTCTCATTTAACCTGAAATTGATTTCTTCCTGAGCTTGTGAGAAATAAAAATTAAGCTGTAGTTAACATGATTGTCTTTGCTGAGTAAAAATAAAAGACTAGTTTACCTTCAGTCTTGCTGTATCAGAGTGAAGGAGGGTTTTTGACGTGAATGAGTGCAACATTTTATAATATCAGTACAGAATAATTTTAGCCAATACAAGAAGTAATAGAATTGTTTATTGGGTGGATGGGTTGGAGGGTGGGGGGGGCATGTTTTTGTGTGTGTTTGGAAAACTGGGAAGCTAGGAGATGCTCTCAAATTCATCAGCTTCTCCAGAACTCTTCTCAAATGCTTATTGTCATGACAACCATGTCTTCATAAACCAAGGCTCTGAGTGTAATACAGATGGGGTTGGTGACAAGGTAGACTTGCCATCTGCTTTGTTTTCTCTCAGGGACATTTTTTTTTTTTATTCCCAGATCTGATCCTCATATCTGAAAGTCTTGACTTATTTTTTCTTTCCGGAGTCACATATAGTTGTGATATTCATTCTTTTCTCCTGACAAACTACTTCCTTCTCTGTCACCACATAAGTTATTGTTATATGGAGAAAAAAAAGATAATTGTGCATATGTGAAAAAATACACATATATGTATTTTTCATGGTGTTTTTAAAAATGATTTATTCCTCTATCTACTTTGAAAAGTCTGATATGAGGTGCCTTGTAATTTAATAGTATTGTCAAAAGTGAGGTCAGAAAAAGTAGGAGTAAGACAATAATTTTTCCAGGAAACAGGTAGTATTGCTACTGGTTTTGAACTGTATTCACATCTGTGCTTCCTGATGGTTGTGCTTCATGCAATGGAATAAGCTCTGTTGTTTTTACTTTCAAACAGAAAGGAGCACGCCAATTCATTAGGAGAGGAAAGCTGTTTCCTGTTACTAAATTTGGAGAGAAATTTGCCAAACAAACGAATGCTTACATGATGGATGCAGCCAATACCTTCATCGACCCCTTTACCAAAGATGCAATAACATATTCTCGTATTAACTTACTATGAAAACTGAGAATCTAATTTTTAAAAGGAAGTTTTCAGCATTTCACAAGTTCATACATGTTGTGATCAGAATTAAGATAAATCGAGCATTTGGAAAAAAATACATATCTAACCATTTAAAGATATATGGTAAACTTAATTGTTGAATAGAGGTTAAGGGAAATGTTTCACATTTAAAGTCAAAAATAAGTCCCTTCTTTGCACTGTAATTATTTTATATATGCTACAATCTACAATTCTAAACTTTAAAATTGAGGTGATTCTTTCATATAACTCCATTCTTGTTTCTAAACAAAAAAATTGTATAATTACCTCTGTAGATCAGAGGAAATTTCTTTTCATTCACTCTATTTATGTCCTATACGTTGACATATAAACATAATTGAATGCTAATGGATGAGTCAAATGTAACTTCAATATATCACACACACAGCTATAGACCCAGAAGCACATACGATGACTAAACAATAAAGGTGGACTGATGTCCAGAGCAGGAAAACGCTGTTGGAAAATTTTTGAAGTAGAGTCTGAGTACACTTCTGTGAGTAAGTCTAATAGTTTTTCACAGGAACATTATAAGGAATGTGGTTCCTTGAATGTAGTTCTAGGTGGGAGTTTAAAACCAACCAATTGTTGAGCAAACTTGAAATCAATTTCGTCTTTGGTTTTCCTTCTGTAGTGAGTAGCTCTGGGCCTGTCATTGTACCTAAGACCTTTTTGGAAGAAAGACAGTTTTCATATTTAGTTTATACCTCATGTCTGCATTATAAGAGAGACACCCGGGAAATAAATATCTTGGCTCCTTCCAAGAAGGTCTCTATTGATATATATATATATGAAATGCAATTTCCATGAACAATACTGTTAGTTTTTATTTTGAAAGTGCTATGGAAACATCACTTTTGAATCTGTATAGGTAAAAGCAGCTCTCAGAATAAGAAGTGTTGATCTCTGCTGCATTGTTTTGAAGAAATCAGTAATGATGCCATAAATGTCTTTATAGTATTATTGGATGATAAAGTAATATGCCTGGTCAGGCTGCACATGCAAGATTGAAAAGTGTGTGGATTCGTACAGATATCATGACTTTCACCACCTATAATTGTTTCAGCATGTCGTCATTTTATTAATGGGTATTTGTGATAAGCACCATTAATTTTAAAAAGCAGTACCTTTGTTTAAAAAACTTTAGACTGAATTCTTCAATCTTTACTCAAATTAATTGGCTGTTGACTATGCTAAATGTGACATATGTTAAAATACCAAATTGTAACAAATGTTCAGTTGGCCACTGTTTTTTTTTAATTAAATTTATTGGGATGACATTGGTTAATAAATTATGTAGGTTTCAGGTGTACAATTCAATAATGCATCATATGTATGTTGCATTGTGTTCACCGTTCAAAGTTAAGTTTCCTCTGTCACCATATACTTGACCCCCTTTTCCCTTACCCACCTGCCCCCTACCCCCTTCCTGTCTGGCAGCCGCCAAACTGTTGTCTGTATCTATGAGTTTTGTTTGTTCGTCTTGGTTGTTTGTTGCTTTCAGTTTTATATCCCACACAGAAGTGAAATCATATGGTTCTCAACTTTTTTCTGTTTGACTTATCTCATTTAGCATGATAATCTCCAGATCCATCCATGTTGTTGCAATTGGCAGTATTTCATATTTTCTTGAGTAGTATTCCATTACCAATGAATGCTAAGCAATACCTCCCAAGGCAGACACCTCAGGGCGAGTCTCATTCTATCCTGAGGCAAATAAGGAAGCAGCAAACACAGTGTGGAAGTCTGCTGAGTTCAGTAGGAAACTATTGACCATTTTTCCTGGGGGTGTATGAATACAGCTGTGTTCTGGATTTGCTAAACATCTTGAAATGCTTTGAGTGTAATAAAACCCCAAACATTCTTTTTTTTTCCCCTCATTTTTTCACGTATGTATTTTCAGAGAAATACGATCCACATGCTCTTGTTCCCTCCACTTTTAAATCATGAAAATGTTGTTTTGTAAGAGCGTTTGATGTCCAGGAAGTCTTTTATCCTTTTATTAGGTTATTTTTATGTAAAAAAGAAAAAGAAAAAACAATAAACAGAAAACACAACATGGCATCATGACTTAGTCCGGGCCAATACAAAGTGACCGATTTAAATTTGAAGTTCTGAATCCAAAATATTTTTAAAACACATTTCTCTCCGCGCTTTGCAAAAGCAGTGCTCCCTTCTATTTGGCAGAAGCTGCAGGCCCATTGGTATAAAGTAGGGATAGAAGTACAAATATTTATTGAGCAGCAACTCTGGTACTGGGGGACTTGTGCTAACTGCTCAATTTTTACAATAACCCGAAGTGGTAGGTCCGCCCATCTGCATTTTATAGATGGGAAGGGCTTTCGGAGATTTTAAGTACCTGGCCATTGGCCACAGAAGGATTTCAAGCCAGGTCTACTTGACTTTCCAGTTCACACTCCTCTCATTATTTCCATCCTCCTCATCCTCTCGATGGGGGTGTGGGTGCTGTACCCTCCAGGCAATCAAGAAGTTCCACATTGGGAAGTGACTAGGAAATACCTAGTAATCACATCTGAGGATGAGGGCTATTGGAGGCTCAAGAAAGCATCAGCTTGGTATGGGCAAGGCAGATACTTAGTACGATGGTTGCTTAAGTATTATGGGCAGGGGTATTGTGCCAGAAGGGAGTCTGTGTACACTTACCTTTGTTAACAGCAGAGGGAAGCCAGAACACACACACACACACACACAGGAGTGGTGATGGTGGTGATGGAGGGCAGGCTTGGGGGAGGTCCGTGCTCTCACCTGTGATTCACAACATTTGAAGCAAGTAATACTCTAGTACCATTTATTTTATTTCATAAGAGTGGTACATATTTGATGGCAGTGGTACATGATGTTATTTAAATAGATTAAACCCAAAGAATATTTCAATGTTTGTATGTTATAGGAGACATCTTAAAGTATTATCACAGATTTAATGGGATTCCCAATAATGGAACTGCATACAAAAGAGAATCCAAGCTTTTATTTGGAGGGAGTAGGGTCATATCCAACTATAACATGGGGTATATGATCTATAGTATGTCATATATTTTCTGGAGAAAAAGGAAAAATTACAAAGTGGAGGACAAGAAGACTGCTTAGCATTTGAACCAGGTTCTAGGTTCTTCTGACATCTATTCTATAGGTTTTGTCCCAGAAATGCCAGGTTTTATTCAGTTTGTAGCTAACATTGTTCTGCAATCTCATGTTCCTTTCTCTCTCTCTCCCCCTCTCTCTTTCTCTCTCTCAAACTTGTTCTACTCTTCCACTGAGTCTTTGGCATAAACAGAAAAAGAACTGTCATTTAAATCTATCTTCTTCCATTGAGTTAAGGCAATACAAAATGAATGCAATGGACAGTCTCATAACTGACATTTTAGAGAACACCGAGGTCATCAGATGACAAAACATGATTAATGATTTTGAAGGTCAGGAAACTAATATTTTTTTTCCAGGGGATTTACTAAGGGAACCAAACACCTGGCTTCTAGTTTTGTAGATAATGCTCCCCAGAAAAAGTTACTTTTTTCTTTTACATAGTTTCTACTTTGCTTTACATGTCTATAGATTGCATGCCATGCAAATAAATATCATTACTATAATATTTATTTTTTCTCATGTCTCTACTGAAGAACCACTTGATTTATGTTTTACTCCAAAGCAGTGCAGAACGTTGCTTGCATTTATATGATATCACGCACTTTACTGAAGGATCTCTGCACAGTTTTCAACATTATTTTTAAGAGCCTTGCCACATTCAGTACAAGCAAGGGAGCTTAAAAGATTTCCTTTGCGCTAAGGCAGATTGGGCAAATTATATGGCAGTCCTTAGCAAAGTGAGGAAGCGGACTTAGAGTCTTATGGGGCCCAGCGAGGTGGAAAGACATACCATGAGCTCCTTACACAGTCAAAACTTGGTTAAAAATCTTGGAGGAAAAGCAGTTACTTTCCAGTGGAAGACAGAAGCAGGAATGCCTGTCCTTGGCGACAAGGCTGGAAATAATGAGTGCTTGTGTGTCCAGGGAGGGTCTTTTTCTGTGAAAAAGGACTCCCTCAACTTCATTAGACCCTTGCTCACACAGTGTGTAGGGAGTAGGATTTGAGGCATTTCTGCCTGTTTTTAGTATGTTCTATCTCTGGGCACTCTAATATTAGACTTGTGAATGTAGACGAGAAAAAGACTTATGTTCACGTTCTTTTAAAATTTTATTTTATAGAATGAGATTTCCTTGCATCTTATTTCATTTGATTGCAATCAACTCTTGTTACTACTTTTTAGGTATACATATTGTCCCACTGATGTGAATTTCATAGGCTCACAGCTCCCTCATTACTGTCATTAAGATGAGTGTCCCCAAATGATGGGGAGTGAGTCAGCTCTCACCGTGTAGCCTGTCACTGATGCTTCTATTTATAGCCCATAGAGGCAGCTATATCCCATCTTCATGTTGGTGACACTTTCAACTGTTCAAGAAGGGCATTGTTGAATGCCTCTAAGTTATTACAGCAGATCCTGTTGAAATTGCATATTAGATCATTTTTCATGTTTATATGGAATATAAGTCAAGGATTGAAACTTGAATGTCAACAGATAGTTGGCCCAATATAATTTTGTTTGGTATTTATTACATTGTTTTCCTCCATTGGTTATGAACTGAGATTATTAATGGACATGTATTCCATACCCAAAGGGCATTTAGCTCCTATGTGATGTGGTTAAAATAATAATGAGACCAGTATATTGGAGACACTCCATCTAATAACTTACTTCAGTAACCATCACCTTCACTGAGAAAGTGACAGTCTTTTTTTCACCTCCCCCTGTCCTCTGCCCCAAGAATTTGCAGAGGGCACTGTGCAAGAAATACAATGACCTTTGTCTATGGGCAATATGCACAGATGGGAAAGATAATTAGACTATTTCTTTTTGAGAGATCTACATCATTTCAACAGAAGGACCCAACAATTCTGCTCGACTCAGACTGAAAGCTATTACTAACAGATGTACTTCGGATAGATTTCATAATCACCAGACTTGTGTGGTAGGTACAATGGGTATGGTGAGCTTCTGAGGCTCCCAAAAGACCACTAAAACTGTCAGACTTAAATAGCACTCAGGTTCTGAAGTGAGAATTCAAAAGTATGATTCAGTTCAATGTTTAACATTGCCACCGGAAAGTGCTTCTTTGGTTTTCCAAAATCAACTGGGTATGTGGCCAGCTGCCATTCTCTCGGGACACACCCTGTGTGATTATTCGAGGTTAATGGAGGCTATTGAATGGCATGGTGTAAGTTTCATCATGGGTGCCATTATCACATGGTAACATTTTCCCCCACATAAAACAGTGTATGTCATGAAAGAAAAGACCTCACTTTTGAACATTAACATTTCTGAAATATTAATTTCAGGCATACAAGATAGGGATTAGACATTTTTATAACTTACAAAATGATCATCACCCTGTTAAGTCTAGTACCCACTGACACCAAACATAGTTATTGCAATATTATCGACTATATTCCCTATGTTGTGTTTCACATTCTCAGGACTGTTTTTATAACTGCCCATCACTCTTTTATAACCCCTTAGTTTTTCTTAACGAACAAAGCTGCCCACTTTCTCCCTAGTTGTAAGTCCTGTTTTATGTGAGTGAAACCACTCTCTCTAATGGGAAGACATGTGCTCTGTTTTGGGCCTTGGAATGCTGAGTGCTGGAGCAGAAAGTATAATAAATTTGGACTTTAAAAGAGCAGAATTTGATAGTATCATGCTTATGTTTCTAACAAGTACTCAGTCTATACAGGTAGTGCATAATTAATGTGACTGTAGTGTAAGATAATGATCTGTTGGAAGTACATGAAAAGATGCTCAGTATTATTAGTCATTACAGAAATGCAAATTGAAACCACAGTGTCAGTGAGATACTTTGTACATGTACTAGAATGTCTAAAATTGCAAAAACAGACCAAACCGAGTATTGGTGAGGATATGGAGCTGCTGTGGTGCTCTCCTCTATGGCTTCTGGGAATGTCAATGGAACGATGACTTTTGAAAACAATTTGGCGGTTTCTTAAAGAGTTAAACATACTCTCACCATATGTCCCAGCCATCACACTCTTCCATATTTACCCAAGAGACATGGAAGCATGTCTGTGCAAAGAGTTGTACGCACATTGCTCAAAGCAAGTTTATTTATGATAGCCGGAAACTGGAAATAACCCAAATGTCCAATAAAAGGAAAAGCAAAGTGTAATTATGTATGGATAGAGCCATACAATAGAATGCCACTTAGCAATGAAAAGAATCGACTATTCATACATGCAGCAACATGAGTAAGTCTCAGAATAATTATACTGAGTTAAAGAAGTCAGATAAAAGGATGAGAGACTCTTGGGAACTGAATTAATATGATAACAGTGGGACTATAGGAAAGAGAGGAAGTACTTTAGCGTTACTTCAAAAACAGAATTGACAAGGCTTGATCATGAGATGATAGTAGACAGGGCATCGACTCTGAGGTCTTTCTCTGGCTTATGCTGTATATGTTTCTCAATGTGGATCATCACCTATTTGGCGGTAAAGATTATTGAAAGATGGTGCTTAAGTATTTAAGAGATGATACGGCGAGCTAACTCTTTAATGCTGATCCCCTGATAACTCCACCGTCTCCCAAAAGAAACAGTAAGCAAGCTATTAAATCTTGACTGCTCAAGGAAAGTAAACTTATGTTTTGGCTCAGTAAAAATGAGTATAGATAACTAGTAAAAGTATAATATCAGTCAGAGAAAACGAAGAAGGGGACAAAGAAAAATGGGATCCCTAGAACCAGTGTCACGGATAAGAGAGAACAAAGGGTCGAGGGCAGAAAGAGAGTGAGGAAGGAAATAGATTCTGACCAGAAACCTCAGGGGAAAAGGAACAGGGAACTGATGTGGAAAGCAGCAAACTTTATGGACATTTTGTTCATTTAATTCCTCTGTCATTCTAGCATATATTACTTTGCGTGGTTGGATTTATTTGCTCAGTCGATCCAAGTCTATAATTAATTGCAGCTCATAAGAGGCAGTGTCAGTTGTGGTCAAGGGCATGGCTTCCAGAGACTGTATTTCCATCGCTGACCTTAACAACCATTTAAGCCTCTGAACATCTGTTTCCTTATCTGTAAAATGGTATCAGCTCCTACCTCTTAGAGATATTGTATTAACAAAAGATTAAAAGAATTGTGTACAGCGAGCACTTAGCATTGCTTCTAATCCATAGTAAGGGCACAATAAATTGGTCTTCTTTCTCTCTTTCTCCTCTTTGTCGTTTATTATTATTATTATTATTATTATTATAATATTATTATTATTATTGCTAGCACCACTGTTGTGAGTGATGATAGGAAAAAGTTTTAATCTCCCAAGAAGTCATTAGAAAAGAAGGGCATATCTGAGTGTTTATTATCAGAAGTAATCATATCACTCATTCTCTTCCAAGTGATTTATTTACGTATGCTATTTCATTAGTATTTTTTATACGTGTGAAAAAAAGAGCATGGCTTAGCGATGAAGCAAATAAATAGGAATTCAGTGACTGTGGTCCTGCTCACCCTCTAATTCCTGTCTGGTTTAAGCAAGTCATTTAAATTTCTTGCCCCTTAATATCCTCAACTGAAATAGAAATGAATATTCATATTAATAGTCACATAGGGCTATTAGAAATGTCTAAGTAGAGTGCATACCCATTTTAATACTATTTAAATACAGAACTTTCTAGAAAGCTAAGGGGGGGGTGCATAAGTTAGCTTAGTTCTGTAGAATCGACACTAAGACACAAAGAACTCCATGCCACACCGAAGTTCTTTGACATAGCTAGGTTTACAAATAGTTACTATCAAGTGCCTCTAGTACACATTATTTCGCCTAATAGAAAATAGGCCCCATCAGTTCAAATATCTGATTGTATTCCTTTCATCAGTCATGGCTGCCTTTTATGTTCAGTCAGCAGGGTTCTTCTTGTCTTGTTTCAGGCTTTGTGGATTTGACCCTCCACGACCAGGTTCACCTTTTGGAATGTGCCTGGCTGGAGATCCTGATGATCGGTCTCGTCTGGCGCTCCATGGAGCACCCAGGGAAGCTCCTGTTTGCTCCCGACTTGCTCCTGGACAGGTGAGTGACCTGGCTGTGGCTTGGAGGATGAATATCCTTCATAATCCCTGGCTGATTCCCCAAACTCTCTTATTGAGTGTACCACGAAACTTCCAAGAACTTTATCAGCTATGTTTGCTCTATAAATGGGTGAATCTGGGTGATGAAGGCCAGTCAAGTTCACAGAAATCTACGAATACCTTTCTGCTAGGCATCTCCCCCCAATTAGTTCTATTATTTTTAAAATATATATGTACATGAATGTGTATATCTCTACCATGTCTGGTATTTTCACAGTGAAAATACCTAGAACCTGTGTATGTATATATGCATGTATATATATGAATATGTGTGTGCATGGGTATTTATAAAACTATGAACTATAATTTTCAAATTCTGCTTTCATGTTGTGTTGTATAAAAGAAATGATAGATAACTTTCCTTTAATTAAAAAGTTTTTTTTGAGGAGGAGGAGGAGGAGGATTATGCACATACAAACCACAATAGCCTTTTCATTTTCTTCTCCAATTTTCCCATCAGTAAATGAGGAAATTTGACCAGAGTTCTGAAGGCCATTTTATAAAAGTTACTTGCTCATTTTAGAAAATGAAGAAAGAAATTTAACTCTGGGTGATGAACTCACACTGTAGTATACATGTGATGTATTGTTGAATTGTACATTTGAAACTCATATAATTTTGTTAACCAATGGCACCCCAATAAATTCATGAAAAAAAAGAAAAGAAAAAGAAAAAATACCAACAACAACAACAAAAAAGAAAATGAAAATTTTACTTTTCAAGCTTGCTACCTTATTTAACATATTCTATTTGGGTTGACTGGGGATGTGAGTCCCATTGTTCTTTTTGTTTTCAGTCATTACTTAGAGTAATAGAATTACTCTAGCTAGAGTGCCACACTATCTCCCTGTCTCCTGTCCTGCTCCGGCCTTTCCCACACCTACCAAGCTCCCTGGAGCAGAGTTACAGCAGCATCGAGAAGTATACAGGTGTTGGTTCCTGTTTGGTCATTATGTGTTACTCTAGCTTTTGAAAAATCATGACGATACTGTCCAAGAAGCAGATTTTGCTCTCCGTAAAATATTCTCTCGTATCAGTTTCACAAAGTCATTGAGGATGGCCACTAGTCTTACTTCTTAGGACTGCCCTCACATCATATTCTTTCAGCCTTCTAGAAATGTCTGCACTCTGCTCTGACCCTTTTTTCATTCCCTTCCCTTCCTTTTCTTTACCTTCTCTTTTTTCTCTTGTCTTATCATACATTTCCCTTCCGTATCTTTTCTCCTCTGTTTTCCTTCACTTTCCTCTTCTTCTCTTTTCACCCATCTCCTCTTACTCCTCCTCCCATTTTTTTTCTTCTTCTTTTAAAAAAACTTTCCTGTTCACGGTAGTGTGGTTCTGTGACCAAGTTATAGCCAATTTGCAGATGAAAACCTCAGCCCTCATGCATGTTTTCCTGCTACGGATCGGAATGTGTCTTCGATGTTCAGATGTTTTGGACATTCCTAACTGAACTGGTCTGCTTCATGCTTTACCACCTCATTCATATCTATCTTCCTAGGCACATGCTTCCTGAGAATAGTCATCGAGTCATTGCATTTTAAATATGAACAGCTTTGTGACATTACCTCACCCCAGTGACTCATTTTGCCAATGAGGTGATATTGCCTAGGATTTCATCAGCCACCTGCTCCTCTTTCTTTTCCACAGACACTCCAATGTGGTTAATTTTCTCCCATGTCTCTCACTGCCGTAGGAGTGAATAAGTTCTCATCTCCATCCATTCCTCCTTTCCAAAACTCCAGATTTAAAGTCCCTACTTTTTCTAGATTAGGATTTCTCAATTTCTGCACTACTGACATTGTTGTTAGACCATTGTTCTTGTGGGGGACTGTCCTGTACATTTTAGGATGTTTAGCAGCATCCCTGGACCCCACTAGATTCTCATAGCACCCCTCCTCCCCAGCATACATTATCTTTCTTATCACGTTCGTTCCTTTTCTTTTTTCTCTTATATTAGTGACATTGACATTCACCTTGACATAGAAGCTATGAAGTTTAAATGAACCATGGAGTGCACGCCTCCCTTCACCAGATTATCCAGTTGACTAGCAAGTCACTTCTGAACTGTTTCTGAAATCTATGCTTCCCTCTTGTCTCCATTCCTTTGCCCGAGACACATTCTTCTTGCCCTTCCCCGGGCGATTGCCTCTCCGCTACTCTCTCTCTTGCCCTGCCATCGCCCCCCTTTCTTGTAGTCAATTCCCCACAGTGCTGCTAGAGATTTTGTTCTCAGGCTCAGCTGGGGTCCCGATGCTTTCTCACTCAGCTTTCATTGGCTCTCTCCATTCTGCAGAAGGTCCCGTCTAGATTTCTTGTCTTGATAATCATGAATCCCTTTTGCAAGTGTCACAAACACAAACATCAGCAGAGCTGGTCAAATGATGTACCTGAAAGGCCAATGGGTCCAAAAAGGGAGTTTGGGGCTTCGATGAGCCTGGTGAGCTCTTGTCCAGGCTAAAAACACCTGGGCATTGAAACCAGCCTGAGAACCATGCATGTAACTTTAACTTCAAGTTTTTCTTCCACTGCTTCTGAAAAGCCCTCTACCTTTAAGATTTCCTATTGGAAGCTTATCCATTTTTTTAAGGCTCATTTCAGATGTCATTCTTCCATAAAAACCTTCCTTCAAACTCTCTCCTCTTCAGGCAGAAAGTAGCCTTTCCTTTGTCTGAGTTCTCATTGTGCTTGGTTTGTACTTCTCTTTGTCTCATTCTGCTGTATGTAAGTTGTGATTGTATGTGTTATCTTCCTTACAAGCTTATCAAGTTCTTGTGGGCAGGAGCCAGATCTTGTTCATCTTTTTGTTACCTCCAATGTACAGGGTCATCCATGAGTCCCATTGAATGTTGGTTAATTGCACTGGCCAAGGTCACTCGGGTGGTTTATGACAGTCAGGAGAACCCACATCTTCTGATGGTCATTTCAGGTGTTTTTGTCATCAAACTCACCTCTTATTTATTACTACGCAGCAATTCCTGGCTTAGTCCCTTACAGAATTTGCAGAAATTAATATCTATGTGTTTTGGAAGGAGTTTTAAATTACTAAATGCATTTGGCTTATGCTTGCACTTCTGCTTATACTCTACAAAACCGTTATGCAACTTTTAAATTCCAAATGGGGATAAGCAAAGGATCTTTTCCCCCACAACTGAACCCACTATGAAATTAAATCCTCAAGATCTGAATACATTTAATACTTAGATACATGTTAATGCTTAGAAAATTATATAAATAAATGTATATTACATAAATAGTATAAAATATAAAAACTAAAATATGGTCTATAATGTAGAATTTTTACACTTTTCTAATTATTAACAGGTACCTAAATATTATAAAATTTCAGTATCATTAAGGTACCCTCTTGGTCTTAGAGGATAACTGCTTTTGATGACATTGATATATACATAACAGTAACAGGAATTGTGACCAGGAGCCCATTGGAAATTTTATACCTCTGGAAGGTGGCTTTTGCATGATGATTGAGAGCATTGTTTATGTTGTTGCCTCACAGGCTGGCAACCTCCTTGACACCATTTCCTCTCTGATTGTCCTGCCTCACTCCGATCTCTATGTTGCTTGTCCCCATCATATTGTTCACAGGAAACACTGTTTGTTTTTTTTTTGCAATTAAAAAAAAAAAAGCTAAATGTTTGAGAGCTGATAAGCAGAAGACAAGTGTTAGCTTTATCATTTTTATTTTACTCAGACATTAACTTTGTAAATTCTGCCACCTCCATAGGCTGTTTACATTTGCATAGAAATAGGGAAAGAGAAGGCCAGAAGTCAAGCAGGCCTGTTGCGCATAGATTACCAAGGTTACTCGCTGAAGACAGGGGTTTGCCTGTGATTAATTATAATGATGTCCTGTTCTCACAAACCTTTGCAAATCCTGGCATTTGTGCCTTTCAAGGCTATCAGGAGGATAGAATTTACCCCAGGCTTTCCTTGTAATTACTCCAATGTTAGTACTGGCAAGTGGGGTTTAGTGATTACAGAAACATAAAAACCTGTTGGGTTGCCATCCCGCATTTGCGAGCATGGGACACGTTTTCTATCTTGCATCCTTTTTTTAAAAAAAAAAGTTATGCCTGATTTACAACCCTGATGACAGCGCGTGATACCTTGATTCTGGTAGCATGTAACTTTCCTGGTAGTCATATGCTTGAAAGCTAATTTTATCCTTGCCACGCTTAGCCTACCCACAACTTCCAGTTCTCCCCTGTATCCCACAGCAGCAGTTCCAAGCACTTAACGTAGTCATCGCTTCCTGTGAAAACCAAGAAATAAAGGTTATTATAAGGTATAAATCAAGAACCCAGTAATTTCGTTTAGTGTGTGTGTGTGTGTGTGTGTGTGCACGCGCACACGCACGTGCGTGTATTTTATAAGAGGAAAGTTAAAGATAATAAGAAGGCCTGTGAACGTAATCAGGAAAAGGAGAAAACTCGTTTTCCATTCTAGCACCTAATCCTTCGGCGTGTTTTGGCACCAGAAAACACAAAACGTGTCCTCTGTGTCAACTCTGGGTGCACGTCTTCATTTGGTCCTGCTTGAGTGCTCACACCAGAAATACAGATGGAAAACAGAAGCAGAAGTGTTCGACTCACACTGTTCCTTGTGGGGTCTCTGTTTTCACAGGAGTGAAGTTTGCAAGGGCTGGAAGGCAGGTGTGACGTTAAAGAAACAATGTAAATGGCCTGTTCAGTGAGACTATCCAATTTCCAAGGCACTGTGTTATTTATTCTGCTTTGCAGGCACCATCGGGCTAACAAATTCTCAAAAATATTTGTGGATTTCTCAGTAAAGCCAAAGCACTCTCTTTCAACTCCTAGTCACTCTCAGAGGAGAAAAAAAAAAAAAACCCAACTATTCATCCATTTGCAAAGCAGGGTTTAATTGGACATACAGAATATTCCCTCTACCTAGCTTCTGAGCTTCTGGCCAGAGGGTTGTTAATGTAGATCTTTCCATCACTCCTGCATCAGGAGGCTTTGCCCGTAGGAAATAGTATTGGACAACAGAAAGTTCTTTTATTTGTAGGCATGGAAGAGGAATAACTTCTCTCAAGAGAAAAACAGTTTTCTGCACTCAAAGAACATTTTGCCTCTTCTACTAAATAGCAGATTGCTTTGAGGAGATAAATTCATTTTAAATAGGGGGGAAAAAAGTCATTTTCTAGAGGAAAGAGCATTCTCATTTTACCTATTTATTGTAAATATTTCAGAAAAATGTGAATAAAAACATGCAAACAAAATAATGTTTCCAGCAGACCTTTCATTAGCTTTTCTTTTATAATTGACTTTTTTTCCCCTGTGTAAAACTTGATGTAAATTCTTTGCAGATTTTTTATTTTTTTTTAACTCGGAAGAGTAAAAGCTAGAGTTCCGAAGTACGTTGATGAATTCAGAATGTCATCCATCCAAATTTTCTCGGGCCTGAAGAGGAAGACCATCCTTTTAATCCCTATTCAGATTTTTCCCCTTTGAAAAATGGGTTCTATAGTGACAGGGAGCAGTAGCTAGGGGAGCAGATGTGGGGGAAGGGAGTGAGCATCCCATCAGCAAAGTCAGTCCAAGGCTGTTTAGTTACTCCAGTACCTTTGCCCCAAATTCCCTTCATAACTTTCCAGAAGTCCTTTGGTTGGCCCCATTTGTATTTTAAAAACTTTTTTCAGAACGGTTTTTTTTTGCTCTACCTTATAGAATTGGGATGGAAAAAGAGAAGAAAGGAAGCCTTTATTTAACTTCTTTAAAGTACAAGTGTACAGTAATGTGCTGGATTATCTTCTATACTTTCTATATTTCAACCATTGTATGAGAATATAGGTAGCAAAGAGTTTTATTAGTTTGTATTCTCTCTCCAAATCCACTGATTCTTTTGAGTTCTGAGCACTTAATTACTTAACAGCAGATACCAGTTGATTGATTCTTAAGTCTTTGGATTAGCATTCTGACAAATCTTGGGAATATGAAACTGTAAAAAATTAAGGCCAAAAGAAGGGAGAAATTAGCCAAACTGTCATATTACCTTTATTGGAAAATGATTCCAAGTACCTATTGGACAAAACAATTGCACTATACACTGTAAATGGGTCAATGATGGGATATGTGAATTACATCTCAATAAAGATATTACACACACACACACACACACACACACACACACACACACACACAACACACTGGAATTTCAGGAAAACTCAATTTGACCAATAAGATCATCAATCATGAAAGTGGTTATAGGAGTTCTATTGGAAAAGGTAAAAACCAAAACATCCAAATCAAGGTTTCTCCTTAAAGATAACAGCAATTAGCTAGCAGTATGTTCTAAAGCTTGCTAAGCCACAAGTCTTTAAGTCCTCAAGAGGAATAAGCCTATAAACAGTAAGGATCCACTGAATACAAAATCGCTCCAGAGGAAAAGGCATAATTCCAACCAGAGAATTAATCCTATATGGAAGGTTAGGTTGACTTTTCTTACGTTTTGCATACCACTTTATTTTTGTGTTTACCATGAATTATTAACACTGAACCACCAGCTTAAGAGATTTAAAATATAATCAAAATAGTATTTTTGACAATGTAATTCTAAAATGTCTTAATCTTATTTAAGTCATACATGCTATACAGGGAAAATCAAGTAATCCACCTCTCATGTCTGCTTTAATCCTAACTACCAAAAAAGATTCTCATTTGTTTTAGTGAGGACCATTAAAGCCCAGTGCTAAAGGGAGATGGCCAAGTTCAAGTCTGTGCTGGTTGGGATTCAGTTTAAGTCAATTTATTTATTGAATACTACCATATCTCTAGGGTTGTGCATGATCCTGGAGATATGAAAAAAGATATGTAAGAGGCAGATCTACCCTCAGAGACTTTACTGTCTAGTGTTAACTAATATTAGTGTACAAATGAATGCAAGGAAAAGCAAGCCACTATAAGCAGGCCTGCACCCTACATTATTTATATCTAGTTTATCTTCCTCTATCATCCCCCTTTTTAAAAATTGAAATATAATTGACATATAATGTTATATTAGTTTTAGGGGTACAACATAATGATTCAATATATGTATATATTGCAAAATGATCACCACAATAAGTCTAGTTAACATCCATCACCAAAACAGTTACAATTTTTTTTTCTTGTGGTAAGAACTTATAGTTTCTTTAAGAACTCAATGTCTTAGTTTTCAGTGTACAGGTCTTTCACCTCCATGGTTTATTTTATTCCTAGGTATTATCTTTGCATTGATGCAATTGTGAATGGCATTGTTTTCTTAATTTCTCCTTCTAATAGTTCTTTATTAGTGTATAAAAACTCAGCTGCTTTTTGTATACTAACTTTAAGAATTCATTTATTAGTTCTAACAGTTTTTTTGGTGGAGTCTTTAAGATTTTCTGTATATAATATCATGTTATCTGCAAATAATGATTGTTTTACTTCTTCCTTTCCACTTTGTATACCTTTTATTTCTTTTTCTTGTCTAATTGCCCTGGCTAGGACTTCTAATACTATGCTAGTAAAAGCAGTGAGTGTGGGCATCCCTGTTTGTCTTGTTCCTGATCTTAGAGAAAAAGCTTTCAGCTTTTCACTATTGAGTGTGATGTAAGCTGTATGCTTGTTATACATGGCCTTTATTAGGTTGAGATACGTTCACTCTACACCACTCTGTTGATAGTTTTTATTATAAATGGATGTTGAATCTTGTTAAATCTTTTTTTTTTAACTACTAAGATAACCATAAAATTTTCATTCTTTATGTTGTTAATATGGTGCATCATATTGATTGATTTGTGAATGTTGAACCATCCTTGCATCCCTGGAATAAATCTTGCTTGATCATAGTGTATGATCCTTTCAATGTATTGTTAAATTCAATCTGCTAGTATTTTGTTAAGTATTTTTGCATCTGTGTTCATCAGGGATGCTGGTCTGTAATTTGTTTTCCTGCAGTATCTTTGGTTTTGGTATCAGGCTAAAGCTAGTCTCATAAAATGAGTTTGGAAGTATTCTCTTCCTTTCTATTTTTTAGAAGCATTTGTAATGGACTTATATTAATTTTTCTTTAAGCATTTGGCAAAATTCACCATTAAAGCTGTCTGGTCCTCGGCTCTTCTTTTTGGGGATGTTTTTGATTACTAATGCAATCTCCTTACTCATCATTTGCTTGCTCAGATTTTCTTCTCTTTATGATTCAATCTTGACAGTTTGTATATTTCTAGGAATTTATCCATTTCTTCTAAGCTGTTCAATTTGTTGGTATATGATTGTTCATAGTAGTCTCATAAGCCTTTTTATTTCTGTGGTATCAGCTGTAGCTCTATCATTTTATAATGGGTATGGATTCTCAGTGAAAATCAGTTTTATGCTTGCTTTTATAAACTGATTCCACTGTTGACATTTCCATGCCAGCATGAATATACTTATTATACATTGATCCTGCCTAAAAGCATACTATATTGTTGATATAACTGTAAAAATGAGATTGTTCCATATATTGGTCCTTTGGAGCTGGCAGGAGGGTAGCAGGGGGTTTTGGCAGAGGTTTATCAACCTCT
The DNA here is from genome assembly GCA_003508835.1 of Eonycteris spelaea. Taxonomy (NCBI): domain Eukaryota; kingdom Metazoa; phylum Chordata; class Mammalia; order Chiroptera; family Pteropodidae; genus Eonycteris; species Eonycteris spelaea. The sequence goes on from PUFA01000260.1 coordinate 1,407,308, forward strand.
GTGGTGGATAACCACAGTTACACATCTTTGAAATATTACTTATATGAAGATGTTAGTTCTGGTTGGGTATTTGCCTATGTGACAGCTCTTAATTTTATGAGTGGACAGAGATTTGGCTTCAAAGTAAATGAAGTTAGTAGATCCATTTCCATTTCTTATTGAAAGTTGAAATTGTCTTTATTATTAGCAGCATGGTTATAAGCCCTTATGATCTATAATTAAGTTCTAATCTCTTTTTTGGTATTATTGACTTCTCCCTATGGGCTCTTAATTCAATGAATAAGGATGATATTTCTCTTCTGAGTCTTCTAGAGGCATTTTGAAAACATTAAATATTCCTATTTGTTATTTTACCTGCATTTTTATTTTATCAAATGGAACAGAGATATAAAAAACACACTGTCAGTTTTTTGTTTTTGTTTTTGTTTTATATCATAGCAGAGAATCAATTTCATAACCTGTTTACATATTTACCACTAGCTGTGGGCACAGATTCTAAGATCCATCGTGACTTTATTGTTGGAAAATAGGAGGTACCAAAAATGTATGATGATAAGAAAAAGTTGCTGCATATCCCTGGTAAAGCAGGGGCTTCTCCTGTATCGTTTGATCAGGACAAGCTTAGTACCATGTCCAAGTGAGCCTTTGACTGAATCCATCTTAGCCTCTGAGGAGAGCAGAGCCTGAGTGAGCCCTTAATTCAGTGTGGATATGGGGATGGGGACGGAGCTTTCAAATTTGTGATCTCGAAAGGATGGCAGTGCTATCGATAGGAATTAGGAAGACAGGAAAGAGTAGGTGTTGAGGAAATCGGATGTGTCTTTCCTTACACATGCTGGGCTTAAGATACAGTGAGCATATCCTGAAGGTCATGTCCAGCAGAAAGTTAGATCTCAGAGAGAGATGGAGATAAAAAACTGAAAGTAAAAGATATGAGTCTTCTCCATAGTTAAAAGTGTGGAATGGATGTGATAAGTAGGCATGACAGTGAAGGAGGTGTACAAAGGGCTGAGGAAAGACCTCTTAAAAGTCTGAGCTTTAGGAATTACAGGCAAAAAAAATCCCAGCCTGGTGTTAAATCAGAATTGTTTGAGAAGTAGAAGCACAAAGTCTCTGATTCCAAGGAAGGGCTAGCTTTCAAAAGAAAAAGCATGATGAGTTATACCAAGTACTACAGAGAGGTGGGCAGGAATAATAAGGGGGGACTAAGGATTTGTTAATTATGGGTTTATTGTTGTCCCTAAAGGGAACATTTTTAGTGAAAAGGCAGGGAAAACAGTGTAAATTTGTTAAATGAAAGCATAATGTATGAATGAGAAAAAGGGTAGGGAAAATGAGAGCGAGGGAGTACAAACTAGCTTTTTGAGACGTTCAGTAATGGGAAGCAGTGGGAGCTCTAGTTTTGACAGCAGCGGTATCAAGGGGCAACTGGTATCCTATCACCATGCAGTGATGTCCAGGGAGAATTTTTTTGGTAGCATTATGAGCACCTAGATTTTTGCTTATTCAGTGTGTATCAGTCGATTGATTTGTTATCCTTTTTTGATACTTAAGTTGTCCCATCTTTGGCTGATGAGAATTCCTTCATGTCGGCCTTTGTGTCATTTAAATATAAGCCTCTCATCTCTGGTACCTCCTTGCTGAAGAGCGTAGTAACATCTCTCATTCTCATATTGCAAATTTTCTGCCGCAGATTTGGAATCAGCTGTTTCTATAAGGGACCCTCTTTTATTTCAGAGAAATTGGAATTTAGAACTCAGTATTGGCACGTGGTGTGTTCACCACTTTAGAGTCGCCTTTGCTTCTTCACCTTTTAAATGGATTAAATTAGGCTATAAATGCCTTATGTTATAACGATATTTTCAATTCAAACCTTGGTTTCTAACAACATAAATATTATTACTCATCTGATTATCTTACATTGTGTGAAAATATTTTTAAAATAATAATATCAATCTTTCTACTAACAATTACACCAGTTAATATAGTTGAAGATTTCTAAGTAGCTCTATTTGTCTTTCAATTACATTCCACTGAGAATAGAAAAACAAAATATTGTGTTTTGCAGACACTTGAAATAACTCTTCTCTCTGATGCCACCAGCTTGATATAAAGTAAGAATCATTCATTTTAACTTGCTTTTCATTTTATATTTTTTTATTTATTTTTTTGAATATATAAAATATTTGTTTCCAAAGTCAAAAATTTTATAACCAGGTTATTCAGAGTCTAACTTTATTACTAGCCCCTCCACTGGATGCCCCTTATAATATCATATTTTAATTAAGTTGGCTAGATATGATAAATATATATACATATTCATATATGTGTGTGTGTGTGTGTGTGTGTGTGTGTGTATGATTGTATCCTGACCCCATACACAAAAATAACATATTATATATAATCTGCATATTATTTTGAAGATTACTACATGTATGTATTTAAAGATTGTCTTTATTCCTTTTTATGATTATTTTATAAGCCATTGGATGGAATCCCTTATCCATGGGTTTGTAGATTCTTTCCAACCTTATGTTGTAAACAACAACAAAAAGGCCATCATAAATAACTTTGTGAATAAGTCATTTTGTATTTTCTTAGTTGTCTTTGCAACATATTACTAAAAATAGTTTCAGGGTACCTATTTTTAGGTAAAATTGCGTATGCAATTTTGCTAGATATTGAAAAATTTACTACCGATGATATTGTATCATTGTACTTTTTCCCCAATCTGTTTCTCCACAGCCTCTCCAACAGAATATGTTGCCAAACTTTTGGATTTTGTTTCCTTGATATTTAGGAGTTCTATAGACCAACTTTTCTCAATATAATTGTCAATATCTTTTCTCGATTTCTCATTTTCATTTAAACTGTTTATGCTAAATTTTGAGTAACAAGCTTTTGTAAAATAAGTTTTATAGCAGAAATATATTCATCTTTTATTTTATTGGAAGGGGTTTTCTGTCCCTTAGCTATAATTATACTCACTTCTGCTTGCTTCTGATACTTTTTAATCTTACATTTTGAGTCCATTTGGAATTTATCCTGATACACAAGTATGCAAGAAAGATTGACTTTTATATTTTTCCAGATGGCTTTTCTGTTTTCCCAACACCATTTATAAAAAAGTCACTATTTTTCTCAAGTGCTTTGAGATACACCGTTAATTATACACTGAATTTCTTTATAAACTTAAGTCTTTTTAGAAAATTTTAATTATCTGCTAAGATTTGTCTATGAGTCAACATCACATAGCTTTATTTATAGCAGCTCCAAATTGTAGCATAATTAATGTGAGAGATATTTCTCATATATCTCCCCAATACTGCCTTTTGATATTTTAGGGTTTTATAGGTTCCTTTTTTTTTTTAATTTCCATGCAAACTTTAGAATGAACTTAACTCCATAAGAAAGTTTGTTGATAATTTTGTTGAGATCGTGTTAAATGTAAATTGGCTTAGGAGTATTAATGTCTTTATTATGTTGAATCTTCCTATCCAAGGATGCCTTTCCATTTGTTCAAATCTTTTATTGTGTCTTTCAGAAGTGTTTTCAAGTATCCTTATACATATTTTGCATATATTTTAAAGATTATGTCTAGATATTTTATATATAATTTAAATAAATATATATAGTATGTAAATAGTAATTGATATTTGCATGTTATTCTTATAGACTACAACTTTACTAAATTCTTGTTTAGAGTAGTTTTTCATTATTTTGGGGGTTACCTAATATACAGTCATCTCATTTGCAAATAGAGATTGTTTTACCTCTTTCTATCCTTAAGCATCTAAAATGTTTTTAAAATAAATTTATTTATTTATTTTAATTAGTTTCAAGTATATAGTACATTGGTTAGATATTTACATAGTTTATAAAACAATCCCCCTAATTGCTCTTTCTCTCCTCTGGTTTTCCACCTAGCCAATACAGTAATGCTAACTGCATTCCCTATGCTATACTCCCCATCCCTGTGACCATCTATCAACTACTAATTTGTACTTCTTTAACCCTTCACCCCAATCTCCCAGCCCCCTCCCCTCTGTCCATCACCAAATTGTCCACTAAATTTGTGAGTCTGTTTTTGATTATTTTCTTCTTTTTGTTCCTTAGATTTCACATATAAATGAAATCATATGGTATTTACCTTTCTCTGTCTGACTTATTTCACTCAGCATAATAACCTCTAGGTTCATCCATGCTTTTGCAAATGGTAGGATTTCATTTCTTTAATGGCTGAGTAGTATTCCATTGTATATATGAACCATAATTTCTTTATCCAATTGTCTGTTTATGGGCATTTAGGTTGCTTCCATATCTTGGCTATTATAAATTGTGCTGCCATGGATATTGGGGTGTATAGATCTTTACAAATTATTATTTTGGTTTTCTTTGGATAAATACCCAGAAATGCAATTGCTGGGTCAAAAGGTATATCCATTCCTAATTTTTTTGAGAAACTTCCATACTGTTTTCCAGCATCTAAATGTTTTTTTAAAAATCTAATTGCATTGAATAATACCTCTAATACCTTATAAGTAGCAAATAGTAGCAAACAGTGGGCATCATTTCTTTGTTCTTATATATTCATATTACAAGAGTTTCAATGGACTTCTATATTATTGGATATTTTCATTAAGAATGAAGGTAACCGTCATTTTTTGCATCATAATTCATACACAAGTTGGTTGTAAAATTTTCCCCTTGTATAGTCTTCACGTTTTGTTATCAGTAGTACACGTGCCTCATGACACTAGTTTGATATATTTTTTCTTTCCTTTTCTATGCTCTGGAAAGTTTGAGTAGCATTGGGATTATTCGAGCTTTCAAATATTGGCAGAAATCTCTTTTGAAACCATCTGGTCTGGTGGCTCCCTCAGAGAAGAGCGCCCTAGAATTTTTAATTCTTCTGTAATAATTGGTCTCTTTAAACTTTTTATGTCTTCTGGAGTCAGTTTTAATATCTCAAGTCTGATAAAGTGACCATTTCATCTAGATTTTCAAGTTTATTGCATTGAGTTGGACAAAGTAGTTTCTGACTATTTTTAAAAATTTTTCTCTGATTTGATGGTTACTTTATTTTGTGCATTTATCCTTCTTTTAGAAAAACTTAGGCCAGCTGGCAGTTTCACTGTTGTGTCAATTATTTTCCCTAAAGAGCTAGCTTAAATTTTTAAAAGTTGTTCTAATTGTTTTCTATTTTCCAACCTGTTATAGTTCTAGCTTTATTAAGTCCTTCCTTTTGCTTTAAATCAGTTCACTTTGTAGTTCTTTCTCTAGCTTTTGGGGTTGATATTTAATTCATTTATTTTTATTTCATAAAATAGGTAATTAATACAAAGAATTTTCTCAAAGTTCTGCTTTAGTTATGTACCACAGATTTTGATATATCTTGCTTTAATATACTTATTTCTAAAAATTCAGCAACTTCACATTTATTTTTCCTTTTCTTCAAGAGTTGCTTAATGAAGAGTTTAAGTTGAGAGGGCATTTAAGTCTCTATTTTATAATTGGATTTTACTTTTTAGCCAATCTGAGAATATTTTTTAATAGATGAATTATACCAATTTACATTTATGGATATAGCCACTATGTGTGATTCAAGTTCTATTTTTTTTTTCACTTATTAAGTGGGCTCCTTTCTTTGCTATTTTATTTATTTTTTTTTAAGTATTTTGCATTTTTGCTCTTTGTTCATTTAGTATATATTTAGTCAATTTTTCCTTTGGAAACTGTTCATTTCCTACTATGAGGAGTAGTAAAATTTGCTAGTACCTTAACATTTCTCAACTACCTTTTAATTTTAGTCATTAGGATTATTTCAGTGTTAAACTTTGTAGTGTTAAAAGTACTTAATGCTTCTTCTACTTGATTTGTTGACTCAAATGATGTCAATTTACTCTACAAATACCTGAGTTGATCTAATAATTTCTGTGACTCTTCCTTTCTCATCATACTTTTATTACTTGTATTCTTAATATATTAATAAAGCTTATAATACTGTTTGTCACTCCTACCTCCAATTTTTAGTGTTAACACTGTCATTAGATATGTTTAATGTCCCCCCTCAGACCATATGCTGATGGCTCTTTAAATTTTTTTTTAATTTAAAAATGTTTCTAATTCTTTTTCTGCCTCTTTCATGTGGAAAGTTTGGCCATATACCAAACCATGGGCTCACTTTTTTTCTCAAATATTTTTAAAGGATCGTTCCACTGTTTTCTAGCATGAAATGTTGCTGTCAAGAAGTTGGATGGCGGGCTGATTTTCTTTCTTTTGTTAGTGATTTGGACTTATAGTTTACTTATAGAATACTTATAGTGGTTTTTTTTTTCTAATAGACTTAAATTTCAGTAATTTTATTAATATATTTCTCTGTGTTGACTGTTTTAGGTCAGGTTTCCTAGGTACATGGTGTGTCTTTTAAATACATAGATTGAAATTTTCTTTTACTTCTTGACTCTCTTGCTTTGTAGTTTAAAATAATTGTTTTGCTAAATTGCTTTGGTTTAATTATGTAGATGCCCATTTATACATATAAAAGATACCCTTTAGCCATACTCTATACTTATGACTTTCTCTTAAATCCTTTTATTATTGTTCTTTACTCTTTGTCTTTATATTCTTTATCCCCCTCACTGTACTGTCCCATCGAGTCTATTTGCTGTCATGTCCTAATTTAGTCTGTTTCTGGATTTTTTCTTTATTTTCAAATTTATTTGATTGTTTTATCTTTTTTCCTATGCCTGTGTTATTTTTTTCCCCTGTCGTTTGGCCATATCATTTCCGCATTTTCTATTTCTGAAATGTGCAACTCTTTCAAACCTTTGGTCATTTTCTTCGGTATTTGCAATTCATTCCGAAATGTTAGGCTACAGTTTTTATCGGCTTTGCAATGGCAGTTCCTTGGAGAGTGAATTGTTAAAGCAGATCCAAACGAATCATAGGTCTCAACCACACCAAGTTTTTACTGACAACCAGCAAAGGATAGAAGGTAAAAATGGGCATAAGCCAACACAGCATCACCCGCCACTGGAAGCACTCTGAACCATCTGATGGAATTTCTGAAAGACCCTTTTTCGTCACTGACATGTGTTTTGATTTTTGTTGTGATAGACGACTGCTAACTGTGTGTGTGGTAAAACTTTGCACAAAAGAAGCCATCTAGGTTTCATCCTATTCGGTTTTTATATTTCGTCAGTCGTGCAGGTGAAACGGCTGTGAGATTGACTCCCATTCTTTAACAGCTACATTACATGGAATCAACAATTTCAGGGTTTTTTTCTTTTAATAGACAGACTTGATAAATCTGGTTTAAAACATTCTTAGATAAAAACTTCCCTTGCCCTTGTTATCTTCCTGATATTCGATGTCATCAGAATGTTTACAAGAAAGTCTAGTTAATCAATATACAAAAACCAAATCGAGTATACCAGCAACAAATACTGAATATAATTCAATATATATAATTATATATACTTCATAATTACATATACTTTTTATGGTAGTAACAAACTATAATGTATTTGGAATAAAATTAATAAAATGATACATGCTCTAGAGCAATAATTAGGAACCTCTGTTGAAAGACATTAAGAATATAAAACATTTAAAAATATATAAAATATAACTAGGAAAATTCATTATTCAAAACGTATCAATTTTGCACAAATTGATCTATAGATTCTGTGTATTTTCAATCAAAATCCCGAATTCATTCTAAAATTTATATGGTAGAGGTCAAAGACCAAGTATGGCCAAATGCTTCTGAAGACTGAAATTAAGATGGGGAGATTGGGTAAAGACCTATAATAATAGTTTATAAGGTAATGAAGTTATTATAAATAAGACAGTGTGATATTGGCATAGAAATAAGCACAGTGACTTAAAATATAGAAAAAGGAGTTTAGAAACTACATCTAGGAACATCTGGCCTATGTAGAGAGAGCATTGAGACTGTGAGGAAAGAAAGAAACATTACATTAATGGTCCTGAGACAATTGGTTATCTGCATAAGAAAAAAGAAGATGAAGAAATCTGATCTTCATAGCATGTGAAAAAATTAAGGACTTAATTGAGAGACAAAGCTAAAACTTTAATAAGAAAATGTGGGAAAACATATATTTTGAAATTGGGTATTAAAAGTTGATCTCTCTAAAATTAAACTTATAAAGAAAATGAAAAGAAGGTAAGTTGCTGGAGAAATCGGCATTTTAAAAATAGTGCTTTATAAAGTACATATATGTTATGAAAATTCTTTTGTATGAGCCAAATATGATGCTGAAAATATAGTATGGAAAGAGCAACTTAAATAGCTCACGATGGCGTTCCCTTTATGTCCATCATCAGCTAGGTCAGGATCCTGCATCACTTTAAGTTTTCTGAAATGTGAAATGGAAATAGATGTGGAGGGCCCTCACAGATGCATTTAGAGATTGTATGTTCAGGAGAGTAGAATCAAAATGTTTTAGTAGGAGTCATGGGCCCAATCCTTGAAAAAGATGTTGGCTGAGTTTTGTATAGTAAGTAATTGCAACACAATAAGACTCAAAAGCATTTCAGTAAAGTGTGGGTGGCAGAGGAACAGCCTGCTTCAAGAGCTTCATTAGCTTCCTCTCAATGGGAGCTCTCCAGGTTGTTGGGGGGAACCCTATTTACCTTGGTTCAGAGTCAATTTTAACCATCATTGAGGCCCAAGAGTAGGGGTCAGAGTGCAGCACGAAGTCCTTGGAAATATAGTGGGTGGGGTAAAAAGGGATAAAAATGTTTTTCTAAACGCCCAGAAATGGGTCCATATTTTGTTTATCACACGTTTCCAGAACAGTATGTTGTGGTGCCAACTGCTGATGAAATGGTAGGATGAGACTTCGATCTCTAGTTTAGTGTCTTAAAGAAGTTTCTGGTAAATGAGAGCGATGGCATTGGCCCAGTTAAGTGTTATTCTGTTAGACTAACAATATAATTTCTGCATGTAATGTGGCCTCAATACTTTGAAATATTTGGAAGCAAAAGAGAGAGAGAGGAACTAATGAATAACAAATAAACGACAAACAAAACCAAAACATTGTTTCTTATGGTAAACATGATGAAAAAGACACGTTTATCTATAAAGAACACATAGATAATCTCATTTCTTTCTTGAAAATGCCAGTATGCACGATTCTTGTTGGAGAACAGGTTCATGTGCCCTTTGAGGTCACATGGATGATGTTGAGTATCGCTGTTAATGAAACTCGGTGAATTTTCCCTAATTTTTATTTTTGTTTCTAAAAAGCATTCATAAGCTAGTGCCTTTCCCTTTCCTAGATTACGCTGCTTAAAAAAAAGCCTGAGTCAATACTTCATCTGTTTGCTAACCGAGTGAGGCCAAGAATACTAGTCCACTCCTTCTGGTACAGTTCCCTTTACTGTCAGATAATGTTACCTATTGCTGCACAATGCAAGGTTAGTGCACTTTTTAGATTTTAGCATAATCAAAAGAAGCATTTAGAAATGCACTTCTATATTGGCACGTAAATGCAAGAGCAACAAATAACAACTGCCAATAACTCAGCAGATACATGACAACTCCCCACACCACTTGGAAAAAGTTTTCAGTTCCACTTGCCTGTCTTCAAATAAATATGTTTGTTTTATGTCCATATTTTTATTTGACTAAAACTTAGAATCAGAAGCATGAAATGAAGTTAGAAAGTGGAAATTGTATGAACTCAAGGCAAAGATTGTCCGTGATAAATGAAAAAACAAAAAGAATAGAAGAAACAAAAGACCTGCAGAAGAGTTGTAAGCCTTAAAGAAAATGTATTCAATATAAAGGATTGCTTCCAATCCGAGCTAAGTCTGCCATCTCTGTTGACTCTGTTCTTAGGTGCACTTTGTGAACTGACTTCCAAGGATAGCCATCATTCTTGCAATGGTTGTATTTCCAACTTCAGCTTGAAAAGCGTGGAGACTAAGAGGAAGTCAGTGTTAGGTCACTCTTACTTTCGACTCAAGCTTCTTGGATTGTTTGGCACAATGCTTTATATTTCTTGGTCTTTCTTATTGTATTTCAAAACCAGGGCACTTTTTCCTAGCCTTAAAACCAGCATTTAAATAACTACCTCATTTTATTTCTTATCCTAATTAAAAAACAAAAAATGAAAACAAAAAAACCCACACACACTTAAAAATGTCTTTGTTACTCTTCCCTTAAATTTTCCTAGGACTTCTCCTAAAACTGCGATGGCCTTTCTTGGTTTGAGGGTGAAGTCCACCTTTCGGACCAAGGCCTGAAGGCCCTGTTTCTGCTACTGCCTCTTCAGCCTTGTCCAGGACCACTTGTGCCAGGAATCACCCAGTTCCAGAGTTCCAGGATGTTGATGTTTTTTAGTTTCTCAAACTCGTCAAACATTTTCTTACTTTCAAAACCTACACACATCCATTTCCTTGGTACGCTCTTCCCCGTTCTTTCTGTGGCTAATTCCCAGTTCTTCAGGTTTCAGATTAAATGTCGCCTCCTCAAAGCAGTCTTCTCTGACGCCCACCTTCCCCATATCTAAGACAGTCCCCCTGTTATACTCTTGTAAGACCTTGTACTCTTCCTCCTTGGTGTTACTGGCAATTAATAGTTTTATTTCATTTTTTTTATTGCAGTGTGTGTGTGTGTGTGTGTGTGTGTGTGTGTGTGTGTGTTGGTGCAGGTGCATATGTGTGTATTTAATGTCTGTCTACCTCACTTAACTGTATGCTGCAGGAAGGCAGCGTTTTGCTTATTGTTGTATCTTCAACCCTTAACTCAGGGCCTGGAACACAGTAGATTCTGACTCAATAAATATTTACTGACAGAAAATAGAATGAATGAATAAAATTGATCTTTGAATTCTTAGTGTTTAGCACAGAGTCTGGCATCTATAATGGGCTAAAAACAATAGTGCACAACTCAAATGGAGTTAATGAAGAAATGAAATGTAAATCATGTTCTTTATGGGGAAACCATGATTCGTTCATCAAAAGTGGAAACCCTGCTCTCACATACGAGCACAGCACTCCCTTTGTTCATTCATTTGCTTTCATTCCAGTTAACAGAATCTGCTCATCCAAGTAGAGTGGAGAAAAACTACCGGATTGCTTTGTCTGTACAACACCAAAACATCCAAAAGAAAAGCGAGTTCCTGAGACATTCTTCCTTATAGCTTATATACTTGATGTGGGTATCTTAAAAGAACAAATCTCTTTTTAGATGGATATTTGAGTAGACACAACCAGTAGAGGACTTTCCTCCAGGGACTTACTTTAGCTCTTAAACTGTATACATGGTACAAGCAACCTCAAGTGGATTATTATCTATAGAAGTGCAGAATTCCATCTCCCTTTGGCGAATCATTCAAACCCAGAAGTGTGTTTTACACATTCTGACAGAAGTGTCTATAATAACCAATTCTAACCTCCTTTCTTGCCACTTTAGCACCCAAAAGTATAGAAGAGAGTGCATGTTGAGGCTTCTTCTATTTATTATAAAATATCTCTTGGCTTAAAAACTCTTTTGACTCTCAGCAAGAAAAGTAAATAGCAAGAGTTCCCTGGACTCTTACTCCTGAATCACAGACAGCTGAATAAAGATAACTGGACATTAGATGACTGTTTGATGCTAATATCCACACATCTTTTATATAGGTCAACCTAACATTTCCTGTGTAATTTTTATGACAACCACTTGTACCAGCACAAAGAGGGTCTGAATCCTTCTGGGTGAGTAATAGGTGTACCAATTATCCATACTCTGTCACTGAGATCAGAGGCAGTCTTACAACGACTCTTGCAAAGCTGAAGTCCACCCTTGGAGACTGCAGTAAAGAGAGGGAGGAGGGAATGAGTCCTCTTGGCTTTGTGCTGGGCCATGATTAGGGGGCATAGCAGAGCCTTCATTCTAGAAGGGGTTGTGTGTGGAGTTACACATGTGTGGATGGCCTAGTAACCTATGGTGGCCACGTCCCATCCACATCTTGGTAATGAGTGAGTTAGTGCTATAGCTTCTGATACTGCTGAAGGAAATGTTCACTCCTTTGTTTGATTTCAAAGAGCATGAACTTCCTATATGAAAGAATCTGTTTAGCTGTTTTCTCTTTTCATTGGAAGTCCATTTCCTGGCCCTGATGTTGATCAGCTTCTCTTGGTAAAGTCTCTTGTGTTTCGAATGACAACAACAACAACAACAACAACAAAGCTAGATATTGATTTAAGCCAAGAAAAGCAGAGAGCTGAAAACTTTCTTCCTATAGCCTGCCTTCCGACTTCTTCAGCAAGGTCTGCTTCACTCAGGATGTGCTTCTGAGAACTTTACGTTTCTCAAATGCTGCTAAATTGCTCCATGCATTTATTCCTCGAAGCCTCAGTGGAGATAGCACTGACTTTCAGTCTCGTAGCAACTCTTCTCAAGGTAATAGATGAAAGTCATTTCCACTTGAAGTCCCGTCCTTCTAAATGAATCATACAACATGGTTTTTATCTCATTTTTGTTAGAATGACTATGAGAAGATGATCTTCTGATCATGAGGTCAGAGCTAATGGTTGCATCCAGTCACTGGACCCAGCTCCAAGTCTATTGGCTCAAAGATTTCTCAGAGAAGCTTGTCCTTTCAGTGAGCTGTACAGTGGTCACAGTCCTTCCTGCTAAGTGCACATCCTGGGCTTGTCCCAGTCCTTTTCTAAGGACTTACCTTAGACGAGGCCTACACTGGTCATTGACCTGAGGAAGAAATGAACTTTCATCATGTTTAGCAGCTGAAATGTTAGGATTGGAGCCTTGAGCAATCATAGGCTTTTGTTTTTCAGTTCAGGCTTGAGATTTCTTTGGCAGTACAATTGTCTCAGAAAAGTAGCATGCTTCTATCCTGTTTGTTCTTGTCGGTTCTATCTGATTGTAATCACCTCCAGAGTCCTGTCTGAGACACTGCTCTCAAATATGATGTTTTGATTTGCTTCTTTGTTCTGTGGCCTCTCCCTCCTGATTTATTGGTGACTCTCTTGAGGCTATTTGAAACAATAGGCTTAGATGGGAATGTCACACCCTATTGGTGTCACCCTTTACCACCTGAGGTGCGCTGAACAGTGAGTTACTTTGCACAATGAGAAGTCTCACTGGACTTTTCATACTCAGAATCCCTTCTGATTGTATCTCTTGATATTTCATGGCCAGAAGCAGTTGGTGTTTCCAAACCTGCAAGACTCTTTATTTATCTTTGAGATTTCTCATTCTCTTCAGTTTCTGCTTGAGAACCATTCGGTTCTCACCTGAACTCACTTCTTTCTTGTAACACTGTATTAAAGGCGGTCATAGTATCTGCTACACACCACCACTCTCTTTCCCCAGGCAGGAGGTCTGCCTTCCAAGTTGATTCAGAGTGCAGACTCTCTTTAAATACAATGAAACATGCCACTGTTGATTTGAAAAAGCATCCTAATTTATAACCTTGTTTCTAACCATATTGTACTTTTCTTTCAGGATGGCTCAATTAGATGTGTTATGTTGATTTCCTGAGATTTTTGTTTCCATCTGTCAATGTCCTTTAATACAAAAAGAGGCTATGGGGTAACTTTATATTTTGTAAGGTTATTTTTAAAGATGTACAAGGGCAGGTTTGATCTGTGCATCCGGATCACAGCTCTTTATTTCTCACTTGGAGGGACAGAGACCTAAGGGTTCCTGAAAAACAGGCTTTCCTTTCAGGAGAAATTTCCAAGGTATGCCATGAACAAACGCTCTTTCAGTCTTGTTTCTTCCCCCAATGCTGAAGTGCATACAGATGTACTCGAAGAGGGTAGGGAAGAGCAAGTTTTCCCCACAAGGGGATTTCGAGGTGCTGTGAACACCAGAAACAATCAGTGCAGGAGTTTGTCACTGCAGGCTGTCACGTCTCACAGTGGGAGTCATGGGCTGGTCTGCTTGCTAAACTACTGATCTATGACTGAAGCTGTGCTTCCTTTAAAATAAATCTTGTTCTTTCATACCTCATGTGTTTCTCAGCCCCAGGAGCACCTCACGGATGTAGACTCATCTTTTCTTCTTGTAGTGATGTTACTGCCAGATTCTTAGTAATCAGCCTATTTCTGAGGCTGTTGATTCACCTGTTCCCTCTGAATATGAGTTAAATGCTCCAGTTCAATTGGCTTCGTGAGATTACTATAGACTATTTCAGCGGGACTTTAAAAATGAATCTCTGATTCCAAGGTGTAAAGACCTCAGTAGAGAGTAAAGGATTCCTTTGTGTCGGGCAGGCGACAAGTGTCTGTCCAGCCTCCGAAGTCCACATAGATTTGTACCTGATCCCAGGGTGAAAAATCATCTGCTCATCAGCTCACACTGCAAACCTTTTCACCTGTGACACTGCTATCAAGGGACCCACAGGTACCACGTAATCAGTCACTCGTTTCTGTGCAGGCAACATTTCAGTGATTTACTGAAAAAATCATCAGTGAATGAGCTGCGGTGTTTAGACACAGTGAGCTTTTCCCATTGAAAGGATGGTTGAGTTCATTCCTATGGAGACATCGGCATAACATTCTTCTAGCCTTTACAAGGCTATTTAGAAAATTGCAGCTTCGGCAGATTGAACATTCTTCCAGGAGCCCTCAAAGTTGAGACAGCAGCAAACCTGAAGCACTACTATTTGCATGAAAGTGAGTCCCAGGGTCTTCCTGTCAAATGTCATAATGATTTAGACTCCATCTCTTCTAAAGGACACACACACACACACACACACACACACACACACGCACACGCACACGCACACACACACGCACACACACACGGGGAGAACTGAATCAGGAGTTGGTGGGATGCGCCATCCTATTCCTGAGGGCTCAGTGGGTGGCATCTAGTACCTGCTGAAGAGCGAGCATTGTACTGTCGACAGGTAATGATTGCTGGTGAGAAATCACAGGATATCCAGCGAGAAGAGGCTGAGAGAATACACTCTCGCTGGAAGAGTTAAGAGCAAGCTTCTCGTGAGAAAATGTGGGAGACAATTGAAAAGGGACCAGAAGAACGGGAACTGTTAAGACTCCACTTTCTCGTTTCTGAACTGAACTTTTGCTCGCAGCGGGTGAACGCAGGCTCCTTCCCACACTGTGCTCTCCTCCCCTGCCGCTGTGCAGTCTGTTAAGTAAACAGAGACTTTACACACCGAGAAAGGAACATTTCTCTATTTTGGCTATGAGTTGTTATTTTTAAAGCTTTATCCTCCAAACATTTCCCCTATCTTTATTTATTTTTTCATTAGAAAGAAAATGCGCTACTTAAAAAAAAAAAATTCAACTCTAAGACAAGAAAAACTCACCTCTAGTATGCAATTTTGATTAAGGCCAGCTCACCCTTCCGTGTGACACCATCTCATCCCTCTCTTCAGCAAGGTAGCTTTGAAAGTTTTCCCTCTGCCTATGTAAAAGCTTTTGTGCTTTCCATAGTCAAAGAAAAATAGACCATGGCATTTGTCTCCTGGATGTTTCAGGTCCATAAGCCAATCTCCCATGACATCCATATATCTATTTATTAATGTATCTATAGCTAGTAGGTAAATATGGCGCTATGTGCCACACAACATTCTAAGCCCCTTATATAAAGCCTCATTTACCTTTATCTGAGAATATTATGACAATTGCTTCAATAGTGACGTGGGTTAAATCTGGGGATACTGACGATACTTGTAAGATACATTCTTTCTATACCTTTTTTGGGGGGAATGTATCTTATATTGCACCTCTCTTCTTTCTTGCCGGTCTTGCCTCTATTATGAATCTCTTTATTAACAAGACCCATGACTTTCTTCTCTTTACCCTAATGTCTAGCACAAAGTCTGGCGTATCATGAGTCCTCAATAAATCCTTTTGAATGAACTAAAGTGAAGCAAGAAGGGGAGACAAAGAAAACTTTATTGTTGAAATTTTTTCTTCTGGCATAGGTGGTGTCAGTCAATGAGTCCTAAGTCTCCTGTTTGGAAAATAGGAAAATAATAATAACCTTAGAGAACGGTTGTAAGAAGTAAGTAAATTTATCAGAAGGACCTCGCATTTTTCAAGTCAGTGTGTGAAAGACGGTTTATCCCATAAAGGTGTTAAAAAAATGACTGGCAGCCTGGGTGAAATACTAAAACCCTCCTTCACATCTTACATCAAACGAAACCCCAAATGATGCTTGCACAACTCTGGGAATGTACAAAAGCTCATCGAGCTGTGTACTTTAAATGAGCGAATTATATGCTGTGTAATTATATCTCAATAAAGTTGTTGTAAAAAGTAAATCCCCAAAGAGCAAAGCTTTAAACCTAAAACCACAGAATTATACTGGAAGGAAACATAAGATTGTTTTTATACATTATTAGAAGGAGAATGAGCTTTTCAAGCAAGATATATTATTCTAAAGCCATAAATGAAAAGTTTGATAAATTTGATTATGTAATAATGAAATGTTTGCAGAGAAAAATACCAGAAACAAAATCAAAAGAAAAACATAATGACCCATTAGAAAAATACTGAAAGCACACAGGATAAAAGGCTAATTACTTTAGTATATAAAGACCTCAATATAGACCAATACCCAACAGAAAAATATGGGCAAAGGACCAGAGTTGGTCTCTCGAGAAAGAGGTTATTCCAATATATTCTCTTATCAAAAGCCCGTAGGTACAAGTTCTTCGGGAACAATAATTGAACTATTTATCAAAATTAAAAATATGGAGTCCTCTGATAGAGTGATTCTACTTCTAGGAATTTGTTCTATAGCTACCTATACATGTGCCTGAACACAAACGTAAGGATAATCACTGCATGAGATATTTGTAACAGCAAAATACTTGAAATCAAACTAAATGTCAATCAACAAAAATGTGGATAAAGTATAACATTCTGTTTAGTGAAAAACTATGCAGTTGTTAAAAACAGTTGATGAAGAACTCTAAGATATAATAATTAAAAATGAAACAAAACCATGTCTAGACACTGTGTTTAGCATTCATGTTTTAAATTTGTCTATATTTCACAAATATATGTTTGCATATGCCCACAATATTTTAACTTCTTCCTCTCCCCCTTGAACATGTCATGCCCCAAATTCAGCTTGTGAACAAAAAAAATGAGTAAGTTCCTCTCATGTGCAGCGTCTCACTTAATTTCTGCAACAACTCTATGCAAAAGATATTGATACAGTTCTTTCTTTTAAAAATATTACATGTTATGAATTACCTGTCAGGTTATAGATGTTAAGTCCTTGACGCCAAGGTTCTGTTGTACAGGGAAGAAGCCTAAACATCTCATAATGATGTAGGCGTCCTGTATCACCGGACCCTTTCCTTCTTTCCTATATTAACCTACCTCCTTCTAGCACACCGCTCCAGATTCTGCCATGCTCTCTTCCTTCTCATATTTACAGCCCCCTTTCAATGATGCTTCCACACCTATATTTTCTTAAAGCGTCCACTCAAATGCCACCTCCTAAGCAAACCTTACCTGTCATCCTCGGCAGTGTCACTGGTTCCAGCCCAGCTGGAGCCCTGGTCTTCAGAGTTTCTCCTCTACTTCCAAGGCACTTTATACGAGCCTGTTAGACTTGGTTATATTAGTTTAAGGCCGTGACCATATTGAGAGTAGGAGCCCAGGTTTCATTCCCTTAAATACTACAATATCTAGAGTATAGTCGCAGATCGGTAAAGATTCATTAGAAAAAAATTGTTTACCTGAATCTTACTCATTTTTGATTATCCATAGGTCGAAGAACTCTATATGTAACATGACGGATTTGGGGACTGAACACTATATCTCTTCTAGGAATTTGAACTGAAATGTTTTATTAATGGAAAATCAATTTTTGTCTTGCCTTTTAAAATTCTAATGAATTTCATGCTCCGTACAGAGAATGGGGCACGGTTTTTTGTTACAGATTTGGAGCCAGTAGATTTTTATAAATGTGAACTTTAGCATGTCTTCTGGAAGCTTCTCTGTCCTTTACTAGTTTTTTTCTTTCTTTCTTCTCTCTGTTTTTATAGGAACCAAGGGAAATGTGTGGAGGGCATGGTGGAGATCTTTGACATGTTACTAGCTACATCATCTCGGTTCCGTATGATTAATCTCCAGGGAGAGGAGTTTGTGTGCCTCAAATCCATCATTTACTTAATTCTGGTGAGTGGATAACATGGGAGAATTAATGGTGGGTTATGCGCAGAAAAGTTTATTTTCATTTTCAGCCAGATACAAGCTACCTACAGCAAAGGCATAATCATAAACTAAAAGAAACAACTGACAGACATTTAATATAACCTATTGTCATTGTAGCCTGTGGAGGTGGAACTGCACTGGTCAAGTGTAATGAGTGAAAAACTAAAATTAGACATTGAGTCAAATGGCCTTTTTGTTGAAATATTTGCATCCTTTCAGATACTGGCGATGTTTTTCTTAAACTGATAGTGTATATAGACATTATGTCTATTGATAGTTAGCAAGGCGACGAAGTGTCTTGTTAAGAAATGGTGACCAATTCTGAGCTCCAAATCGTAAGAAAAGAGGCTTATTTGAGACAGATCATGTTTTTGGTAAAAACTGATTAGCCAAAAAGTATAATTGGCTCAGAGATACGAAATCCTGGTCCTAAAACTGAGGAAGATGGAACGTGGTAAATTGGTTCAGCCGAAAGAGCAGTTTTCATTTGGTCTATGGTGTCTAATTCAACTGTCCCCTCCTATTTATTTATTTGAGAGAGCTTAGCTGAGAGTGGCATCTTTTTTTTTTTTTTTTTTTTTTTTTGAGGTTGGCTGCTGTATAAAGAGTCACTTCAGGTCACCCAGATGGAAACTATGGCTCAGCCTGAATTAGCACCCTGACTCCTCCCTGCCCCCTCTCAGCACTAAATTGCGTCTGTGGGACCTGAAGCTCAACAACTTAGTGTCAGCTGCTCAGGAGACGCCCCGAACTTTTTATGCCCATCCTGGCCCTAATTCATGCCTCGGACCTCATTCGCACATAGAAATTATCGCGATTTCGAAGACTGATTTAGATTTAGCTTCTTACATTATTAGGTACGGTCTCGAATTCCCAGCAGGTGAACAGCAGTTTGTGTTGGTCACATGCGTAGAGAATAGGCACTTCCTCCTCTTTTCAGATGTTTCGTCTTGTTCCTGATGAATGCCAGTCCCTTCCCACCTCCCCTAACGATTTTCCACTTCTCTTCCCCACCAATGCTTGTAACCTATATCACTTAGTGGTCATCATAGTAATCATTTCACTTATCAACAGATAAATGGAAATCTGTACTATTACACTAGACAAGGACTGAATTACGGAATGAAGTTACACAAAAAATAATGTAATCTACACTAAGGAAGTGATTACGACTCCATTCAAGTTTCTGGTTCTACTCACACGCATTGTGCTTTTCATTTTAGTCATTTGTCCTGTACATTGAAGGGTCCGGACCCCTCAATGGCTCTTTATGGGATGAGAGTTCTGGGAGCAGTGCCACTCGGCTGCACAGTGCCAGGTCCCGAACCTGCTCCTTCTTCAGTGGAGGTCTGGCACACGCTGATGGTTTTCGTGTGGGCAATCTGTTAACTTCAGGGGAAGCGGGCCTATAAGTGCTGGATCTTTTTTCCTCACTTTTACCAGGAAACAATACCCAAGACAGCAAATGAAATTAGCCAGAGTTGTATAATCAACGCAAGTCGATGCTCTGATCTTGGTAACCAAACATCTTTTCTTTAGATTTCTACAGCCCGTTTTTGAATTATTGTTTTATGACTCTTTTTAAAAATATATATTATTAAAAAAAAAAAAAGGCCATACTTTCGCCATCAAAATATTAGATTCACAGACCTAGGTTGTTTTTTTAATCCTAAAAACCTTTCAGCTCTCATAAGAAAGTCCTTTAGTAAAGACTGGCAGCAGATTCTCAAAAACTATTTCCCACTGCAGGATGTAGACCTCTGTCTGACTCCTCCTCACAGTAGCTTAACTTTCCTATTCTGTCCTTTGGCTCTGCTCTTCCTTTATCTGCTGTCCTGCTGAGCTCTTCCTTGCACTTGAAGGGTTTGGGCACTGTTTTTGAAATACGAGGCACCGTATACTGACAGAGTTTACAGTTGACTCTTTCGTGAGATAGCAGTGTGGCCGCTTGTCTTTCTGTCAAGGATGGTGCTGCAGCCCAAGAGCAGTAACAAAACAGAAGCTGTCGCTCAGTCTGTGAAAAAGTGGAATCACTTTTTTCACTCCCAAAGCGAGCCGTGTTTTGCTAAAGCAGATCTGCTGCTCAGCACACCTCCTCGTGTCTCATACGGGTCCTGAAAAACAGAATCAAAGGGGACAGCAGAATGGTATGGTACTAGCCTTTTTAGAGAGGAAAAAAAAAAAGCCATCAGACATGTGAGGGTTACCGTTATCATTGCTCATGAGACAAATTACAAAGTGGCTCTAATTTCGGAATCTCTGACAGAAGCTAAGCTGGAAATAGTTCAGGAAACCTGAGCTAGAAGGTTTCTGATCCCTGGGAAACGAGATCCCAGTGAATGGAAGAACCTTAGGTGTTATGTAGAGCCCTGTCACCAAAGCCTGAGAAGGGTGTGTTTACACTGGCCTTAACTTTGGTGCAGAGGCACAAGGGGAGTGGAAAGGTCGTTGTGAGGACCTGCTAGGAATGTATTTCTGGAAGTCTTGAGAGGGTCTCCCAAATGCTGTTTGGGAGTGGGAGATATTCGTCATATGATTTCTGCCCATTTAGAATAGTTTATTACTTTGCTTGCAAAAGCCTAGAATCATCCATAAGACAAGCTCTCTGTTTGTTTTTCCACTCCCCACCAAAGGAGAGAGGCGTTCCTGGTTAATCCAAAAATGCCTTAGCAAAAGTCAATGCCAGCTTCCAGGCATTCTGAGAACTAGCTGGATAGAGCTCAACAGCAGGGCAAACGAGAACAGAGCAGATGAGCTCACTGCAAAAGGCTGTGAGGAGAAGCAGTGGGAGAGAAGAATAGAGCTACAGGAAGGGGGTTCTGTGCCTGTTTACAGTATTCCTGCTACCCAGTGTGACTTCGATTCTTCTTTTATAAACCCAATATATTTAACTCTTCCAGGCTCCTCTCTGATCTCTTCTCATTCAGGAAATCTTGCCACCCCCCAAGTCCATAATGAGCTTTCCTTCTCTAGGCTATTTTAATTCTTAAAGCCAGTACCGTATAATCCAGCATTCAGTCAGTTGGTTGCCTGATTTCATTCATTTGTTCAATAATTTCATTCGTTTCTCCAATAATTCATCACTATTGAATTCCTACTACAAACTTTATGCCAAATATACAAAAATGAATGACAGGTTTTTTTTCTTTTGTTTGTTTGTTTGTTTGTTTGTTTGAGTTTAACCTGGATTGAATATGCGTGTGTCTCCCAATTTCCCTATAAACCATTAATGCTTCCTTTTTTGTCTTCCTCACAGCCTTTGGTCTGTGAACTGTCAATAACTTTTACACCATTCAGTCATTTAATAGATGCTTATTTGCTGCGTATGACCAGGAAGACCTGGAAAGTCCTCATGTTCCCCAAACGCATTGTTCTTTTCAGTGTATTGTGGATCTAGATAATATCAACTATTAAATAGAAAAAAAAAAAAAAACTATGCCTGTTTCCTTGGGTTACCGTGAGCTAAAGGGGAAATTGTGTTTAAAGTATCTACTGCAGTTCTTGGAACAAAGGCCCTCAGTCAGTGACAGCTGTCATCATCCTTCATCATCACTCATGTCTGGCTTACACGGAGTTGGTTCATGCCTTTTTTTTCAATATAATGAAGTACTTTTAGTTTAGAGGCCTCCCACTAGGCTTACAAATATGCGGGGACTGCAGGGTAATAAAAAAAAAAAAAGAAAGATTGTGACTGTTCCCCCCTGAGACTTTGTCATCGTGCATTGATTTTATATTGAGAGAAATTTTAGAGCAAGATTTATCTCATGGCTAATAATTGCCTGTCGTTTGAACCTTAATATTGGCCAACCTCAGTGAAAACTGCCGTGAGCCTTTGACATCCTGTGTGCTCATTCACCACCCTGCTGCTGCTTCTCATCACCATCCATCCCCCATAGGCGACCCTCGGAACTGCCTCAGAATCCACTGCCATTTAGAACACTACCCTTTGGGTGAGTGTTTTCCAAGACTCAGAAAAATTCACAAGTCAAAGCTGAAGGTGTATAAATCTACAATCCTTCATAAATCTGCAGTTCGGCCTTCAAATTCAATTTTAATACTTATTTCTACTCCTTTTCTGAACCACTTCCTGAAACATTTCTTCATGTTCCCGAGTAATTCTGAAGAGCCTTACACACTTGGCTCCCTAGAGAGCCTGCCAGACCCTGACTCAGCATCTGTTTTCTGTTTAACAATGGACCCTCTTTCCTCTCTCGACTCACAAACTACCTCCAATCACCTGACGCCTCCTGCACCCGGCGTTCCCTTGAGCAGATCCATTCGTTGCTCCTGAAACATCTCATGTTGTAGAACTGCCATACCCTTGATTTCCTGTTCATCCCAAGCTGATTTGCAGACAGCACTCTTTCAACGAATGGAATAATAACAAGCTCAAACCCATAAGCTAACACGTTGAAGGAAAACAGGATCCCAGAAAGAACTATGGCAACAGGTCTAACATGTGTACCTGGTGTTTGCTCAGAGGGATAAGGGCACGGAATGGCAAACAGGAGCATCTACATTAAGCATAAACATAAAGACAGGGGCTGTTGTCTGTCCTCTTGTTCTGCGATGTTCATATGCGTATCTTGCCGACTTGCTGACTTGACAAAACATGTAATGCGGACGCTGATGACATCCACTTCACATGCATCCTCAGAGGCACACTCTGGTCAGAGAAGCATTTCTTTCGTGATGAATTATAAAAACTCTCATCACAAAGGATATTTCCTCTTTCAGAGCCGAATTCTTTGCGCGTTCTTCTGTTAATTATTAGACCTTTCTTAGAGCATTTGTATTTTAAAGCTTAGAAATAAGATGAGCTTCAGAGTCCCTATATTTAGATCAAAGAATCGTAAAAATCCATGTATTTGGATAAAGGACATCATTAAACATATTGACCTTGAACGTTGAGGATTATTAATTCTCAGCAGCGGAGGTTTCTTATAGGCACAGGCTTGGAAATCACAAAATGGCACGTTTGTCAGGTGTGCCACTGCTGTGCAGTGAAGATTTAATTATTTAGTCTTTGAGCTCTTTATGATGCCAAGCTTCTCTCTAGGGAGCCTCCTTATTATAATTATTTTGAGATAAATGGCATTTCAATGGTTATTAAGTGGTCATCATCTTCTATGCTGTGTGGTGGAATTCTGTAGGGCAGTCACTTATCTCTAGGAGCTTTTCCCTGCTATAGCTTTGGTGTGACCAGACAAAGTTTCATGGGATCTGTTAATTTCTGAAAATTTGAATGTGGCTTTGTCATCAGAGTGGCCTGGCATTCAAAAGAGGCACCTCTGCCATTGACTTAGTGGGAGACAGCCTCTGATAGGCTACTTCCCAGAGCCTCGTGTAAAATGGAAATAATGACAGAATTGTTATGACTATTGAAAAAATGACCATATAGTATCTGGCACATGATAATGCGCCTGACGGTTAGTTTGCTTTCTCCCTGCTCTCCAAATGCAAACCCCTGGCTTTCATCTCCGTAAAAGAATTCCTATGATCTTCTTAGCAATAATAAATTTCTGCCTGGAAATTCTGAGATGAGACTTCACATCTCCCATTTGGGGTTCAAACAACAACAACAACAACAACAACAACAACAAACGCATTTTCATAACAAGGATGTCCTTCTTGTGAAGGGACTAGTCTCAGGCCCCAGATGGGAGTTGGGGGCATTCTGCATTGTGTTACAGAAGCCTCTTGGAGCATCTCAGGAACCAGGGAAATCGACCCAGTGCCTGTAGCCTGGGGAAGACCTGAGTGGTCCTAATGTGAATTCTTCAGAGGGTCAAAGGCAGCAGCCTCTGGGAAAGTAGAAATTCTTGCAACATTCTGGATCTTAGGAGCAGTTTTCCATTCCTGCTGAGAACCTCAGGGCGAGAAGCGTTTGTTTATCATTTTGTGCTCTCAAGAGCACCTACGGAGAGGAACTCATCTCCTAGGTCCTCGATTCAACAACCATGTTGGTCTGCCTTCTCTAGGGTCTAGAAATTATGTAAATAGGTATTCTTAAGTTTGAATGATATTCAGATCCATTAAAAAAAGGAAAAATATGCCACAGACTCCCCTAGGGCTGACTTAAAATGTTCTTTGTATAATAATACATTTACATGTATTATGATGCTGCTTGAATAAAAGGACAATCGATTATAAACTCCATGTTTACAGCTCTTATAGAAACATAAAACCAAAACAAATTCACTAATTAAATACGAACTCAAAAGCAAACTGACGACAATGTTTTGGCAGAAACTGGGCTGCTGTTTGCACCATGCCCGGGGCGCACCATTAGTGGCTGGTTTACCAGGTGCTCTTGGGATGACTCGTTTCCCCACCACTTGCCAGGCTCCAGAACAATCGCAAAACCTTTATTGGCGCAGCATGCTGTGACGTCACTGGCTTTGGCAAGAGCACGTCATTTATGTATTTCATTTACTCCTGTGCTATATTTACTCATCTGAAATAGTTACGCTAGAACTATTAAATTTGAAGGCAAGCTCAACAACAACAAAAACAATCTAATTGAAAAATGGGCAGAGGACCTGAACAGACACACTTCTCCCAAGAAGACAAAGAAATGGCCTACGAGCATATAAAAAGATGCTCAATTTCACTAGCTAGTAGGGAAATGCAAATCAAAAGCACAATGAGATACCACCTCACACCTGTTGGAATGGCTGTTATCAACAAGACAAATCATAAGAAGTGTTGGAGAAGCTGTGGAGAAAAAGGAACCCTCATACACTGCTGGTGGGACTGCAAATTGGTCCAGCCACTATGGAAAACAGTATGGAGGTTCCTCAAAAAGACTAAGAATAGAATTACCATATGACCCAGCAATCCTTCTTCTGGGCTTTTACCCCCAGAACTTGAAAACATTTATTCACAAGGACAGGTGAACCCTGACATTCACAGCAGCATTATTCACGGTGGCCAAGACATGGAAACAAAAGGAGTGTCCTTCGAAAGGAGATCGAATAAAACAGAGGTGGTACATATACACAACGGAATATTCCCAGCTATAAGAAGAGATGAAGTACTGCCATTTGTGACATGGGTGGATCTTGAGATTGTCATACTAAGTGAAATAAGTCAGACAGAGAAAGTTGAGAACCAGATGATTTCACTAATATGTGGGCTATAAAACTGAGAGCAACAAACAAGCATGAAAAATGAACAGAAACTCATGGACACAGACAGCAGGGTTACCAGTGGGCAGGGGGAGAGAGAGAAGAAAGACAGGGAAGAAAGGGGCCAAATATATGGTGACAGAAGGAAACTTAACTTTAGGTGGTGAACACACAATGCAGTATACATGTGACGTATTATTGAATTATACACTTGAGACCTATGTGATTTTATTAACCGATAGCAACCCAATAATTTTAATAAAAAATATCATAAACAGGAAAAAAACTCGAAGGCAATCAGAAGCATGGGTGGGACGTGTTAATTAGGAAACTAGCAAAAGTTTTACGAATATCTAGATGAGTGTGTCTCAGCGCTCCACACATTTCAGTCATCTGGGGGTCTTAGAAAAAATCCCCACATGGGGACCCGCCTCAAGACTCCGACATAATATGCTAGAGCAGGGCCTGGACATTGGTATCTGTTTAAAGCTTCCACTGAGACTCAGCTCTCACCAGGATTGCAAACCATTGATTTGACTGATGCAGAGCAGCATTCTGATATTAATGCCTTAATGATATTTTTAGAATATCATTAGTATGAAAACACAAAGATGTTAAGTTCTGAAAGACAATTTCAGGGCCTTTGCAAATCCGTCTTCAAATCTTAGGAGTATGCAGAATCTAGTTTGAAAACAATTGGAGTAGATGATGAAATTTCAACTAAGTCAAATAGTTCTCTAGTATATCATAAAACTAAGCATTCTGTAAACTATGAGGGAGCATTTGCTCATGCTTAGAACTGTGCCTGGTGCTGAAGGCTAACACATCAGTAAGTAAGATTCGCTTCTGTCACATTCTGAGTTGGGCAGGGGGCACAGACAATGAACTAATTGCTTCGATATCGTGAGATAAGGTCTGTGATAAAGGCAAGCACCGAGTGCTTCAGAGATGCTACAACGGGGTCCTTATATGAGGATGGCTTCAGCTGAGTCTCGAGGTTGAGTAGGACTTAGCTGAAGTGAGAAGACAGGCAAGGGGGAAAGTTCTGGCTTCACCATTAAACTAATAGCAAGAGTCTTGTTGAGTCACTGGACCTCTCTTAACTAGTTTCCTCAGTAGAAATTATTATGTTAACTGGATAGGTTTGTTATGACATAATGGGATAGCTTTTAAAAAGCTAATATCGTTATTACTATTATGACCTTTTAAAAAATTTTTTTAAGGGAAAATACTTATATCCAACAAGGTTTTGGTGTCAAGGTCTCCCTGCTCTAACCAAAACACTAGAACTACACTCAGGCCCTATACTTAGAAGGGCCTTAGATGCACTCCCTGGCCTCCTGGCTGGTATATGGAACTATAGTCTGAAAGCGTGTTGACTTTTGAACCAAAGAAAACAATGGGAAAACAACAAAGTCTTGCCAATTTTTTGAGCTCAGAAGTGAAATAAAGCATTGTTTTGCAATGGGTTTTTCTTTCCTCACGGATACTTATTGAACAAGTAAAAGCCATAATAGAATATGTATGGTTTCTGGAAACATTTAGGGGAACATAGAGTGTCCTGTAACATTTTGAGTTCAAGCCAAACATCCCTGCACTTAGATCAAAGAGTCACTCGTGGCCCCATGACCAAGTTCAAGGGCTTCTTTTGGATTGAAAGAAAGATGGAAAAACGAGCTCCCTGCTCGGACTTCCATCTTTGCCTCTCCCTCCCATGGTGTCGTTGACCATTGCATCATCCTCAGCCTCCTTTGACTTTTTCCCAGAGGGCATAGGGTGACTTTCGTATCTTGAGATAAACTGAGGTCACCTCAGCTCTATTTTCTCAGAGTGTTTACTTTATTTCTACTTGTTAGGTTTTATTTTTCTTCTGGTATATACAAAAGGCAGCAATACCCCCACCAAACTGAGTCATATCCATGGCTTTAGAAGGGAGCTACTATGAGCTTAACTACCATTTTTTGAGGATTTACTACTTTCCAGGCATTGTGTTAAGTGCTGAAAGTGCAAAGTTGCCTCGAGTGGCCTTAATATGAAATGGGAGATGGTCGCACCTACGTTGGGGTTTGCATTGTGCAGAGTGTATGGACTGTCCCCTGGGGCCTAGGCCCTGCTCCAG
Source organism: Eonycteris spelaea (assembly GCA_003508835.1). Classification (NCBI taxonomy): domain Eukaryota; kingdom Metazoa; phylum Chordata; class Mammalia; order Chiroptera; family Pteropodidae; genus Eonycteris; species Eonycteris spelaea. Next base: position 1,434,746 of record PUFA01000260.1, read on the forward strand.
TAGGTGGTTGGACGCAGTGGTTGGACCAATAGAGGTAATCGTTGTAGTGATTAGGAAGGCAGTGCTTACCTCAGGGACTTCATGATCTAAAGATAAAGACAGATATAAAACGACAACTATTCTTTTAAAAAAGAAAGTTGTGATTACAAAATATAATAGGTTCAATTTACATCCATGAAGAATAAAATATGTATTTGTTTGTTTGTTTGTTTAGGTGAGGCAACCCTTGGTTGACCTCACAGATTGCAAAGAACTTGTCAGCTTACAATCCTTTATTTGTATGTATTTTTAAAATTTTTTATGTCTACAGCACCTGGTCTTCCTAGATGGTCTGCCATCCAAGTACTAACCATGCCGACCCTGCTTAGCTTCTGAGATCAGAAGGGATTGGGCTTGTTCAGGGTGGTATGGCCATAGACTAAAATATGTATTATTAAGGGAATAACAACAACCCAAAGTTAACCAGTTATGTGGACATTTCGATGTACCATATTGCAATACAGTACAAGGGACGCTAATTCCAAGTTTAAACCTCCTTTCTGCTACTTCTGAGTTGTGTGACTTTGAACATGTTGCGTAAGCCTTTTCTCCTCTATTTCTTGGCCCATAAAATAGAGAACATAATAGTGCCTACCTTTGAGTATGAGTTAACTCTTAGAATAATCAATGCCTACTTAAGACTGATATTCAATTCGTGTTAGGTATTAATTTTTTCTTTTCATACTATGTGTATATATATTCATATTTATGTTTATGCCTTTTAATTAAGATTATACATATGTACTTTCTTTAAAAATAAGATTTTAAGTGGCTGCATAATTATTCATGAGGACATAACATCATGTATATGCCTTTCACCCACTTTTGATGTTTACTTTGGATATGTTTTTAGAAGTGGATTCACTGGGTGAAAGGGTATAAATATCTTTAAGGCTCTTGATACATATTGCCTGCTCCAGAAAGCTTTCTTTATCAAATTACACTTTCATATAAATGTAACCTTATCATGTAACCTTATTATGCAAAGTGGAAAGCAGAGGTGGGAGCATCCTGCTGGCGAATTGGAGAGAGAAAACAGCTTCTTCCCACCCGGCTCTTGCCCTCAGCTGTGAAAGACCCAGTTACGAATTTCTACACAGGCTGTATTATAAACATCATATTATAAACATCCCAAGCTCACCTCTCTTGAAGCAAGTTATCATCTGAGAATTTTATTTTATTTTATTACCCGATTAGGTGCTCGTTAAATTCATTTTAGATTTTATGACTGGTATGGACAGCATGCTGGTGAGCTGCTCTGATTCCAAGCCGTGAGGTGCACAAAGGGTTGGCATTTTATGTCTCACCTTCCGCCTTTGGTCTCTTTGCCACTAGTCTTTTAAAGGTGATATTTACAAAAAAAAAAAAAAAAAAAAAAAAGCCAGATGAGAGGTCGACTGGCTAGGAGGGTCCCTCCCTTTAGAAGCTCATCTAGGAAAAGACAACGTGGCTCCTCCAATGATTTCCTTTGCTCTAAGTTGTATGATTGACATCGCTTTTCCTAGTTCATGATGAGCTAGGAGGAAGCAGCTTACCGTGTGCCCCTAGCACCATGTGCCCCTAGCACCAGCTAGAACAGTAGTCAGCACCGAGCATGGCTGAGCATGACTGTCAGGAGGGAACCAGCAGGAGCGATTTGCTTATTCCTTAACATTTGTACTGACAACGGTAATGAATTAAATGCCTCTTCTCCTGGTATAACAAATAGTACTCTTTGAATGAGATCACATGTTTACTTCGGTGAAAGCCAAACACTCAGTGCCTTCCAGTAAAATCTTACTGTTGTGCTTTCTCTGCATTCCAATTTACAAGTCCTCTGGGGACAACGTACTGCCAGTCTTCGTAGAGCCTGTCAGTCTCCTTTTATACTTAGACATGTAGCCCAGGTTGTCAATGACATGTCAGAGGTCTTCCCAGCTAAGATAATTAGTCTCAGAAGGTTTAGTAACAAATTTGTTAGCTCTTATTTCCTCCCGAAATGACAAGCCTTGAAGAGTTTCAGAAATGTGAATAGCTTTCAGGGCTGCTAGAAATATTATGAAAATAGTAATAATTACTATCCCTACAGCAAACTCCTTGTTCTTTGGAATGTCTGTTCGCCAAAGGCCTTTGCCTCTCCTCAGTCCGGGCATTGACAAAGCTCATGAAATAATGGGAGTGAGAGGGACTTTGATTTTGTATTTTTTTAATAGCATTTTCCTTTATCAGATTAGGAGAGTCATACACGCCCAAAGCAGAGAACTTGGAAAATACTGGAAAACCATCAAAAAAATAATAATAATAATGTCCCAAGGAATCATAGTTTCACCACATGAAAGTAATCACTGTTAATATTTTGGTGAAAGTTCTTAATTAAAGAATCTTCTAGAAGATGCCCGTGTACGCCAGCACTTTGCTCCATTCCATCTTGTGCTCTGTTTTGAAAAGCTGATTGCTGCTAACTCATTCCAGGAAAATTATTTGTTTTCTCAAATATCTCAGGAGGCGAGTCCATTGGCAGTCATTTCTAGTTTCTCAAAAACCTTGAAGTTAGGAAATTCTTTGTGTCGCGTTGAAGCCCTGGGCCAGGAGTGAGGTGTATTTGGGTTCTAGTTCTAGCTCTGCCACTTATTTACAGATGACAAGGTGACCTCGGCAAGTCCAGCCAGCTGCCCTGCCTGAAACCCCTCCCAGCTCGACTGTCCCCTAGCCTGGGTTCCTAAACTCTCTGAGCCTCTGTTTCCCAATGATTGAAATATTTAGAGTGGATCAACAGGAGTGTTTTGTGGTTTTTTTTTTTTACATTAAAATTTTTAAATTTAATTTATTTATTAATAGACTGTTTTCTAAGAGCACTTTTAGGTTCATAGCAAAACTTAGTGAAAAGTGCATAGGCCTCCCCCACCATCGAAATCCTGCCCCAGAATGGTACATTTGTTACACTTGATGAACATACACATACAAACTATTATCCAGAGTCCATACCTTACATCACAGGTCACTCTGGCATACATTCTGTGGGTTTTGACAAATGTATAATGACATGTATCCCTATGATAGTAACATACAGAGTTGTTTCACTGCCTTAAAAGTCCTCTGTGCTCTGCTCATGCATCCCTCCTTCACCTCTGACCCCTGAAAACCACCAATCTTTTCAATGTCTCCATAGTCTTGCCTTTTCCAGAATGTCATATAGATGGAATCTTACAGTATATAGTTTTTCCAGACCGGCTTCTTTCACTTAGTAATATGCATTTAAGATTTCTCCATGTCTTTTGATGGCTTGATGGCTCATTTCTTTTTAATGCTGAATGATATTCCCTTGTCTGTATGTAGCACTGTTTATACATTCACCTGCCGTAGGACATCTTGGTTGCTTCCAAGTTTTAGCAATTATGAATAATGGTGCTATAAACATTCATGTGAGGTTTTTGGATGGATGTAAATTTTCAACTCATTTGGTTAAATCCCAAGGAGCATGATTGCTGGATCATATGGTAAAGTATGGTTAGTTTTTGTAAGAATCTGCCAAATTATCTTCTAAAGTAGCTGGACCATTTTTCCTTCCTGCAAGCAGGAAATGAGAGTTCCTGTTTCTCTATGTCCCCAACAGCATTTGGTGGTGTCAATGTTCCAGATTTTGCCATTCTAATAGGTATGTAATGGTACCTCATGGTGGTTCATTTTGCGATTTCTTAATGACGTATGATGTGGAACATCTGCTCGTGTGCTTATTTGCCATTTATATCTTTATTCTTTGGTGAGGTATCTATTCAGGTCTTTTGCCATTTTTTTAATTGGGTTGTTCATTTTCTTCTTGTTGACTTGCAAAAAGTTCTATGTATAGTTTGCATAAGAGTTCTTTATCAGATATGTCTTTTTGCAAATATTTTTGTCCCAGACCGTGGCTTATCTTCTCACTATCTTCAAATAACTGGTTTCAAACCTTCTTTTGCTGAAGCCTTGTGTTCCAGAAGGAGCTTCTGGGTCACCAGATTGGGGACATGGACTAGAGGGGGAGAGGCCAAGTGAGCAGGGCTCAGGCTTCTCCTTGTCCCCATTTCTCCTACTCTAATCAGAGAAGTTTGATATAAACTTTACACAGTTTATTGGTGAGGGTTTCACATGAGGGTCCCTTCCTTTTTTAAAGGGTTTGGATTCTCAAAATGGATTGAAAACCACTGAACTAGATGAACTTAAGGCCCCTTTTAATTCTATAATTCTGGAATTCTGTATTTCCAATTGGTGATAGAACAAAACCTTCTCTCCTTAAACAAAAATGAGACAAAACTGTCACAGTCGTGTGATATTTTTTCAATACAGTTTTCATCCACCATAGTTTTTAGTTGAAATGACAGAGCTGGTATACCTAAAGAAGATTTGTGCAATCTACATGCCCACCTTATCTCCCCGAGATGGTAATTTTTGACACTAATTACCTTTTTCAAAATAACCAGAGAGAATTATCCACCATTTCAATTCTGTATTTAGGAAAAAGAGGGAAAGTATATCTGAGACTTTGTAGCTCTGGAGGTAAACACACAAATCAGGATCAAGAAGGTGTGACCTTCGTTATTAGCAAGCAGTGCCGAATATCACAGGAAATTTAAGCAGGGCTGTCCCGTTCAGGATGACATGAACATGTGTGGTTAGGCCAACTATATATTCTTAGGTAGTGTGTCATTTTTTTCTGGATTCGATGTTAAACCAGATGAATGTTTAAAAATGATTCGTAAACATTTATATTTGTACTAACACTGTTTATTGATTTGGCAGAGGATGGAGGAATGACTTTCTTGTTATTTTATTCATATATTGCCTATTCCACAGAGGATTCGAAATGGCTTACTAAATTTTATGTGATGCAAAAGGAGTAAACCAGTAATTGACAAAATCTGTAAAGTAGGAAAATAATGTGAGTAAAATAATAAACCCAAGAGTCAGATTAGCACACAGAAGTACATCTGTATGGTTTCTAGGAGTGGGCCACAGACTTGGCTCTAAATTTGCTTTGCTTGGCCAAAGTAAAGAGAAAAACACATTTTGTTATTAGGTTCACAGGCTTTTAATAAAAATAAAATAAAATAAGGCAGTTGTTCAACATAAAAACTTTTTTCAGGGAAATCTCCATGAAGGCAATCTCTCACAACCAGGACTTGATAAAGACTGAGTAACTGAAAATTTTAAGTTTTTATCCACTGGTAAGAAATCAGAGTGCAAATATTTTGGGTTGCCAGTTAGGGGAGGATCCATAGATTTTGATGATCAGCTGGACAGTGTTTAGGGCTGAAGGCTGCCTATGAAAATTGTTAACTCTATGTGGTATCTGATAGGATGAGCTCAAGCCTTTATTATTACGCCAACAAATGTGAAGGTCAAGGCCTGGGCTGAGGCACTGTAGGCAGAAGGATAGATGTATAATGTGAAGTCGGGGTATTAAAATGCTATTGATGTTCTAGATCAGAAGTCTAATCTCCAATCTGTCTATTCTGGATCATTTTCCTCCCTAAGCATCTGGTCCAGATGTTCAGGTGTATTCTTCTCACTGCTGGCATGTAATAAATTATCCAAAAATTTAAGAGCTAAAAAGAAAAAAAAAAGGTTTGGATTCTATTGGTCATGAACTGGGATGGGGAACAGAGCGAATGGCTTGTCTCTTCTCCACAATGTCTGGGGCCTCAGACAGGGAGACTCATCAATTAGGGGTAATTTGATAGTCGTGGGCTGGATTCATCTTGAGATCTCTTTATGCACATGCTGGCAATTGATGCTGACTGTTGGCAGGGGCATCAGCTGGATCTGTCAACTGGGATGCTTATCTGTGGTTTTTCCACACAGCCTGGGCTTTGACATATCCTAGTACACTCTACCTCTCAGAAGGTGGTCAGGGCTCCAGAAGCAAGTGCCCCAGCTAATAAGGCAGAAGCTACATGGCCTCGTATGACAGCCCCTTAGAAACCATGCAGCCTCATTTCCAGCTTTTTTTTTTTTTTAAATAAGCAAATCATGGGTCCACCCAGACTCAAGGGAAGAGCGTAGGGTGCACACTCCATGGAGGAATACCAAAATCATGTTATAAAGAAGCATGTTGGATGGGAGAGCTTACTGTGGTCATCTCAGAAAAATACCATCTGCCCCAAAGTGTAAGAACTGCTTCCTGCTCTGTGTTGTTGCTCTCTTGTCCTTAAAATGCCAGGCAAGAAAAGGTGAGGTCCAGGGAAATGAATTCATCCAGGCTGTTTTGGTCGGCCTTTTCTGGGAAAACAAATGCAACCTTCCAGACCTCCCGAGACCAGCTCACTGGGACTAGGAGTCCCGCATGGGTAGTAGATGGGCTGTACACTTGCCATCAAATGTCTCTTTAGAATATCTTCTTCTTGACCTCAGAACCCGGCTGATTGACAGTTTAAGGGATAGGAAAATCAAAACCCTGGCTGTTTCTTAATATGTTACAGATGTGCCTAACAAAAATAAGACTCCTAAGCAAAATATGGATTCATAATAGCTTTATCCTAAAAGGTATAATAAGACTAAGATACTATCTATTTAAATTAAAAAACACAATTTCATATGTAAAAGTGAGAGACTGGCTGCCATTTAAATTATTCTTTTTAAAAAGCACACATTTAAAATTTCTTCTCAAGTCAGTTGAATTGGTTCATCAGTTTCACGATCTGAAATCATCATTAAGAGATTTGTCCTTTGAGTCAGCTTGAATGTATTGACATAATGAGTATTTCTCTTCTAGAACACCCAGTAGATTTCACTAAAAATTATACTAAATTGATAAATGTCACTGGATCATTAGCATATGATTTCATAGTCATCTGTGCCAAGAAGACACTCGTGGGTATCTAGGGATGCCAGATGAACAGAACCACCATGCTCCCATGTTGGGTTCTGGCAAAAACACGTGTTTTCACTGTGATCCCTTTGGCTTTGAGACCACTTGGAAAAGTACTTGGATGAGTTTGTGATCTTACAGATACTACTGAACAGTAAACGTCATTCAAGGATTGGGTTATGGACAGGTTCTTCATTTTCCAGGTAAATAATCAACACATCAGTAAAAGAATGGAAGTTTCCTACCTATGGACAAATATTGCTCTAAGCAATACTCTTTATGTTCAATTTGTGAAATGAGAGGTCACTTCCTGCCTGGTACAGAGCAAGCTCTTTGAAATCCTCAGTGATATGGGAGCTGTATCTTTGAATCATAACTAACTAAACATTCTAACATCCCGGACTTGCCCCTTGGTCCTTCAACTTATCAGTCTCTATGAAGTGTGTTAGCATTTAGAATGAATGGTTAGCATGACAAGGGATAATGAGGTGGTTCTAGAATCTAGATTGTCGTTTCTATAATAAAATGTGGAAATATTGGCATCTGAAAAAGGAAATAACTTCTAAGTAGACTATGCAATCTCAGGCCTTAAAAATGTGGAAAATGGCAACAAAAGGAGGCATGCAAAACATTCCTGTAGCTTTATCTCTTCTTATACAAATTTATTCATTTATTCAATCAGTAAACCATAAAATGTTTCTCATCTTGCATTAAAGTAAGACAAGTTCTATAACAAGCTCCAAAATGTATAACATGTAGAGGTTTATTTCTTGTTTACTTTGCAATGCTGGGTGCATGAACAGGTTAATGACACAGCCTCTTCCATGTGGTCATTCAGGGTCTCAGGCTAATGGAGGCTCTGCAGAATGGGTGGCTTCCAAGGTCTTCCTAAGCAGTATCTCCATTTAACCAGCCAGAAAGAAAGGGGGAAAAAGCATGCAAGTGAACACATGGGGTGAGGAAATGCATGAAGAAGGCATCCTCCAAATCTTTTTGCATCATGACAAGGTACTTTTCACAGAAAGAAGATTACATTCCATGTTTTCAAGATTTTACATTTTAGTGGCCACAGTATAGAGAGACCACTGTAATCATGAGATTCTTAGTTCTAGCTGCACATCAGATTCATCCTTGGGAGATTTCGGAAACAGTATCAGATCTCCACCCTTAACTGCCAGTCAATGGGTTTAGGAGGAACTCCATGGGAGGTTCTGAGAGACTCTCACATTTGAGAACCATCAACCTTGGAGAAAAATATCTTAGAATTGCCAGTAAATAATACCAGGCTAATAAAACATGCAAATCCCTTCGAATATCCAGAAGGAAAGTAGAAATATCACAGTTTATCTATACGCATAGTTTTTTAAAGAAAATCAATGCAATTTCATAACTCACACAAAGAAAAAATTAGTATTAAACTAATTTAAAATAAAGTGATATGTATTTAAATGTCCAAGCTTGACTACAGTAGAAAACATATAATAAAGTAGTAAAATGCTTGCATGCATTGATGATAAATGTTTGGGTATAAGATGATGATCAGAAGCTTTTCTGTACAGCGAATACAGGCATATGAGAAAGCCGAAGAAGAGATGATTTCCTGAATAAGAAAACTAAAAACTAACCAAGATCTATTTACATATGATAATAGAGAAATAAATTTGATTCAGTAATAACACGTCAAGAAAAAAACAGACTGTCAAGGAAAAATATAAATAAATAAATAAAGATAAGTTTGTAAATGATCTGGGCTTTATTCTCTGTATTGTCAAATCAATTCTCTTTGTTATAATATAGGATGACGAAGTGCCAAAGTATACAGAAACAATGTAGCCCCGCTTGAAGAATTTGTCCTCAGGCACGTGGCAAACCATGGGCCTCCGCAGTCCTCACTTCCCTAGTTCGATGCCCGGCAATCCTGGCTGGGCTAGTACTTCCTTCCAGGCATGGCCAGGTGCGCACGTGCATTGCGGTGTTCATGCCCGCGTTCCTCCAACTTCCGAAAGACTTCATGGCTTGGAAAAGGGATGAGGGGTGGAGAGGGGGTTCTTGTAGAATGGAGAGCAAAAAGGAAGAAGGATGTGAGTATCCAAGCAGAATGAGAAAAGGGGAGACAGAGAGAGAGAGACATCGAGAGAGACAGAGAGAGAGAGAGCGCATGCGCAGAAATCGAGTCAGTGAGAGCAAGACAGTGAGAGAGATAGACTTGAGATCTCTTCTTTTTGGGGGTGCCCCCGTGGTCTCAGACTCTTCCTACAGTTCCCGATGTTGGCTGCAAGAATACGCAGAAGCTCAGATCTGTCAACACATCAAGACTGGCTAATAACATGCAGATTGTTTTTTTCCATCTTTGGGATTTGGAGCAGCCTTGAGAGTGGCAAAAGCCTGCTTGTCACAAGAATGTTTCTGAAGCCATCCTCGGTGTCTGATCACTGGCTCCACGCTGCTGGGAACAGTGGTCCAGCAGTCCCAGGGGCCACAGACCACCTGGGATGTGGAAATTACCGGCAGCCCTGTGTTGCTCTTGCCAAAACACCTGAAGCATCCTGGGAATTTCAATTTCTGTCGTTTCTCTCAAATGGCCTGTTAGATGCAATACGCAGTAAACACGGACCAAAATATGCCAGAAAAGCCCCAAAGATGATGGCTGCTGTTGCCAATTATTGGCATTTCAATAGGACCGTATTTTTATTTCTAAGTATATATATTTCTAAGCACAGCTAGGAAGCATCTGCTGACAAGGATGAGAAGATACACTGTGTTGGTGCCAAAACAGGACTGGAGAAACAGGCTTGTTTGGGGGATGGCCTGCCTCTCGAGTCGGTGTTAAGAAAATTCTATCTCCACAGGCAGTATCTGCTCTGAACACGTTAACACTTAGAAGGAAATAAGGCTTGGAAGCTTTATCTTCTGACACAGTGCACACACACCGTGGGTTCTCCGTGACAGCATGCTGAAGAAAAGGATCCACGTGCACACCCAGGAAGAGGAGATCAGCAGTCCGAGAGGAAGCTTCACACACTCGAGTCTGGGTGCCAAGGCTCTTTCTTCCAATGCAAAGGGCATGGTGCAGCGCTGGCCATTGGGATATCTAAGATTCTTGCACAGTCTCCTCTAACCCTGTGTGCATGAGCGGGGAGGCCAAGTGCTACTGAGTGTCACCTTCCCAGGCAGAAACATCAAAGCTGTTTGTTCCTTGAGCAACGACGGGATTACTGGTGAATGAGGCCAGCATCCTGGGTGGTAACAAAAAGGAAGTTGGTAGAAAACGAATCATCCAAGTTGGATTAACTCAGCTCTGTGGCCTGGGCAGGCTTCCAGGATGTCCAGCCAGACGCATGGCCTCTGGGAGATGTGTGGCTAGAATATATGTGATGACATAGAGCATGGCAAGAGGCAGAGCCATGGGGACTCAGCAGGGGCCACCCCTGCCCCCAACCCACCGATGCACACCTTTCCTGGCATCCTTTACCTCCTAGCTAACCCCAAAGCCACTGGACATTAGACATTTTTCTAATGGACACACATTTTATCCATAGCCCACATGGAACATAAGTGAAGCAATCCAGCAATTTCCTTCTTATCCCACTGCCTGTCTCCTGCTTACTCATTCTGTGCTGTTTGCTTTGGATCAAAGTGCCTCTGGGTACCAAAAGCTACATTATTTTATTCAAACTGCATATAAGCCCAAACCTGACCATTCTGGTTTTGTTGTTCTTGTATTTGTTTTAGAGCTTAGCCATTTTCCATTCTGGGCAGTTACAACTCTGTTTACTGTGAGTTCCTCTGTGTAAATATTTTCTCCATTCCCAACCTACAGACAGCTATGTGAGCCTTAACTGGTCCCCACATGCCACTACAAAGTCAGGAGGTGATTAACTTGGAGGTACCAGTGAGGGCAGGAGGGAGAGGAGGAAAAGAAATATATTTAAGAAACATATTTATGAAGAAACGTATTCAATGTACTTGTTTATTTATAAATGTGTCATAAATATTTACATGTGTTTATAAGAATTGTATTTATTTCTATCCAGTGGGCTGAATAGAAGAAAGACTAAAAAATATTGCTAAATATGTATCATCTGGAGAAAATATCACATCATCTGCTTCGTGCAAGATGGAACGATTAGGCAGAATGGAGCTTATTTATGGAGTGTTGGCTGATAGAAAATGCATCCTTGTGGTCCCAGGACAAGACTAGTCCGTCCTGCCCTCCTCCTGCTCTGAGTACTTCCTGACTCTTTATCAGTCTCCTTCTTCTGGTCCTTGGGCTGAGCTCACAACTTAGTCGTACAGTCAGGGTCTTTTCAGTTGCAGGTGACAGTACCCTAACTCACACTGTCTTAAGCGAAAGGGAATTTCTGGATTCATGTGTTAGGAAGGGTACTATTGTACCAAGCTCGAAGGTCAAATTAAGAAGTAGGACCATGTGACTGGGAGCAGGATTTCCTTTCTCTCCCCACAATAATTATCACCTCTGCTTATTGTTCCTCTGGTCTGTTTTGCAGAAAGGGGCTCCAAAGTGAGAAGATGCTACGACTTAAAAGTCCCATATTCTCATCCTCCCAGCTCAGCAATACTAGAGGAAAGAATTTCTGTCTCATCACTTCCACATGCAATCCAGAAAAGGCTCTGATTATCTAGCACAGGACCGATACTGTCCCTAGTGTCTCAGTTCAGTCCTGTGTCTACCTGTGGCCCAGGATCTATTGCCAGAAGAGAGGCCACAGGGTAAAAACAGCACTCTCTGTGGTCCTCTATCCCCATCGTAAACCTTTCAGCTGAGGATAAAAGTACTAAGGCCCTAAACCTGACCTGAAACATAACAGCAAGTTAAAGCCTACCTGAACAAATTACCTGTCGGTCATTTAGCAAATCACTTTTGCTCTCTCTGTGCATCTCGCCAAGAGGTCTCATGTTTCCTGAGCGTCCCCATCGTAAAGACAGGATTGCAGTCAGCTTGTTGGGTTTTATTCTCAGCTTTGCTCCATTCTAACGAGTTATCTTGGTTCAGTGCCTCTCTGCCCTTTGGTTTCTTTGTGTGACAAGGAACAATAATGCCCCTCTCACAGGGTTGTCGTCAGCACTAACGGGATAGTTCATGTTGGTGTCAGACCTGTTAGAGAAGGGGTGACTAGCAGAACCACACAGCCATAAGACTTATAGTGCCACTCCTGGGAATCTTGATGACAAAACCCAGAAATTGGCTCACATGTAGGAATTTTGCATAGTTGCTTGGATCGAATGGGTCCCAAACTTCCCCCTTGCTGCGCAGAAGTGGAAAAGGCCCTGGGCCAGTATCGTGTCCCATGCACATCCCCCCGTCTCCTAGATGTCATCTTCTTTGAGTTTCTCTCTCTCACTCTCTCTCTGCATATTCAGGAGTATACACATTTCTGTCCAGCACTCTGAAGTCTCTGGAAGAGAAGGACCATATCCACCGAGTCCTGGACAAGATCATAGACACCTTGATCCATCTGATGGCCAAAGCAGGCCTGACCCTGCAGCAGCAGCACCGGCGCCTGGCCCAACTCCTCCTCATCCTGTCCCACATCAGGCACATGAGGTGAGGCACCCTCGGGTCCCCCATCGGACAGACACAAAGTAACAAGCCCCCAAGTGAATGTTACAGCTGGCCTAGCAAGGGCTGATGCCTGGATGTGGCTAGCACCCTTGGGATAGTTTCTGGCATGTAATAAGAATCAATGCCTTGGGAGGACGGAGGAAGAAGGTTTTAGAGCTGTCTGGGGCACAGGGCAGGCGTCAGAGAAGGCTTCGTAGAGGAAGTGATATTTGTACTCAGTTCGAAACGTGTGAGGTCTTAAAGGGGAAAGAGTGTGCAGGGTGCAGGTCAGTGGGCAATGTGTGGTCATCCACTTTGTTCCACCCAATCAAAGGAAGTCGAAGTACACCCATCTTCCAAAGGCACTGGGTATATCCTGTCATATGCTACCGACTTACACTTCGAACTCCTAAACGAGAGTCTTGGTCCAGATGCCTCACGGAGGGTCAACGTTGACTCTTCCATCCCTCTCAAGTCCCTTCTCGTCGCCCCCACTGGCATTATCCTGGGCAAGCCATCATTTCCTTCAGGGTGTCACCAGCTACCTAACACTTTCCCCAGCCTCCAGTCTTGGCCTTTATAATCCATTCTCCACAGTGAAGCCAGGGTGATCATCCTGCTACCAAATCCGATCGTATTGTCCCCTTACTTAAACCTTGAAATGACTTCCCATTGCTTTTAGGTAGAAGTATAAGACCCTTTATTTTGCTTATATTACTTCATATGCTCTAGCGCCTACTTAACTTTCCAGGACTTTCTCACAGTCCGATCTCTAGCCAGAAACAACTGTTCTATGTGTCATGGAGAAGTCTGCTTCAGGCGGCACATGGGCTGGGCTGCACTCACACATCTGTGAGTCAGCTGATTTAGACTGGACACAGCTGGGAGACTCTGCTTCAAGCTGCAGGCCTGCAGGTTGGCCAGGTGACTCTGTCTCATGTGTCTCTTATCCTCCTGTACCTACAGGTTAGCTGGGACATATTCTTCTCATAGCGATGGCAGAGGAACAAGAAAGCAAGCCGGGTTGGGCAAGTTCATTTTAATCTTTTAGTTAAGTGCATCTATTAACATTCTATTGGCCAAGCAAGTTACATGATGTAGCTCAAAGTCACGATCATAGACACGTGGCACAGGGAGTGAATATTCCTGAACAGTAAACCAGTCTATCATCGCTTAGATGTCAGTCCTTGCAGGAAGCATCTCCTGACCCGTAACATCTAGTTTGGACTTACACCTGTTCTTCTGAATTGTTATCAGCCATTGTATGATCTTCCTGCCTCATCAGACTGTAAGCAATGAGAGGCAGCTATCACAATCCATCCTCCATACTCTGTATACCCAATACGACCTAGCACAGGGCTTGGCACATAGTAACTACTCAATAAATATTTTCTATAAGAGCTAAGGAAGGACATTGGCAGAGGAAATAAAGCTTCTCTGTGACAAAATGTGAAAGAGGCCACATTTCCTTTCTAAATAGACGTGGAGAGTATCTGGCCAGAGGCTTAGTGGATTTTCTTCCCATAAAAAGAACTCAACCTGCAGGGAAGAGATGAAGAAAGTGGTAGATGTTTTACTCCATTAAGGTTTCCAAAATGAGGTGAAGTGATGTCACCACAGGAATAACTGTAACCTTGGGCTTACACAAAGACCCTAGGAATGAAAAAGAGATTCCTTTTCCTAGTGGCTATGAGGGAAGGGCCAAGTGTCTGAAAAGGGTTGGATTAATTTTAAAGGGGCTTTTGAACCTTGAGACTATGGGTCACATGGCAAGAAGTTTGTCCCATTAAAGTCCCAAGTGCTACCCTTTTTGGAGACAACCTTTACATTGTTAGCTTCTTGAGAAAATAAATGTACCTTTTGTTCTTTGAATCCCTCATAGTGCCCTACATGAAGTCTTAATGTCATATATGGTCATAGAACTAAACGAGGGAATGAATGAATGAACAGATTCCTTGACCATTTCCCCTACCCTATGAATTTGAAGTTTGGGAGAAAGTGAGTAGTCTCTGTTCTCGGGGATTCCCCAAGAATCCCCATGTCACAAACAAAGGGCTCACCTTGGCCAGGTAGAGTGGGTGAGTGCATTTGGAGCACACATTTCCAATCTTTTCTCATCTGTTTCTTGTGATGATTATTACAAAGAAGACAGTGGGGACTTTATCAAAGTAACATGATCCTCTACCAAATTCCTGGCTAAGAGAGTGATCTTCTCCTTGAAGAAATGTATTGAGCTAGGAATTTCAAAGCTGTCACAGAAATCACATATTGAAGATGAGGATTTTTAGTTGTTGGTGGCAATTACTGAATTTTCAAATCTATTAATTGCTTTATAGTATTAGCAAACCTAATTAGTTAATACCAAATATATTTCATCTGAATTTATAGGCCTTGCTGGCTTTATTGAAAATGTATAGTGGAGGGCAGCAGCAAAGAGAGAACTCTCTAGAATTTCTGTTTGAATTGTGTGAAAACTGGAGCAAATTGCAATTCCGTTGAAAGCTTTGAACATTCTCTCTCTCTCCCTCCCTCCCCCTTCCCTTCCTCGCTCCTCGCTCTCTCTCTCGCACTCTCTCTCTCTCTCTCTCTCTCTCTCTCACTCACTCTCTCTCGCTCCCCCCCACACACATACTCAATATTTGGGTGCCTCATTATGGCCCATCTAAATCACAAGCAGTCTGTTTTATTAAGCTTACCCCAGCCATATGTTCTTGCTCAAAGAATTTAACACAAGAGTTCATCTGACTGTCACTGTGATTCATGAGGGTGCACAAGCAAGACAGTGTCAGAGCCGGGGGACATTTCACTTTACCACTATTTTAAATTAAAATAAAAAACCCCATAAAACCAAATTACCACTTAAAAAATGTAACGTAGGTCGTTGTGTTGTAATAGCTTTGATGCTCTGTTTTTGTGGCGGGTTCCCAACTTGTGCTGACTTTTCCCCTACTAAAAATGCAATTATTTCTAGGACATTCTCTTGGTCCTGCCTACTCATGGTACTTTTTAAAAAGTTTTCAAGCCAGATAACAGTTTTATTTTATTTTATGTTATTTTATTTATTTTATTTTATTTTATTATTATTTTATTTTATTTTATTTTATTTATTTTAATTTATTTTTCCCTGGTAGTGTGGCAGGGACAGAGCAGAACTGGGGGTGGTGGAGGGCAGAGAGTGGTAAAAAAAATGCCATTTGCCTGTATTTCCCTATGTCCATTTATTCCCTATTTTCTGGATATTTATCACATTCTTGGCATTGTCTAGGCCTGCAGGATGGGCAAATCGCTGTCCCTCATGGAGCATGCACTGTGTGTGTTCCTGTGTGTGTGCTGGTCAAGAATAAACACATATCCACATACATACATGCATGCACACATACATGCATGCATACATACATACATACATACATACAAGAATTTCAGGTTGTCATAAGCGAAGGCAGGAAAATAAAGCCATGCAAAAGGGGGTGGAGAAGCTGCAGGGCTTGAGGCCGCTGCCTTTGGGGCGGCAGAAAGCCTCTCAGAGGAGGCGGCGTTTGCAGATCTCAGTCATGTGCACTCCAGGCAGACGGAAGAGCAAACGCAGATATCCTGAATCTGGGAGGACAGAGATCTTAGTTTCCTCCAGGAATAACACAAAACCCAGCGTGGCTGAAAGGGGGTGCGTTTGGGGAGAGAAGCTCTGAAAGGCTGGCGGAAGCCACATCGGTTTGACCTTGTGGAGCGTGGAAAGAGATTTAGATTGTATTCTGAGTGAAATGGGAAGGCACTTGAAAGTTTTAAGCGAGGAAACTTCTTAAACTGCCACGTTTAAAAACCTCCCTTCTATTTGGCCGTACATCTCATGGGTTCTCTTTCGAGATGTAATACTGATAGAAAGGACTAGGATCTCATTTGAGTCACTGGGAGGAAGTGACCTGCTTAGCGAATCCTAAAACGGCTCTTTGAGCAGGAAGCGAGATTGGCAGTTCTCACTTCCACCATCGAAGAGTTTCGGCAGCCTCCGGGCGTGCGATGGTCTAAAGCAGCCCTCTCTGTGTCCTTCCGCCCGCAGCAACAAAGGCATGGAGCATCTGTACAACATGAAGTGCAAGAACGTGGTACCGCTCTACGACCTGCTGCTGGAGATGCTGGACGCCCACCGAATGCGCAGCGCGACCAACCGCGGGGGCACCCCGATGGCGGAGACGCACCAGAGCCACATGGCTGCCCCGGCCCCCACCGTCACATTCCTTGCAAACGTATTACATCAGTGGGGAGGCAGAGAGTTTCCCCAGCACAATCTGAGAGCTCATCCGGCTCGCCCAAGCTTCCGAGAATCCCTTCAGCATTTTACCCACGTCCTATACATCACGACAGCAAAATTCTGCTCCTGCGCACACGCCGGCATGCACCCACCGCCGTGGCTTCCCGACACGCGTGGCCATGCATTCGCTTGCTCAGTTCTTAGTGGCATACCTTCTTCTGGCGACAGCCGAAGGGATTCCAGGGCTACATTCTTTGTAACAGCTCTTTCCCTCTTTGCTACACGACTAAGCGTGAGGATTCCTGTAGCTTTTTATGACTGAACTGAGGCTCAGATGACCGCACTGGCGCTCCTCGCTGAGAGCCAGGCCCAGAGAGTGATTTCACCTCTGTGAAGCACTTTTTAATGAATCTAAGAATAAGCCACAGGAAAGGATTGAAAGTGGCTCCTTTAACTGCTGACTTGGAGAAAGCTAGATCAGGGTTGATCATAGCATCCTCTTGTATTCCTATAGGAATATACCATTTTCTTAAAGTAACACCTAGAAGCTTTGGCTCTGTTGCTTGGTGATAGCAGAATATTCAGCGATTATTCATTTCCCCTATAGGAATAGAAGATGCACACAGGGAAGGACGATCCCTTACTTGTTGAGACTTTGTCAGCTTAATACCTTGCACCTTCAGATTTGCCCAATGCTCTTCCACTGGCTTTTGAGAGCACTATGTCCAGGTCATGGCTTTTGGTTAATGCTTGCCTCCCATGGACCTGTGGAAAATAGCAAGTTGATCCCCGTTGGGTCACCTCCACATACACTAGTGTCCCTGTGAGGGATAAATCTCTGTGTTTTCATTTTATAAAAGAAAGCCCTCTTCCCCAGGACATGCAGTAGTAAATCAGCTTCAGGACCTGTTCTGGTGTGGTCTCACGCTTAACAGCAGAGGGCGCTCTACTTGGGTCTTGCAGGTATGTAACTTATACAGAAGGTGAACTAGTTAGTCCTGGGGAGGGCCCAGCCTATGACCAAAAGCAGTTTAAATGAGCCGGAACCCTGGTGACACTTTGAGCCCTGGGACACTGGGCTCAGTGGTAAATGTGCATGATTATTGTAGGTACTAGAGGACAAGGAGGAAAGCAGGCTAGACACTGGACAAAACTGTGAGGCTCAGGGTGGCCCTGCCACCGGCTGCAGCCCGGCAGGAATGCCCACTGCACCGTGGGACTCCCCTGGGATCTGGGGCGGCTCTCCTGCTCTTAGTTTTCCCACGTGGCCCTGACTGCAAACAGCAGTGGTGGACAGCCGCGTTCCTACAGGTGGCCGAGCTCATTCCGGAGCCAGGGAGGAGGTCGAGGAGGGCGGCACGTCCTTCTCACACTCCCGAGGGTGGGGTCAGACTACACACACCTTGCTTAGAGGTCGTTCATCTAAAAATAAGGGTTTGGCCTTGAGGGGGGAAAAAGAGCTTCTCTCAGAACTTATTTCATTCAACTGTATAACCCAGGAGAACAGGACTAGACGTGGGCCACAGGAATCCATTGATCTATAGGCTCAAAAAAGGAAGTCTCTCTCCAGCCACAGGGCAGCCTTCTCTAGGGCCTTTGCTTTTCTCGAGCACTTATAGGTTTCCTCTTCTCAGCCCAAAAGAAAGTTCGGTTTCCTCCAGTGACCTCATTGTCTATAATTTGAACCCCATCGAGAGGTGATGTGTCAGCCAACGACCCAGCCAAGCTTCTAGGGCTTCTCCTGGGATGTCTATTCATGAAAGAGGATTTCCCTTATTTCTGATTGCCCAGTAAGTGATGGCCAAAGACTGGGAAACAGGGAGGGCCAAAAATAAATAAATAAATAAATAAAAGGGGGGATGTTTCATACATGTGCATCTAACATCTAAATTTGGGGGGCAATTTTATGTATCTTCATTAAGAATATGTTTAGAACATAATTTTTTTGTTGTTTTTGTTTAAGAAGCACCTTATATAGTATAATATATATATATTTTTGAAATTGCAATGCTTGTTTATCAGACAATTGAATGTAGTAATTCTGTTCTGGATTTGATTTGACTTGGGTTAACCTGCAAAACAAACAAAAAATATTCAGTTTTTTTTGTATGCAGTCATTGATACCTAAGGCCTGGTGATTGTTCATTTAAATGAAGATCACATTTCATATCAACTTTTATATCCACAGTAGACAAAATAGCACTAATCCAGATGCCTATTGTTGGATATTGAATGATAGACAATCTTATGTAGCAGAGATTATGCCTGAAAAGGAAAATTTATTCAGGGCAGCTAATTTTGCTTTACCAAAATATTAGTAGTAATATTTTTGGACAGTAGCTACTGGGTCAGTGGGTTCTTTTTAATGTTTATACTTAGATTTTCTTTTAAAAAATAAAAACAAACAAAAAATGTTAGGACTCTAGATGATATAATACCAGCTAAATCCAAACAATAATACAGTGGAGAGTTTTACATTATTCATCTAATGTATTTGTGTTCGTTAAGACACTACTATATTTGAAATGGGCAGAGAACACCAGATGGCTGGAATGTTAGCCCAGGAGTCTCAAATAATTTCAGAAATCTCTTTTTTTATTCTTATTTGAAGTGCCACTAATGGACAGCTGACACTTTGCAGCGGATGTTGCCATTGGGTGTAGGGAGCACGCTGTGTTTTCTCCCCACTCTGAGACAATTCAGAGTTTGGAGGACATGATCTACCTGGGCGGGGGTGGGTAGTTTGGGGAAGTGGGTTCAGGAATTTGGAGAAGGGGAAATACCATAAGAATCTGGAAAGTGCTGTGAGGCACATGGTTACTGGGATCTGGGGCATGCACCAGGGTTCCGACTTCTGCCCTATTAACCACGAATAGCTAGCTCTATCTGAGCCATTTCTAAAATGGCAGCTTGAATTCCAGGGAAGAACGAGTGACATTCACGGTACAGTCCAAGGAATAGCCAGCAGTGTGTGCTGCTTTCAGCCATTGCCAAGCACGAGGCTTGTCGTGATTCTGTAATGCTGCCATGCACCAATCGGAGAGGCTACTTCACCCAAAGAGAAGACCCTATGGAGGTTGCAAATCCCTAAGGAAGTGCAGTCTGTGATTAGATTTCCCTATTAACCTTGCAAGGATGCTTAACCATGCCATATCCTATGCCTTTTGGGGGCTGAACAAATAAGGGACTTACTGATGATTTACTTGTGGTCACATCAAGGTGTTCTTACCTTAAAGTCTTATACACTGAAACGGCCACCGATGTAGGCTATCGGTTTAGAGTACCCCTACATAAAACCAGATCCAAATCCCTTCTTATTCATACTCTCCAACTCTGAGACGGACTGTGGATACCGATGATCGATCACTAGGATCGTGGTCATGACTAACATTCACGGGCAGACCTGCTTCTGGAAACCAGCTGTTACAGTAGGTCATGAGGCAACCGTGGTTCTCTTTGGAGCCAATCTTGGGAGGATGAGCCCGAGTACACTACACACTTCGTTAGGCGAACTACCTGAAAACTTACTCACTCTCAGCTGGAGCAGATGAATTTAACTGTGGTCCCAAACACCCATCTTTTCATTAGTGAGACTGCACTGTTTTTGACGACATTTCCTTTCCATTTGGATTAAAGTGAGTGTGGCCTCTTAAGTCATTTTCAACTGTTTTCTAAGTAACTGCTGCCTCTATTATGGCACTTCAATTTTTGCACTGTCTTTTAGATATTCGAGAAAAATTTCTATTCTTTTTTTTTTTTTTGCATCCAAATGTGCCTGAACTTCTAAAATGTGTAAATGCTGCCGTGTTCCAAACCCATCTTGAGTGTGTTTGCACAGAGCTGTGTACCCTGGAGACAACATACAGCCCCAGGAGCCGGTGCCTGAGACACGGACCCCTTTGCATTCACAGAGAGGTCATTGGTTATAGAGACTTGAATTAATAAGTGACATGATGCCAGTTTATGTTCTCTCAATGTATAAACGATGCTTTTTTTGTGCACTACATATTCTTCAGTGTAGAGCTCTTGTTTTATGGGGAAAGGCTCAAATGCCAATTTGTGTTTGATGGATTAATATGCCCTTTCGCTGATGCATACTATTATTGATGTAATTCTGTTTTGTTGAGCTTTGCTTTGTTTAATGAAACACACTTGTAAACCTCTTTTGCACTTTTAAAATGAATCCAGCGGGATGCTCAAGCACCTGTAAACAATTTTCTCAACTTATTTGATGTTCAAATAAAGAATTAGACAAAAGACAACAGGTTTGTTTGTTGTAAGCTCTGCTTCTTCCTAATGCTTCACCACCGACCGCCTGAGATCAAGATGATAAAGTCTATCAGTAGAGCACAGTGAATCTTGATAATCGGCCTGATGCCAGGCTCCCTGTCTACATCCACCCCCCGGGCACAGGACAAAGTATGTGGACCCTGGAGTCAGGCAGGCCTGACCTCACTTCTTGCCTCTTCCACATGCAGGTTTTATGATAGAGCTTCCACGCCCTCATCAATGATGTGGTGATAGTAACACCGCATTCATAGGGTGAAGTGAGGATTTTATGAGGTGCTCATTAAAATGGTAGTTGTTTTCTAGTGCCTAACCCCAATCTCTCCCCTGTGAGGGAGAAGAAGGAAGCTTGAGAGTAATGGTTTGTGAATGAGCGAGTGAATGCATGAAGGAGCGCTCTGAAGCTTATATAATTCCCCCATCCCAGGTAAAGCAGGAATGACGCCCCCCGCCCCCCGCCCCCAGATTTCAGTTTCAGGTTTCAGGACGCTGTTCCCTTTGCAGAGCTACCTACACCTCCCCTTTCACCCATTTTCTCTGTGAGTTGACTGATGAATCAGAGGAAAAAACTAATGTGATTTATTGAGAGTCAACATAATATGCACACAGGAGCTGCAGCTAGGCTACTCGGTTCAAATCCCCATTCTGCCATTTATTGTGTGACCTTGGGCAAGGTAACTCGCCTGTGCCTCAAGAGAACTAATAGTGCCACCTGCCTGGAAGGGTTGCTGAGAAGACTATGTGGGTTAATTCACGGACAGCATACGCGGACAGTGGCTGCCCTGCTTCTCCCCTGCCCGAGTCCTCGCCACGTCTCTGCACTCACATCTTTTTTTAGGATGAGTTTAGGTTTTTCACGTTGTTTCAGTCATTTCAATTCCAGGGAAATTTCTTTTCTTGTTCTAGCATCCCTGGGCAAGTTCTTCAATCCTGAATTTCCTTGGTTTCCTCATGTCTAAATGGAAATAAGAACAAAACTCACCTTAAAGGGCTATTGTGAGGATTGAGAAAGATAAACACTTGAAGCACCTCGTATAGGATGATGCATAGAAAGCTCTCTATAGTTATTAGCCATCAGTACTGTAATTGTCACCCTCAGTGAGCAGTATACTTAATGGAATCATTTATAGGTTTAGATTTACATCTTGCATTTTGTTATTGTTTTGTACATCTTCTGTGTTTTTTTTTTGTTGTTTGTTTTTCTTTTCCTCCTCGCTGGCCCTTACTTTTTTTTTTAAATCTAGTAATCTTAGAATACTATTTTGATTTTTCTGTTTATTTTTCTCATTTCAAAATTATTTTCTTAGTGGTTGATCTTACACTATCCACCACAACCTACCACAGTCTATTTCGGACTAATAGTAAGTTAAATCTGATCAAATCAAATAAAAATCTTTCCCCCAAAATAGCTCTATTCTCTCCTCCGTATTAGTATTGTTATGTATATTAATCTATATATTTATAATCTCAACAATAAAATGTTATATTTACTGGCTTATGCAACTTTGTATTCTTTAAAGAAGTTAGACCAAAAAAAGAGAAAAATATCTACTTTTAAAGTATTAATCTATATGTATTTACCACTTCAGCACTTTTTATTTCTTTCTGTGAATTTGAGTTACTGTCTGGTCATCATTTCTTTCAGTCCAGAGGAATTCCTTCATTTTTCTTATTAGGCAAGTCTACTAGCAATGAATTGTCTGTTCATTTTTTATCTGGTAATGTATTTATTTCCACCTTCATTTTTGAAGGATAATTTTTCTGGATGGTAGAATTCTTGGGTGACAGTATTGTTTATGTGTGTTTTCAGCCCTTAAAATGTATCGGCCACTGCCTCTGGCTTCCATTGCTTCAATCCTTTTGATGTTCACCTGTCTCTTTTCCTTGTTTTTGAGATTTTCTCTTTTTCTGTTTTTGTTTTTGAACCACGTGACTACGAAGTATTTAGGCGTAGATCTTTTTGTATGTATGCTATTTGGGATTCGCTGAGCTTCTTAGATGTGTGGATTGATGTTTTTCATCAAGTTCAGGAAGTTTTCAGCCATTACTTTTCAAATTATTTTTCTCCCCTTTATCTCTCCCCTCTCCTCTGGTACTCTCATTATCTACATGTTGGTACATCCGATTGTCTCACAAGTCTTCTAGGCTCTGTTCTTTTTTTCTTTAATCATTTTTTCCTCTCTGTTCTTCAAATTAGGTGATTACTATTCATCTGTCTTCAAAGGAACTGACTGACCCTTTTTCGTCTGTCGTCTTGAACCTGAGGTCGAACTCTTCCAGTGAATTTTTCATTTCAGTTATTGTCTATCTCAGCTCTAACATAAAAATTTAGTTCTCCCCCCCCCCCCACATAATTTCTCTCTCTCCTTGAGAATCCCTATTGGCTGATTCTTTGTCATATGAATTCTTTAAAACACTATTTTTTTAAAAGCTATCTTAACATATTTATAGTAGCTGCTTGAAATCTTTGTTGGTTAAAACCAACATCTGGGGAGACACATAAACAGCTTTTGACTTCTTTCATTCCTAAGTATAGGTCACATTTTCCTGCTTCTTCACATATCTTATAACTTTTATTGCAAATAGAATGTTTTAGACACTATATTACAGCAACTCTGGATTCAGGTCCTCCATGGTGGTTGCTGTTCGTGCTGTGTTCTGTCGTTTCTTTGTTTAGTAACTCGCTTGGGTTAAATATGTGAAATTTTTCTTTCCTGCAGCAATTGGACTCTGACATTACTTCTAGAATCTTAAATTATTCTTGTTTTGGTTTTTAAGCCTGACTTCCTGGGACCTGCACCTGTGTCTGCATAGCTTTGTAGTCATCCAATGACTGGACAGAGATTATCCAACACCTGGAGCCCGCGAGGCTTCTATCCTCAGCTGATGCCCCACATGTTGGGCTGTTTTTAAGTCTGACTCAGCTTTTTGCCTGGCATTTTCTGGTCTCCACTACACATGTACACAGCCTCAGCCAGGAAATAAGCTGCCAAAACCATAGCCACAGCCTCAGGGTGGCAGAGCCTGGGCCTTCCTGCTCATCCACCACATTGGGTGACCAGGCCACAGCAACAAAGTTGTCGGTCCTTACGCTGTGCCCTGCTCTGGTACTGATGGAATTGTGGGAATTGGGGATGAGGGCAGCCCCAGGCCGAGAATGCCACCGATGTTTTTCAAGCCTAAACATCTCTCATTTTGTTATATGCCTTTGGTTATTTTGCAGAGTGCTGAAATGGCTGTTTTTGCCAATTTTGTTCAGCTTTATAGTTGTTTTTTTGAAGTGAAGATTTACCAATCTTCTTACCGGCCATAGCTGGAAATCCGCCTCCCACACGCCCTGTATGTCCCTTATCATTCTTCTTGAAATACCAAGGAACAGAGTTGTCTGTGTGTGCCATGTGTTATTTCCAGTGTTCAGTGAGCTTTTTCGGAAAATGTTTAGCAATTTGCGGGACTTTTAAATCTACTCGTTGAGGTAGATTTGAAATGCCTGACTGCGGGTAGATTCAACTCACACACGGGTCCAGAATACATTCTCCAATGTGATGTATTCTTAAGCCTTTGGGGACATTTAAATTTAGGATTACTATATTTAGATGTGTTTCTGCAAGAGTATAGCAAGTTTGGGATCAGCAAATTTTCATGACTTTATATTTGGATTACATGCATTAAAAAGCTAGCTTGAAGTTCTCAATCATGGTCACTTAGAATTGCCATATTTGCAACTACCACCAAAAGAGGAGAGCTAAGTCAGGGCGAGATGTTCATTCAAGAGAGAAACACATTTCGAACAGTACTCCCTATAGATTATCTGGGATCCCAGGTTGAAGGTACAGGTGTGGGGAGGCCGAATCCTCTGCAACAGGAGGCACCTCGGCAGGGGCTGGATGAGCTCTAAGCCACAATGTTGAACGGGTTTCTTAGCAAGTGGCATGATCTTTGACTTTCCTTTCACCCCTGAGTCACAAGAAATGCAAGCGCACGCACAGAAAGGGACCATTTACGGGCGCTTCACTGTACCAAGTACTAGCTTTCTACACATTTTCCAGGGAATCCTGGCAGCTGTGATGTGAGAGTAGATATATTGTTATCCTTACTTTACAAATAAAGACAGGATTAACCCAGTTAAGTAAGATTCCCAGGATCGGAAGTCTCTTGAATGGCCGACATTGGCTCAGTCCTACTGACTGTAAATGTGATGGGTGCTTCTTAAACTGGGATTTGAGCTCCCTGGGGATTACTTAAAGTCACAGAGTACAGATGAAATTTTACTAAACGCCCAGAGAAAGGGATAAACTTTGTATATGACCAAGATTTCATATTTTAAGAGTAGCAAGAAAAAGTCATATACATTTTTAAGGTAAAATGTGACTCTTCAAAGAAATATGGCATTTCGGGCAAGACACTTCATGCTATGGCTTTCAGGTTATGAAGAAATGCATTCCTCCCTTCCCAGTGGGTGGCCCTGGGGCAGGAAAGCTTGAGAAGCCCTTCTGCTATCAAATCTGGCACTCGGTGCCAGTGCTTTTGCTTTCCGAGGTCACACCAGGTATCTCTCCTGCCCCTGGCTTCTGCCAGGAGTGGCGGGTGAGCCGAGGGTGAGTTTCCTCTGTACCTTGGCATAAGCGGGATCTCTATTTCTAGCTGATGACCTCTGAGACCTTGAAGTCTGAGGCAATGGCACCCTCGCTAGCAGCAGGGCCTGTTTCAGAGGTGACTTAGGCCAAGCACCCTCCCCCCCCCCCGATAGCCACAAGGTCAGCTCTCATCTCATGACCCACAACACTTGGTGTATCTGTATAGAACTGACCAAATAGTACCTTTCATCCTAAGTAGATAAAAGTGGGCTTAGGGGACTGGAGCAAGGAAGCATTTGGGCAAACACTTTCTAAAAATGATTTCTAAACTGGGTTGGAAAAACCTCAGTGGCCAAGCCGGCTAGCAATCAGAGGACTAGATTCCAAAGCTGTCAACTCTGGGCAGTAAGCCAGAGGCCGTGGGACAGACAGCACTCTGAGTGACTTTGCAGACTCGTGGCACCACTAGACCTTTCTGCAGCATTAGAACTGTCATCAGATGCCTTTTTATTGAGAAATCAATAGTTGTGGGAAAGGCCAATGAAAGGTTTGGGAGTTGGTTAACATTTTTATGGATGATTAAATTATTGATTCATTTTTACTGTTTCCTTCATATTTCAGAAAGATTACATCCAAGTCCCAACTGGCTGAAAATATTGCTGAGTATTTCCACATTTACCACCAGAGAGAGCGTGTGTCAATACCCAGGGCCCCAGACCACAGGCCGGAAGGGAACAGGGAAGGACAGGGGAGGGAGCAGTCAGCAGGAAGGATCATGTCATGGCCTCTGGTTGCTGCTTTGCATGTCGCCGGGGTCCCTGGTATCTGAGGCTCAGCCACAGGTGTGGGAGGTGCCTAACTGGGGTGCTAGATGCATCACTAAGAATGATTACAAGCTAGAGTGAATGACTTCTTCCTTATCTCTGAATTTGTTATTAAATATTTAAAGACACCTCTTAACAATCCTTATAATCCAAACCATTCTTGAATGCTAAACATAAGATCATAATAATGCATAAGGAGAAGCTTCAGCGGGTTTATGAAAGACAGGAGGTTTAGATAGAAAAGCTTGTTTTAATCACTTGGCAATGTTGGTACCAACTGCGTCTAGCCCAGGACCATGAGAATCTGGGTCCAGGAAGTAGAAGGACCTGGATCTCAAAAGGAAAAAAACTCAACGAGGCTCCTGGCTCTTTCCTGTGGAAAAAGCTGCTAACCTTTGGCCCAGGTTTAATGAAACAATGGAAAACCTATATCGAAGAGTTTGAAGCAATGTGGATAATTTTTATTTATTTTCTGTGATTGTACAGAAGCCGAAAGGAAACAATAGATGCTCTTTTATATTTTATTAATAATATTGTTTGATTAATAATATCGCTTTATTAATAAAACAAAAAGTTCATCTCGTGGCAAGGAGAAGAAGTGAGCCTAGCCCTTTCAAATCTCCCGTGTCCCATTTCCAGGAAAGTGTGCTGACAGGTGAGTCCTCCTAGGTCTCCATCCTCTGATATTGGAGACTCAAGCTCTCAGCAGCTCCCAAGGGTGTGTTGTCTCCTGGAATACCGCAAAAGCCACTAAGAGAAGACACTGCTTGATGAAACCCCCAGGAAAATGGTACCGGAACCTCATCAAGCCAATTAAAAAAGGCTCAAAACCATGAACAAACTAGGTTTTGTCATCTGCCAAATGATGTCACCACCGTGGTCCCGTCCTACTCATTCCCGCTGAACTCTCGAAAGCCATGTGTACACTCTCTTTGCCAAAGGGCAGTACCCAGCCCCGGGAAAGCAGCTCTGCAGAGCGGCCAGGCCCTGGCCTTCCTGATGTCAGCACCTGAGGCTGAAGGAACAGTGAGGACTGCTGGCCTGGCAGGTGCTTCAAATAGGACATGAGCCTTGCAATCTCTGAGAGGCCAAAGGATTTGCAGAACCCTCTGTGCCTAGATGAAAGAAGACACCACTTCCATTCGGAAGACAAACATGAAAACCCTAGCCTCTCACCGCCCCTAACAAAATCCAACAACAACAATGAAGAACCTCGAAGGACAAAAGAAGGAAAGAATTCTTCATAAGTGTTTTCAGGGAAGAACCCCAAATGGCAGCCAGACTGAAGCGTGGGAGACTTGGTCGAGTGTGGAGTTGAGCC
The DNA here is from genome assembly GCA_003508835.1 of Eonycteris spelaea. Lineage (NCBI taxonomy): Eukaryota > Metazoa > Chordata > Mammalia > Chiroptera > Pteropodidae > Eonycteris > Eonycteris spelaea. The sequence continues at coordinate 1,462,426 of PUFA01000260.1, forward strand.
AGTGGGGATGTCGTTCTGAGCAGTCTTGTCGGGGGAGGGGAGTCTGAAAGGCCCAGAGTCACACCTAGTGCCTCTCACTAATGGTGTTTGACCTGGGCAAGTGTATCTCGTGCGTCAGCGAGCTTGGTCTGTAAAGTGCTGGGGAGTATCTTACTTAAAGTGGCTTGCAAACGTTTTTCATTTGTCTGTTTTTGCTTTACCCCTAAAAATATAAAATCCACTCTTAGGTCAAGGGCCTACAGAAACAGGCCACAGGCTAAAGTTGTGACTTGTGTGTCATCCGGCCACAATACCAGTCCTCCCCACCCAGCTAAGAAGAGGGCAAGAGTTGGGAGCTGACATCCTGAGGGGACCCCACCTGGAAAGGGCAGTGGGGGCGGGGCCTAGAAATGCTCACGCCTGGAAGATGCACCTCTGTGCCTTCTGACTGATTCCAAAGCTAACAGCATGGCTTTCAAAATTCTAAGAGCCTAACTCCTTCCAGGAAAGTTCCCCTCCTTTCGAGCACGGGAAGATCTTAAAAGCTTTTCCCAGCCGCCATGTCTGAAATCGATCTGAAACTAGAGAAAATGACAATGAAATGGTTAGTATAATCGTCCCTCAGGACTTGCCTTGCACCGTACAGCACACACATCAATGTATTTACTCTCCATAACAACCCCAGACAGTAGGCACTGATATTATTCCATTTTACAGAGGAGGAAACTAAGGCACAGATGGGTTGTGTCGTTGCTCAAGTTATGTGTTTCGGGAGTGGTTGACTTGTCAGCTGGCGCTCAGATGTTTTGGCTCAGGAGTCTCTGCTATAAGTAGGACATCTCTAATAACAAGGACTTTAGAAACATCCACATCCCTTTTTCTCTACCAGTTTCTCCTTCTGATCCGCAGACTCTGCGGGAGGTGGGGAGGGGAGGGACTGAGTCCCACGTCAAAGCCACAGGGAGGAATCTCAAAGGAGGTCATTGAGTAGGAGCAGATTTCAAGGAAAAAGCAAAATGGGGTAACTCTACGGGTCCTGATTAATTACAGGTCTACTAGAAGAAAATACAGGCGAATATTTACATCATCTTGGAGTAAAAAAGGCCTTTTTAATGGACTATCCTGAATCTATAAAGAGACCTGACAGCTCTAATGACATAAATTAAAATGTTCTATGTAACTAAAGGAACTCTGTAAAGTTAAAAAGAATTATATACAGGGTTTATTTTTCTAATATACAAAGAGTTCCTTGGAAATAGTAATAAAAGTAAAAAAAAAAATTTTTTTAAATAGAGAATAAAATAGACCACACAGAGTTAATACAAGTGGAACAATATAAAATGTAAATGTGAACTGGTTATAGAAATGCACATTTTATAAACAAAGGGCTACTATTACCCTCAAAGGAGCATTATTTTAGAAAACTCTAACACCTAGTCCAGCCCTCTGAACTTGTCTGCACATGAGAATCATCCAAATAACTTCAAACAAATGCTGATCTCCAGAGACCCTAATTTATTTGGTTTGGTGTGAGGACTGGGTTCTACTTTTTAAAAAGTTCCCTGAAAGATTTTAATGGACAGATTTGGTCATTAATAATTTGGGAATGATTTCCATAACTTGGACTTTACAGCTCCAGATTGAGGGAAGGTCTGAGGAAAAGGATTTTTTCCTTCTCCCCTGTGGGTGGGATTGTAAATCATTACAACTTTTCAGAAAATAATCTGGCAGAGTTAAAGTTTAGAATGTACATACCTTTCTAATTGAGTAATTCCACCTTGTACAATGAATCTTAGGGAAATGAATGCGGCACTCCATAAAGAAGCATGCGTATGGCCAGCATGTTTCCTGTACCATTGTTTAATAGCAAAAACCTGGACAAAAACAATGGTTAAAAAAAAAAAAAAGACACTGAGCTTCCCAATGCAGCAAAGATGCGAACGTATATATTGATATGTCTGTGGAAAAATGCCAGTCACAGAACAGTAAAAATAGATCCAGTTTTTAAAAATGTATACATATAATGTTTGAATAAGAAAGTCAAAGGGCACAGAGATCAACATCAAATTGGGATGTGATGGAGGGAGAGATAGGAAATTTTTCTCTAGAGAACATGAGTCTCTTTTGTAATTCAAATGATTGATTTTTTTTTAAAACAATTAGCCTAAAACAGACACAGATAAAAAGAGAAAGAACTGGGGTTTGTCTTAAGATGTATTAAAATTTATAACAAAGTAATAAAATGCTATACTAGTATGTTGGTAGTCATGATACATATTTATATTCTATATTTATATTATTTATTATTATGTGTTTTATTGTATTTGTTTAATATACACATATGCATTGTTACTATAATCAGTTATACTATATACTGTCATGAAGAAACGGCAATGGAAAGATAAATCCACAGCACAGGATAGAGTCCGGAATGAAAATCCAGATTTATACGGAAACCTATTATTCAATGAAGCTGCCGTTACAAGTTGGTGGGGAGGTTGAGCAAACTGCTTACATCACTTGCCATTACGCCCTGCTAGGGAGGGTTAAAGGGTCCCAGGGGAAAGGAGAGTTAAAGGATTTCCCAGGGAAATCCAGGACAGGTGGTAGCCTGGGAGCCCAGCCCTAGAGCTAAAAGTGGTACATTCCTAACGAGTCTCCAGGTGACACGGATGCTGCTGATGTGGACCGCGTCTGGAACACCACCGGCCCAGCAGACTGCCTTGGAGCGGAACATGTCCCTATGCTTTCTGGTTAACTTATAAATGCCACAGGGAGGTAAGCGGGGCGGGGGGGGGGGGGGGGCAGGAGGTGAGCTGTGCTGGGTGGTTTGGGGCTGAGGGGAACTGCCTGGAATTGTCTTCAATTGGCGGCTGCTTGGTGGTTTCACGCTCTGAGCCCAGTGACTGCCTCAAGAATGTGTCTGGAGGACTCAGGCTGGCCCGGAATGCACATCTGGGAGGCCCTGATATCTCATTCGGCCGAGAGATTCTGGATTTTTTTTCTCGGCCACCTATGGCATCAAATGCTATCATCTGCGACACAGCTTACAAAGGACTTTCTTCTCTTGATATAATTGGGGTTTTCAAATTCAGTTACGTTCCTGTTCCTCTACCAGGTAACAGGTTAAAAAAAATTGCAAGGCCAATTCATTTTACTGTTTCCTTCATATTTTAGAAAGATTACATCCAGGTCCCAACTGGCTTTCCCAGCTCCCTAGATAAAATGGTTCTCATCGTTCAGCACGTGTTACAACTTTCCAATTTCCTTAGCCTTCCAAGGTGCTCTTCCTGACCACAGAGTTCAAATGCATTCAGCTGTTTCCCGCATTCTGCCCTAATGAAAACAGGATCCTCCCTTTGTTTGAGAAGCCTCAGCCGCCCTTCCAGAGATAGCTGCTTAGCAGAGTTTGCAGGAAATGTCCCCAATTCACCCAGTTCTTTCACTTCTTTATCTGAATGAGGGGTCTTCCCCAAATCTAGGCCCCTCCGTGGTGTTCCTCAGTGAATTCCTTGTGAATATTTTAAAACTCGAAGGGAGAAGTTAGTGAAATGCCAGGAAATGAAAAGTGAAAGTCATTCCTTTTGTTGGATTGTCTCTGGGTTACCTTAGGTATTACAATCAGCCACAGCGACCACAGTGTCTTAGAACATCTAAAACTGAAATGACCACTCTTGGTAAAATGCTTCCTCTCATCATCCGAATTAATGTCCTGGTGCTGTGTGTGACTAATTGAAAATTGCTCTGTGCTTGTAAATCACTCCGCCTGCCTCCATTTCCGCAGACTGTCAGCCACACTCTTCAAAAACACATCCCACGATAACGTCAACGAGGTGACAAAGAAGACAGGAAATTTGCTGACAGAAAATTAAGACAGAGCTAAAGACTCAATTTCTTTTTTCTCCCTTAAATTAGAAATTGTTCCTATTTGGTTCCTCTCTAGTCTCCCTATCCGCCTTCATCCCAAGTTTCAGGACATCAATAGTGGAGGAAAATACAGATTCTTCTGTATGTCAAAGGCCCAGGGAGGAATGTTTTTAATGGGAAATTAAACAAGGAGTGATGCGGTCCTAGCTGAGACCTGACTCCTGGAGTTCGGGGCAGTTCCTCCCCAGAGTGAGGGTTCAATAAATACTTGTGCTGCCCTGCCTTCTGCCAGACACTTGGATCCCCGTTCAGCATATGCCCTGAGAACATTTCATTTCCACACAGCTCCCCACGGGGGTGGGGGTCGGGGGTTGGGAGGGTTAGAGGGGTTGGAGGGGGTTGGGGGTGGTGATGGGGATGGCGGGCCGAGGAGAAGGGGGGCTGCTCTCAGGCCCACCTAGAGCAGCTCCTAGAGACCATGCTGTTCTAAGCATAATCAGCTCTCGTAAATCAGCTTGCTCCGCCTTTCTTTGCTTTAATACCTTTTATGTGGCTTGTTAATAAAGTTTTGTAGCTTTAATTTCTTAAGAGTTGCCCCGGGGCATACGTTGTAAATCAGTCTACTCCAACCTGCCCTTTCACAGTAAACCTCAATCCTCGGCTTGCTGAGTCTCCAGTCCGAGCCTTTTGAAGGTGTGTCTTCCCACTTGTTATGGAAATAAGGGACCCCACTTTCTAGGAGACAATAACTTTTTTGCTCCCCAGGTATAATTTTCCCCCAAATCTTTTACTCCTCCTTGGACTTCTTATTCACTACTTTTAGTTTCTAACTCTTGATTTCTCCATCTTAGCTTTATGGATTTGTTTTTCCTCAGCTTTTCTAACATATTCTGTTTGCTTGTGCAAATCTCATTACCGAAAACCTTATTCAGCCTATCCTTTCCGGTCAGCTGCTGATCTTTTTGGCATGCCCTTCCTCCCTCACCACTCTTTTGAGGCATCAGTTTCTATCTCCAGGCTGCAGCAGGGCTCCTGACAGTCCCTGCTCCAGAAACAAGAGCCTCTGTAACAGCCATCAGTGTCCTTCCGGCCCTTTAAGATTCTTTCAAAACCACCATCTCATCCACGAGGCTTTGGTTGAACACAATCTCTTTCTTTCTCTGTCTCTGTCTCTCTTGCCAAGGTAGCTGCTGGTACAGGTGAGGATGCTCCTAATATGACCCTGTGTCCCCTCCCTCACTAGCCATATGAGATTGTGAGGTCTTTGGGCAGAAATTTTAGTTTCATCTGTGGCCCTCCAGGTCCTTGCTAGACTGGTCTTATTATCTGGGGAAAGAAATCATCTTATGGCTTCAATGCTTACACTCACTGAGGACTTTTTTACATCTTCAAAAACTTAATAGAAATGTATATCATACATCCTATCGGGTGTTTCATGGGTTTTTTTTTGTTTGTTTGTTTTTGTTTGTTTTTGTTTTAGAAAGGCACAAATGGGATTCTATGCTATGATTTTCCTTAAGCCAAACCAATTTTTTTCTCAGTCACATTTAACATCTGATTCTTCAGTGATGGGAGCTACCTAGTAACTCAGTTCATTGCAGAGTGGAGAAGAAATGGCTTCTAAAGCCTCTTTGTGCCAACATTTTCTGTGACTAATGTCTCATCGTGTGATTTGCCTCACACTGGCAACAGGTGTCTCTTGAAGGGCTGGATTGCTCAGGAAGCAGGACCGTGACTTCCGGGTATTTGGAGCCGGGGTGACAGGGAAGTGAGGGAAGAGCGAGGCTTGAAGGCTGACCCATCTCAGATGAGGGCACAGGCCACCCCTTCAACTCCCATCTCCACCACTGCTCACAGCCTTTCCAGGAGCATGATAATAAGAAACATGTTATTTACGGGTTTGTGTTCTTTAGAAAAGAACAAAACTGCAATCTGTTCCTTGAGTGGGATTCCGGGGAAATAGGAGAGGAATAGCCTGACGGTGTAAAGCAAAACGAGTCTGATAGCCATGCCACGTGAGGCAAGTGCCCTGGAAGGAAGGCTTAAATACAGCCCAGCAGCGATCAGGGAAGTTTGGAGAGGAGGTGGCTCGAGAGCTGAGTCTTGTGAGGGAGTAGAGGGTGCTAAGAACGAAAAGATGGAGCTAAGAAGGTGCACAGTGGAGCTTTCAACAGTTAGCAGACCTAAACTCACTTCAGACGTCTGTTTCCAGTGCAAGCTCCCAGGTCATACCCCCAGAGATTAAACCAGAAGGTCCCCAGTGAACCCAGGGGTTGGAAAGCCTCAGGACCCCTAGCTGAGAAGCTGCCCAGGCTGCGGCACCATGGAAGCTATGGAAGGCATTTCCTGGTAACTGTGAGCACCCATTTGGTTTAAATTCTCGATTTAGAGCGGACTTGTAACTTGAAGACCTACAGGAGTCAGGCTGGTACAGGCGGTGAGAGAGGTTATTAGGTCCTAAGCGCAAATGTGAAAGGTGTCTCTTCCTCCAGTTCAAGGAGCAGCAGCCACGTCACACTCCATCAGTCAGGACCATGTGCCCAGGTCAGCAGAGCTTTCCATTTTCAAGAGACGCCTGAAACCTGGGTTTTACATAAATCCTCCCCCTTCCAATTATTAAATGATGGAATAAAATGCCATGTGCGCCAAACAATTCTATGAGGGCCACTAGCTGGCAAGATGTGAGGGGCAGAATCATGTCTTATCATATGTAGATGTGAATGATAGATTAAAGCTGTGTTTCTTCTGGAAGACTATGGAAAACAATAGAAAGTTTTGAGCAAAGATGGGAGCTGAACAAGAGACCGCTTTAAGAAAATTCATATGACTGTTGTGCACCCTTGGGATGAAGTGGAGGAGGGGTCTCAGCCAGGAGATCAGAGGATGTTCTTTTAGTCGTGCAGAGGGAACAGGAAAGAAAAAAGGGTATGAAAGATGCTGGGAAATGAGAATTGAGGGGATATAATTGGAAGGGGGCGAAAAAGAGAGAAATCATCCAGAATTCTCTAGAATTCTCTGGAATTCTAAATGTGCACTACTTCTAATCGCCCTCTTTCTTTAATATATACTTATGTTTTGATTTCATCATTCAGCAAAAAAGATAATGTAGGTTGCATTCTGATAAGTACCTGCTTAATAGGGATGAACAGAAATAGAAACGACTTAATAGAAATGACTTAATATGGTCATTTCTTTAGCGGAGGAAAAAAAAGCACAGACAAAATATTTTATAATATCTATAATAAATGCAAAGAAATCAATACAAACAAAACTTGGCTTTAGCAAACTGTACATACATAAATATCTTTTTGTTTTTACTATAACATTCAATTTTTTTTTCACATAAAGCCTTCTGTGATCTTATTTATTACATCCAGTTTTTCGTTATACTTTTTAAAAAAGTGCCTTTTAGATTTACAGCTTATGCTTCTAAAGCAAAAGTTAAAACATCATGCCCAAAAGGAAAACCAGGTAAAAAGGAAGCTGTCATATAGCTCTTAAAAACTGTATGTTACAAGGTTCTAAAATCTCTTCAGCGCTGGTTGGCTGGGAGATTGTTCGACACTATCATGGTGCCCGGGAGTGTCATTTATGAATGGATGGGGCGGCACCATGGGAACTCTGCCAGATGGTGTGCTGCAGTCCCCGGGCGTGCACAGGATGGGCCAGAGGCCCAGAATTCCCTCGTCCGGGGAATGTCGGAGGTCCTTCATCTCTTTAGTACTGAGGCTCAGCGTTTCAAACAATATGTCTCCCAAACCTCCTGTCTTCTGTGTGTTCTCCTCCTGTCATTGTTTATCACCCACAATACACACACACGGGATCTGGAGAGCTGAAGCTGCCACATCGAGGGTGCTCGCCAAGATGCAGGTCCTCTTTTTTGCTAGTTTGGGATTGCTTTTGGCCAGATCCTCCTTTACGCTGCCAGCACTGCCGGAGGGAGCATCCGCTTGCTTCAGAGGGGAGGAGGGCCATTTGTGTATCTGAGCATGGGGTGGAATGACCGGGCGAAATTGTTGGAGAGGGCACAGCTGTAGTCTTCCTCCGACATTGGTACCAGGCAGGCAAGCCCGATGAGGAGCAGCAGGAGAAGCTGGAGGGGAAGAGCCGCCCGGAGCACTCTGAACAGGAAACCTCGGCTGGACTGAGCGGGCTGAGGCTCAGAAAGGGAGGAATCGGAGCCACCTTTTATGGACCTGAGAGAACAATGGACATAACTCAGATATCTCGAATGTTGGAAGGCTGCTGCTCTCAGCTCCCTCACCTTCCTGGAAGCTAAAGGCCCATGCCAAACACAACCAGACCTGGCGATTAGCTGCCAGCCCTCCACAGTGGGCCCAGGTCCTCTCCCCACCACCCAATGAAGAAGTGTTTAGAAACCGTTCTGATAAAAAAATTAACATTTAGTCGGTCAACTAAAGGTAACCAATTGGGTTCAAATTCTACCCCTTCATTTGGTAAAATATTTTTTGCCAACAAAGATAATTGCTCTACACACATTCTGCCAGCATGAATTTAGTAGGTCAAGGATAATTAAGACGTGACTGTTTGAGGAAGCACATTTTTGGTTTAAGACGACCGGGAATACCGTTAGGCCAAATTAGTTGCTGTCAGAATCATATGAAGTATCCAACTAGTCATCCTAGATGTGCCACAATCCATGCGGCAAGGATAAGGACAGCCCCAGTCCTTTTGCACAGACCCATAAACCTTAATTGACCTTAGAGTACATCCTGGTTTCATCTTGCACTGGTCAGCACCTGGCCCTCCCTGACGTTAGTGGGTTCCGAAGCTGTATGAAGAAGGCAGGCAGTGGGGTCAGTGTACAGAACACCGGTGTTGAATGACACGGTTTCTCAGCTGATCCTATCTTCCGTTAGCGCTGTGACTTTGGGAAATGGACATGATTTTTATGAGGAGGACAGACTGTCATCTTGTAGGCTCCTTCTACTCAAAGTTCCAAGTTTTCCTATCTATGTTTACCTTCCTGTTTACTAAGTTGTGCATTAGAGATTAAGCATGCATTTCAGATTTCATAAGACTACTTGTGAGATACTGAATAGAGAAGTAGGTTCTAGGTGGGATGCCGCTGTTTTCTCTTTGTGAGCATCCTTTAATGTTTTGTTTGGTCACTAGTGGAAATGATGAAGAAATGTTATTTACAAGAGGTGTTTTGTACACACACACACCCACACCCACACATGCACACACAAAAATCTCAGGAGCAAAAAGAACAGGTGTACCAATGAGACACATTTCCTCACACCTCATACAAATTCCCTATAGGTAGTATTATCACTAGGCATAGGGATGTTGAATGTGAGGTCATTAGATAAATATGAAGGTGTGAAAACTGTATTGGTCACTCTATGTTTTTCTCACAAGAAAACACTAAGTTTTTAGCTGAATTATTCAAAACTCTCTTATTGAACCATCAAAGAAATTTGGGAGACAAACAGACTGGTCCTCTGGAAACCTCAAGCATCCATGTACCACACACACTGTGTTTCTACCACAGTTCTTGTAGTGTAATGAAAACAAATCACTGGCCTAAATTGGGACTATGTTTCTTTTCTGAAGACTACAACTAATGGCTGTGTAACCGTCAACAACTCACTTTACTTGTAGGTGCTAACCTTTCTCAACCCTTTCTGATTAGACTAGATGGTCTTCCAACTTGTAAGGTTCATGTTTTATACATTTCATGTCTTCTAGTAATTAGTGTGACTAGTCCACCAACTGAGAGGTCACAAGAGTTCAATCTCCATCTAGTGGTCAAACTGATTAACTGCCCTCATGCTAAGACCAATGAATTACTCCTAATGAACTGAATAGGAAAAGTTGTCTATTTTGTGAAAGGCAGCAGAGCATAAAAGAAGTATGTCACATACCTATTAATGGAAGGGAGGGTAAAATAGGAACTCCTTGAGTTATCTGTTTATGAATTATTGATGTTGAGAGAAAGCCTTAAAGAGTGTATAACCCTTCTCCTAATTTTGTAGATAAGTTAACATTTATTCCTCTAATTGCTAGGCAACACACTAAGCCTAGTTAGTATCTTAGGTTCCCTCATGCAATCCCCACACTATCTTCAGGGTGCTTTTATCTTCATTCTGTAGATGATGAAAACAAGGCTCAGAGAAGTGAAGGAGCAAGCTCAAGGATATATGGCTTGCAAGTGGTAGAATTAAGATTTTAACCCTGAGATTTTGACTCCCAGAATTTGGAATCTATAGAGAGGGTAAATTACTTGCCTCAAATCCCACAATTAATTACAGGAAGAGATCTAGTGGGCACTCAGTTCCAAAGTGCCTGCCAACTATACTCTCTGGCAACGTTTGTTTGTTCGTTTGGTGACATCAATGAAGATTACCCAGGTCATATTATGTCACAGGTTTCTCACATGTAGAAGAAAAGACAATATTTGTATACTAAAAAATTTAGAAGTGAGTGGTTTCCTCACATCAAAAATAAATGCCTCTAATCTCAAGGCCTCATGATGTTACACAATCATCAAGTACAGTACATGGACGATAGGGCATTTTGTTTTGAGACGGCTGCACAATCTTGGGCCAGTGATCTAGTCTTTCTGGTCTGGCCTTCAGGTTTCTCACTGATGAAGAGGAAGCGTGCACTAATATCTCAAAACCATTTTGGCTTTGACAGTTTATGAATTCAATGGTTTGTCTTAAAGTGTCTCAAAAAAAGATCAGCTAGTTGCCCAAGAATCCTGGATGGAATTTTTCTTCAAGATCTCTTTCTCTTTCCCTTACAATATGCCCTGGCAAACAACACTCGCCACCTGTCACTGGGTAGCAGAAGAAATAGAGCTCCACATTTCCTCTCTACTCTGACTTCTTTTCTTTGGGAAACATGAAAGGATATTAGTGATGGGTAGATTGATGCATATAATTGATAATCCAATCTGACTGACAGCACTGAATAGCCCTGCTTGTCAATTATTAGCTTCTTTGAGCAATTAAGCCAAAGATCAAGATTAAAATAAAGGGTACCCATTGGTTAGTCTATTTACGAGGACAACAGGAAAAGTCATCGTCTTCGGAATATGGACTCATGTTAGAGAGTCTGTTGAAGGACATGGCACATTTAACAGCATCAGAGCATTCTTTATTAAAATTTAATTAGCACATGCCTTCTAAAATTGAAGAATGCCTACCTAAGGAGACGTAACGGGCCGAAATAGGGACAAACAGAACACAAAGTGCTCAGTGAGCTGCCATGCAGTTGACTGCTCTTGGAAACTCCCCGTTTAGCTACTGAGGAAAATGCCAATCAACCCCATGGGATAAGAAACCAGGGACACAACATGCCCGAAGTTTTAGAGCTTCTAATGCCAACAGGTTAATGATACCAGGGAATCATTATTTAGGTCAATATTTATCTATTGACCTAAAATCACCTCAGTTTCAAGTCTTGGGAAATTGGACAAAGGAAAGAACAAAGATAACTGACTAGTCACTCATCGCATGCCAATGGGCTTCATCACATAAATAGATGCCGATTGAGATTTTTTTATAAAGGAGAAATGAAATGTATGAACGTATTCAAGGAATTTAATCAATGGAGATATTTCAGATAATTCTGCCTAACGAAAATGTGCTTATTCTCATAGGTAAATGTTAATTTCATGACTTTTCTCACTCCCCTTGCTCATGCAAATTTCTGGGTAAATAACTGCCCCAGGAGTTTTTCATCTCTTTCCCGAAATACATATTGTTGTGGGAAAAAGGGGATGGTACAGGAGGGAGCAAAACATGACAACACACCACACAAAATGAAGTGTGACTGAGATGTGAGCAGCCTGAATTGTGTGCACAGAGAGTACGACTCATCTCAAAAATTTTACAAAATGGAGGAAACTAAAATGGGTTAATTCTTTGCAGACATCATTCAAACACAAATGAAAAGAAACGTGCCATTCATTTTGTTACTTGTTAGCTATCACTGGTGGTAAAGTGACAGGAATTTATCAGGAGGGAATATCTAGATTGTCTATGACGTTGTTACCTAGTCTTGTGTGAATGGTCTTTGTTTGCTGGATATGTGGTTCAGAAGACAAATTTCCAGAATCAGTTTGGGATTTCAGTTTCCTCTTATTCCAAAATGAACATCTCGGTTGGTCCTAAGCTACCTCAGGCAGCCTGTGGTCTCAAGCCCTGGAACTACTGTTTAAACCAACAGCCCTTTGCTACAGTGGAGTGGTTAATAGTCTAGGACCCATCCAGGTTCATCAGGACCTGGGTTCAAACCAAATCTCATACTGCTAATCCCCACTGTCCATGTCTGTAAAATGGGGATATAGCCATGTCATGGAGATGTTGTGAGGGTTAAATGCTTAGCATAAATGTCAGCAACTTCTTATTACCTGAATTACTAAAGTAAGGGTGTGCTGACTCATGCCCTGCAGGGTTGGCCAGATTTAGCTTTTTCTCCCAGGGAGTTCTTCTTGATTTAGCAATAGTGCTTTTGAAGATATGGTACATTTTCCAATATGTCTGTCTTGTTCTCCAGAAACACTGGGCATGCGGACCTCAAATATTATAAAAGAAACACACTGGAGCCTTATCCTACTGTTGTCCTCAGCCCTAGGCTGGCCTGTCCTAGAGGCAAGACTGCTTTAGGCTGAGGGTCTATGGATACTTTGAATAAACAGATCCCCAGGGTAGAGTCTAGAAGAAAAGACTTGAAAAACAAATTCCATGAGAAACTGGATCGTGTTTAGTGAAGCTGTGCTGTACATGCAAAGCACTCACTGCCCTTGCCTAACTATATTTGGCTACCTTGAAGCATTTTAAAATGAGGTGTTGTTTCTCTCCACTCTCTTTCAATGTTTCAGCCAGTCATTTGCCACTTCTCATTCCATCTTGGTTCTCTGTGTAGAAAGTGCCAGAGACCAAAGGTGCTTTGGGAAATTCTGCATTTCACAATTCTAAGCTTTGGAATGAAGTCATTGATTCACTCTCTCCAGACTACAGGACTGTTATTCCTTTGCCTTGCTGGAAATTAGAGTAAAATCTTCCTATTGGTCAACTTCAACTAATCTATAGCAAAGTTTTGAAGAGTTATTGATGACCAGGTTAGATAATTTTAAGTCAAAGGTAGAAAAAACGTACCAGGTGGACCATCATAAACTTTGCTTCAAAAAGCTTACTTCTTAAATATATTTAATCTCAAAAATTATGAAGTTTTATGAATGTATGCATAGATACTTTTCAAATGTTTATAATTTTAAGGAATGTTGGGGAGCTTCTTATAATTGATTAGGGAATCTCTAGATTCTGAACATTCCAAGTTTTTTAATGGCAGGGACCATATTATATTGACTTCTGGGCCTAGGTCCCAAATAGAGTAGCATCAGTTCATATGTAGGCTTAGAATATTATTTAAGAAGACCTAGAACAATGACCATAAGATCAAACTAAAACATACATAGTAAGCAAGGAATTGATATTATTAATATCTGACTTTAACAAAAAGAATATACAAACCTTTCCCTTCAAACTAAAACCCAGTTTCTTTCAATTCAGCCTCTTCCCTCTTTCAGAAAGAACATTTTCCCATTGCAGATCACAGGGGTCAACATTCTAAACTGTGTTTCTGCAATAACCTTTCAAATTTGCTGGACCAGTGCAAGATCAAACACAAGTTCCTCTCAAGTCTCAGTTATGTAAAGGAACACTGTGACAGCCTGGGTTGTGAGTGAAGTTAATTCTTTCCCAGAAGACTCTGCATCTCATTGTCAGGGTTGGGTGCACCCCAAACACAGGTGCCAAGGAACCAAGAAGCCCAAGAATGTTCAACCACAACCCATCTGCCAAGGTGTTTGATGAAGTCTGCCATTCAGGCAAAGATCGTTTGGGTTCCAGGCCCTCTAAGTAGAAAAGTGAACATTATTCTGTGTGCTCAGAAAGATGTTAATAAACAGTGCCGGACAGAGCAGAGCTGAAAGGCGCCTTGTAGACGTTGGAGTGAGAATGTGGCTGTCCCAACCGCAAAGCCCTGTTAGGAGGCATGTCGAAGCACATGCTGCCTTAAGAAACAATGCCTTTGACTTTTCAGAAAACACGAGTGGCTATCTGGAAGAGTTAAGAGAGCAGATCGATGCAATATTTGGGAAGTCGAGGGTGGTTGTTACTGGCATTACATAATAACATAAGAGCTTTCCCTCTTCTCATTAGCATCATTTATGCCAACCAAAGAATTGATCTCTGTTTATCCTAAAAGGAATATAGTGCGGACATTCCCCATGTTAGCTCATGGGACATCGGAAATTTGTGGGGAGGAGATGAACCATATGAGACAATGATTTGTCTATAGTACAATTGTTTTTTCTTATAAGGGTCAAGAAAACATTGGAGCACCTGTAGAAGTCCATCTTATCTTCAAAACTCCCCTTGAGTTTTTCTTTATTCATTATTCATTATTGATATTTTGTTATGGACCAAAAAAAAAAAAAAACCCCACAAAATTGTCTTCAAACCAAATCAAAGGGAAAGAAAAAAACAAAAAAACAAAAAACATACTAACGGGATGTTTAAAACCAGAAAGCACATTCAAATACATTCTACATTACTTTAGCTGAGTGGGGATGACCAAAGGAAACAGCCAGTCCCTTTTGCCCATAGCTGGAAAAGTCTATTACTCAGGGGCAGTCTATGGTTGGTTCTATACTTGCTCGCCCCTACCCTCCTGCCCAGAACTAGATTCCATTTCGGTGGTGATAAGCTTTGGGAGGGGCAGACTACTTCAACAGTGAGCTGCTTGGGATCGGTATGAAAAATCGGCTCCAAGGACAGTCTGCTCATTTTTAGAGAGTTGTCTGGGGGACACAGGATCTGATTAGTGGAGGGGCAGGGAAGCACAGACAGCACACCAAAGACGAAGGCAAAGCACCGCTAACTACAGAAACGAGGGACTGTTGGAAGCCAGGCGAGTAGCACAGAGTGGCAGTGGCGAGGAGGCTCTCTGGATGTGCCTGGGAGGGGCACTGGCTGCTCTCCTTCCACAGTGAAAGAGCTTGTCAGGTGTTAGGACGGTGACTGACTGCGTGTGCTGGCTGAAGAGGAATTTCAGGGCAAGCAGAAGAGAGAAGATGCTTATAAATTTTAAATAATACCAAATTGGGACTTGCCATTTTGAGAATCCCAAACCCACGATCTGGATAAAACATGAAAAGAAAATAAAAAGCTGGGGATGTTAGTATATTTTATTCAGATTTGTGGGTTCTGGGAATGGTAAAATAATTCACTGATTGATTACCTGTCTTATTGTAAAATCTAGAAGTAAAGAGGATGATAAAAGTCTGCCATGACTCAAATAGCGACTGTGCCATCAGTTGTATCGAATCCTGTGTGCACATGGAATAGCGTTTGATCAAAAGCACCAAATGGTCTATGTACCGTTAGACAAAAGTTTGGAGGGGTCCAAATGTTTTAGGTTTACTTGTACTTTCCACTTTGAAGAGTCTCTTCCAATTTATTAGGAAATGGTGGGCACTGAAATAAGTAATTTCTCAACTAACCCGAGGCAGACCCGAGATAGGCCTACCGCAATCATGGACCATTTTCATCATCCTCTTGGAGTTCTAGAGCAGTGTGGAAACCAGGAGAATAAGGTACCTGCTATGTGGACTGTTGACAGAGGGTCCAGGCTGTGAGAGACTACATTTGCCTCGTGGCTGTTTGCAATGAACAGGGGTAAAGAAAGAAGAATGTTCAGTCCAGGCAAATAAAGACAAGCTACTGATGAAAATTAAACTAAAAGTGCGGCAAAGGAAAAACAAATCAAACGAGTTGATCAGTACCCGTGAATTAAGGAAACTGGCTTTTCTTTGGTAGAAGAAGCAAAATAAATTGACAGCTGTGTTACTAGTCAGCGAGACACATAAGCTGTAGTTCAGGAGTCCACTCTCCAGTGGGTGAATTTTCCCCCACTTTTCACGGTAGAAACACAAGTGACTCCATATTAGCCAAGAACCTCTGTATATTTACTCACGATAGAAATAAAGTTCAATATATCATGCCACATCGTTTTTTTCATCTTCTGGAACACTGAAACAAACTAAATTTTTGAGAAATATAAATTAACAATGATAATATGAAATTGTTCTCTGTAGAGTCACGAAGACCCAAAACATTAAATACTCAAGTTAAATAAAGGCTAAAATTTGACTCAAAAAGCCAGTATTCCTTCACATTCTTAAACTAGGATCTATAGGAAACTAGTGAATGTAGTAAAAAAAAAACAATCCTAACAAAGGTCATAACATTTATCAGCATAGAACTTGTGTTTATCACACACACAAAAAAATACAAATGAAATCGATACTTCTAAAAACTAAGGAAAACAGAATGAAATAAAAATGAATATAATCATAAAGCCGGACAAAAAAAAAAAAAAAAACAAGCTTCTAATTACACAGAGAAATCAAGGTATAGAGTGTAGCAGGGGCCGAATTTGTCTTGTGTGCTGGTAAGATGGCCCCCCGCAGGCCTGTGGGTGAGTCACCTTAAGTCGTTGCCATTTGGGGCGGGAGGCAGCACAGTCATGGAAAACCTTCAGGGCCACTCAGGAGCTTCTTGGCTTGAGAACCTCCACTCACCTTACAAATGGCCTCATGAGATGCTCATAGTTCTGGCCACCTCTGGCTGAGGCACCCTTTTAAGTGCAGCCTATTTTGTTAGGTGGACCATGGTGCTGGTGGTTTGAAGGAGGAGCCACCGAAGGGACAAGGGAGCACCATTCTAGAGATGGCCCCTGGAGCAAGAAAAATAACTTGTCTCCCTGCGTCCCCACCACATGTTGATTCTTTTGAAAACAGAACCTCTCTTTTCTGTTTCTGAGTGCAGGCGGGGAGGGCACGTGGCAGGCTGAGGAAACAGCGCTTCAGTGAGTCAGGGTGTGACAACCTCTCCTGGATGGGGGTCCCTGCTTTGTCCGGAGGAAGAGCCTGTGGACCCTGGTGGGTACAAATACCACCACTCCCCAGGGTTCCCTCCCATGGGCCAACTGAAAACAACCGGTGGAAAGTTACCGTTCTCTGTCTGTTTGGGCTGCTTCTTCCTGATGTAGGACTCACAGATTCTGAGGTGTCCAGTTCATCAGCAGAAGCCCAGGAAGACAAATCCTACATGGAGAAGAGATTCTTTTGGCAACTCCGTGTCCCCGAGCCATGATGGTTCTGTATTGTACTATGTTTCCCACCCTACCTCCTTCCATCCCCATAAAAAACAAACCTTTCCTTGGGGAAAATAGAATCAGACAACTGCAAGAAGAACGGAACCTAACTCTTCTAGTGTATTTGGATTTCTTGCTTGTAAGTTTGTCCCTTTTCAGAAAATACCCCTGTAGGTTTATTACTATGTCACTTGTAGTTTTATTATTTCTTAGTGACATGGATGTGAATGTGTTGAAGTGGAAAAGGTGAAGGATTCTGCCTTAGAGCAGCAGGTCAGAGAGAAGCCAACTCATCTGAGTTAGAAACAAAACGTGGTCCTCAAGGAGCCTGCCTTTGAGCAACAGAGAAATTATGTTGATTCCAGCACTGCTGTTACTCGGAGTAGATTGTTCTTTCGCATTCTTATAGGAGGGCAAAGTGTTTGTGTGTTCATAAAGGGATTTCACAACTGAATGAAGTTTTACCATGCATCTCTGTACCTGCAAATGCATTTCTCAAAGCCAACACTACTACCGTGATACAGTAGGTTTAAGAAAAATAATAATAATAAAATAAATGAGCAGAGGACATTTTCTATGTATTCATTGCTGTTTATGTTGGGAGAATTCAACCTTCTAGTGTCTAAATATTAAAGTCATTTGTAACAGTTGGTTGTGATCTACCATAGCTATGACACTGAAAACATGTGAATTCTTAAAGAAACAGGGTAAAATAAAATGTCACAATAGCGGTGGTAATAAGGTCACCAGTAATAATTATAGGAGGTCTTTTGGTGTAATAGAATCAAAAATGACATCCTATTTAAAAAGTCTGAGTCGCTTTTTTGAGACAGGATTTGTAAGAGCAGCAACTGAGAGTAGACACTCTGTTCTGATAAGTATTACATTCGACGACTTTCTAAAATGGATAAAGATGATGCTTCTTTGGTATCTTGTAAGAAATGCCACACAGTGATGTCTGTTCAGAGCTTACCTGCTGACTGCTTGACAGGTCTAATGACTTCTCCAGCTCCTTGATGTGATGACCAACTTCCTTCAAGAGAAGTTTGAGCCGATTTCCAATCACATGGACTTTTTCTTTGGCTTCTAAACAGTCTGTGCCTTCAGCATTCACCAACAATTGGCAAGACATGTCTTGTAGCGAGGCCACTTTGAGTTGGGATTCCAATAGCTCACGCCTTATTTGCTATGCATATAAGACGACATGTTTTCTTAAGAATATGTGATATTGGAGAAAGTGCAAGGCAACATAACTTTAACTGAGTGGGCGATTGTACCTGAGGATCAGAACGCTGTGCTCATGCAAGGAAGGCTGTACAGCCCATGGCATTTGGGAGTTAGGAGCCTGTGTTCTAATCCTGCCTCTGACAGAAAACATTCTACAAGGTCTCTGAACCATTTTGATCTCAGTTTTCTCATTTGGTAAAATGATGATACGATCTCATGCCTAGTCCACAGTATTATTGGAAGGTTCAAATTAGTGAATCTATGTGAAAGTACTTAAAATATAAAGTATCATGCAAATGAGACATAAGGTATTCTTTTAAACAGAAAAGTAAAACATTACCATGAATATAGCAAACCTCAAGTATGTCTAGGTATACTCTGATATCTGTTAAAGGTTTTTAGAAAGATATATGGATGATTTGTCATTCACAACTTAAAAGTCTGAGGTCAAAAGTCTTGTGAAAATGCCGTCCCACAGAGATTTCCTCTGTTTCTAAGATCTTGGCGGTATTGAATTAAAAGCTACCAATTCTGTTGGTTAGGTGAGTGAGTGGTAAATGTTAAGAAACAACATCTGAAAAATACAGAAAGCTACAAAATGCAAATCCTTTTCCCCTAATGGAACTCAAATATGCTTCTTTATCTTCTGTAAAATCACTTGAGTACACTGTATGCTACATTGTCCAAAGTTCCTTGCATAAGAATCCACTCAGATATTCTGCAAGCTTCATTTTGAACATTCTGCTAGAAAAAGTTTCCTGCCCCTTGAGAATAGGTGTTTTCTTTTTGTTTGATAATGAAAATTTAACTCATCACATTTCGCTTTTTGTCTTAACTTTCAGGTGCAAAGGTTAACATTGAATTCTATACACTTAATTCCTCTTAAGAAGTCTTAAAGCTCTCTATTTTAACGGTTGTAATGTCCTGTTATTATAAACCACCTGATACATTTTGGGACCTAGATGTGACAAACACAGTTTAAATCAATAATAAGTATAATTCACCAAAGACCCATTTTAATAAAAACAAGCTCATTAAGATTAAGCACATCTACAATGTCTACAATTGAGCAATGACTTTAGAACTGGATTCTAAAGCTAGTGGTTACCATCTTCTATGTACATGTTTGCTTCACAAAAAATTGGAAACAAGGAGTAAAAAAAAAAGAAGCAAGTTAGAGACTCTAACTCAAAAGGTAAAAAAATATTGCCACCTACATTCTTGTTCTGTCAATGAAATGTGTCGCTGCTCAGAATGCCAGTGGCTGCCAGGATTCACACGTCTTACCATGAGCTGTTTGTGATGGTCCTGAAGTAGCTCTACGTCGAGATTAGGATCGACCGGAACAATTTCATTTTTCCGTCTGTCAATGTTCTCCAGCATAAGAAGCAAACCATGACTCATTTCATGAAAATCCTAGTGCAAAAAAAAAACAAAACAAAAAAAACATAGAATAAAATCATCTTGAATTATATATTTTTCTTTTCCTCGCAGCTTAAATTCCCATTCCACACAATTACTACTGTTGGCAAAGACAGGTTGGTTTTAAGATTTTATACACAACGTCTCTCTGAGAAAGGCATGGGTGCTGTCGTAATTATCTTAGGTCACATTCTTACCAAAAGCATCAAACTGATTACTATATGGAAAATTTAGGCATAAGGAAAATTGATTCAAAATATAAAATATTAGAAAAATTTCTAGGGCTATTGTATAATTTGGAAGGAAGCAACTCTGCTCCCCTTGCTCCTTCCTGTATGTATGCAAATCGTCCCATCTCTTAAGGCCTAAATCCAATCTCATAACCCCTTCATTCATCCATCCATCCAGCTAACCATCCATTCATTCATTCATTCAATGTATAGTTCTTGCAGATCTCCTATGCAGAAGGCACTGTACTAGGAGTGGGTGCAGAGCTGAAACAACAGCTTGGGAACCTGATCTCAAGGAACAATTACTCTTGGGGCCCATATAAAATCTAAACTCCAGGCCAGGACCTACAAGGTCCTGCATGGCCAGTTCCTGACCAACGTCCCAGTCTTTCTTACCACTTCCTGCCTCTCTGACGACTTTCTGATCACATTTGCCCCTTTTTTTTTTTGCCCTCAAAGACAGAAAAGTTCTGCATCTGGAACTTTGCTCTCTTTCCTTCACAGGATCATCCTTCCAGTATCAGTTCAAACATCCATAGCCCTTCCCTGGCCCCCCTCCCAAAGTGGCTTTTCTCCATTCCTCTTATCCTCAGCATCGTGGTTAACCATTTAATTGCCTTCTTATTGTCTGTCTTCCTCAACAGAAGTAGAGGCTGTGCTGTATCTTGACTACTTAGGGTAGTATCTGTCAGACAGTGTCTACTTATCTATTGTGGTATGAATAAATGAATAAATAATTGTTATGTTTACTTTGATGTTCAAGAACTGTCTTCTTATGTGCTTAGTAAATACCTGTTGAATGAATGAATTAAATAAATGAATGAGTCGAAGAAGGAATGTTGGGGCTGAGATAAACTTGTGGAAATAGTCTCTTGTTAGCTGGATAGAAGATGGGGTCTTTCATTTCAGTAAAATGAAAATTGGGGAACAAAGTTATTTCACTCAAATATTGATGTTGAGGAGTAATTGCATCCCTCTAGTGACCTTGATAAATCAAATCCCAGACTTAGCTACACCGGAAACGTCTCACACTGTAACATGGCCTGCCCAAAGTCACCACGAACCTGACATTGCATCAGGGCATCCTGGAGCATCCCCCGCCAGTCGTCCAGCAATGAGCACACCCTGTCCCAGCGTGCGTTCATCTGGGATAAGCGATCCTGCAGATCCTGGCTCTCCTCACCACCGGTCTGGGTGAACTCGGAGCTGCACAGGTTGATAGAGAGGATGATGGCTTTGCGATGGTCCACGGCTTTCTGGAGCTCCTGAAAAGAGGAAGGAGGACAAACAAGGAAGACAACAATGAAAACATTCAAACATAGTCTAAGACCTTTGGAAATGCTTCACACAAATAATAAAATCCATTAATTAGACACAGTGGATCCGTATCACTGAGTGTCACGCTGTACTTAAAAGCTATGGATGAGACGTACTCTTGACAACATAAATACGTCTTAATAAAATATGGTGTAAAGTGAATGAGTCAGAAGCAGAATGATATGTACAACATAATAGCATTTGTGTCATTTAAAATACATGTGCACACATACAAATCTACCTTTCTCATGAATACATATGAACAAAGAATATTCATTAAACATTTCAGAATGGTTGCCACGGGTTAGAGGAATGAGGATTAAAAAACAGTGAGGGGAAAAAAGATAAATACACAAAAGAAAGAGAATCTTGCAGGAAGAAACTATGACCCTGCACAATGAACTAAGGAGTATGATTAACTCAACCCCCAGCATGGGAGTTCAACGCAACAAACAAAACAACACAAAACCTGGCTCCAATAGTTCTGCACAGCAGGAAATACGCTTTTTCTAGTATAAGAATCCCATTTCACTTGACCACTGGTACCAAAGGTCTGTGCATAAGAATGAAATGGGAAGCTTGATGGGAAAGCAGTTTCCCAGGCCCCGGCCTCCAGCTGTTCTGACTCCATAGGCACAGGTAGTGGCCCCCAGGCTGAGGACACTGCATGTCATAGGCCACCTTCCAGTAAAGGTAAAGTGTATGAAATGGAAATTTCATCAGCTAATCAATTTAGTTTAATTCTCTCTCTCTCTCTATCTCATCTCTCTGTCTCTCTGTCTCTCTCTTGCGCGCACACACACACACACACACACACACACACACACGCAAAATAGGAAACTGACTTTTTACTTTGTACATTTCCCAAAAATCTAGAACTAAATTCCAAGAACTTGAGCCCATGATTCTATATTAATCATTGAATAGCTAGGTATCATTTGAACATCCCCAGATCAAATCAGGATGAGTGATCCTACAAATCACATCTACCTGGGCTATATTTTCTTATAATTTCTCACCATTTCTGTGATGTTGTCAACTTGTCTTAATTTTTCATTTTTCAATACATTCTTAATATGCTGTAACGTAGATGCAGTCACAGAGACAGTAATAAGATCAGGAGATATTGTGGAGAGATACTTGGTTATTCCACTGATTTATCCCCAGAAAACAGATGGGGTTATTGGGAAGGGGTACAGAGGAAGATAACTTTTCTTGTCACACAGGCCGACTGTCACGGTCTCACTTCTCCACCCTGATCTCGCCTTAGGTCTCAAACTTCAGCCAACATTTGCTTCGTCATCTTTTTAAAAAATCTAGTTTTAATGCAACACTGCCTTATATTTTCCCAAAGAGGAACTGAAGTAATGTAAGTATTCTAGAGAAAATGCATTTTAAAGTCCAGATAATGTAAATTGCCATCTCCTATCTGATGCTTCTTCCTGAAATTGATGAGGCCGGTAAAGAAGCTCCTTTATGAAAAGTCTGAGCATCTGTGGGGAAGGCTCATTTCTCTGTTTGAAAATTTAAAACACTATTAGCACCAAAGCAAGCCACCGAAACATCACCCCAAAATAAATAGCATCAAGGGAACCAGAGAGACACAAAGCAGCCCACTTAATCCTTAAACCTGGAGAGCCTGGCTATAGCTTCGCGGAGGAAGAGCACGTCTTAATGTTCTCCAAACAAGAAGACAGAAGCAAAAGAACTGTTAAAAAGAAGCTGTGCTCTCCAGCCACAGTATGTTTACAAAAGTCTCTACACATTAATGCATTTGAATGGCCGGGCGAAGGAGGATTTCTAAGATCCAGAGATGGAGTAAAAGGAACTTATCTTATGTACCATACCCACACAGGCAAGTGTCTGGTGTTTTACCACAATTATTCCACAGTTCTGTTTCATCTTATTCAATACTGAAAATTGCTACTGCCAATACAATCATCTATATCAGAAGTTCTGCAGAGTGTCAAATGCTTTCACTAGCTTTCCACACACTCACACAGATAAAGTTTTGGAGACGATTCCTGCCCAGGTGTAGATACGGACTTGTAGGAATGTGATACTATCTCTATTTCTCTTAAAAGAGGTTAAATAGGTCCCGGATGTACCTGGATGGTTCACGACATTTTAACTGCTTACTTTTGAAATACCAGTGCATTCAACTGCACGTGATTATTGACATGGTGGTTAGTGCTCCAGCGGGGCCCAGCTTTCTGCCCTTCGAAACCTCCTCCCTACAGACACTCTGACCGGGGATGGCTGAGGGAAAGGGGCGCACGTGTGTTCCATTCTGTCGAAAAATATCTCTGCTGCTGTGCCACAGCAGCACAGCTAGAATTAGAGGTCTCATCTGCCAGCCGTCCCACGCGGCGGCTTGCGGTCTGGCTGTCTGGGGAAAGGCGAGGTCTGCTACCTTGAGCTTCTTTATTTGCCGCTCGATGGACGGGATGTCAGTGCTGAGCTCCAGGCGCTGTAGCTGCTCCAGCTCCTCCTCCGTCTCCCCCAGCCAGGTCCAGATGCTGTTGAGGTCGGAGCTGAACTGCTGCCACTTCTGGAGGTTCTGTTTCATTCTCAGCTCCTTGCTCAGGGCCTGAGCCTGGATGAGCTCCCATCGGTCAATCACACCTGGCGAGACATGACACGCACAGGGTAGGGAGGCATGTTTCCCCATATCTGATGCTGGGGAAATGCTTGAAACGCACACTGGTGGCTTACTTTAAATAGCAACAGAAAGAAAAGTAATTCCACCGGGCATTCCGGTTGTCAGCTGTACAGAACCACATCATGGCTATGTTTTTCCTATTTGTAATTTTAGTGACAATGGAGTAAAAAAAAAAAAAGCTATATAGGGTTTAACACTGTAAAGAGCTTTTTGGAGTAATAAGCAGTAGCCTGCATGGGGATAATATCCAATTTCGGGTTTCTTCCTACAGTAAATAGAACTCGGAGAGCATACATGCAAGATGCCTGACCAGTGACGTTGGAGACGGCGCAGTAATATATCGTGATGCCTTTTGCCTCCCTCCTCTGCAAAGGAGAGTCACGGGAACATGGAGGACAAGAACTTAAGACAGAACGGTGAAGAGGGCAGCGGAGGGCAACTCAGGAGCAGGAGAGTGTTTCGGAATCTTCCGTCATTCCGTCCTGAGCTGAGCCCTTCTCACTCACCGCTGTTTGGGTTTCGTGCGATTCAGGTTAACAAAGCCAGGAAAATTCTCTTCTTCCTCTTCAGTTGTGCTCCAGCCTCTTCACCGAGCCGATACTGCCACTGCATTCAGCCAGCAGTTTCATCTGTTAAGACACAGAAAACAGGCCCCTGTCACAAAGCTCTCACATTCTCACAAGGGCAAGAGATTCTGGGGAACACATCTTGGTCATTCCTCAAAACGGACAGTGGCTTTATCTTCTTCGTGCTACTCTGCTTAAAAAAAAAAAAGGTCAGGTTCAAAACCATACTCCTTAAATATGCGACGCCTTCACATATACAGAAAGCAATGCCTTGAAGACGTACTTGCATATGTGATTTTGCATGAGAAGCCCTCAAAATTTCTTTTAAGTTTATGCATCACGACAGACTCGGACTTAAAACTCAGAACACTCAGCTGGCCTCGCAGTGTATAATTTTTGGCAAGTCACTCCCTCTTTCGTAAACTGAAATGTGGGAACAACAACAGTAGCACAGATCTCAAAGAAGATTTTTTTTTTTGCATTAAATAATTAAAATACTTAAAAGCATAAAAGAATATTAAAGCCAGCTGTCAGGTGAAAAAATTGAAGCACTGTTCGACAGGCATCAAGGAAATAAGTTCTAACTTCAAAAGAGAAGCTTCCAACTCTACGTTTCATATCACGCACAGCATTCAAAGATTAAAGGAACAGCTTGTTTCAAGGCACTCCTGCTATACTGACCAAAATGTTACCTTTTAAGGATTTTCAAAAATCACCTTGCTGGTAAGTGATTTTAATTACTTTGGATTGAGACTGAGTATAACCTCAGTGACGTTGGCATGCCATTGGAAAACTGTGTTATATTTTAAAAAAGAGGTTTCACAATAATTGAAATCAGTATCACAGGCCCAATTGGACCGGAATTAAACTCGGGTTTGGGCTCTTTCTGTAACCGTGTGCTCATGGACATTGGCGTGTGTACTGGAACGGGTCTCCTCTCTGGTTTCAGGAAGCAGTAGGTGTGAGTTGTCATTAGACTCAGAAAAATTGAGTTTTCTGCTACTAGGCAGTCTTTTGGATGTGAAAAGAAGATACGAAGCATGGGAGGGATTTTCAAATTCTCTGGCTTAAATATGTGTAGGAGAAAAGGGAGTTCCCTGAGAAAAACTATTTGGTCAGCAACTTGAGCAGGGCAAATAAAGTCATTATGTATTTTACTAAGAACTTCAAAAAAAAAATGGTAACGACACAATCTTTTGCCATCTTTTCCACAAATCCCTCTTGTTAGACTTGTTTTCTCCAGAATGAGCATACTAAAAACAGGATAAAAGCATTCCCAAAGCCATCCAGTGAATCAATAAACATAGGAAAAGAACTAAAAAGGCTCTGTATAGTAACCTATTAGCTAAAATCTGCAGCTCCAAGGATAACCGTGGTCCAAAAATTATTAGCCCAATTTGGACAAACGCCTAATCACTTTTGGGAGGGGAAAGACTTCTGTTGCTTTCAGTTAAACCGATCTCACTAAGTTCCTCTGTTTAGAGGCTGGTCATTACAGCAGGTTCGTGGGCCTGAGCACGGTCCAGTTTGACTCCAAGGTCACCTGCTAACAGGGCTACGTTTTCCACATCCATGCCCATGAGTTCAAGGGCAGCTGGTATTTGGAGAGTTTACAAAGCCCTCATGCCCCAGACAAACCGTTCTTTGTCACACGACTGTGATTCCCAGGTACTTGTCCAGATCACGAAGGTCAGGATACTCACGTAGCCTCTGTAGCTGGAGTCCAGCTCTGGTCCTGTAGGAGTTTTGCTGCGGATGATATTCTCAGTTTGCTGCATCCGAAAGCGGCTGTCATCCAGGGCCTTGTCCAGTTGCCGGATCTTTGACTCTAAGGAGCTGGGATCTCCTGCGGTGTCGACCATCAGAATGTTATGAGCTTGGCAAGCTTGACATTCAAGAAGTTCAATTATTTCAGTTAAAGCTGTCTAGAAATGGCATGTGTGGGGCGATTATGAAGCAAGTGCAGATTTAACATGCTCGTGGGTTAGACGTTTAAATGACCAGAGCAATGAATGTGTTTGACTAAGAGTCCTGGCCGACCGGACAGCGCAGTGGGTCCTAGCAGCCTGTGTGTCTGTTCCCCCTCACAGCTGATCCCCTGAAAGCCTGCGCGTTGTGAGCTGTGGGAGGCCTTTCCGAGAACGTAAGGCAGGGCCCTCTGCTCTCCAGTAACTAACAGGAGATTATTTCTCATGCTCCCGCTGCAGTCACTTATCAGGTAGAAAGAGATACACTCTCTTATTTTTCTTCTGCATCGTAGAAGATAGTGCCACCGAGGTGCCAGGTGGCTGTGTCATTCACTTAAAGCGGGACTTCGAGTTAGACAAGACGAGCTTAGGATAGATACGTACAGAAACACCAAACTAGCAACAACTTGTTTTTGTTTAAAATCTGAAACGAAACCAGGAGAAAGCTAAGACGGTAGCATTTCATCTAGGCATGCTCTTATTCAGCCTACAACTCCTGGCTCATTTTCCCTTCAGGGATGTGATACCTTTTAGCAAAATTATTATTATTATTATGTGTGTGTGTGTGTGTGTGTGTGTATTGAAGTCTTTTGAACTGAACAAGAACATAGATCACCAGAGTGAAGCTTGCACAGGGCGAAAGCAGAACACATGTTAGGAAGCTTATGAATTTTCTTTTTTGAAGGAAGGTTCTCTAAATACACCTGGAAGAGGTCTCTCACTGAGAACCACTCAGGTAGTCATCATCTCATTAATGCTCATGTGCAACCTGTTCTTTTGTTTTTCTACAAAACTGAAGTGTTAGATAATAATAACCCTGCAATTCAATATCACACCATTCTGTTCAAACCCTACTCTCTCCACCCTCCTTCACATGGTGACCTTGAACTCCATACAGTTGGTCTAGTGCAACGTTAAGCAAAACCGGTTTCATTTTTTCCCCTTCAATTCTTATTCCAGAAATCATTCTTTTTTAAAGGAAAATCTAAGTTTTAAGATACCGTGGAATATGTTTTTCATTTCAAATCATTTCATGGGGTAAGACATTAAATAAAATTAAATATGTTTTTAGAGCTGAACGTCTGGTCTCACTCCTTGTCAGAGCGGCCACTGAGGTCAGGAGGATGAGCGGCGGGCTCGAGGGCACAGGTGCAGGCTGGTGGGTTTGGACGGGAACCCCAGGACCTGACTCCCCAGCCACAGGGAGGTGAATGACCCATCAGAGTCATGCAGTCAATGCTGCTACAGTCAAGTAGGGCGTAGGAAGCAAACGCTGAAAACTAGCGTTTCCACCTCCTGGTTTTTTTTTTTTTTTGCTGTTAATGGATATCACAGCTCTATACTTAATGAGACTGATTACCATTTAACAGGTTGGGAAGTTATTTCGTTGCACTTGATTATTTCCCCCTAGTACAGCAGTAAGAGAAGAAGGTTCTGCCTTAACATGCTTGTGCCACGGAGCTGTGAGAGAGTACAGGAGATGTGCTAAGAGGGGAGGCTTGTGACAGGTGAGAAAGGGAGGCTCGCTTCGGCTTTTAGTGCCTACCAGAGGTATTTCTGATGGCACGCTCTGTGAGCTTTACATAGGCCTCAGGATTTTCGGGGATGATTACATCTGCAAAAAGAGCACAGTCTAAGTTGACAGGTAAGTTCTGGAGACACTGATTCCCTTGTAGCAGAAAAACAACTTTCCTAGGGGAAAAGAGGAAGTGAGTCATTGCAGACGGACAGCTCTGAACATACGGAGAAGTTGCACATGCAAACCTAAGGTTTCCAGAGCGAATTGTGATAGGGGTTCGCACTGGTTGACGGTGTTTTATGAGCCAGGCGCTGCTTTAAGCACTCGTTTATCCTCGCAGCAAAGCTACGGGGTGCATGGGAGGGTTATTCCCATTGTATCGATGAGAAAGCTGAAGTCCAGAAAAATTAAGTTATGTACCCAAGTTTCAACAGCTGGTCAGTGGCAAAACTGGGGTCTCAATCCAGACCGTCAGGTGCTAGGGCAGCCCTGGAGCAGGCTACTAGACATAACGTGAGCCACGTGTGTAACTTTAAAGATTCTAGCAGCCACATTAAAAATGAAAAATGATGAAAATAATTTTACTACTTTGTCTTACTTTGGATATATCCAAATCACAACATGTAATCATCAACATGAATATTATTAATCCTTTACATTCTTTTTTTATGTCTTTGAGATTCATGCATTCATGCAAGTGCATTTGACACAGCAAATCTCAATCTGCACAGTCTCATTCCAGGGCTTGACAGTCACCACGTGGCCAGTGGCCACACATTCAGCAGTGCTACTTTAGATGCAAAATACCTAACTATGCCACTATGCTGTGAAGACAAAACAGAGATGAGGGAAGTCACATCTTTCACCAAGATGCCTAAGTCAGAACATTGCCTCCTCCCCAGTTCTATCGATCGTCAGTTGTGAAGAGGACGTGTGGTGATTTCTTACACCCTTTCCACCCTCTACATTTCCATCCTGCCTCCTTAGTCCAGGCCACCATCCCATCTGTCCCGGATTATAAAATGTTTCCATTTGGACTTTTTTTTCCTCCCGAAGCACTCCCCTCCATATAGTACCAAGACAGGTGTTTTGGAAATATACCTCTGATCACTTTACCTCCTCCCCGAACCCCGGCTGTGGCTGCCCATGACCTTCAGGATAAAAGCCAAACTCCCCGACATAAACAGGTGGTTATATGACCAGGCTGCCTTTCCACATCCTCTGCCCAACCCACTCCATGCTTCCCAACCTACAGCTTGTCGTTCTGGACACACTTCAGGTGACCAACAATGCTGTGGCTAGTTGGGATGGGTGCCCTCTCCTGTCCTTCTCTGAATGGTGCTGCGTCTGCCTGACCGGGTCCCACTCACCTTTCAGGCCTCAGCTCCAGAGTCCCTCCCTGAAGCCCTCTGTCAAAGCTCCAGTGAGCCGTCCCTCAGCGGCCTTCGTACCACCACGTGCCCATGGCTATCCTAGCACCACACAGTTCTTACCCATTGTCTCTGTCCACCTAGAGGGTAAGCTCTTTGAGAAGGAAAGGAACTGTGTATCCCCAGTACTTAGCAAAACGCTCATCACCTAATAAGAACCTAAGTCTATGTGGGACAAATCCATGGCCACACCCAATTTTGTATTTGATAATCACACAAATATCCAGTTGTTCTCTTATGAGCGATTTCCCATGATGGGAGAAGACAGAAGACAATTCTGCTGAGCTCACACATTTCCCATACGATATCCATTCCCTTTTATTTTCCTTCGAGCTGCCATACGGGCAGAGCTCTTTCCTACCTGATAAGCCAACAGCTCCCCTGGGGTAGAAGTCTTTGTCTTCCTGGCCCTCTTCATCCTCAGAGGGCAGAGTTCTGGACACGGCAGACTCCAGGTCACGACTGAGGTCATAGTCATGGTCCCACTCCAGGGGGATGGAGTCCACACTGGCAGGGGTGTCTCGTCCTGACCGCTCGCTCCGAAGGGGCTGGGCAAGTGAGAGGGAGGGGTTGGAGGAAGGCTGGGGGAAAGCACACTGTCCGCAGAGGTGTCATGCCAGTGGAGGTCCGAGAGAGCTGCAGAGTCATCCAGCTCCAGCTCCCGGTCAGAGAGGTCGTGCTCATCATCTGGGAGCTAGAAATGCAGTCAAGCCAACTCCGTTACCGCAGCGATCAGGTGATCTCTTACCACTGCTCACTCTGCTTCCCACCGCATCTCACTGTGGAGCTCATCCTCCCTCACTGGGGGTCATTTTAAACTCCTGTCATCAAATCAGTATGAACCCTCTGACCACTTTTACAAATGTCTTGTAAATTGATCTACCAAAGCCTCAGTTTTATCACTGGTAAAATGGAAATAATATTAAAACCTGCTTCAAAGAATTGGTGTAAGATCAGAGAGGCTAATATAAATTAAAGCAACGAGTACTGGCACAGATCAGGAACAAAAGGCGATCACCAATACAACCTTAGCCTGTCCTATTTCAACTTATATCCCAGATACAAAATATATTTGATCATAGAAGGTTCCAAATGTTCTAATAATGACATCTCTACAATGAGATTTGATTACGGCAGCAATTAGAGAAATGGAACAAGAGAAAGCAAATTCAACCAAACCTCATCAATTGAGCAACTATTCACATTGCCCAGGTTTCCTCTAGAAGCTTCTTTGTCCTATAGGGGATAAGTGCCGAACACTCTTCTAACTTCTTCTCTCTGTCTCTGTCTCTGTCTCTGTCTGTCTCTCTCTCTCACTCTCTCTCATTCTCTCTCTCATTAAACCAGTTTCACAGCTGAGAAGACTGAGGCAGAAGACATAAAGTAACCTGCCCTCGGAAATGTAGCCAACAGGTGTCCAAGCTGGGACGGGGCCCCAGGCATTCCAGCACCAGGCTCCGGGCTCTCGCCCACTACACAGTGCTACCTAACCCCACAGAAGTCATGCTCTTTGGATGCCATGACAGCGGAAAGCGAGGTTACACACAGGCAGGCGGGTCAGCTTCTTATGGTACCGCTCCACGCGCCCGAACACCTCCTGGCAGTAGCGCCGCAGCTCGTCCAGCTCCTCCTGGATGACCGCCGCGTCCAGAGGCTCGCTCTTCTCCATCAGCTGCTCGCCCTGGGCGATGATCTGGTCGATCTTACCGTGGTTCAACGCGATCTCCTGCTGGAAAGCCTAAGGAGCACAAGTCGCAGGCCATTTTTATTGCTCACGTTGACACGAAACAGTGACAAGATCCCTGCTTAGAAAAGCCATACAGGGATACGAAAGTACCTTAGACAACAGCAAGCCAAGAGGTCGTTGCTTCATAAAGTAAAACATGAAAGTTTTAAATCGGAATAGGAGTGGGAAATGAAATTGTCAGAGTTCCATGACCGGAAAGGCGCCTTTGGCTAATAAAATTTACTACCATGAACAACACGGGTAGAAAAATCACAGGGGAAAAAAACATTTAAAACCATCTTGATAGCACTGGTTATCCCTGATGAAAAATGATCATAACCATTATGGGACCACTGAAATAAATTTAGCACTTTAAAGAATATATTTGATATTTTCAGATTTCTTAATCGTACATCATAACAAGCAAATGACAATGCAATTGATTCTTCTTGTATGACTCTTTTATGGTTTCAGGACTTAAGCAGGAAAGGTTAATATGATTTGAAAAATAAGGAATTCTCGAGGGTCATTTCGCCTCTTTCGATATGGAAAAGAGTTAAGCAACCGGGGACAAGTTTTAATACAAGCATATAAAGTCTGGAATGGTCAAAACTGCCCAGTAATGAAAAGGCTGTGAAGGGAGAAGGGAGGGCAGCAATGAGTCCTATGACCCTGCCAGAGTCCAAAAAGAAAAGATTCAACTGCCACTTGGTAGAAGTTTCCTGCCAAAGGTTTTAAATATTGATTTGCCTACGAAACAACTTGAGAAAATTGGGGTTTGGGGGCATTATTAAGAGAGGGTTTGGGCAGAATACCAGAGTTAATTATTTTATGGTTTTTTCCATCCTGAGAATCTATGATTAAGGGTAACTTCCTTGTTTCATTAAAGCAACCTAACATCATGACTATTTGTTTAAACCTATATATCTTGGGAAGAAATTTTCATAAGCTTATTGAAAATCATTCAAGGTGTTAAACATGCTTCTATTTAGAGAATCTTATCTAATGTACTGCATATTCCTGATTTAAGTTTTTAATTCTCCACTATAGTCAAATTAATATTGAAACATATAAAATATTTTTAAAAGAAGCAACTAGGCATATAAGAATGTAGGATATTGAAATGAAACCCAATATGAGAAAGTTATATTTCTCTGGAACATGGGGGTTAAATAAACTATTTGATGGTGCTAGAAACAAATCAGAAAAAAAAAAACACAAAAAACCCCAAAGCCAAAAACCACCACCAAAAAAGAAGATTCTTAATACTCTGGCTATCAAATTAATAGTTAAAAGTACATTATGTTAATGGTAGTTATCTATGGGTAGTGCTCTTTATTTTATTTTTAATATCTTTAGTATTTTTTGAATTTTTTTCAATCAAAGACTATTTTTATGAAAAGAATCATTCTTTTTCTATGCCCTTCACAAAAGGACCTACAAATGCCTTCCTCTTTAGATTTTCTCCACATCGATCACTTAAAGAGTCACTAATTTATTACCTTGAGTTGCTTTATTTTAGCTTGAACGTCACACTCAGAAAAATGCTCAATATTAGTGAGCTGCAAATCCATCTCTGTCAGCCACACCAGAATGCTGTCCCGTGCTGTCTCAAACTCCTCACGCTGGCCGATGAAATGCTAGATGGGAAAAGAAAATAATAATAAAAAAAAAGCCCACATGCACATTACTGAGATGGTACTGCCAATGCCTATGGTCTTCTAGAAAGTCGCTTTCTCGGTGAGCAGTGAGAACCCTGCGATCTTTTACCGTATAAATTACCCTTGGATACCCTCTTGCCTTCTCTATCTTATTCCAAAACCACCGAGATTATGTCTTAATATTGTACGCGAATGGCCCGACCCTGTCCTCTGGGCCTCTAAGCTACAGAGGTGGCACAATAAAGACCTTGAGTCTGCGTAAGATGGAGGCGACGCGCTTTTGTAGATTGTCCCATCGCTGGTTTCCTTCGTGGACCATCTGCTTCAGGCTACAGGCAGAATCGGTGCGGTTCTCTCTGGCCAGGCGGCGGTACTGCTTGTTGATGAGTTCCAGCTGGGTCAGGCTCTCGTGCACCTGTCGCTGGAAAGCCTGGGACCACAGAGAAGCACCAGTGAGGGAGGTCAGAGAAGGGCCCTCTGCAAGGGTTTCACACCGCAGTGTCGGGGAGAGGGGACGTCACACGGTCACAGGCAGGGAAAGGACAGTGTCTAAGGAGTATGTACTGCCCCTTGTTAAGCAAAGTAGTATAACCAATGTAGCTTAAGGAGCAGAGCAACTAAAACTGTAAAACAAAATGGTAAATACGAATAAATATATATGTATATATATATATAAGTACACATATCCATCTAGAACTATACATAGATAATATACACTTATACATACAGAATTTACATCTATACATATAAAATGCATCTTTTAAGATAATTAACAGCCAGAAAAAAAAATCCCATAAAATAAACCGATTACAAAAATATTTACGCGTGCCAAAAAATGTGAGTTTGAAATGTTCAAAATTTCTGATGTCAATATTGAGAAAAGAGATCTACAATAGCACTGTCTCCTTATTTGTAAAATATATAATTGTTTAAAATTCCAGAAACTACCTCAATTCTGGTGCCCATTCAAAATAGTAAAACTACCTTTTGCAGAAGGTCCTTTAAATGCAAGCTATTATGAACTTTCAAGAGAAGCAGTTCAGTAAAACACAAGTAACCTTACACAGAAAACAATTTGGAACGTGCTCTTTTTTCTCTTTTTTGTTGCTCTCATGAATGACTCTATTTTTATAAAATATCTTAGAGCTGATGCAGTACCTTACACAGTAGTATCTATTTACTTGTGAGTTTACCCAGTGCACAGTTTAGAGTTTCTGAAAGTTAAAATACTCTTTCTTTCTTCTGTCTGCTATTACATAGTATAGACCTAGCGTAAGAATCATTTGGCTGAAATAAAATGAAGCTTTCCTTTTTTCAAACTCATGTGTATGCCTTATGACTGATTTTCATCTTGGCCTTAGAAAGAAAATTGTATCATTAAGTGGACTGAGCTCATCTCGATGCCAAGTTCTGCTCCCTTTGGCTCATTACACTGTTCCGAAGTGGCCCTGTTCCTGCTCAGGGTTGCTTTAAGAGCCTTTATCCTTCTCAGGGTTGCTTTAAGAGCCTTTATCCTAGTAAATTCAATCTTCTGTTCTATAAAACTTTAAATTATTTCCCCCAAAAAGGGAAGTGGTAAGGAAAGTTCCAGCTCTCGCCATTACTGGGAGTCACAGGATATGTTTTCCCACTGGGATGATGACAGGCACTCAGGAGCGGGAGGACTCTGGCACACTCCAATCCATACCAAATATTCATGCCATGGAACGGGTAAAGGCTACCTCAAGCGAAATTTTGGTTTTGTGATTTACATCTGTCTCGTAAGAAAATTAATTACCAGAGAAATGATAGAATCATTCATTATAGAAGTCAGCTATCTGGCAAACTTTTGCCATAAAATCTGAGAGTCTAAAATAGCATCAGAAAGGATCTTACATAATCTGCTTTGCAGCATAAGCCAATTACAGAAGGTTTTAACCTTTAGGAAGCTGAGTATGCTCAGATGCAGTACATGGACACTTCACTAGCATTGGTTCATACCGAGATGACCCGCTGCAGAGCTTACCATGGCTTTTTACAAGAAGTTTTCTAAGGCAAACACACTTAGATAGAAATCATTTCTTTTTCTAGAATTTACTGATATAGTTACATATAAATCCATGTTCAGATGTCAGAATGACTCGTATTTATTTCACATAGGATTTAAACATTTTTATAGATTCATATAGCTGCCCATTTATGACTCTTAGATTTAAACCCCACAAGAACACAAACCAAACTTCATATTTACCATCACAGGCTTGGTTAACTGACTGGTTAACTGACGTTGTGAGGTAAAAATGAATGCAGCTGAATTTGGTATGATTTTTAGTCTTATTTTTAAACATCTTGGGGAGGCTAGGGGCAGAATTAGTAACCAAAAATGTTTTTTGTAAGACACATGCATCAGAACTGTTTGCTATCCATGTGCATGACTACGCAGGTCATCTGCTTATTAGTGGGAAATAATGAAACTTCAAATTAAAAAATAGTCAACAATAGGCTATGTCAGGTCCTCCATGAAAATGAAAGGCAACTGAGAAGCTGAGGTTTTATCATACCACAGTGATAGAGCAGACTCAAGATTGCACAAACAGGCCAGGAACTGGGATCAGCTATTGAACGGTTCCTGTCTTTACGAGTATGATTATGCTGCTGCTATTATTGTCTCTATAAATTTGAAAAGTCTTCGTGACTCAAGAATGGCATTGCTCTTCATTTATAATTAGAAATGGCTTATGATGAAAATGTTTCATTTAATTCTGGAGCCATCTCTACTTTACTGATGATTTTAAAATATATATATACCTATGCTCCAATTAGGTAAAAATAATTCAAAAAAATATTTGAAGATACATTTTTATAGTATGGAAAATCATCATATTTTAATCTTAGATGGTTCATTGTAAAGAATTGAAATAAAAATAATGCCAAAATCATATTTTGGGGAATCATGATTCTTGTTTTCTAACAGAATTCCTCTTTATTACTTTACTTTGTACTGTATTTGTAACTCTTGATAATCTTAAATTAAAAAAAAAAAACCCTCCTTTCCCTACTTCTTCGTCTACTTATGAAGTAATAATAAAAATGATCACAGTCATCACCCGATAGTTTGAACAAAAAATGTGTGGGTGAACAGTTAACTTACATGTTGCAT
This sequence comes from Eonycteris spelaea, assembly GCA_003508835.1. Classification (NCBI taxonomy): domain Eukaryota; kingdom Metazoa; phylum Chordata; class Mammalia; order Chiroptera; family Pteropodidae; genus Eonycteris; species Eonycteris spelaea. The sequence goes on from PUFA01000260.1 coordinate 1,498,335, forward strand.
CTTACGCCAACTAGCAAAATAAGGATCAAATGCTTGGAATTATAAATCACCTCAAATTTCTTCAGTTCTTCCTTGGCAACTGTATAGAGTACGCCCGAAGAGCTGGGGAAGGCAGCTGTCCTTTCAGAAATCTCGAGCCAATCTTTGAAACGGGAATAGTCATCCAGAAACTTCTGCCACAATCTCCATGTCTCTTCAATTCTGAGACAGAAAATGAAAGAACAGAATCTGACTGTTTGAAACTGTTTATGTTCCAGCAGACAGGCAGCCTACCCCTGTCCGATGCCTGCAGCAGGATGGAGTGCCCAAGCAAGCAACTGTTTGCCAAACAATGACTACGCCTTGAGCCAAATTTGACTAGAGTGAAAGAGAGACAACTGTTTGAGCTAAAATGAAACAGCTGTGTGTGTGTGTGTGTGTGTGTGTGTGCGTGTGTGTGTGTGTGTCTAAAACACACATCCTGTAGCTCTGGATCTGGAATTAGTCAAATTGAGTATTACAAACACATAATACGAACTGTTCTGGACATGTGAAAGAGTCTGGAAGGGCAACACCATGTTTGCAGCGCACACTCACACCAAGGGTTTGCCGAAATAAAACAAGGTTTGCAAATCCATGCTCCAACATCAGACTGACCCTCATCAAAATCAGCTTATGACAGCGAGACAGATACAAACCTTTCAAGAGTTCCCCGGAGAGCAAAAATCATGTGCCTTAAATGATTATGATCATTTTCTAACACATCACTACTTTTTACTGCTTTGAATTTCAAAGGGCTTACATGTTAGCCCTTTGCTTTATTATTTCATTTTTAATGAAAGAATGTTACTTTTTCAATCACTAATGCTGTAACATTATACTTGTTCAGCAAAGGCATATTTTCCTGATTTATATTTAAACTGTTAAGTCAGGCATAACTTGGCTTGTTATATTTATATATTATCTTTATTCCTACTTTTCCCCCAACTAAATGTAGACAAGAAGTCAGGGAAACCAGGCTAGTTTTGGACATTGCGATCACAAGGAAATAGTGAACAGTGGCTGCTCTGGGTTATTTATTTATTTTTTTTCCTTTTTTGTCCTTCCTCTTTCCCAACAGTTTGAACACCCCAGCTCACTTGAGCCTTCTTTCCATGGACATGGCGCAGATATTTCTCCACCGCCGGTCCAGGTTTCGCGTAGCCTGCTGGATGGAATCGCACTCGGCGTCCGTGGCACAAGCATCACAATCATGCAGCAGGACCTCACACAGGTTGAGGACAGAGGCGACACCTGTGCTGTGTTTCTCTATGTCTCTCTGAAGCTCCTGCAGAGAATGAGATATGCTTTATTCAAATACTTTGATACAGATGGGAGAAACTGTGCCAGTATTTGTTGACTGACAAATGGTTAGGCAAACACTTCGTTTTCTTCAATCAACTTCATTTATGAAATATGACAACCTTGAGAAAAGGAAGCTAGAAATATTTCGGCTCTGTGAGCAATATCAAAATATAAAGTGAATAAATGAAATAGACTACATTAACTACATTAAGGATTAAATTAGTGATTGCAAAGTGAGTCTTGCCTCAGACTCTACTTCACAGATATATTGCTTCCATTCCAATCTATTGATCAAGCAATCAAAATAATGCATGTTAAAAGCTTGCACTGAAGAACTGGGATTTGAAATCCAAAGATCGGCAAACTGATTAAACAATTAATTCCACCATTGTTAAAAGGCGCCTAGGTTCTCTGTTATGTATGATGATATCATCATTATTAGCAACTTCCTCAGTGAGCAATTTTAATAGAAAAAGAAATAGGAAGACTTCTATTTCTATTAATAGAAATAGTAAGATTATGATAAACAATGCATTGAATTTCTCTAGACTTCTACCCTGTAAAGTTTTTATTTTAACTGCAAATAAAGTGAAAAGTGTACATTTTTCTATTGGGGTTTAACTCAATTTTCTCAAAGTATTCCATTAGTAAAAGTGAAGCTTTTTTGCTTTCCCTAATTATCAAGGTTCTTCTCTTACTTTGATATGGTTCTTGAATTGCCTAACTTTTCTCTTGTTCTAATAATTTTTCAACTTATTCAGATAACTGGGATTTATACTCTTGTGTGTATATTCTTTCTCCTATTTTTCTCCTTAACATTATTTCCCAATTCCTTTAACACGACTGTTAACTTATTGTCGAGTATAATCACAGTGCCTCTGATTAATTTCTGGCGATTTTATAAACTAGACACAAGAAGATAAATTCTATCAAAATATTTTTATTTCACTAAACAGTTCTTTCAAATCTCTTGCATAACCTTTTTCAGTTATGTGAGTTACCATGGAAACTGCTGGTCTAAAAAATATAAAATGAAATATTATAAAAACTGAACTCAATATTTGCTCTAAAATAAAGACAAACACTCTGTGAATGAGATAACCAAGTAAATTTTAGGCCTTAAAGTGACTCTTGTATAAGGATATACATTGGAAGAAGTGGGAGGTATGTGAACATAATCTATGAATTTAAAAAAGTTACAGGATTTTGATTTAATTTTCCCAGGTCCTCAAAAGTTTTTTCCACCTTTATTGAGATATAAATGATATAACGCTGTGTAAGTTTAAGGTGTACAATGTGCTAATCTGGTGTATGCTTTTATTATGAAATGATTTCCACAGTAGTTTAGCTAACATGTACACCTCAGTTACAGTTGGTGTGTGTGTGTGTGCGTGTGTGTGTGTGAGTGTTGAGAACTTTGAAGATCTAAGCAACTATACAACACAGTATTGTTAACTAAAGTCACCTTGCTGTACATTACATCTCCAGAATTTATTCATCTTATAATTGCAAGTCTGTACCTTCTCACCACCTTCATCAGTTCTGCCCCCAAACACCTCTACTGCTAGCAACCTCTCATCTCTTCTGCTTTTACGAGTTCATTTTTTTTTTTTTTAAAAATGCCACTTGTGAGATCATATACAATTTTTCTTTCTCTGGATGATATTTCACTTAATATAATGACCTCACGGTTTATCTACATTGTTGGAAGGGCGCATTTCTTTCTTTTTTTAATGGAATCATTTTCCATTGTCTGTATCTATCATCTATCTCTCTGTCTACCTATCTATATCATCTATCTTCTATCACTTTTTCTTGATCTTTTTTTCTGCTGATGGAGACTTAGGTTGTTTTCATGTATTCGCTGTTGTAAGGCTGCAATAAACACAAGGGTGGAGGTATCTCGTCAAGATAGTGACTTCATTTCCTGACACATGCTCAGAAATGGAATTGCTGGATCATATTTTAGTTCTATGTTTGATTTTTTGAGGAATGTCCATAATGTTTTCCACAGTGGATAAACCAATTTACATTCCCACCAATAGCACTTTTCTTACATCCTCCCCAGTACTTATCATCTTTTAACCTTTCAATAGTAGCCATTCTAATAATAATAATAATAATAATAATAATAATACCTCATCGTGGTTTTGATGTGCATTTCCATGACGATTAGTGATTTGAGCATCTTTTAATGTACCTGTTGGCAATTTGAATATCTTCTTTGGAAAAATGTCTATTCAGGTCCTTTGCCCAATTTTTAATTGGATTATTATTATTTTTTTGCTATTGAGTTGTATGAATTCCTTATATATTTTACATATTAATCTCTTATAAAATATGTGATTTGCAAATATTTTCTTACATTCTGCATGTTGCCTTTTCATTTGATTGATCATTATTTTTATTGCGCAGAAGCATTTAATAGCTTTTTAAAAGTCGGATTTAGTCCCACTTGTTTATTTTTATTATTGTGGTGATGGTGCTTTGGTTTCATACCTAAAAAATCACTGAGAAGATCAATGTCAAGGAGCTTTTCCCCTATGTTTTCTTCTAGAAATTTTATGGATTCAGTTCTTACATTTAAGTCTTTAATTCATTTTGAGTTAATTTTTGTGAGCGGTATAAGATATGGGTCTCATTTTATTATTTTGCATGTGAATATCCAGTTTTCCTAACATCATTTTACAAAGAGATTATCCTTTCCCCATCGAGTAGTTTTCACTCCCTTGTCAAATATTAGTGGATTGTACATGCATGGGTTTATTTGGGGGCTCTTGATTCTGTTCCATTGGTTTACATGTCTGGCTCTACGCTAGTTCCATACTGTTTGGACTATCATCATTTTGCAATATAATTTATAATCAAGTTTTGTTTTTCTTTCTCAGGATTGCTTTGGCTATTTGGGGTCTTTTGTGGTTCCACATTGTTATATTTTTGTAAAGAGTGCTACTGGAATCTCAATAGGGATTACATTGAATGTATGGATGGCTTTAGTTATATGCATATTTTAACAACATAATTCTTCCAAACCATGAACATGGGATTTCTTTCCATTTAAAGACATTGTGTCTTCTTCAATATCTTTTTTCAATGTTTTATAGTTTTCAATGTATAAATCTTTCGCTTCCTTGGTTAAATTTATTTCTAAGTATTTTATTGTTTTTGATGCTATTATAAATGGAAGTGTTATTTCTTTTTCAGATAATTCATTGTTGTATATAGGATTGCAACTGCATTTTGTGCATTGAATTTGTATCCTACAACTTTATTGAATTTGTTTATTATCTAACAGTTCTTAGAGTCTTTAATTTTGGTGTGTTGTATTTCCTTTTTTGTTTGACTCAAAATATTTTTTCATCTCCCTTTTGATTTCTTCTTTGATCTATTGGTTGTTCATAAGTGTATTATTTGATTTCCAAGTATTATTAAATTTTCCAGCTTTCTTCCTGTTCTTGATTTCTACTTTCACATCATTGTGGTTGAAAAAGGTATTTGATATAATTTCTATTGTCTTGAATTTGTTGAGACTTATTTTGTGGCCTAACATGCAAGCTATCCTGGAAAACATTCTGTGTTATGAGGTGGGGGTGGAGTGCCACTGCTGTGCTCTGTAGTCACCTCTGTTTGTGATGGTCACAGGGTGTGTTCCCTGCCAGGGCAGTGCCATGGCTGGACTCCATAACTGAACAGAGCGGCAGGCTGGGATCTGTAATCACTACTGGTCATGTGGGGTCTTAGATCGTGCTCTCAGACCGGATACTACTGCTAGCTGGACTCTGGTCAGGTGGGCCATAGGCAGACTTTGGAGTTGGACTGGCCATCAGGCTGTACTCTGTGAGCGTGCAGGGCTCTAGGCTGTGCCTGGATTTGGTGAGGGCACAGTCTGGGCTTCACCATCAAGTAGGCCACTGGCTGTACTCCCTTCTTGAGCACGGTTGCTGGCTGAGCTCTCTGGTCAGGAGGGGTCTCTAGCTGTATCTAGCAGTGGGAGCTAGAAACTGTGCTCCATGGTCAAACTGGGTCACTGCGCAGGGCTTCTATTTAGGTGGAGCTGTAAGCTATGCTTGGTGATTGGGTAGAGTCTCTGGCTGGGCTCCCTGACTAGGCAAGGTTGCATGCAGATTGTGTTCAGCAACCAGACAAGGCCCTAGGTTAGATTCTACTGTTGAGTGGTGGTGTAGTTTGGGATCCATGGCTGGATGGGGTTATAACCTGGGCTCTGAGTTTGCCCAGAATTGCTGTTTAGGCTCCCTGGTTATGTGGGGCCAGAGGCTATGGTCAATAGCTGTCTTGACTCCCTGCCCAAGCAGGGATGATGAATGCACTTTGTGGCTGCCTGGGTTCTCTGGCCAGGTTCCTGGTGGGGCCAGATGCTAGCTATGCTCAGCTGTTGGGCAGGGCTGGGAATTTATTTCCCTTCCCAGGCAGGATGACAGGAAGGACTCCAAAGCTAGTATGGCCTATTGTCTGTTGTCTGCAGACCCAAATCAGGCAGAACTGCCTGCTGAGCTCTATGAGGCGACAGAAACCACTGGCTGGGCTCTGCTGATGGGCAGGGAGGCTGGCTGAGTTCTCTGTTTGGGCACAGTTGCCAAGCAGGAATGCAGTTCACCCAGATCTGAGTGCTGATTGCCATAAGCCTCACCGCTCTTTGTCTCTATCTGATCCCCAGTGGTCAGGCCTCACAGATTCCCCCAGTGATCCCCACAAAATGAGACCCAAGAGCCTCCTGGGAAATACCCCACAATGCTGGAGGAGCTGGATGACCGCCTTGGCCTCTCTTTTCCCACTAGAGAAACTAGGCCCAAGGACCCCTCTGGGTACGATGCTGTTCCATCTTGGGGAAGGGCGATGTGGTCAGAGGCAGCTGCTCCTCCTACCTTCTAATTCTATCCTCTTGGAGTCTGTGGTCCAGGGGATGCTTCAGCCACACCTCTGAGTTCTAGGATTTTCACAAAGGTGTCTTGTCTCTGCAGAGTTGCTTGTGAGTCTTCTCGTGAGGGGCGTATAGTCAGAAATAACCTCTGTTGACACCTTGGTGATGTCGCTCCTCCGTATGCTTCTGCATCTACCTTGGAGCAGACACTTGGGGGAGCCACTGTGGGAACCAGTGCTGGGGCATGAAAACCACAGCTGTCACTGATGGATTGCTGAAGGTGTAGTGTGGACAACCCTGAGAGTAAAAATTCCACTTTTTCTTAAGGTTGTGGGGGGCACGATTTTGTGAGGTTTACCTCCAGGAGCTCAACCAAGTTCCCAAAGTATACATACCGGAGAAAAATGCCTTTGTACTTCTGCTCAAAAGTTCTTGTTAAAATTAACATACGAGACAAGGCTGGAGGCATTTTATAATTGTATATAAGTGCCCTAATACAGATAAAGATTTCAGTCTCAGCTTTAACCTGCATTGGTAATGGTCTCAGATTGTTATCAGTGTCTTTGCATTTATTCTTCTTCATCTATAACACAGAAGAATTTGACAAAATGTCCTCTGAAGCCCTCTCAAGTCTACATACATTTCTGTCTAATTACGTCTGTAGACTGACAAGAGAAACGTAAAAATTCCACATAGGGAAACTGAAGAAAATGCATTTCTGATCAAGTTAATCTATTTAAATATTTGTCAGAATGTTTCCCCTTTGGAGACAGATTATTATTTATACCTGTCTTTTACAATGAATCCCCAATGCTACAATTTTTATAGAATCACGGTCAAACATTTCCGATAAAGGAAAACTGTAGCAATCATAGTGTGATTAAAATAAAATTTGCTCAGTATTCCCTTTGTGCTAGGCGCTGTGTTAAATGCTTTTCTCGTTAATTTTTACAAGAACACTACGAGCCATGTCCCTAAGTCTATACATGAGGAATTCTTATGCTTTCTATGCATAAAGAATTTGAGAATTAAAACACTTTATTACTTTGCCCCGGGTCATGCTGAAAAGTGGTGAAGCCAGGATTTGAACCAGGATGTCTGTACTTTTAATCACTGTGTATGTTTTTTAAAACTTTAATTTAAAAAGTAATTAAAAGGCAAAATAAACACATATTAATATATTTAAAAGTCAAAAACTACTATTAAGCCTCCAATGAAGCAGGGCCCTGAAACGACCATTTCCATCCCTTTAACTCTGTCTTCCGGTTTTCACTCCTATATTTCTAAGTAATTTTGGTATATAACTTTATGCACATTTTTCCATTTCATGTTATAGAAACATAGTTATCAAAGCATATTTTTATGTTGCTATTTCCTGATTTTTAAATTTTCGATATTTTTTAACATTACTTTTATATTACTGCTTTGGTCATTTTTTTCCGTCCATGTTCTTTAGTCTTTTTGGTGCATGTGTAAGGAATAACTGACTTGGAATTTGAAACTCTTGTGTGAATCCTGGCTGCCACAGAGGCCTGGCTAGTGGCACTGCGGGGCTGGTACAGTGGGGTGGGAGTCACACCTGTGGTCCTGAGCCTTTCGCTTAATCTCTATTTTTAATATGGTGGCTCCAGCCATGATGGCGTCCTGTATCCCCACGTCCTCAGCCCCTCTGGCTGCTTGCTCCAGAGACTGATCCGCTGGCCTTCTTCTGGGGAAAATGAAGCAGAGTCGCCTGACTACTGGGCTTAGAGGGGAACTGCAGTTGAATCTCTATTCAGACTTTTCAAGCAATCTTCCTTTTTCAAGCCCCACAGATTTGAGATCGCCACTTCCTGAGGCTCCTTGCAATCTGTGGCTGAATCAGCTTTCTCCATCATTCTTTGTTGACACCATCACGAGTCATCTATCCACTATCTTCCAAATTCTGTTGGACGTCTATCTCTATTATCTTGTCTTCTGTTCTCTTTGTCGTTGTGAGTTTTGACCCTTTTTTCCCATTTTACTATCATTTTATTTAGGTTTAGCAGTGGATGGGGCTGTAAGTGCATCTAATCAATTTGCCATATTTAGCTAGATACTGTTTTGATTGTCTCCCATTTGCTAAATTATGCCGGTCATTAGATTTTAACTCTTATCACATGTCGATGTCATTACCATGTTCCTCAGGAGAATCTAGGGAACTGGGGAGCCAACCATGACCCCACAGTTCGATATCAGAATTTCAACTATCAGAGAATCTATCAGAGTATTTTAATATTACGATTGAAAATATCATTCTAACAATTAAAAAAAATAAATGCTAATTTAAATATTAAAGTAACCCTAAAAGTAAAAAATATATTTAGTACCTATTCTCATTGGTTTAAATAGTTTGTAAAATAAAGTAAGTATGTAAACTATTTCATAGGATTTAGAAATGGGTCTGTTTGTAGTTTTTAAACATTTTTTAAAAAGTAAAGTGACTTGGCTACAGTGGCCTAAATATAATAAAATTTTATTATAGAATTAATAGATAGAATTTTCAAGGACAATCTAAAGGCATGGAGGAACAATACTTCTATAGAGGGTTTATGGTGTTTGGTACTGACAACTGGAGTCTGCTATGCTTAGTAAGAATAAGCAAAGGACGTGGGAGGTGAAAATCCCCTGTGTTTATATTTTTCAGGGTCACTTTCTTTTGCTTTGTTGGGTTGTGTATTGTATGCCAGTGTGACGTGCTGTCTTTGTAGCACACATGAAGGCAAGTTTACAGTGTGCAGTATGCAAGTCATGCAATTCTTCTTGCAAAACAAAATTTTAGACTATAAAATCTCCAAGTGTGCGCTATAATCTTTCCCCAAACACTACTACATGTAGGTGAGGGGAAGACTCTTTTTTAAGTCTATGGCAGTGGGCTAGTGACCACAATAAATAAACAAAACTGTCAGCACTGTTTTAGATAGGTCATTACAGCTCAGCCTAACTTACCATCTTAGGATGGCTTCCTGGTGGACCAACAATATTGAACTTGGTGGACCAACAACGTTGACCTTGGTAAACTAACAACATTGACCCTACGATGGCATATCTCCTTAAGAGTCAACTCTGTGGTGACATAGAACCTATTTGCCCCCAACACTTGCCTAGCCCTCCTTCCCTTCCTCACTAAACCTGCCTAGGTTCCTCCTGATTTTTCATCCCAATTTACCATCTCACACCCACCCCTCTATCCTGGTCAGGAGAACAGTATTCAAGAGCTTATTACTTCCTTCAATTGTTTTAAGTTTTACCTGCTGCTCGTTAAGCTTTCTCTGTATTTCCTCCGAGTCACAGGAATCGTAGACTATCGGCTTGGCTAGCTCTGACTCGATGAGAGCCAGCCACGTCCTCAGGCTGCTCATGTTCTTATCCAGCTGCTGCACAGCGACCAGAGTCTCCTTTAGCTTCTTCACCCTGTGGGCAGACAAGGGCAACATCAGTTCAGTGAGCAGCCTCACTCATGTCTCCCTCCTGAGCACTGGGTCTGAAGCCAAACTGCCAAAGCCAAGTGCATCCCAACTCAGCCACCTACTGGCTGTGTAACTTTGGGTGGTTGTACAACTTTCCTGTGTCTCCCATTCTTCATCTACAAAACGGAGGTGAAGTAGAGTACTTGTGAGAATTAAGAGTTAAAATAATGCAGGGTACATGGGAAATAGTTAATATATTTACTATGATTATACTCAACACAGCCATAAATAATATAACTGGGATAGAAACCTCATGGTTGAAACAAAAATTGTTATTTCTACAAACAACTTACTAATTTATACTCCTATGAAGAATTCCTGGGAGAAAAAAAATTAATATTTCCAATGATTTGTCACCAAATAGACTATAAATCCACAGTTCTGATCATTTCAGCCCCGGTGGGATGTATTTCGGGATCCTGGTGGCAGAAACTCAGTTAAAAGAAGAAAGCACACTTAAGGTAAACTATCAGTGAGTTATCACTGAAATTCGGCAATTTGAGTTTTACCATTGCCAGATCACAATAAAGGTAACTGAGGACCTGAGAGATTGTAAGCGGCAGAGGGCAGTTTCAAGGCCAACCACTATCCAGCCCTCTACCTGCAGAGCGTAGTTCAGTCCATTATTCACTACATAGCATGCTTTTAAAAAAATTCTTTTCGGAAAGGAGTAAATACCCCATTTGTTTAGATTGCTGTTTATCTAACAATCATGTGTGAAAACTTATGTGTAAGAAGCTTATGTGTAAGATGCTGGGCAGATGAAATAACTAAGACTTATTTTCCTGATGAAATGTATAAGTCTGTCCAGAAATATGGACTTACCAACAATGAAATATAACACAGTCTGGTAAGAAATAAACTAAAGATATGAACCCAGTCTCTGACTAATAAACCAGGGTGACCAAGTTGGTCTGGCCACATTCAGGTAATCATTCCTTCATTCCTTTATTCATTCACCATTTGTTCATGTCTTTATTCCTTCTACAAACATTTATAGTACTAGGTAGTCATGGTGCAAAATGACAAAAACACAGCAATGCCTAAAGGTTCATCCTTGTCATCGAGGAGCTTAAACACCAATAAAAACAGGGAGATGAAGAAATAACATTTGAGCTGCATCTTGAGAGGTGGATACAAACCAAACAGAATATTTCTGACCTAGGAAACCTGAAGAAGAAAAGCAGAGATTTGGAAGGCAAATAGCGTTGCTACGCTAGGGAGATGGTAGTAGAGGAGAGACGAGGGAGAGGTAAGACATAAGAGTGAGGGGTAGACTACTGTAGGGTTATGAGGATTCTGTAGCAATAAGACAATGGGTTTGGATGCAGTTTTAAAGATAAATAGGAACATTGCCAAGATTTATTAGCAAAAAAAAAAATGACAAGATCAGTTCCGATTTTGAGTAACTGTGAAGTAAGGCTCTCGTGAGAGCCCATTCAGGAAGTAAACAGAAGAGTCGAAACAGCTTCCATCGAAGCCTACACTTGGGAAACAGAGCAGAAGTGAGAATTAGATTGATAAATTCACAAACTGCATGATGTGAGACAGAAGGAGTTAAGAATTTGTTTTCCAATTGGGCAACTAGATGGATGTGGCTGCCTCAGAATATACAGAACGAGGAGCAGGTCTTTGGGATTAATGGCACATTAAGCTTAGGGTATGATGAGTCTGAAGGATCAGGTAGACACACATGGAAATATAGTCTTAGGTCCAGAGAATTGGCTAGGGTTGATTTCATTGGTTAAGGTGCTGTCGGTGTAGAGCTGGCCCCCTATGAAAGGGTGTGAACTAATAAGGATGAATTTTAAAAAGCTGTTTAAAGAGGAGGAATCACAGATGAAGAAAAAGTAATCAGAAAGGAAGGAAGTGAACCAGGAAAGTGTAGCTTAAAACTAAAGGCAGGAAAAGTTTCAAGAAGGAAACTTTGGTGAGGAGATAAGATTAATGTTGTTTAAGGGTAAAACTTGTAACAAGTAGTACGTAGCCATGAAGATCTAATGCACAGCATAATACATATTGCCAATAATATTGTACTATAATTATGTACTGTGATAAATATCACTATAGTGATGATCATATTAAAAATATAAATGTGTCAAAGTCACAGGTTGTATACCTTAAATTTACACAATGATATATGTCAACTATATTCATTTAAAAAGGTGTTGCTTAAAGTGCGATCTACCTCCTTTATTAGATTTGTCTGGTTTGCCTCATATAAATGCAGATTCCTAGATCCCAACCCAGTCCCACTGAATCAGACACTCTGTGCTTGTGGCCAGGGAATCTGCACTTTTAACAAGTGCTCCAGGTGAGCTTTATGCAGGCCGCTGGTCTCCATGCTCACGTGCTGAGCAGGACAGTATGACAAGGCCTGAAAAGAGGACCCGTGACCTCACAGAGGGGTCTCTGCTGACCCCAAGTCAGTTGTTCATCAGGGGATGTGGGAACAAAACAGATCGACTGCATTTGGGTTAAGAAATAAACTTAACGGTAAGTGAATGTTGTTTGTTATTTTAAAAAATTAGGTAGTGAAGGATGAACGAGTACAGTATGGAACCTGGAGAATGAGCCAGCGACTATGAAAAGTTCACTGGTTTGTTCTGTTTCACGAAGTCTAACATTTAGAATAGCTTCGGAACATTTTAAAGCAGAGTTTAAGGAACCATGAAGACGACGCCAAAGACAGAAGAAAAAAGGTGGAGAGAAATTACTGGTGAACATGGATAATGGAGTGAGGACACAGAGGAGCCTAGAGAAGGTCACAGGGCAGGGATAGGTAAATTAGTTTTGGAAGGTGTTTTCCAAGTGAGGGCAGGGTGAGAGCAGGAGTTTGGGAGAGATACATAGTATTGTTTAACTATTATCATGAAAAAAACAGCCACGGAAATCAATGATCGGATTACTGACTGGTGAGGGCCTGCCATGGCCGAGTCTGCATCGATGGCTCTAAAAAGAGGGCGTGGGGGGCATGAGCACATGATCAGTGACGTCCAGCACGGCCCTTATTCAGAATTCAGTTTTGCTTTTAGACTGTAAATCGAGCCTTTCAGTTCAGGAAATGTGTTCACCTTATTGACACTGTTCATGATATAGAATGAATGGCCGATAAGCAAAATACTTCAGTCTCGGAGATGTTGACCTGGATTAATTAAAGAGGTAACTGCTTTCAAAATGTCCAGAGCAGCGTGACTCTTTAACACTCTGGGAACGTGGCGTATTTCAAGGCGGCGATCTGCACTAGAACGCTCTCAGACCGACCACTTGCACTCAAAGTCATCAAGCGTTTAGCTCAATTACCGTCAGACAGTTAACGAGGCGATTCTGGGGCTACGGCTGTTACAGCGTCGCTGCTCTCAAACCTCACGTGCCAACTGCTCGCTCTCTTCCCACCTCCCCCTTGCTCCTCTCCAGGTGACTGGGATGGGCTTCTCCGGTCAAGAGCCACTGCTCTGGAGAAAATGCCTCATAGCCGAGAGTATGTGCGGCCTTTTTTTAAAAAAAATTTCTGATCACATAAAACTGGTATCACCACTTCGATTACAGTTTCTATATATCAGTGTTTCTCCCTCAAGTGAAAATCTAGTCATGACACAACTTTCCTCTCGGTCATACAAAGGCTTTTAAGAGGATTTCCAGTATGGTCAGTTCTTAATACTAATACCTTTATTCTACTAATTATAATAAGAATAGTACCTGAATTTGAATATGTTTCAGTTCATGAAGGCGCCCTTAGGTGCATTACCTTGTATTGTTTGGGGAAAAAAATGTATATTTAAAATTATGTCCACTGCCACAAGGTAGTCTATAGATCAGGATGAAGCCTGAGTTGCAATGTTTATTGTGAGTCATAATTCCTTTCAAGATAAGGCTTCTCTATTAGCTTTATAATCTAAACTGTGCCCTGTGCCCAGGATATTTCAAGGTATTGGCCTTGAATAATCATGTCAAGAAGTTTTACCTAAAACCCATTCACCTTTCTCGCAGATATAAGACAGTATCCGCTTGAGTGTCCGTCAGTGAATGACAGTTTCACAATGTCTCCTGGATGCAAAGCTCAGAGGGCACATCCTACCAAAGGTCGTGGCATGGACTCAGGACTGACATGGTCCTGGCCACCCTGCTTTAGCGCCCAGGCTGAAAGGACAGTCTACCATCAATAATCCCACTGGGGCAGGACTGAAGAATGGCTCATCGCACTGAGATGTCCGTCCTGCTTTTACCTTAGCCAGAATGTCTTCTCGGGCAGCGGTCTCCAACCTTTTTGGCACCAGGGACCAGTGCTCCTATGAGCATCTGATGCCTGAGGATCTGAGGTGGAGCTGAGGCAGTGATACTGGCACTGGGGAGCGGCTGCAAATACAGATGAAGCTTCACTGGCTCGCCTGCTGCTCATCTCCTGCTGTGTGGCCCGGTTCCTAACAGGCCATGGACCGATACCGGTCCACAGCCTGGGACTTGGGGACCCCTGCTCTAGGGAATCTCTCCCACTTAACCAACTTCCTGTCTTCAGATTTGGCAAGATCTGAATGCAGACTTTGGGATGGAGTTTTATAGCAATCTCATTTTATCATCAGGGTTTTGTTTAAGGCCAGAGGCTGGCAGAGTACCTTGGCTTTCTTATTTATGGTATTATTTATGCACAATTTCTCTCCCCCGGTAAGTTCCTTAAAAAGTTGGAACTGAGAATTTCCATTTTTGATTTTCCTTTTCTCATGCCATCCTAAGCTTTGCACAAAAGTGGGCACTATTTAACTGTCTGCTAAACATTAATAATTAGCTTTCTAAGTAAAATATGTTAACTGTTATTCTTAAATTTATTTGATAATAATTAGTTGATATTAAATGCATCCTTACATTTTCCTCTAGGTCTAACATTTGCAAATGGTCTATTTGTCAAGTACCTAAAATTCATTCATTTTCTTGGTTCAAAATTTACTTACCAAAGTGATCAAAAGATCCAAGGCACAAAAGGAGATAAACAAACACAGTTCCACTGGATATTGTCTATATTAGCCAAATAATTTACAGGATTCGTTACCTTGTATAATACTGAACAAGTTCCAGCAGGCAGAGCAGTTAGTGTGTAATATGTCACGGGCATCGTGACATGGAAATGCTTGTTCATATAGTCCATTAGGGACAAGTTCCTCTTTCAGATGAATATATAAATCTTTGTAAAAGTCAATGGGTTGAACATTTAAGTGGTTCTCCTTTCTCATTTTTTCAAAAAGTGTATTTGACTGCAAATAGCAAAATACATTGTGTGTTATGGGGAGCAGATGTGAGCTGAGAGAAAGTGATCGGGAGGACCCCCACACGTCTCCTTTGAGTTTATTAAACTTGATATTTGCGGGACAAGGATCATTATTTTTTAAGAGAAATGTTCCATAATTTTCTCATTATGTCTTTAAAAAAATCCTTGGATAAAGTGTCACAATATTTTTATTTATCTATCATTATAAAAAGTTTGAGCAACATTCTTTTGGGTAGCATCCAGGATTCTTATTCAAAATAGATATTTACAGATGTCACAAGACTGGGTAGGTTTAGTGAGCCAGTTAAATCTTAAATCCCTACAGCTTATGGTTTTCCTTTCACAGACCAATGTGTATAATAGGCATCTGACCTCTATGGAGAAGGATTCTACTGCTAAACCAAGTTATCTGGTTCTTAATTCTTAATATTGTCATTTAGATTACACATATATGCAAACATTATGTGTGTGTATATATATATATACACGCATGTATATATAAAGGTATATCACTACTTTCTTCCAACTAATCTAGTAGGTTCAGAAACAAAAACAAAAACAAAATTTTATATTCAAAATATAATAGAAACAAAAGTACCATTAGTAAATCCTATTTATCATTCATTAGTAGAAATTTATTTGGTAGGAAAAAATTTTTTCAAATGAAATGAAAATTCCTGATATGCTCTATTCTAACTAGAAAAAAATCATGAAATAAACCTTTGCATAATGCACTGTTACTATTTTAGACACAAACTTCACACATCGCATATATGTTTAAAATCTTTATACTAGTCATTGGCCAAAACTTACTGACAAAAAGAAACAGAAACGATTTTCTCTTGCACACAGAACCCTCCAGGCCCTTAAAATATGAGTAGATTTTGATTTAATAAAAGAAAAGCTTTCAGCTACAAAGCTGTGAACTGGCAAAGGCTGAATTTCTATTTTGCCAGGAGCCCATCCTCCAAATAGCAGATGATGGACTAACCGGATCTTTTCACTGGATCTTTTCCTGAGTCGCTTTCCTGTGTCTCCTGCTTTCTACTGTAGCTATACCCTTGGACGAGGCATGCCGTCCAGAGACAACTGGAATACCAAGCCATAACCAAGTCCATTCGCCTTTTCGTCCGGCTCCACGTGCCCAGCCGGGGGAAGAAAGCAGAGCAACAAATAACTCTTAGGAGCCCACAGCCAACGATCTCCTAACCCCAATCATCTCCACTTAACATTCGCAAACACAATTACAGAGTAAAGCTCCCGCAGCTATCCTGTGAACCCCACGTAACACGAAAGCTATGCGTAACGGAAGAAGCTCAAGGAGACGCCTGCCTTGTGATATCGCAGTTACACTCTGGGAGATCTGAGTCCGCGCAGCCATCCTCTGCCATCCTCGAGGCACAAAGATTTTCCGCCACCACCATGAAGCTTCCACTCGCAAAAAAAAAAAGTGAAGTCTGTAGAGCAAAAAGGCTCCACTCTGAGTGGGGATGAAAGTTCCCCTTGTCTGTATGGGGCAGTATGAAAATGCTCACTCTAGACAAATGTTGGTAAGTCTCTCTGCCTGATAATATGACACTGAGCAGCGACAAGTGGTCATGTTTCTAAATAAAACCTACATTCATTAACATGTGCCAGGCTTGATCTCCTGGAATGTAGGCCACGAGTGTAAGAAGGGGAAAGGCTCAGGGTAATTTGCAAGGAGGGGGAGGCTCCAGGTCTAAAGAAAGCAAGCCATCAAAACAAGGCCGGCTGCAGACACTCCATGCTCTGCAAGGACAGTCACCTTTTCCTGTGGGCTATTTTGTTAACTCGGGACAGGATGTTTGAAAAAGATAAATCAGTCAAACAAAACCTCCACAAGCTCAGCCAATTGCAGAAGCAAAGAGGAGCAATTCCGTTTTTTCTTCAGCCTCATATGCCAGCTGACTGGTGTAAGTAGGAGTTTTAGGGGCGGTTAGGGGAGGTGGGGTGGGAAAGGTATTCCGTGGGAAAGTGCTTGGTCTTGATCTCTGAGGAGACTATTTGAGCATGAAAATAAAGAAAAAATATTAGTCTCCCCTTACATAGTCAAAGCCTTTGTCCTTTTAGAAATAATAAGGGAAAGTAACAAAAATAACGTGTTCATTTTAAGATGATTAAAAAAAAGTGTTCATTTGCTTGGTGGAATTTCAGGTAACTTTTTTTTTCTTTTGTGAATTTTAAGAGTTTTCAAATTTTCTGCACTGAGTCTGTATTAATTTCATAATTTAACTTTTAAAGAAAATAATCTCCCAAATTATCAATTACTGGTAATTTAATACAATGTGACTAATGCTGGCTGCTTTAAGCCTGTTTGAAGGTATACATACACACAAATAAGCTAGAAATAAATAAATAAATAATGAATGTTTGCCAAGTTCTTTTTAAAAGCTCTATATAAGGAATTGCAACTAAAATAACACAAGACATTTGGTTTTGCTTGTGTGAGTTGATTGCTTTTAAAAGAGAAACACATTTTCTTTGTAAAAGAAGCAAACCATTTTATATATAAGAAACACTCCAGAAAAGTTAGTGATAAAATTATTTTTCAAATTTTGCCACTTAAACATATCCTATTGTGGCTTTTTAAAATAAATCAATCACTCCTCTGATATATTATTTTTAACATATTGGGAATGTGAACATAAGCTTTGATTAAAGGAATATATTGGTCATGGATCATAATAGTAGGAAGATTTATTTTTTCTTGATTATGAATAACATTTAAAAAATGAGAACTTTAAACTTTTTGATTGCCATTATTTCTTTAGTTTAATTCCTTTTTACTTTATTCAGCTTTCCTCATGGGTTAAAGTTTGTTTTAACCCCTACTCATTATCATTAGCATGATACATTTAATCCAGCGAACTAAATATAAGGCAAGTCAAGGCTTTAAAGATATAATTGTAGTAATGGCAAAAAATAGCAACAATATAAATGTCCACCAACAGGGAATGTCCTGGATAAATCATGGTATATTAAAACCATGACTACTCCGTAGCTCTGCAGAAGAATGGGCTTGGCATACGTAGCGTTTTAACAGTGTCCACGGTCCTTTCCCATATTGTCTCATTGGAGATGTGGTAGTTATTTTATAAATGAGGGATCTTGGGCTCAGAGAGGTTATGCAGGAAGCCCTAGGTCACACACAGAACCGGGAGGACTAACCTCGGGATTTTGATGAGCTCTGTGCCTTTTCCATGCCTGCTGCACCTCTGCATTCCTGGTCTTAGCCAAGATCTCCGGACTGACTACAGTGAGACAATACTGGCCATAAATTCCAAGAATGAAGTCTCCGTTTTCCTCTAGTATGGGCAGAACTTCCGTTAGACTGAAACTCCATCTGAGGGCAGCTGCCTCAACTGCGCAAAGCCTTTTTTTGCACCGCACATGCTGTTTATCTACCTCTAAAGCAGAGCCTCTGAACTCCCTTGAGATGAGGGCTGATGTTTATTGAGCATTTCACGTGCTAAGTGGTTCGCGGGTAATATCTCCTTAAGCCTCCTAATAACCTTTTGCACGTGCGGTAACTGAGGTAGCGAGAAGATACGTCACGTGCGGTGTAGGTGAAGCGGAAACACGTTGTAACTCGGGCAGCTGAAGCCCTAAGCCTGAGCTCAGCTTTACTCTTCTCTGTACGCCTTCACTTCCCATCCTATGCTGTAGATGGGAGAAACTCAACGAACACTGGAGTGACCACTCTGTCAGAAGAACTGTCAGGTTCTCGGAGGACACTGGTGCTCAAGTTGGATGCGCTTATGTTTTCAAAGAGAAAAGAGACTTTTAATCAGCTGCCACACAAAGGTATTTATTACAGAGAGAAATGCCATGAAGAGAAGTACAGAAAGCCTAGTGAGCAGGTAAGAAGAATCCGACCTGAACAGGAGAAAAGAAAGAAGGTAAAGAGCTAGGAGCTGGCCAGGCCAGGTGGGGGCAGGGGACTGAGGGGAAGATACAGCAGCAAGAGGAAGGCCCTGGGGTGAGGCGTCACGTGCATACTTGCTTTACCACCTTATTTAGTTAGAGACCATTTTCTTTTTCACCTGTACCTGTGAGAGCCAGCCAGCATCAGCCAACTATAGCTGCCCACCTATTCCGGCAAATAAAATGCCATGGGAACCCAGCCTGGCTTTTCTGTTGATGTATTCTCTAAGGCTGCTTTTGTCATACACCAGCACAAGAGCTTCAGTAGCGACATCTGGCCCACAAAGCCTAAAACCTCTACTCTCTGGTCCTGTGCAGGAAGTCTGCCAACCTCTGCCTTCTTGCAACATGTGCAATTCATTTGTGGGAGGCATTTGATAAGTTTTTATAAACTGTATTTGTTTTTACTCTACTTCTATGCGATGTTTAATAGAACTATAATAAATACACAGGTTAAAAGTAACCGGTCACAGAAACACCATGTATTATATAATTCCATGTACATGAACCTACCAAAATGTGTAAATCTATACAGACAAAAAGTGTATTAGGGGTTGACCAGGGCTGGAGGAAAGAGAGTAGAGGGAGAAAAAGTGATTGTTAATGGGTAATAGGGTTTTATTTGGTGGGGATAAAACTTTTAAAATTGATAGTGGTGATGAATGTAAGCTCTATAATTATACTAAAAAATCACTGAATTGTATACTTTGATAAAGAGTTATAGGATATGTAAATTATATCTCAATAAAACTGTTATTGAAAAAAAAACAGAGCCAAGTAACTAAAGTGTGCTTTTGTTCTGGTGATGGGATTTAGGTTTGATGCAGGGAGGAAGAATATACATATTTTAGAGAGTCCAGTTAATTTTTTTAAGTCATTACAGCAGAGCAAACAACTGAAGTCTGACTTGCCTCGACTCTGAGACAGGAAATGTTCGAAAATGCATTGTCCATTATAAGAAGCACTAAAAAACTAATGCTAAAAGACAAATTTTCTGTTACTCCTGAGCTCTAGAAAAATTGCTATATGGGTTTTTACATAGGGTTCACTGACAAAATGAAAGCCAAAATCCTTGAAGACAGTTTTATAGAAATTACAATGATGACTGTTCTTATGTTGACTCTTAGTGAAAATCAAGGGCTCAGAAATGCTTTCAATTGTCTAAGCCAGTGCTGAACAACAGAACTTTCTGGGATGATGAAAATATTCTGAATCTGTAGTGTCCAATAAAGTACCCATCACCCTCACGTGGTTATTAAACATTGGCAATGTGGCCAGTGCAACAGACTAGAATTAAAATTAAACTGCAATTTAATTGTATTCCATTTCACTAAGTTTAAATAGCCTCACCTAGCTAGTGACTGCTATCCTGGACCGAGAAGGTCTAGGAAGGATGGAAAGTATGGAACACTGCCCGCTAAGCCCTAAAAGTAACTAAGCACATCTCGTTGCCCTAAAAAACTAACAGTGATTGAGATGGCTTAAACATTCAATGCAAAACACACCTGTTTTGTACTCAGCACAGTCTAAATTAATCCACTAGTGAGAGGAAGTTGACACAACTATGCATTCTATCTGTACGCAGTAATAGGATTATTATTGGTGAATCTTCTCTGTCTCTGTGTCTGTCTGTCTCTCACCAACATATTTCTGTCATTTGGGAAGCTATTCACTGAAAATATAATCTATTCACTGAACATTCAACTTTAGTAATGTATCTCTTGGAAAAAATAAGCTAAATAACCTCTAGAAAATTCTCACTTAAAATCATCTTCAGAAATAACCTCTCCATTCCCACGAGAGCACCAAAACACAATGAAATACCAAAAGGCATAACGAGGTTATGTTCTGTTCTAATGAATCAGTATGATAAAAAAAAAAAAAAAAAAAAAAAAAAAAGCAAGTTGAAAGAGGGAAGAGAGGTGAATGTGACTGAATCATAGAAATGGAATATTTCAGCTGGCAGGTCATAGTGGAATTTGGGTGCAGGAGGTAGCATCTAGTTTGTGCACCAGTGAAGCTCTGATAAACGAGGAAATAGAAAGCAAATGTAATGGTGGAGGGTCATTTAGGAGAGGATTCAAGGAGACTATGAATACCGCGTGGCATTAAATGTGAAGATAAATTAATGGTCAACGCATCATCTAGTCCACTTTGGAAGGAGGCAATTAGAAATGGACAACATATGTACAAAAGTCTCCCACAAAAGTCTACTCCACAAAAGTAGAAACATACAAGCATTTTTGTGACTATAGTATGTGTACATTATAAATATTTAACTGATTCAACTTTAGTAATGTATCCCTCGGAAAAATAAACTAAATAACACCTAGAAAATTCTCCCTTGAACCACCAGATGGAGAAGTTATAAATAATCATGATTTTAAGGAGAAAACACCTAATTCATTTGATGTAATGTTGTCTAACAGGTGGGCATACACTAAACTAGCTGCTTATGATTAAATTATATCAAATTGAAAACATCTTTGACATAGTGTATTCTCATATTCCAAACCATTGAGCCACACAAAATTAAAATAAAGAATGTTAACTGGTTTAGCTGAATTATATGGCAATGCAAGCCAATCCATGAGTCATCACCTGACCAAAAGAATTCAGGACTGTTTACAAAGAGGGTGGCTTCCCAAAGAAGGGTATTTATAGCATAAGAGGATTTAGTTTCTCCTTCTGAACTAAGATTTTGTTATCAGTGACTGAGAATCCCAAACAGAGCATTGGGAGCTTGAACCTACATTGATGCCTAAAAACTTACAGTAGTTTAAATTGAACTGTACGCTTCCATTTCTTTATAGTACCATTGCTTAGAGCATTTAGCTCATCATTACTTGATTTCTTTGCCTATCTGTATTCCCACCATGAATACAGAGATAAGGAAGTTGTAAGTCTGGCAGGTAGGAGAGCACAATGCTCCACACCATGGGCTGTGCAGTCAGAGGGTGCAGGCTCTGCCACTCAGCACGTGTGACCATGGACAAACCCAAGCTTCACCTTCTGCATATGGAAAGCAAGTATAATAATAATGTGCACTTCAAAGTGTGTTGTGAATAACACACGAGAAGATGCGTATGATACCTGTAGCACCGTCATTGGCACAAACTAGGGGTTAGATAAATGTTAGCTATTACAGTGCTGTTAAACATTTTGAAAATTTTTAAATAAATGTAAACATTTATTCCATTTTTGTTTTAGGAAAATAGCATAAACTATGTCACTTTTTTTCTTAAATTAGATCTTCTTTGATAACTTCATTATAGAAAAACATATATGAAATGTTTTCAAAATTAACATATGGAATTGTTGTGCCTGCATGCAGTTTTGTGGGCACACAGTATTCAAAAGGCTCTGTTTTGTGTCCATCTTTATGGCTCAGGAAGGAAACACAGATAAAAAAGTATTTTGGGGGTTAGCTCCAAAATGGCTGTGAATCAGAAGTATCTGTTATATTCCAACTCTCCAAACTACCCATTCAAATATTATTCATTCCTTCATTGCATCCAGTGCTGTTCTTGGTGTTTGCAATATACAGTGAACAGGACGGGCAGAGATGTCTGCTCTCATAGAGCCTGCATTCCAACGTGAAGTGACATCTACTAAACTAAAGCATCTACTTAGTATTCCCTCTTTTCGCTTCAAATAACATTGCCTCATTCAATCATATCAGACTTCCATATGCTAGCAAAGACCCTTATATATTTTTTCCTTTTTGATTTTATTCCTTTTACTCACCCTGCCCTTCTGCAATAGAACCTGAATGTAATATTCCTCTTAAAGATGAGGCAGACACTTAAAAGTCATCATTAAAAGCTAAGCACAAAATTACAATAATGAAGCAGATTATTTTTACAACTAAATAGAATGGCAATATTTAGCTTTATTCCTTGCTAATGAGAAATAAGTAGGAATGTGAAAACTTTTTTTTTTTTTTTTTTTTTTTTGCTACTGCAGACCAAAACACCCCCCAAGATAATGGTTGACAGTTTTACGTTCTTCCTTTCAGGCAGCTGAATACCCATGAAGTCCCGAAATAAAAAAATTTTCTCTTGAGAATAAATTAATTGTGTTTGGATATGACTTTCAGCTAACTGCAAACACCATTAAGTTTGTAAAATAAGGATTTTAAAGTTAACAGAAGTGACATTTATGAGAAAAGCATGAACTAAAGCACTGAAATAAAGAACAGAGATTGATGGGATTATCTCTAGCTGAAATGTGAGATGCACTGAACGCTTCAGAACTCTGCACGCACGTGTCTACTGACCGGCCCTTGTTACCTGGCTGCCATGAGATCCAGGAGATGCTGCCACCGGTCGTTGACCTTTCCGAGCTTGTATTCGATCTCAGAGGCTTTGCTTTCGTGGCTGGCCCTAGCAAGTCGTTCCCCCATTTGTTGGAGCTGGATTTTGTTCTCTTGGGCAATAGCAATTTCCTCTTGATAATCCTGTGTAGTAAATAGCAGTCCCAGAGGTCAGAAAGCATATTCCCGATACCTTCAGCCTGACTGTACTAGAAACGTGATAATTACAGTTTTCTAGTGCTTAGGAATAGTTGGGGCATGAGGAACACCCCGTGAATATCTGTCCGTGTGTACAAGACTTAGTAGAACCTATTTCTCAGGTTTATAAACCTGTGACTGTTTATAAATTATGTTTTCTAAAGAAACTGTCAGTTTACTTGATCCTAGGATTTTTTTTCATAGTTCCTCTCTAGTGATGTTACCGCTTTAAAAACAAAACAAAACAAAAAAAAACACAAAAGAAAACTAATATGCATAAATGATTCCCACTGAACAGGTAACTACACCCCAAAATAGTGAATATTATTTTTCAGCAGATAATCTATATCACTACAAAGTGAAAATATTCTCCGTATTTTTAAAGTAAAAGAAGCTTTTCCATGCAAGTTTGTTTTATTTGAAAAGGTAAAACAGTTGTAATAGTGTGACAGGCACGTAATTATGAGCCAGGCATCTACCTATCAAAGTATGCCTAAGCATTAGGAAGAGTAAACACATATGTAGCCAGGCATTTCATACCTTCTTGAGCTTCTCTATCATTTCTTCAATGAGAATGTCTCCATTTTGGGAAACTTTGCTTTCCATCTGAGTCAACCATTCGCAAAGCTCCTTGTTCTTCTCGCTGAAGACTGCCCATTCATTCAACCTCTCACTTACTTGCTGCCGCCTTAGGGAGAGCTGAAGAGTTTAAAGTGAGAGGAAATGCAAAAGGATAATCAGAGTGGAACTCACGTCCTGAGGGACAGCCCACACCCCGGCTGGGCGGAGCGATTGAAGCGGTAGTGCCTGTCCTTAGGTGTCATCCCCTGAGGTGCAGTCCAGGGGCACTGCTCTTTAGCATCAAGTTTTCGCAAGTCTCTGCGGTTAAGACTAGTGGGAGGCATTGAACCCTGTGCTTCCCCCTGGAGAGCCACAAGCCTGTTCACTGACGACTCATTCTGAACAATCCAGCTGTACACTACAGTTGGTCCTGTGTAAATATAATATGGGATCATTGTACTTTCACTAAAAAAAAAAAAAAAAAGTTTTCTTTGAGGCAGAAACATACAAAACAGCCAAAGAGTGAATTTACCTGGAGGGGATGGATACTGATGGGAATGGAAAAGGCTCAGAAAACACAGGTTCAAAAGTTTGGGGGACAAATTTCACCTATGCTTTGCTGTTCCAAGACAGTGTTGGTGATAAGAGCACATGGCTTCCTTCTCTGCCCTGTTCCTCTAGGCTCTGCCAGCAGAGTGCACAGTATCCTGATCTGCTAGGATACTAAGATTTTGACTTTTCTGGTGGATATGACTTTTTTCTTTTCATTCACAGAGCATCAGAGTTAGGAGTGTGGCTGATAGTTAAAATTCTGGTTCAATGATGTCCAAGCTGAAACTACAGTTTCCTAATTGGAACCTCTCAAAGGAAACATTTTCCAAGGAAAGACTAGGATCTCCTGCCTTTGAGACTTAAGAGTAACAGGTCTTGCTGTGTGTAGCTCCTCCCTTCCGCTTTCCCCTGAGTCTTGACCATGAGCAGGAATGATTTCCAGGGCTTTTCTCAAAAACATCTGCAGGAAAGATGGCCGATAGTTGAAAAATATTATCTATTTCTTTGAGAGGTAGGTATTATTATCCCCATTCCAGAGACAAGGAAAGAGGTTAGGCACATTTGAGGCAAAGCTTGAGTCTTTGATAGAGGTTGTAATAAAAGATGATCAAATATCTAGAGGCAAGTGAGATTCAGAAAGTCTTCATCACGCATTAATGATATGACCAGGGCCAGGTCATTCATCTTCTCCAAGCCTTACTTTCTTCATTTGTAACCTAATGTTTCATTGTTCCAAAATTCATTAAACGAATGTTTATTGTTTACAGTGAACAGTATCTACTATGTGCCAAGCATTGTCCTGTGTTCTGGAATACAATAAGCTCATAATAGAACACAAATGATAATTTAAGAAAGTAACAGGTAAATACTAAAAACTTAACAAAAACAAAAACAGGCCATCGATATACTGCTACCGCTATACACGACTACAGGGCATCATTTGAGTTTTGTTTCCTCTTCGACAGTCATATATTCAATATCTCCACTAAGTAGCTTGAATATATGTATATCTAGTGTTTATCACACACCGTGGAAGTGTTGCTTTCATTTGCTTACTCAGAGCAAGAGCTCAAAGAGCAAGAGGTAGGCTGTAAGTACTGCAAATATGCCAAGAGCCTTTCAAAAGATTTACATTCATAATTGGGAGAGCATTTTCCTTTTGGTTTGTTTGTAAAACTAGTATTTAGGCATATGATAAGGGAACACCACCACCATTTTCTTTGGGTTCAGCTGAAACCCTCAAGTTATTTATCATCTTAGCACATATTTACGTCTTCTGAAGGGTGTAAACACACTGCATTGCCACCAGCTGACGAGTACCAGCTAAAACCTCCGGAGAGTGAGGCAGCTGAACAGGAAACACATCCTTTTCTACTTCAAATATTTTTACCACGACAATTTGAAAAACACTGAGCAATTACAATGATGATATATTTATATCTCAACCAGAATTACAGGCGCATCTACAAACCAAAACAGAAATAAAAGCAAATATAAACTATGGCTGCACACAGCCACAGTCAACCGTTTGGGGAATCTATTTGAAAACGCGAGACTTTAACACGTCACCTCTGCAACGTTTACTTACAGCACATCTTCCTTGTTCTCATCTGAGTCCCGATCACTCCTGCCTCCTCATCAGCTGCTTTGACTGGAATACGAGCAGAGCCCTTGCTCTTTCCAGAGGGAGACTGCCATGTTTAATTCAAGTTGGTGACTTTTAAAATGAGACCTGGGCACGGGCTCATTTCCTCTCGTGGTTTCATACTTGAGAGAATTTCTCCGGAAACACTCAACTCAAGAACTAGTAACTGATCTACATGTCTTCCTTATTTAAGATCCTGGCCCCTTTGGTGTGACCATGACCAAACCTTCGCTTGCTGGAATAATCTTATTAGATAGAAGGAATGTGAGATAAGTACACTTCAGCTTCATGCCTTAAGACATTCATGTAGAAAGTTTCTGAAAACACTGTATAATCTGTCTGCTTCTTTTTTTTAACTTAAGTTTGAGTCCACTCACAGGTATGAATCTCTTCATGGCTTATCCATGATCAACAGCATATTTCAAAATGTACCTCTAAATGCACTCTTGTCTCTCTGTATGTCTCCATATATCTAAGTCTGGTGAGCAATTTCACAGCATCTAACTTTTTTCCCTTTTTTCTCTTTTCCAGCTTTATTGCTATATAATTGACATGACGTGGTGTAAGTTTAAGGTGTACAATGCGATGATTCTATGCACATGTGTATGGAGAAACGACTGCCACCAAGTTAGGTAACACACCTATCACCTTTCATAATGACCTGTTTCGTGTGGTTAGAACATGTAAGATCTACTTTTGAAGCAACTTTCAAGTCCATAGTACAGTCTGTGAATCAAAGTCACCGCGCGGTAAGTTAGAGCCCCAGAATTTACTCATCTTGTAACTGGAAATTGTTGCCCTTGTACCTCATGGTATTTCTACACAGTACTAGTTTTCTTAAATTGACAAGTATTGCATCATCATAATCTTCTTAACTTCAAAATATTCAGAAACCTTGTCATTGTTTTACATTTAGAGGAACATAAGTATAAAGATAGAAAACAAATATCCTAGAGGCTTGCCTAAATTATTAATGGTACCTATGACCATTTAGCTTCTCTAGGCACTGTAGATAAAAAGAAATGGTCTTTGTCCTCAAGGACTTCATAGTCTTGAAATCAAGTCACGAACATTAAAAAAGAAAAAGAAAGGAACAATGCACTGACCCATGATGGCCCAGGATGCAAGGGGAATGGGCCTTCAGAGAAGCAGAAAAATACAGAGGTCTGAGCATCACAAACATAGGTGGTGTGGCATTTGAAAGAAGAAGATGGCTTAGAAGATGGAAGGGAAGGAATAAGTCAGTTTAGACAGGAAGAATGGCCTGAGCAAGGTCTTGGGGTAGGGCAATTCAAGGCAGGCTTGGGAAGGAAAGAGGAGTCAATATCTGAAGTGCTATCTCTCTGAAAGCTTTACCGACATCAGTTACCCTGAGACATGGATCTAGTCCAATTCATTTCACCTAAAACGTTGAAAAGTATTGAGTCGGCAATAGTGCTAGATGTGAACTTATTTATATCTGGTGTTCTTCTTCACCATATAGATTCTTCTGGACTAATTTTAGTCTCAGCTCAATTGTAAACTTAATCACAGAGAAGTTTACTATAGCTTGTGAAATTCACAGTAATTACTGTGACTGATTCATTTAACAGATATGCATCACAGATTTATGTGCCAGGCAAGGGAACTGGCAACAGGAAGGGACTTAACAGACATGGCCCCTGCTTCTTGGAGAGTATAATCTCCAGGCCATCGGTCAGAGCCTCTTCTTCACTTGTGGGTCTTTAGTCAATGTTATTCCTTTGGCCTTGAATGTCTTCTTATTACTTTCCCACCAATCTTTTCCTTTCATTTCTAAATCAAAACCCAATGCAGGATCTCTTTTAAGAAGATAATTAATAAATGAATGAAGTGTGACTAAAAATGCCTCAAAGCATGAATTATTAGAAACAACCATGGTAAATCAACAGCAATGATAAATGTGCCATATACAAGACCAGTTCCACAGTATCTTCTAAAATTGCAAATAGAACAATGGTTTTTCACATGTTTAAAGTAAGAAAGAGACCACTAATATCTACCTAGCAAAACCACATCCAAGAATCACACAAAACTTGATTCTTCTTTAAAATTTTGTGCCAGTGAAAAAGTGAACAAAAAAATCCAGTTTGAACGCATCTTAAATATATAATGGTAAGAAATAATTGTCTTCATCTAAAATATTTTTGTAGTAATCATAGAGTTCTTCCCCCGTGTTCACTGTGAGCTATGGGACGGGTCCAAATGTGGCTCAAGACATGTGTCATTCCAAATCAGCTGCCAGGTTTCCACCTTTCTGAGCTAATGCTGAGCGTAGCATTTGTCTTACCTGGTGGCAGAGTTCTTCCCACGCCTCTGCAGAAGCTCCACGCGTTCGTTCAGGATGGAGATGTCATCGGCACTGATGTAGGTACAGAGGGTGTCCCGCAGTAGTGTCAGCTGTGCCAAGTCATCTGTCCAGCTCCCCACTGCATTTTCCAATTCCTGGATTAAAAAACAAAAAAAAAACAAAATGAAACGAAACAAAACAAAACAAAACATAACCTTGAATATCCACTGACATCCATCATCAACAATTTCTGTAGTATATTCAGAATCCCTTCTTGATACAATTACCTTTCCATCCCACTCTGTTCCAACATCCAACACGGTATCTACTTATTTCATTCCTACACACCTTGATAATTTGCCAAGTTCTCCTGATAAAATAGCATGTTGCTTACAGAATCTTCCTACCGTCTGTTTACCATTTCATTGATTACTTTTGATCATCTTTTCTTTGACATTTCGTCACTTCATTGAACTTTACTTTTAAACTGACTTCGTAAACCCCTAACCCATCCTTTCTTTTTGTCTTGAGTTACTGATCATGTAAATAAAATCTTTTTTAAAACCCCAAACTCCTAGATTTAACTTTCATCTTCAAACACTATGAACTGCTACCTTCTACAATATAGACTTATAATGTAATAGCTGAAAAGATTGTTGCTGCTATTATTCAATTTAAAATAATGGACTGAATGCATTTTCTGCAGGAGCAGAGATTTCTTTAAGCAACTGTAAAAAATATGTCTTCTGATCTTTATGGAAATGATTTAAGAAAAAAATATGAAACGATATTTAAATAAGTTGACATTAGTTTTCCCATTGTTTGAACGGGTTTTGCGATTTGTATAACTCATGTTTTTTCCCCAGCTCTTGGTGTTTTTAGATTCCAGCTAATTTAGTATATAAATAGAGTACTTCACATGGCTTTTCCCTTCTCTTTTTGCCTTCACACAGGAGGCAAGTTTCCAAAGGCAAAGCAATTAACGGTACTGTCTGAGGCAACTTCCCAGGCAATTGCCTCAAACGAGGTTTCAGCCTGAATTTTCCGGGTAATTGCTTTGTTTTGCTGTTAAGGGTGGTTTAGGAGAAAAGCAGCAGAGAGCCGAATCAAAATGCATCCTTTTAATCTCCAAACTTAATAGCAGGGCATGCTGGTAACTGTTGTGTATTTTGAGAGATGAGGTCCCATGGTAACAGTTTTAGGCTGAATGACCAAAACAGTCCAGGCACATTAAACATGAAGCATTTCTGTTTATATGTGTAGACATATTAAATTATCACACCAATGTAAAGGTGTTCCTCTTTTAATAACAATTTCTAACCTCCCAAACCAAACATCAGATTTGGTAGGATTAAAAAAATACTACTACTGCCATCACCAGAAACCACTCTCTCAGACTCACAGACTCCCTTAGATGAGTCCACATAGTAAAAACAAAGCCTTTGGATTCAGGCAACTTTGATATTTACTAACTTTGAAAAGTTATTAAATTTCTAGAAGCCTCAGTTTGCACATCTGCAGAAACAGAAAGAACATTTTGTCTTCATGAGCCAACTGAGGTAACACTAATATAATCACTGGCACACAGGAGGATCCTAATAAATCCCCATTCCTGCTTATCAGAAGTTTTCTTTAATAGTTTGTTTTACATTTACAATCACAGTTTTAAAACAATTTTTTTCACCTTTGCTTTCTTCTGAATTTACACCTCAAGATATTTCACTCATCATCCATGATGTAAAGTATACTACCTTTTATTTTTCCTAAATTCTCTTTCAAATTTCAAAGAATATTCTTAAATAGTAATACCAAAAAAAAAAAAATCTTATATCCATACTTTTTATGATTTCTAAACTTCTTTAAAAATTAATCTTTCTTAAATGCTTACCTTCTTGGCCAAAGTGATGCAGAAAACTGATTAAAATCCATACTATTTAAGTATGTGTGAAGTTTGAAATGAATTACTCTACTGCAGTAATTTGCAAATGACTCGGAACACAAAACATGTATAATTTGGGGTTAAAAAATTTAATGGTCATTTTGATATGATCGCCAGTCTCTTAGCAGAGAACTCTACTTGACAGGTGTGAATGAAACAAACCCTAAAGCCACTACTAAATCATTAGGTCTCAGTGAGCTCCTGATACGGGGAGTGGTTTGCATTAGCTACTGATTTATTTCTAAGTACGATTTGAGATGTTGATAATAATCTTTAAGTAGTAGGGCCCTTAGTAACTGAAAGATTGTGCTACTATGCAGTAACTGAGATGAGCAATTTACTATTCTTGTTTTCCTTACAGTAGGGTCTGGAGAGCAGGGCGTGTCCCTCCTTGGTGGGAATGAGGTGGGGGGCGGTTCTGGGGGGGTGCTGGGGAAGTGCTGAATGGGGGGTGCTTTCTGCAGAATTTCCAGGCTGCCCAGCCTCACTCTTCTTTCTGTAAACGAGGCTCTCCAGTGCAGATGCTTTAAAAAGACTGCTCTAATTGTAATTCACCAGCAACCTGCATCTACATGTAGATGACTCTAGGGTTCAACTGGATTATGCTTCCGAAGGCGTTATTACAGGAGAAGCACTCGGGTAGGTGGCAGTTAGAAGCGCATCCCAGGGATTTACCTTGCAACGCATCTGCTCCGCGTGGAGCTCTTCGTGATGATCCGGTAGGGGCTGGGAAAGTTTCTTTTTGAAAGTTCGTAGTTTTTCCAGAGATTCGGCTATTCCATTCTCACATTTTTCCCAGTCCTAAAATAGGAGGGGAAAAAAAATTCATGAAAATTTTTTTAAAGAAAAACACTCGTCTTGATGCCCAGAGAAAGAATTAAAGTTACACCGATAATGACGTGAAGCTGTCTGTGTCCACATCCATTTTGGTAGAAGGCGGTATCAGATGAGCTGAGTTCTAAACTGACCCTTACTTATTATCTAAGTGACTTTAAGCAGGTAATGCACTGTCTTGGTTGTCCCTATGAAAACAGAAATAATACAAACTATAATTGTTGGAGGATAAAAAGAAGCAATGGGTGTCATGGCACCAAGTACAATGTCCAGAATGTCATGGTACTCAAAAATGTTATCTGAATCTAACTCTATTTGCAGAGGTGAGAACATAATCACTGGACTTTGCTCTTTCCTCACCCCACCCATAATCATCCCAATGCCTACACTATCTCAAATGCACTACAAGAAATAAAGAAAAGGAAATGGAATCTCTTTCAGGATAAAAATCTGTGTGAGTAGAAGAAGTGAGATGACTGTAAAGATACTATACTAACTCTCACTCAGTTCAGTATCTAAGCACTACGAGGTACATGCATTTGCATTGTTGCAGAAGTAGAAACACAACCACAAAAGGCGTGGCAATGGCATTCGACTGGCTTTATCTTGATGAGCGCAGAAACATATGTGATCAAGGGTCAAATATGTAGTATGTAAAAACCCAAACAGATCAATAAGTGGAAGAAGACAAGCAATGTAAAAATTTTAAATTATACATCTCATATGCCAAGTACTGATAAGTGCTCTGAAGAGGAAGATGGCGGGATAAGAGAGTGAGGCCGTGCGGACTCCAGAGAGCTCTAGTACTAACGCAGGAACGTATACTACGTGGTTATGTTTTGAAAGCTGCACACCAAACCGGTAATGCTGGCTACTGCTGGAGAAGATAGCTGGGTTTGGTGGTGGTGCAGGGGAAATTTCATTTTTCACTCTACATACTTGAATTACTATCTAATGTTTTTTTTTTTTACCAGACACATGTATTTCTTTTGTAATTCAAAAAATATATAAAAATAAAAAGGAAAAGAAAAAAAAATTAAAGGGCTCATAATGGGGACTTAATTCTTTATAGCTCCCTATCTACAAATTAACTCATATTTGGTGTCTCAGTGCCAATGCAAATTAAATTCAACTAAACAAATCTTAATTTTGTCTAATAATCCCCATTCCTGGCCTCCTCCCCAGCAGCCACTTCCCATAACTTAAATTACCAAACTCTTACAACAGCTAGAGTTGCTTTTAATAATTAGCATAGTGCCAAATCATGTTGCATTTTTCTTTACATTATATCTGCTATCATTACCAGTCTTTTCCTGTTCTTTCTATCTTCTCCTCTGGTGACTTATTTTTAACACAGCAACTCATGGGTGCTATTTGCTACAACTGTCTTCTTTAGAAGTACTGACTAAAAGTGCCTTCTACTCAGAATGTCTTCTGGTTTCTAAGTGAACTGAGAGCTTCTCATTTCTTTTTTAAATTCCTTCAAGGAACATTCTAGAGGGTATAACCACATTCCCTCTTACCATTCACAAGAAAATAACAAAAGCAAAAAACAAAAAAAATTGTCTATCTTGGACAAATTGGTTCATTTTTTTATAAAACATCTGTTTTCCCTGGCTACATTTCATTCATCAATGCAAAGCATAATGAGTGGACAGAAAGATCCTCTTTCTACTTAAATTGAACAGCATTCTTAAGTAAATCATCACAAACTCTGAAATCTATCAGCCACAGTCAATAAATATTCATTGATCTAAAAAGCGAAAAAGTGAACTTCTTATTTTTCATAACAAAATTAAAAGGTGATAGTGAAGCAGGTAAATATTCAGGACATAGAATTATAATTACTGTATTTTTGGCATACTCACTTGGAGTATTAAATTAAAAGCTAAAAATAGATAAGGATATTATAACAGTGGGGAAAAGATACAGCAAAATGAAGCTATATAAACATTAAAATTTAGCTTTGTAAACTCCTTAGGCAAATAGGATATGTGTATGATTCAAAATAAAGAAAACTAACAAGAAGGGATTTCCTTTCCAAGGACGGCTTAGATTCTGAGCGCAAGTCTCTTTACTACATTAATTATATGGAAATAACTAAATGTCATGGTCTGCAAACATCTATCAAAGTGGACAAGCAACAAACTGACGAGAAAAGCAAATGCAGTGACTCAGCCGTCTTGTCTTTTTAGGTCTTAGAAATGTGTCCATAGTCCATCACAATAAAGAAAAATGTGTGATTAACATGCTCTCTACCGGATGAGTTAACAATGTTTTTAATCCTTTCTTTAAAGCAAAGACTGAGAGAAAAGAATGAGGCTTATTGTGTTACTGTGAATCATACTGTGTGCAAATAACAGTTCTTTAACAGATGTTCAGTGGCATTCTTACACAGAAGGCAATATATTATTAAATAAAATTTAATAGAATAAGCCCAATGGTTATGCATACTTTAAGCTTTTTTAAAAAGGTATTCCATTAACTTCAGTTAATGGATCAAAAAAAGGTGACAGGCCAAATTTAACAGATAACCATTAAAGCGTGGATGATTTTATATGTGTGTGTGTGTGTAAACTGTAATCTTTAGCTGTGCTCACTTTTTAAAATGAGAATAATGTCAACAATGATAATTCGCATCATTTATAGAGTGCTCAATATGTGCTAGGTACTGTGTCACATGAGTTACCGTGTTATTTCATTAAATCCTCACCATGCCGCATGGAGATGTAACCACACCCCCTCTACAGATCAGAAAACTGAGGCTCAGATCGATTGAGTCAACCAAGATATTTGGTTTACTACGGTTTTAACTTGGGTTTATCTGAGTTTAGAGACCATGGCCTTTTCAACTGCTGATATAATTTTGTATTATAGGTAGATTTGAAAGTGAGAGAGAAATGCATCTTGTGGGAGGGCTGGATAAATCTACATTTCCCTAAATTTGCTGTGCTGTGTGATCAGTGCACTGTCTGTATCCAACTAAAAGCTAATACATCTCCTGGAGATTTTATCTCATAGCAACACGCTTGGATAAGCTAAG
Source organism: Eonycteris spelaea (assembly GCA_003508835.1). NCBI lineage: Eukaryota > Metazoa > Chordata > Mammalia > Chiroptera > Pteropodidae > Eonycteris > Eonycteris spelaea. The sequence continues at coordinate 1,532,625 of PUFA01000260.1, forward strand.
ATCAAATCAAGAGTGTCTTCTTGGATAGGTTTTTCCCTGCTATAAAATAAGAGATATCAATCTCAAAAACCACTTTAGAGCTTTAGGTTACAAAGTAGAATCTATCCTTTGCATTCCTATCTGGATTTATGCAGTTTTTTTTTTTAATGCACATTTATACAGCTCCTGGCTTAGCACTGGCCATAAATCAGAATTCTTAACTTGGACTGTCTTATTAGACTTAAAACTGCTTTGTTGGGGGATTTTCCTGAAAGATAAATTGCTAAAAATCAGGAAACTTTTCCATTTTACTCAAGACAGGACAAAGTCATAAATGTGACTCAGGGAGGGGATCAAAACACTGCAGGGTATGACTTAACGACCTTCGCATTATTAGATTCACCGATCTCAAAGGGAAGAAGCAGCGCAACTATCAGAAGAGCCTTTGAACTGCATCGCATCTGCAGGAGGAAAGGGCTGAACTCACGTTCAACAAGAAGGACAGTTTCTTCTTCTGCTCCTCCAGCCGCGCGCTGGCCGCTTGCCATTTCTCCTGGATTTCCGTGAGTTCGGCCTGCAGGGCGGCCTCAGCTCCGCTGTCAGCAGAGACCAGGAGCTGCTTGCCGGCCTCCACCGTCAGGATGTAGCTGCCTTGCTGTCGCAGGAACACTTTTTCTTTGAACTAAGAGAAACCGTAGATTTTGACCTTCTCACTCTTTGCATCACTATTTCCCTTCTCTTAAGTATGTTTAAACAGCCCGCCATTTTTGCCTACAGAGCATGGTGTCTTTCATCGAACAAGTATTTACTGAGCTGGTACTTTGGGCATGAATGAAGCGATGTGTAAGCGAATGAGAATTCAACAGGTTTCTGTCCCCAGGAACACAGTCATGATGCAATGCAGAAACTGCGCCATAAGACGGAAGCACAGGGAACAACACATTGCTACCTATAGGGGGTTTTGTTTGTTTGTTTGTTTTTACAAGTTTTAGTTAAATCTTTTTATTTTTGTTTTTTGATAAGAACATTTGGGATGCATGTTTAGTACAAACTACCTAATTCAAAGAAAGACCAGGGCTCACCTCTCCAAACTATGCAGGGTACACAGAGAGGCTTCCTCAAAGTGATAAAGGCTTGAAAGACATATGAACACAACCAGATAAAGAAGGGCCTGGTGTCACATGAGGGCTAGGGGTCAGGGAGAGGACACATTCCATACAGAGAAACGAGAATGGGAAATTCACTATTCAGGATAAACATGAGGAGTTCAGGATTCGGATGTAGTTTTCAGTGCGTAGGATGTAGGATGCACGTAAGAAAGTGGCAGAAGGTCAGACAAGACCACACCTTGCACAAGAATTTGGTTTTTCTAATAAAACTAAATGAGATTCACAGGAGAGTATTGTGCAGGGAAACGATGTGTTTACATTAAAGCATTTAACAGTATAGTAGAAAATGCAATGGAGAAAGGGTATACACTGGACTTACTCGGACAGGTTAGAAACCTATTGTCTATCTAGGCATAAAAAAGAAATGAGCACTTTATCTCAGGCAATAGCAGCAGGGAAGGAAACGAGGAATATTAGATATGGAAAGGGATTGAAACAGAAGAGCGTAGCTATAGAAAGACTCTGGGGTTCCTGGCTGATAGCTAGTGATGGCCTGTCCTCAGATCAGGCACATGGGAAATGGGCTGATCGAGGACAGTTGGTCCAGAGATCACAGGCTTTGTTGAAGCCCACAGACATTAAGTCTGTGATGCACATAGATGTGCATCTACAGGGAAGTTGAATGCATGAGTCAAAAGCTCAGGAGGTAAATGCGACCAGAAGATACCAGTTTGGCCCTTCTCTGCTCGTAAGGGGTAGTTGAAGCCATGTGTGTAGGTGAGATCTCCCAGAGAAGTGAGGAGGAGAAAGGAAGCAGAAAACAGTGACGTTCAAAGGCACAGGAACCCACGAGATACACCGGGAAGGACTGATGAGAGCACTAGGAAGCCTCCATCTACGAGGCTGGAGTCCCAGGTTCCCAGGCTGGTCACCTAGGGGCTAGACCAGGAAGGGACAAAGAGCTCAAGAAGGACCGAGCCTTTTACCTTCTCCAGAATACTTCAGTGATATGCTCGTGAGTGAGATGCATATACCCATTCCCTTGCTGTTGCCTTTCTTCCATGCTGAGTTTCAACGAACTGCTGGAAGGGCCGGGCGTGTGAAGTGGAGGGAATGTCTGTGAGAGGCTGGCGCTCGCCAGACTTTCATCCTTAACTGTGGGCTCTGGAATGCAATTATTTTCTCTGTTTCTGCTGACATTTGCAACAATGGTTGTCACTCGTTCCAATGTCACTCCAGCATCCTTCTGAAGAACCGAGGCCAACGTGTACAGTGGGACTGTAGAAGAGGTTTAAAAACGCGTGTTTTGCGCCTTACCTGTACTTCATCGAAGAGCGTCCTCGCTTGCTGCAGTGGTATTGGGACACTTCCGAGGCCACTCGTGGGTAGATAGGACACTTCAACCAACCATTTACGAAGCTTTTCCGCCATCTCCCTGTAGCGTTGCCACTGGCGAATCTGGCTGTCAATGATGCCTCTCCTCTGCTGGGCCCTGCGAATCACTCCCTGCCACTGATTACTGAGAAGTGTCAATTTCAGGTTGAACTCATCTCTGGTGAAGAAATGATTACATGGGGAAAAAAACAACACTGTTATCTTGGACGTAGTGACATTATCAGCCAATGTATACAGACTCAATGACCATAGCCCTGAGGAGTGATCTACGGCCGAGGTTTTCAAATATCATGCCGTGACGTGTTATCGCGTCTATTTTAAGTGATTTGAAAAATTGCTAACAGTTAAACTATTGGTGTGTGCAAACGGTGCGTGTTCTCATCTTTCAGTACACGTTGAAGGCATATCTATAAGGTCATTGTCGTTTACTTTCTGCCAGAGTACATAGGTCAGCAGTCGCAATGAGAATGGCCCCAGACCCTGAGCGCGACCATAGCAATGTGCAGCCTGTACTAGTATCTTGTGAGTCCTACATCAGGAGAAAATGAGAAACAACGCTTATTTACAACCTCTGTCTTCAGCTAGAATACAAGGCAATTTGGACAAACAAAACTAGGTTATTTTAGCTAAAGTCATGAGCCACTTAAATAAAATTATGTTATTAAAGATTTTTTTTAAAAAACTGTACTCCATAAACTCCCTTATTTCCTCACAATAAATAGCTCCAATCTTTAGCAAATTAGTCCACATAGTAATCTAAATTTCCCATCTACATTTTAAACCCACTTCACTTTGTTCTTAGAGAAATGAAAATTATCTAGTCATCACTGTCTGTATAAAGGTTGGCCATACACATGCGCACATTAAATTTAATTTAAGCTTTCTCCATTTCCAGCTAAATAAGCTCAGGTTTTTTTTCCAGTTCTTTTTCCTATCTCTGTGCTTTCTACCTTTAAAAAATGTTGACAGTTCTTTATGAAGTTGTCTTTAACATTCAACTTGTGGCTCCAGAACTGGTTTGGCCAGTACAAATAGAACGAGTTTCTTTACAGCTTAACTGTTCTCCACGTATTTTATTGCTAATGTGTAACATTGCTTTGATCTATTGTATTAGTTTTGCTTTCCTCCCCTAGATATGCTATTTCTCCCAGATGAGGGTGACTTCAGATCTGAATTGCACTTACTACCCTGGGCTCCAATATTCTTGAAACCCACATCTAGGGCCACTATAAATTTTGGTTTTGTAACCCAAAGTTTTATTAGTGATTCTGGTTTTGAAAGAAAATTTCTGATATTTATAATCTAATTGCAGTAGCACCAAATGTGGCAAATTAGGTTAATGAAGACTTCCCTAAAAATTATAAGCTTCTCTCACCTCTGAAAAAAGTATAACTCCAGGACTCGAGGATGTCCTACAGACACAGAAAGTATCCTGCATATTGCTTTCCCTCCCAGGTAACCATCTAAGATCTCTTTGTGGAGGCTTTATCCTCACTTTGAAGAACAGAGCTGTCCTGAGCTACCTGCCAGCATGAGGAACTACTCAAAATACGACACTGTTCCCACTGCTGAACTTGAACTCTGAAAAAAAGTGATAACTAAAATTTTAAAACACAATAAACTGGTAATCTGGGGACTTCTTACTGTCAACATGTTCTAATCTGAATTTTTTTTTTTCACTTGCAACTTTCAAAATTACCCTCAGGTCCAACCCTCATATTTTCATCTCTTTGCTGTTTTTCCCTAACTGTTAACATTTAAAATTTAATAGATGTTGGCTTGTGCGTGAATTTTAAATTTTATTTCACTTAATGACTCAAACTTTTATATATTTTATAGAGTTGGCTAGGGAAGGATCAAGCAAAAGATAAGTTAATTACATCTGAATTTGTCTTATTTTGAAGGCTTTAAATTCTCTGTAAAGTTCACATTAAATTTGGCTTTCTTAGAATAGAATAAATATGATATCACATTTTGTTGTTCCAAGCTTAACCATGAAAATCTTTCATGTTCATCCAAAGAAATATCCACTTAAAACTGAAATTGGTTCTAAAACATTTTTTAAAAACCCTCTCAATAAAAATAATTTATTTTCTATTAAAAAAATAATACTAAATTAATTATAACCACAACTACTGGTCCTCAATTATGGGAGATATATACATATGTAATAAAGTAAATGAGGTTTATACTGCAAATATCACCACAGAAAGTAGATGGGATTGAGTAAATATTATTCTAGGAGATGTAAATATAGTACAGAATCATCAGTTTCACACACCAGAAATCTAAAGAGGAGCTAGATATATTACCTCTGCATTTTCAATAAAGAGAGGATCTGCTAAGTAAATGAAGAGGAAGTAGGATTTCAGGATAAGTGTAATCTGACTTAAGGTATAGCATTTTGAAATCTGGTAGAATTATCATGGTACGGGAGAGCTGGCTGGTCCTGACTAAAAATCAGATACACGAATTCTAGGCTTGATTCTGTGCTACTCTGTTCCATGACCTTGGTCAAATCAGTTCACATTTCAGGGCCTTGAGTTTTCATCTATAAGTAAGAAGGATGGTCTAGTGACCTCTCTGCTCCTTTAAGACATAAAATTTCTGTAACCATGTAAAAATGTTAGAAGCATCTGTTTACAAACCATTGATACATCATTGATACAATTCATTCTGATCTATTTATTAATTCCAGTCTCCTACAGACTACTAGCAAAGGTTGGCTAGGTGATTTCCAAGTACTCTATGTCCTTCATATAATATAATAGCAGTTCTTTAAAAAGATTCAATACTCTATCATTTCAGAGATTCAGACAAGCCTTTCCTGCAATTACTGAGGCTCCATTGCAGTACAATTGCCCTAGGAAGATTGGATATATGCCCTCTAATCTGCTCATTAAAAAGAAAATGACTAATTTACTGGAACCTTTCTTCATAATAATATATCAAAGATCCTACCTGTCATCAACTTGACCTTGTTCCAGAAGACGCTGGCCATCAGTAATGATCGAGTGCAAAATTTGTTGACGACTGAACATCTCTGCTTGAAACAACTATTATTTTTTTAAAAAAAGAAAAACATACTTTAGAGTTCCTAATTTTAATGATCAGTTTTCTAATAAGTTTTTAAAAATTCTGGTTTAAGCAAGATTATGGAAAATATCTCCAGCTGAATTAGGGTATGTGTGATATCCTGCAGTGTAAGAATAATGTATTTTTAAACCATTAATTAAGATATACTTAAAGTTTAATTTTTGCTTACAAAAACTGGCGAAAGTAAAATTATGATCCCCTCCTTTCTTTCAAAATCACCTGTGAAGTTAGTTAACACATATATTGTATTATTATTTTTTGTATGCAGAATATGATCCATTTTCAGACAGAGACTAACTTAGGACCTTTTAAAAATGGAAAAAAAACCCCTGCTTTTTTGGGAACTCAGCATTTTTTCATTTTAATTTAGTTAATAAAATGATCTCACTACTAAAAAATATAAGTCTTTCAAATTATTTGATTATTGTTTACACAGCTTTACAGAGATATGATTCACATGCCATGCAATTCATCTATTTAAATACATAATTTAATGGTTTTTACTATATTTTCAGAGCTGTACAATCAACACCATTTCTAGATCAGTTTCATTACCCCCCAAAGAACTCCGTGCTCATTAACAGTCACTTCCCATTTCCTCTCAATATGCCAGCCCTAGGTAACCACTGATCTATTTTGTCTCTATGGATTTGCCTACTCTGGACATTTCATATTAGTGGAATCATGCAATGCACTATCATTTGTGAGTGGCTTCTTTCTACTTAGCATAATGTTTCCAGGGTTGATCCATGTTGCAGTATGTTTCAGTACTGCATTTCTGTTTATTGCTGAATAGTATTCTAATGTATGTATATACCATATTTTATTTATTCACCAATTGATGAATATTTGGGTTATGTCCACTTTTTGGCAATTATGCATAATGGCACTATGAACAATATTCTTGTATGAGTTTTTGTCCACACACATATATGTGTGGACATATATTTTCAATTCTCTTGGGTATATACCTAGGAGCGGAATTACTGGGTCACATGATAACTCTATGTTTAACATTTTGAGAAAATGCCAAACTGTTTTCCAAAAAACATTGCCACTTTACATTCTCACCAGCAATGTATGAAGATGCCAGTATCTCTGCATCTTCATCAATACTTGTTATCTTTTTCATTGTAGCCCTAGTGGGTGTGACATGATATCTCGCTGTAATTTTGCTTCACTCTTTTATTTTATCATCGGCCAACTCTATAAAACTGAACTTAAAAACATTTTAGACATGTTTAAATTCTCTATTTTTGAAATTTAAACAAAATGATTTAAAATTAGTTTTAATCTCTTTTAAGTTCTGCATTAGGCTTTTTCTCTACTTTTAGGTAAATCCTATCTCTCCATCTGCATATATTTCATAAACACATGGAGCAACTTGGATTAGACCAGCAAACAGCAAAACAGAGATGACTAATTAATTAATTTGCTTTTGGTATCTAGTTCATTCTCAGTGTTTCTTGAGAAATAATCATAATGCAATTTGATTTAAGAAGTCCACTCGTGGATATTTAGTAGCTCGATTTCCTAGTATAGAATGCATATATGCTTTATAAAGAACATGCGATTTTAATTTATCAAAGACTTTTAAGATCAAAGCTTAATCCGTCCAGCAAGTAGCCTTGGCGACGTTAATGTAATCTGTAACTCAGTTTGAAAACTGAGTCTAACTTTTCTACTCTCCTTCCGCACACACCCTCTCCACTTACCCTCCCCCGCCCCTCTGTAAACAGACTTGGACCACAGGTTTGGGCGCTATCCATTTCAGGGCATTGAGGCCTGCAACATGCTTATACCCAACTATGGAGCAAAGAACTGGACCACGTTTTTGTAGTTAAGCTATCAAAACCTCAAGCCGTTTGAACAGACTCGGCAAAAGATGCATTTGAGCAGAGTCAGCACAAGATACGGCACTTGAACTCCACAAGGCATTGTGTAGCATCTTCCAACAGCCGAAACTATTTTATTATGCCCCAATCTGCTGGCATAACTTACCTCATGTGCTCTCTGCTGCTCCAAAAGATGCTGATAATTTCCTGAAATCTCTACTGCTAACTTTTGCTCTGTTTGAATCAAAAACTCCATCCATGTTTCACATTTTTCCAAGAAAGTCTGATGTTGTAGCAAAAATGACTGCAATTTACTGACAGAACCAAGGAAAAAGAGTGGTAGTTACGTTGCTGCTTATTTTATATCTTGTATCTGCCTCCAATTCTAATTTGACCACAAAACTTTCAAGTTAGGTGGTAAAAGTTTTAAAAAATAACAACAGGAAAATTGAAGAAAAAAAAGTTTAAAATGATACATTTAAAAATGATAAGATTATATATGTTTCTTTAACATATTCTTAGGTAAAAGAGTTTTTTTTTATTTTTTTTTGATTTAAACAATATCGAGTACATGAAACTTGGAAAACCACAATTTGAGTTTCTCAATTTTAGTTCAAATTTTGTATCATTAGAAAGACCTAGGATTTATAAATGTATACAAATCATGAACTTATTTCTACTGATACATCAGACTGGCCAAACGTCTCTCGGTGAGGCTACCTGAATCTTTCTGTCGTTTGGGAGGAGGTCAGAGACCAGTGCCGGTTCAGACTCTGCATCCTCTTGATCTCTTTATCGTTCAGGGGCAGCCTGTAGCCAAGCTCATTCAGACGGTCTAAATCTGGCGCCAAGCTGCTGACTTTTAACATCTGCCCCTGAAAGCGAGATTTAAAAGCAGGGTTAGCACCATGGTCAGAGCAGCAGGCAGAGGGCCTGCACAGTGCACAGCGAACTTTGGATTTCAGGAGGAGGCTGGTCTTCGGTCTCCTGTGCATTTCTAGGCTGCCTGCTTGCAATCACCAGGGCTGCAGAATGAAGAAGAGCTGCATTTCCTAACCAGCTGCCACGGCTCCTGCTGCTATTGCGGCTACACATACTCACTATTCTTTATGGACGATTTTCTGCATTATTTACTCGATTTATTTACTTGTAAGTAATGCTTGATAGAACTGATAAAGAAGAAAAATTATGCTGCTTCTCAAGAGGCTTATTTCCTACTTTGGTCATCCGTGCACATCTGTTCCTTTATTATTTAATGATAATAATAACAGTTATAATAGTAATAGTTAACATTTACCGACCACTTATTATGAACCAAGCATTGTTATATGAGCTTTACAGGTAATACAGTAATTCATTTTATCCTCGAAACAATCTCGTAAGGTACTGCGCTACCACTCTCATTTTGCAATGAGGAAAGAGATGTCTGGAAACCAGGTAAGCCAGGTAAGGCCACCCAGCCAGTCAGCGGGATGGCTGAGTAAACAAGAGATGCTGAGCTCTCACTAGATGGAGCGCAGTCCCACTCAGACTTTGAAATCACCACGCTTTATCTTAAGAGCTGCAGTTTTAGGTCCTTTAATCCTACTCTAAAATTGGCAAGACTCAACTGAGAAAGCAGTCTATGCTTTCAGATCTCTCTGCTCCCTTTCAAGCACAGGCAAAGCTGCCAGTACTGGTTTTCCCATGGGCATTCGTAACTCCCATTAGGAAACTGACAACAGGAAGGAGAAAACGTCAGGGCATCTTTGGCTGTGCGTGTTTTCTCTTTGCCGGCTCTGCAAAACATCCTACAGAAAGAATAAACCTTTCCAACTGTGGAAGCCAAAAGCATAAGTATGACGACAGGATTTCTGTGGGTAGACCATAGCAGTGAACAACACTGTCATGACGCGGTCCTTCTCGTCGGTGCTTGCAGAGAGGAAGGTGCTATTCTAACCGCACAGAGAACAACAGTAGTCACCCGTCGCATGAACATATCTAAACGGCATGATAAAACATTGAAGAGACAGAAGAGGGGGCTGTGAAAGTGTGTCACTGGGGAGCGGACCATGGACAGAAGTGAAGGCTTTCCTGAGAGAATGACATTGAACAAAATGACCAGGAGTTTAGTTCTTTTGGTTCAGAGAGAGTTGATGAGAACAAGAAAAGAATTCCAGAAAGGGGGAACGTCATGCACACAGACACTGGGAAGCAATGTGGTACCCAAGGGGCTGGAGGATGAGATGGACGCTGGGAAGACGAGACTCTTAGGAAGGCAGAAGCCAGGTGATGCTGGGCCTCATAACCCACACTGATCTTTACCCTGGGAGCAATGGAACTCACAGAAGGTTTTAAGCAGAAGAATACTGTAATAAAATTTGCATATCTATTGTATTATCTTATTTACTTTACTGAATACTTAAAATATTTCCTAATTAAGTAAAAGCCTTTAAAATAAAAAGATCATTCTGGTATGGTATCAGATGGGTACCAGACTTATGGGGTGATCACTCTGTAAGTTATAAAATGTCCAATCACGATGTTGTCCACCTGAAACTAATAGAATATTGTAGGTCAACTGTAATTGAAAAAAAATAAATAAAGAGGAAAAAAAGATCCTTCTGGCAGCTATGGGTCAGAGGGAAGGAGTAGCTGCAGGGAGCTGCAGTGGTCCAGGAGAAAGGGTCAGGTCGTTTGGGTTAGGAATGGGTGATGATGGGGATGGGAGGTTTGAGGACTGTGAGGGAAGTGATGGCCAGGCTGGGCATATCCTGGGGAGGGGCTACAGGTAGGGAGAGGGAGGAGTAAGTAGTATCTCAGGAAAGGTCCTGGTTGGTCGCCCATCATGGGTTATGAAGTCAGCTGTGCTCACCACCTGTGCACAGCTCATTGTTATCAAGAGAGGAGGAGAGCAGAGCTGGCGAGCGTTTCCTTGGGAGCTGAAAATAACAGGTTAGCCTGTGTCAGGAGTTCAGAGTTTTCCTTCCTTAAGATTTTGAGAATGAAGACGGGAGATCTGGGACTAGGATTCTAACACACGTACCTTAAGGTCCTCCATCCTTTCCTGGATGGTTGAGAAGTCGCACGAGGGGCTGGGGTCCTGAACTTGCAGCATTTCTTCGGCTTCTACGATCCAGGCCTCCAAAGCTTCCAAACTCTTGGTAAAGGTTTCATAGTCAAGAACGCCCGTCTTTTTCATTACAAAAGAAAATTGGTATTTAGAAATCTAGTGAAAGGGCAAGTGAATATCGAAATCATTTTTTCATGTTCTTATGTCAAATTGCCATTCTCAAGATGCCATTCCTAAAGAAATAAGGCTATGATGACTTAAGTTTTTTTTGTTACTATATTTCCCCCTAAAACTTAGAATTATTTATATGTACTGTTAACCAATTAAAGCCACTTTTAAACTACATTATCAAACAGAAATATAATTCTTGTATAAACAAGAATGTTAATATTAACGCCACTCAGTGTTTATTAATAGAACACATTTTACTCAGTACCGTGGAAAGAGGCATCAATTGAGGGGGAAAATTACATGATAAAGAACAGAGTCAGACTCCCACCTTCCTTTATCCCCAATGGAACTTCCAAGTTAGCTTATTTTTTAATTTTTTGTTCTCAAAGTTGGCATTGTCTCAATGATGAAAAACTCTTCTTTTCCTGTGTTTATGCCTGGATATTACAGAACACCCAATTTATAACACATACTGAGTGTGAGCTCTGTACCTGTAACATAGTCTGCTGTTTGCAAAGAGCCTGTTCTAGGACACATAAGTGTTGACTCAAAGAGAGTTGATCTGATTGAATGGCTGAGGCTGCTGAAGCGTCCACTTGTTGCTTGAGTTGCTCTCCCAGCTCATGGAGAACAAAAAGGGAATCCTTCACTGTCCCCAGTCCTTTGAGGAGGTCCTATGGAAGAGGAAAACATGCCCATCACGAACCAGCGTGTTAAGTGTGCTCCTTATTATAAACAATCAGCCAAGGGCCAGGCATCTAGAGACACTCCATTCTTTTTTGTCAAATTATTACACTAAATAACCTTCAACCGCAGAAAAAATAATCGAGAATGGCATCTAACTTTTAAAAATACGTCTGCATATTCGCATTTGTAAGAATATATTGCTATTCTGATCATGAAAAATGAACCACATAGGTTCATTTGAGGACATTGGGGAACGCAGAAAAAATACATGACAAGAAAACACACCTACAAGTAGAGCCAAAAAGTGGAAACATTTTGACAGTTTTTCCCAGCTTCTTCACGGAATTGATATGCAATTGAAAACAGTGTCATCTTTTCCTTTTTTTTCTACTTAATGTTATAGACACAGGGATGAGCCTGTCCACAGTATCTTCTGTAGATGCGGGTGGTCCCGCCATGCTGGTTATGTATGGTAGGCTCTCCCGTCTCTGTGGGGTACAGAGCCCTCTCTGTGACTCTGGTGAGCAGCGGGTAAGGGTAGGCTGTTCTCCCACTATTTTCCATGGTGTCTCTTGCCTCCACTTTTTATGGGACCCTCCTCTATGCTAAAAATAATAAGCCAATGAAAATTCCCTGGTTCTGGTTTCCCTCTGCCGCTAAGAGATGACAAACGACCGATTCTTCCACCTGCTGCTGGTACCCTGCCAGACAGGGAGGAGTGAGCAGAGCCTGCTATGCCCACACAGGGACTACTGCGACAGGAAGGGAAGCAAAGGCAGCGTTGACCTTGACAGAGGTATCAGACACACTCACACACAACTTGGAGCACTACACTTTAAAACACGTATATATCTCGACTCAGGAGGACTGAAAATTAGAGATGAAAAACCCCATTAAGGATAAACGATGTAGAAAGAGAAAAAGCAGCGAATTATCTTCACTGTACATATTAAACTTTGGCTTTAAAGTGATTATCTGTTATTGGTATGAAGGTATTAGAATAGGTTAAATTTTTATCTGTGTGCTTTTTATAACTTGCTTAATTCTAACAGACTGAATGGGAAAGTTTATAAGAAGATATGTGAAACAAATTTGTTAAAAAAAAAAATAAAGACAAGGACAAATAAGAAGAGCCATGTAACGGGTAAAACAGGAGAACTGTTCCCAAAAACTTAAGTAGGTTATTGGCAGATACACTGAAAAAGAGAAATTCTAAAAAGCTATTTAAAAAAAGTATACTCATAAATCAGGAGAGAAAGACTTTTTCTGTTAAATTCTTAGAAGAAATTACACTGATGTTGACATAAAAAATAATGAAACTAAATGGACGAAACCTTTAACACTAGATTTTTAAAAAATACATCACAGTATTTTCCAAATGGTCATTCTTATATTGACCATCTCTGTAAAAACAGATAGCCTAAATCATTCACAGGATTATATTCCATTAGGAAAAATGGAAAAGCAGCCCATCTTTTAAAATGAAACAATGGGAGGCTCCTTTTAAATCTGATACCTGTGTTCTAAAAACCTAGCAGGCTCTTTAATACTTGAAACAATTATTTTGGGGTACTTGTCTCACATGCCGAGACATACCAAGGGCTTAGACACATCCGCGCCGGCCCTGCTGAACTTGGGAAGTCGAAGCAAGGGATTCTGGGAAAACACGATCGCTCCTGCGTATACGTACATCGCAATCTTGAATCCACGTAGCAACTTCGTCATCAGCAATGTCCTTGCTAGTGGCCGCCTTTAAGAGCGCGTTGGTTCGATCCTCCTGCTGCTGCATGGTTGAAGCGCACTGCTGGGAGTACTCCTTGTATCTCTGCCAGAGCTGCAGGAGGGCCTTGCTGGCGTGCAGCTGCTCCGCGATCTCTTCCAGCAAGTTGTTCCACCTGGGAACAAGAGCCAGCTCTCATGCATGGAGTGCCACCTTTCGCCAAATGCTGTCACTTATTATTTTATTTTTCATGACCCTGGTTCATGTGACTTTGGAAATAATGCAAGGATTTCCCATTTCTGTTTAACATCTCACACTCGTTTCAAGGGTAGAGAAACAGGGATGAGGTTGGTCTTTGGGGATATACCAGTTCTAATTTCTTTCTAAATATCTTTATTGCATTTACTTATCATGAAATTCATTTTGTGAAAATGAAAACGTTAATAGAATAGCACCTATAAAGCTCAAATTCCAAATGCCAGGAAATTTTAATTGTCGTTATTCATAACACAGATATAAGTAATGCAAAACGGTGTAAAATTAGCTTGTTCCATACCTCATATTAACTTCCTTTAGTGTATTGGTAAGAGTTTCTGTCACAGGTGGGTGACACTCTTTTAATAGTTGGTTGGTGACAGAGCCAAATTTCTGTAAGCTCTTTTCCTGTTTTTCTAGATCATCTTGAAGATTCTGCCAAGGGAAAAAAAATACCACAGATAAAATGACAGGATCTAAATTCTAATAACCAAGTTTAAGAGTAATTTTTAGTTATTTTCATAAATATGCACATACAAATCCATCAACCATGACTTTGCTCCAAAGCTTTATAAGCTTTCTTTCAAGAATCATTTCTTTGCATGATTTTGTTTTCACGGGCGTGAGAAGGGATTCTTAACGATTAAGCCTTCTTTTAGTGGCATCTGGAATACTGCTGGCAAGGCTCACGCAGGGTGTCCTTGTCCCTCACGTAGCAGGACGCTACGGCAGTGGTATGTATGCACTGTGTCACTCTGTGGTTCCCTTTGCTGCTCAAAGTCAAAACTCAGGCTCTGTCTTATAACCTAGATGTTCTACCAGAAGCTCCCAATAATAATGAGACTTTAAGAAACCATGGCTTTTCTGAGTACCCTCTCTCAGTTCTATTGTGGGTGTTCTCCTCGCAAAGGATGTTTACTAGATGGGCTATGGGCTTGTCAGAGTCCTCTATCACGAACCAGTGAAGGAACTTAAAGAATATTTCGCTAGAAATATTGCTGAAGTGATAGACTCGGTTCTTGGTAAAATTCTGCAGTCAAGTACGTTATAAAGACCCACTCCTATTTAATACCAATATCTATTGCCATCAAATCAAACTATGCAAAGAAAAGGTCCCAAATTCTTTCCTATCTTTAGACAGTATTTGTAGGTGTTAAACACAGAACAGGATAAATTACGTAGGACTTTTAACCTCCTCAAAGTTATGAAATGTGTTTTCAAACTTATTATTCTCAAAATAAGTTTTAATGATTCTTAGTATTTGCAACAACTGTTTGAGGTTTAAGAAAATTATATGCACACTTTATCCTTTCTTCCTCCTGACACTACCCACCCTAACCCTCAAAAGGCATTCTCTTCAGCAATTCTGCAAATGCAGTCAGCAACATATACACTTTGGCTCCCAAGACAGGGAAGTGGACTCATGTCAGGCGGATACATACATGCTCGCTCTTGCTGGCGTCCCATCCTGCAGGGGCCTGCCCTCCCCACCCCGTAGTCGGCATTATTTAGCCAGGGACAAAGAGCAGTGATAGGTGACAGTGCCCAGTGCACAGGGGAGTGAGGGCAGCAGCCAACCTGAGGGCAGTGACCTGAGATAGGAGGAGTGCTGTGTTTGAGTCAAACGTTGGCAATGTCATTCTGGATGAATGGGATGATAACGGACACAGAGGAAAGCAAGCAGTAAGTGCGAGAAAAAGCACTTATGTGTGCACATTGGATAGGCCACTGATATTATGCTAAATGACATAACGTAATAGTTTAACAATTTACCACTTTCGCTATTTTTCTCTTTGCTTTCTTTTTAATCCCTTAGCATATGTTTGGAGAAGCAGGAGAAAACGAGAAAAGAAAGACACAAAAGGCAGCGACAATGGATCAAGGAGGTTGATTTGGGTACAGAATCATTTTACAAAATACATTCATGTGGATATTTGTATGACAGAATTTTTAAAATCACTTAATTATATCCCAGCTAAAGCAGAATTTGGTATCCATGGGCAAGGTTAAATAAGTAACGAATAATGGTAGGTAAAATTAATTTTAAATATTTAAAAAATAATTAAATGGAAACAGTATACAGCAATATTCCAGGATGATGTCCGCATTTGCTAATTTTTTTTTTAATTTCTCAAATTAGAAAGTGTGATAAAAATCAGTTCCATTTATTCCTTACCTGAAGATTGTCTACCTGAACTTGCACAGCTTCTAAAGAGCCGGTCAGCAGACGGAATCTAGAAAGAGAGTATCTAGCCTCCATGAGGTAACTGTTTATCTCATCAAAGGCCACTTTGTGACTGTTCCATTGGTCATGCACCGACTTCAACAGTGTCTTTAACTGCCCGACCTTTTGAAAGAGAGAGACACTTCTTAAAATTGCATAGCATTTAAAATTCTCGAATATATATGCTTAATTAACAAGAAAAACATTAAGAACTTGATCAATGTTTTAGGCATTGTAAATTAACCTAAACAAGGACTTGGAAAGATGTAATAATGTTGAAATCGCTGACTTTCGTAGTTTTGAACACTCAGTCTAAAGTAAAATGCTTAAAAAGGTTACATATGTATTTATATATATATATTAACCTTTATGCATAAGATATGCAATATATCATATATCAATATAATATAAAAGGGATAAAAGTCAATATATTTAATACCACACGCATACTGAGTTTAACAGCGGGGGGGGGGGGATGAGAAACAAAATGAATCCTTAGCACAGCTGCAGGTGACGAAGTCAGAGAGACAGGGGGTGGCCAGGCCATGTGGGCCTTCAGGCCCTCACCAGTTTTGGGCTCATTCCAAAAGAGAAAAGAAGCTGTTGGGGGCTTTTGAGCAGAGGACTTGGTGCAATCTGACTTCCATTTTAACAGGACCTCTCTGGCATGGAGACTATTCAGGAGGTCAGCAAAGTAATCAAGGCAGTGGTGATGACGCCTGAGACCTAGGAGCTAGCTGTGGGGGTGGGGACAGAGGTTGCATTCTGGAGCTGTTCTGAAAACGGGGCTGAACAGATTGCTGATGGAGAAGGTATGGGGCAGGAGGGAAAGACAGGAGCAATGAGTGACTCCACAGTTTTCTGCCCAAGCAGCTGGAAGGGTAGAGCTGTCATTAACTGGGATGGCGGGAAGTACAGGTTTGTGGGGGAAGAGTGAGAGGTGGTTTGGGCATGGACATCTGGGCTGTCTACTGGCTACGCAAGAGGAGATGTCTATGAGCTGGATGTCTCTTTCTGCCTCTGTCTCTGTCTCTACTTAGAGTTTAGGAGAGAAATCCAGGTTGGGGATACAGATTTGAGAATTGCCTGTGCCTAGGTGAAATCTATGGACATGGGAATGGATGAGATTATTAAGGGAGTAATGTTCACAATAATGTTTATCATAGAAAATATCCAAAGCTAGACTTTGAAGTGAACTTAATAGAAGGAGATGATGCATAAAGTTGTAATTATTTACTCAGTTACTTTAGGAAAACTGACACCCATGGCATGTAGGGACATGAGGTGGCAAACATGGTCCTGGAATCAGTTCTCCACAAGCAACATTACCATGTGGTCCAGATGTGCCCAGGTTTGGTTGAGCTCCTGCAGTGTGCTCTTGACAACGCCAGATGCTGCTTCTTTCTTGTTCTGAATCAAAGCAAGTCCATTCTGTTCAATTTTCTCTATCTCTTTTTCTTTTGCTTTAATCAAATCTTCCAGGTCCTAAAGGATTAAAAAACAGTCATTTTAAATTGTTCTATTACAGAACTCTGGTGCACTGAAATTGAGCCATTATAGTCTCATCTCCTAAAAATTTTTACTAATCCAAAAAGATTATCCTTCTCAGGAGAGGGTCTCCACAGTAAAATGTATTTCTACATTTGAATTTTAAAAATAGTTTTTTTTTTATCCCATGAGAAATTAGCATAACTTAAAAAGTAAAATTTGATTACCTAATAGATAAGGAAATGGTACCATGTAATTTTTTTTCAAGAAGCTATAAAGAAGGAAATAACATCTGAAGTGGTTAAGATGAATATATTCTTAAATTCATGCATCTTGGTGTTGGAAAAGTTACCCAATCTTAGCCCATAGAGTGAAATGCAACAGAATGGTATTCTGGGCCAGAGTAGTCACATTTCTGCGATTTAGTCACATTTCTGCTACTATTGTGCTGTGCCACTTGGTGTAAGTTAAAAATTTCCACTGTCTCAGTTTCTTCAGAATGTCTATTATCCTTTATTTTTCTCTAAAATACTCTGATTCTATGTGATTCGAAAAAATTACAGGTTTTTCTCATGAATCAGATCTTCATTTTCTTTGGGATGTGCATTTATAACTTCACTATGAAATGTTCAAAAAAGAAAATAAAATGAGGCAATGACCTGGAGATCGTACTTAACCATACATCATAATTTTAACATATTTTAATGCCATTTGAGCATTTGGAAAGCTCAGTGAGGCAGGCTGCGATGGCTATCAGCATCTTATGGATGAGTAAGCGGGAGATCGAGTGATATAATCTATTCAGTTTGCAGAGCTGGTGAGGCCGGAGGTGGGATTGGAACCAGCCTTCTGAGCCTGCTGACTCTCAGCCCGGTGCTGGAGGCAAGGCAGCTGGATGTGAACTGTGGAGATAATGCCAGCGCCAAGTTGGGGTGATGTGAGAAGCCACATATTAAGGCAGGTTACATTCTCATATTCAGAAGTATATCCGCAGAACTAGATGTGTGGAGGTTGAGAGAAGAAAATTCCAAAATATTTTAACTTTGGATAATGTGTCAGTTCTGTAAAGGGATTCGCACCTCCCTTTCATGATTCACAAATGGATAAGAAGATTGGGACTGGGTAGTGCTATTGCCAAGGTAAAGTGAGGAGCCCAGTCTCTTCTGTATTAATTATAAATATTGTGTCTCTTTTAATTTATTTCTCTGTGGCCCAACTTTTTAATCACTCTTTATCTCATTTATAAAATAGGAATAACACATTTTCTTATTTCAAAGAGGATAACATTAGATAAACACATAAAATATCTTTTAAGGTGTTAAAAACTAGGCAAGTATAAGATAGTATTATTATATTCAGTTATTTGGTAATCTGCCACGGTTTGGTGTAAATTTATTTATTTAAATCTAATTATCATGAAGCTATTTTTGCCTGGATGTATTAATTAGAAATTCATGCATTTAGTAGCCCAAAGAGATCATTTGTGCTTTTAATATTGTTCTTTCATTTCTACTTTACAATTTTGTCAATATTTTGACAGCTTAGGTAATTAATCAGAAAATGAATATGATGATTACTAGAGTTACAGGTCTTTTATGTACTATAAAAAACAGAATTAACTTTACTATTTAAGGCTATTTCTCTCTACTTCTTTAAAAGATTAAATAACCATAAATAATCCTTCCAATGTGTTTTTAATATAATTCTAAAATTCAGCCACTGATTAAATTTATCGTTATTTACCCATAGATGTTAACTTCTTTCAGTGAGCAATATTAAATTAATGATCCATTGCTTAGAAACACATCTCTAAAATGCTCTGCACATTTATGTTGGCATAAAAGCAAAACCCAGGAGGAAAATAGGACTGAAATACATATTTTGTGCAAAATGAAGGTATGTTTTCCTTTCCTTTTGATAATAATTAAAAGACGATCAATGAAAGAAAAAGCCAAACCTAACATTTGTTGCAAAACTAAGTTATTCTTAACTTGAGCTAACTCATAAATATCAAGTTTTTATGTTGGTTTAAATTAATAAATCACCTCTGAAAGAGTAGAAAAATGTTCAAGATTTTTAAAACAAAATAAAGCTTGAATTTAGTCACCAATTTAAATATGCTGGCTTGAATTTCACACTTTGGTCCAAAGGAACAATTTCTCAAAATGACAATAAATTTTTAACAAGGTTTGTGGTACTGCCAATTAGAACCTGCCAGTCAGGCTACTGTGATTTATATATGATCTCCAAAATAACTGAGTGATCTACTTTCATTCTGTTCTCGGATTCAAAAAAAAACTTTCCATTTGAAATCACAAACTGGTATTGGTGTAAAGTTCTTTAAACCACACTTCCAGCTTTCCTTCCTGACGCTGACTGGTGTGACCCTCTGGAAGGCTAAAATCTGAGTCCGAAAAGAACTAAAACTTGTCCAAACTCCATTTTCCAGATAGCAATTTCTTTCTTATGAAACAGAAGACATGTACATGAAAAGACACTAAATGGAATATAGCAGTATAAAAGTAATTAAAGAGAAGAAAAAAGGTCAAAAAAAAAAAGAGGAAAGAAAAAAAGAAGAGGAAAGCTATAGTAACACATTATCTCAGTGTTTTCATCGTAAAATTTATCACAACAATGTAACAAGGAAGCATTAACACTGGTAATGTTAACACTTAAATTATATTTTAATTTTAGTGGAAACATTTTAACTTAGAAACTCACCAGGAAATATAACTCACCCTTCAAAGTACAATTTTGAAATTCTGGCTTATTTCTACATTTTAGAATCGATGGCTTAAATTAGAAATACTACTGGCCCTGGAAAATGGGAAACGCATTGATGTATGTTTTTGGTCTGCCATCTTTTTTACACACCCATCTTCTGATATAAAGCATTTTTTGTTTTTTATTTGAAGCATTTAAAAAAAAATGTTCAGGTATTCTCTGTATGATGGTTTTCTTGGCCACTTTTATGCACCCTCAAAATTGTAATCCATTAGCTCGTCACCCCAGCACCAAGGCATCTGGTCTTTTTTTTCTGAACCAAAAAGCTTCGATTATGAGCTTAAATATATCTCACTTTACATGTGACCCACAGGAAAAAAAATAAAATAAAATACTGCTTGGAAAGAAGCTCATTACCAAAGGCCTTTCATTTTGAAATCCAGAATGTAAAAACAAGCTTAGGGAAAAGAAACATTTCTGTAGAATGACTTCACAATTGAGTTTGCAATTGTTTTCAGGAAACACTACAGAGAAGCCTCACAGCTAATCTGTAACACATTACAAATTACTGAATTATTTTAAGGAATTTATTACAGCGTTAACGATCATAGGTCACATTTCTTTTGTATAAACCTGAATACCTGAGGGACTATTAAGTGTTCCTAAGACACCTGAAAACATTTAGAGTATGCCCAGGCTACCTGAACCCATGATCCTTATCACTAACAGCAGAACGAGCAGTCACTGAGTGACACAGTTAACAGTGTCGCCTGTGACACAGTAGGAAGTAACAGTGTCGCCTGTGAAGTACTTGCTCATTACAGTTGAATCAGAATCCGATAAAGCCTCCAGTGCTAACTCCCATTTGTAGAAAATTAAGGGACGAGAAAAGCAAGTTAAATGACATTTTCAGGAAGTATAGGTCAGTCTACAATTTCTGCACAAGTTAATAGTATTAGAAAAATATTAATGAGATTTAAGAGATCTAACAAGTAAATGTAGCAAATGGACACTGTTGCACCTTTTTGTGACTAAATTAACAGAAAAAAAGACATTTTAAAGATAATTGAGGAAACGGTGTTATGGGTTGAGCATTAAATAATATTAAGCGATTATTGTTAAAATTTTTGTGGTGGTAATGATATTATGGTTATATAAGAAAAGTCAGGGTTTTAGAGCTGTATATTATATAGCATGCAGGAATAAAATGACATGCTATATCTTGGGTTCACTATAAAATTTTTAAGAAGAAAAAAATTCATGCAAATATGTTGAAATTTTGATATTCATTAAATCTGATGATTAGTCTATGAGGGTTAGCAGCTTCTTAGGGGTGTTTCAAAACTCTCATAATTCCAAATTCATAAGAAGTTCAGAAAAACTCTATAAACTCACATAATCAAATGGAACATCTTTTAATATTCAACTTTCAGTTCTCAAGAAATACAAATTCTTTTGGCATATGCCGTGAAATTGTGAAATAGTCCATGTCAGCCACCCAGACCCATTACCTGACAATCTTTCATTGCATTCTGAACTGAAGCCTGATCTCCAATTCGATGTTGCTGTTTTAACCTCTTTTCCTGGGTTTCAAACCAAGTTTTCACACACTGTACATTATTCTCATATTCCGACCAAGATTCCAATAAGCCTTCCAACAGCTGAATCTGAACAAACATCATAAAACAAAATTTGCAATTTTACTTTAAATTCAAATCATGGGCATGTCACTATTTCCTCCAAATTAAGAATTCTTCAAATATGGCTATCATATACATAATTAAAAATGAAATGTTATAAAACGTGAATCAGCGGCTATTTTGGGTACACAAGTCAAGAACTGAAGTCAACTTGAAGCAAAGGCAAAAGAAATTAAGAGGCATTTTTAAAAAAAAGCAATGTAAAATATACAAAGAGTGGAGGGTCCACAGATGAAATAATTAACATGACAAAGAGCATTTAAAGCACTGCAACCTTCAGCGAATTTAATTTTTTTACAGAGTGTACTTGTTCTTGGAGTTTTCATGAAATACAGACAGCAGAGGCCGGCCACTTGGCTTACCTTCTCAGCTACTAGACTCTGCAGAATTTGCCAACTTTTATTCATTGCTCCTAGTTGCTCAGCAAAATCAGTCTTATCACTGCGTTTACTTTCCACATCCTGACTGGTGATTTGTAGCACGGACTGGTTCACAAAATCAACTGTCAACTGTTTACAGTTAATGTCTATCTTAAAACCCTAAAAAGAAAAGGAGGAAATAAGAAAATGAAGCAATGCAAATAAACATCTTACATTTTATCAGGCATTGGAAAGCCGTAAGAAGCCTCAAAATTAATCTCGTCATCTACATGACTCAGTCGAAATGACACAATCTATGTGTATTCACACAACCCATTATTTTCAGAAGCTGAATATACATACACATGAATATACAAAATATAAATTGAATTTATGAATTTTGAATTTACACATATATATGACAGAGAATACAAAATAGGATAAATGGAATAATCTTGCTATAAAAATATGTATAAATTATTCTTAATACTGGACAACATTTTTATGCTGCTAACCAGGGAGGCGGTTTTCTTATCTTGTACACCCATCTGGTGTCACTATGTATGCAACATACTTCAAGGTCCAATTTTCATAACTTGAGTTTTGAGCTCCTTCAAATAAAATAGTCTAAAACATGAAAAGTTAAAAATTAAAAAATGTTTAATTACCTTATATTTCTGAAGGTATTCATGAATTGCCTTGTAACCTACAGAGTTTTTTATATCCTCTTCATCCTTTTGAATGACATTTTCCATGAGAGAGATCCAAGTCATGACTTCAGAAATGGCATGGCGAGAAGGTAGCTTGTCCATTTGGAGCTGCCCAAAGCAAGAGATAGAACAAATCACAAGTATTAAAATTCAAACCCAACTTCTGTTAACCTCAAAACCCTACATTAATTTTTATTAATGTACCAACAGAGATAACACTTCTTAATGACATTTTTGGATCTTATCCTCTTTGGAAGCTTAGGATTAAACATGAGGCAAACGCTGAACAATAATAGTTGTCCTATGTTCACTTGACATCCAATACTATAAACATTGTATAAACATGAGCTAATTAATCAAAACACCAGCAAGAAGGAAAAAAAATTATTTTATAGCTTGTTTTAAGAGTTTAAAAAAACCTAACTACAAAACAGTCAACAGATGTATTTTATTAATTATCTTGTAAAATCTCTGTGTATCATGACTCAGGAATGTTAAAAGAAAGAAAAATACCACACTACAAACTATCATTTTCTAGATTTTTGGCACTCTAATATTTTTCCTAAGAGTGTAGCCAATTCCAGTCGTTAACGAAAAGGTACTTAGAATTCCGAATCTTTCTTAATATATCATACATTTATGCAGATGGCTTATTATAAAAATTTGGAGGAACAAAGCAATCAATTATAATATTTATGGACTTTTATGTAGTGCAGAATGATACAGAGATAAATGTGAGATGTCCCCTGTCCTCTAGAAATATAGAGCTGTTGATTAGTAGGGATGTCTCATTAAACACATCTATTACACTTATATACGGTGATGAGTACTGAAGAAAGAGATATTAAATACCTAGGAGTCTGGGCCAGAGAAGTACTGACTTCTCTTGCTTCTCTTCATTTATTGAATGAATGCCAGGTGCTTTATTATAGCTAAGATTATAGATCTTTTACACTTATTATTATTAAATCTTCATAACTACTCAGTTTATGAGGCAGATATAGGTACCCACATTTTACTCATGAGGAAACAAGAATTTAAACAAGGCCAGACAAGGATCCTAATACACACACACACACACGCACCACACATGCACCACGCATGTACTCGATATAGAAGCCCTTGGAAGAGATGCCATTTGTAGATATGGTGTTGCTGGAACAGTTCACTTTTAATGTCAATACAGTGGACAAGAGACAAGACAGTGTCCAAGAAAAAAAGCTGATTTAAATTTGTGAGCGAACGCAGATTAATGCACTTCTTCAGTTAACATTGCTTAAATTAATGCTTGTCAATTCAACCAGTGGTTCTTTCTATACCTGGTGGAGCTTTTCCTGCACAGCTGGAATATTCGTCAACAGGTCAGTCCACTGGCTATCCATGTGTGACAGCTCAGAACGCAGGGCAGCTGTGTCCACTTTCTTCAATCGGAGAAGCTGGTTTCCAGTGCTCAGGACGGATGACTTCAGGGGAGATTTGGCTTCCACTTCCTTGGAAAACTCCTAAAAGAAGTAGCAATGTTCAAATCTGTGTCAAATAGCCAGGCCTCTTTTTTAAGGAAAGAGACCAATTTGTGACAGACACAAGTTTTCTTCATGTCTTGAAGGGGAGTTAGGTTAAGCATTTTGGAGGAAAACAAAAAGCCCTGCATGAAAACCAACAAGGAGGCCATTACTTGAAAACCACATTAAGAGGCAATGTTGGGTCCTAATATTTGGCATAATTATTCAACACTTCTAGTTTACATGGACAGATTCTCTAGAGCTTGGT
Organism: Eonycteris spelaea; assembly: GCA_003508835.1. NCBI lineage: Eukaryota > Metazoa > Chordata > Mammalia > Chiroptera > Pteropodidae > Eonycteris > Eonycteris spelaea. Next base: position 1,556,899 of record PUFA01000260.1, read on the forward strand.
TTACTAAGTATATCCATTAAGAGCTGATTTCCTTTTTACTGATGTAGGTCAGGCCTTACCTACAGGCCTGTAAATGACAAACTTAAATCAAATGCTTTAGATTCTCAGGCTTACCAGGAAAGCATTCAAATGATCACGGACCATTTCCAGTTCTTGTGGGACCGTCACCGATTGCTGAGTCCAAAATTCTAGCCTGTCTTTTGCAGACTGTAACCAGTGAATTAGAGCTGCAGATTCACTTTGATATCTGTAAGTATATTAATGAGCCTATTAAGTAAACATGCAATCCCTATTTTTTGCTAACCCATGTTATTCATCAATGCTAATTTTAAAAGGAGACTGGATAGATTTGGGAGAATAATGTCTTGGGTTGAAAGTCTCGAATTCTCTTTTAATATTTATGCCGAGTTTCAGCTTTCCCCTCTCTAAGCTGAAAATAAAGATACCTTTCCTCTAATCCTTCATGTTGAGGCTGTTCAGATAATATTAGATGATTGTTATTAAAAGTTCTTAGAAATAAAGGTGGCATAGAAACAAAGGATCTCATTATATAACAGCAAGCCCCCATTCTCTTGAATACTCTCCATTGTCCTTGAGAAATGTCACCTTCTCAGAATCACTTTCTCCTTCTAAGCTTTTTCTATGACTACCACATGCAGTCAATAGGCAAGGGAGGATGACAACTCAAAGGTAAGGTACCTGCCTCTCTGCCGAGTTTTAAGTACATGTTTATGTGATTATATAGGAACCCAACCAGGAGGCTTTGTGTTTGCCTTTATTTTACAAACTCTGTAATAAGTTTCTAGAGGGACCACATCTTTTTCAAGTCTCACTAGCCTTATAAATACCTTGTGGCACTGATCTAAAAATTTGCAAAATAGTCACAGTTATTACCTGGTCCAGTGTTTCAATATTGTTTCCAATCTGTGGAGTTCCTTAGACACTTTGTTGGTATTATTTAACCAGTGTTCTCCGAGTTGATTTAGCTGGCTTTCTAGATCTGAGCAGCTGATGGATATCAGAAGTCGTTTTCCATCATCTAACACCTGATATAATTTGGGCTGGTGTTCATTAAGGCTGGATTTCAAATGCTAAAGGATGGAAAATGGGTCAAAAGTTTGGATGATGCAAATTTTCCTCTTTAAGGATTGTAAGTTCTCTAATACCCATGATGTTCTTATTACCCTTATTCAAACTTCAATTACGTGCACCCAAGTAACTCGGAAAACTTTGAGATGCTTCATCTACATCTAAGCATCAAATATTTTTTTTTGGTAGTAACTTTAGACTTTAGGTATATTTAAAACTGTCAAACTATAATTATTTCAAGAATAGTATGACACCAGCTTATACTACAGACAATGCTTAGTAGAGACTGAACTTTCAATGAGCTCTCATTAAAAAAGAGAGAGAAAACAATGTCACCACACAAAAACTAAATTAAAAAATAGAGAGAGAAAATACTTTGTATTTTCTACTATAAACAACAAACTATAATTATCTCAAGATAGTGTGACATCAGTGTAAACTATAGACATGTTTGGTGGAGGCTGAATTTTCAAAAAGAATTCTCATAAAAAAAAGAAAAAAACCCATCGTCTTATGTTCTATTATAAAACAAACACTTAGAATTTATCTGCCTTCAATGAGGTCAATAGCTTGAAATAAAAGTACTTAAGAAAATGTTTGATTGCAGGTTTGTTTAGATTCAGTTCAAACCATGGGAAAGTTTCAAAAGGATATGTGACAACTTATACACCAAGATGCCATTCGGATGCTGACCTGGTAGAGCGTTATCCGATCGATGAGCCTGTCCTCACTCTCCTCCACCAAACCCACACTGGGGATGTTGCTTCCACCACCTCCAGCTGTCTGCTGAGCTCCCGGTGGTCGTCATCCAGATGGGACCATGTCTAGAAACACCACATAGGTCTGTGAGCTTAACCCCCCCGGTAAGGAACCCCATTCCTCTTTGCGTGCAAAATCCGCACTTGACAGATTCTCTTTAACGTGTGACGTGTTGTTGCGAGGGGTCTGACGTGGGAAGTAGGAGATGGCTTCGAAGCCAGTCATCAGATGGTGACCGTGAAAGGCATCGTGAATGGGCAGTGGCACCTGCAGCTGTCTAGCGTCATGAGCAAGTTACGAAACCAGCACGGGCAAGATTTTAAGCGTCTCTGAACCTCACGTTCAACATGAAGAAGGTGGGGTGATAAAGACTGACTCGTCCACTGTGAGGACACGTGGAATAACGCACACAGCTGGCACATGACCTGGGCAGTTGTGTTCTTCGTTACAGCAATGGTGCACGCGTGATGTCAGTGAACGGGATGGGCGTGTCGTTTACTTCAAGTAGCAAGTGAACTAAATACATCACATTGGCCAATTTGAAAAAGCACAGACATTTAAGAAATAGGAATAGGTAGCATAGGCAGCCTACTAAGGAGAACTCTCGAATGACATATTCCTAAATTCACGTTTTTATTTTATTGAAAATGGGAAAATCTTGATTTCAATCACCTGAAGTCTTTTTCTGTCATTGATAGCAGTCAGTTTTTCAGCCTGACTATCGAAACCCAAACATCATCGTGCCCAGTCTGGAGTTAGTGTCCCTCCAGCTCACTCACAGTGTGTCAGAGCCTTCATGGAAACAGGAATCGGAATACAGCAGGCACAAGGCAACACGCCATGCCGAGTCTGAGAGAGAGAGCTCTAAGCTTCTAAGAGGCACACTGCACCAATAAACCTGTCTTGCCTCACCGGCCAGTTTCACAGCAGGGAGTCTGCTGCAGGGCCAGTGCTAGGTCAACACCGTCTCACCTCCAGGATGTACTCCAGCTCCACACCCCTCCTGTGAGCGCCTTTCAGGACGGCGGATGCCTGCGCCATCACTTCTGTGTGGAACTGGGTTTCCTGCGGGGCTGCGAAGCTGATGATCTTTCTGAAGAGTGTTTCGGTCAAAATCATATGAGATTCCAGGCCCTGAAAGTATTCCTGAAATTTTGCAGGTAGACAGAGGTCAGCAGCAACTCATTCGTATGTACGACACCTTATGATAAAAATTGCTTCAAACATGAAAGCTGACAGAACTCAGCGTACGTATGAGTGGAGCGGTCCCGCCCCACTGGCCTCCACCATGCCCAGGCACTCATCTGGGTATGGGGTTAGGGGCTCCCGTCTCCTAACTGGCCTCTCTTTCCCCCCAACTCAAGGGAAGCAACACGTTGCTGTGCGGCAGACACTCTGTCCCCAAACAGAGCTCTTCATGTGGCCCAGCTGCCAATTAAACTCCCCTGACTCACCTCCCCTGACTCACCTCTCTCGCTAACACCACCACACGAACTGGCCTCCCCTGTCCACCAAACTCAGTAGCTCCCATTCCCCGTCAGTTTATACTCCATGCTTTCCGAGGTGGCCTCCTCACTCGACACATTCACAACTTTCCTTCCTCTCTATGGTTGGGCCTGAGCTTCTCTGAATTCCCGAAGCATGTATTTTGCTTAATACTCACTGCCAGACACAGCTTGACACATACTGCTTTGGTATTACATATTTTTAGATTTCCCTTGTAGTCTACCTACGCACAACAGAATTGTAGGCCTCGCACGACCTTACACACGTGTTTTGAAATGTTACTTTTTATATGTAAAAAGTCCCAGAGGAGGGAGAAAGGGCTTGTCCTATTTCCTGTTTCCGGCATCATGGGTAAAAATGAAGGACTAGGAATTGATAATAATATTTAGTGTGTACTATGTGGTGGGCACTCTATCCACACTTTACTAATTCATCGAATCCTTATAACGACGCTATGAGGTAGGTGGATTTATTTCCCATTTCACAGATGAGGACACAACCATCCAGTCTAGGTAACTTGCCCGAGGTCACTACAGAGCTCTCGCTCAGAAAATGGTCTGGTCAGTAGAAGCTAGAATCATTATTTTTAACTGACAGTTATTATATCATGGAATCTTCAAGTTGGAAGAGAACTTAGAGGTCACTGAGCCCAAGATTCTCCCAAAGCTGATATTTCTTTTACAAGCCCATCACCCTCTGACAGCCTTGGATGGGTTCTCAGGGCCCGGAGGGCTGGTCGTCCAATGGCAGCCTACTCCTTTTGGAGTTCTTCATCTATTGAGTTTTATTTCTCTGTTATTTATATTCATTGATTCTAGTTTCTCCTCTGGAATAACTCAGGATGATATTTTATTACTACGGTTAAAGATTTGAGAAAAACCAGCTGTGAACTTTAAAGCAACGTTTTCAAAGCCAAATGATAAGGCTTTAATAAATCACAAAGTTTTGGACAAAAACCTCTGGGAAAAACAGCAAGAAGTATCATTCCAAAACAAACAAAAAAATCCACCTTTATAATCATGAGAGAGCTACATGGTAGAATGTTAACCATCTATAACCCAATGGGATTTTATTAGTTTTTCTATAGGATATTCCTGTAGTCTGGGAGTGTGGGGTTCTGGATGGGCAAATCTGCTTTTTCTGTAATCGTTGCTAATAATGCAAGAGTTACGTCTGTGTGTACACTTACGGGGCATTCCTGTACTAAGGAGAAGTGTCTAACTTGAACTTGGTTATGGCACATATGGATGGAGCAACCTCAGGCCTACCAAGTGTGATTATGTAGTAAAAGGACCCCATGTCCGCAGGAGGAAACCCTTGAGGCCTACAGCCACCAGAGGAGCATGTGCTTGGGGGCCAAGAGAGCTGAGTGATGCATGTAAGAGGCAGAAGCCAATCCTGGAGCAGAGCGAGGGGTGGCAGAACACCGAAGCCTCGATGAACGGGCGTAAAGGTCACAAAGGAAAAAGGCAGAGTTTGGAATGAAGCCGGGCTCCTTTGAGGAGGTCCCCGTGTTTCCTGTCGATTGCAGGTTATGCTGGGAGAAAGCCTGGCTAATGCTAGAGCGAACCGATAATAAAATTCCTGATGAGGCCGGTATTCTTTTTTAACTTAAAAAACTGTAGCACACGTCCTCTATAATTGTTCTGTGCTATTAAATGCCAGTGGGTTTGCGTATTCTTTCTTGACCATTTTAAAGATTAACTTATACAACAAGTAGGAATGTCTAAAAGGTCGAAATTGGTTAGGTTTTACTAAATGTATATCGGCACATGAAACTATGCTTTCATTAGGACATTCTCTCTCTCTCTCTCCCCTCCGTCCCTCCGTCCCTTTCTCTCTCTCACCTTATGTTTGTCAAGAAGCTGTTGGATTTCCTCTTTGGAAGACACAATCATTTTCTGGTTGCCTGCCATCTTCTCTCGTCCAGTTTCTAGCAGGTCGGCCAGATCTTGCATGGCCCTTTCGTACTGACTCTTGAGAGCAAGATTCCGGTTCAGCCCGCTCCGCCGAGCGCCAATGGTCATCAGCAGTTCGTCATACATGTCCTAAGGACCAGAGACAGTGTATCACCCAACCTGCGACCCAGCCAAGGACGCTCCATCAGGAGTGTGACCCACGGCGACACCCCATATAGAGCACCTGCCTGTCGTTCTTAGGATCCTCCCTTCCGGAAGTTCTTTCAAAAACGGTAAGTTAAAATTTTCAACATTCCAAAGGATATGCAAAAATGCTGCCTAGAAATGACACAGGGTGCAGAGGTCTGACAACTGTTTTCTCAGGACATCAACGGTTTGTGGCAAGATGTGGGGTTAAACTGTTGAGAAATGGTTCGTGGGGCTGAGGGAAATGTCATAGAAAATAACTTTGCTAATTTTTATTTTAAAAATTCTGATTTTCATGAGGTTTTCAAGATTTATATAATTGTAGAGTAATTGAATATGGTGTCTTTAACATTTCATCAGCTAAATAAGAATCAGACTTTGGACTAGTCTTCAAATAAAGACCTAGAGAAACAGAGGAGAGAAACCTAGTTTAATGTGAGCTGAAAGACTTTAAGACTTGAAAAGGCAATGTTTTTGCCAAATGTGGTGAAGTAAATAAATATTTTAACTGGAAAGACATTTTAGCAGATGATGATACACCAAACACAAAATTTATTTGCGCCATATGGACCTGATTAATGCATCACATTAAGGTTTAGCAGGCTGAAAATGTTCAATCTGGAAAAGTTCAACTTTAATGCCTATTTACAGCTCTGACGTTTGACTCTTACACCTGACATTTAAGCACCGTTGGAAAAATGTCTAAAGAGGACAGAGTGGGGGCAGTGGGCTCACAGGCATTATGAAACGTTAGGTAGTGGAATGAGACAGTTAAAATGAAAATGTTCTTTTAAATATAAGAGCTATTTTGTTTGCTTATCAAATGCTCAGTTTTGCTAATCTAATGTCCCAGTATCTCCCTACCACCCTGATATCAGATTCTTGCCTAGCTGCCAGATATTGAAAAGCAAATTAACCCAAAGTTATTCTCTATTCCTGAAGGATGCCTAGAAGTCTGTTTAGATTTCAGCTACTTCTAGTTATATATATATAGCTAGAAGTTATAAATTATATATATATAACTAGAAGTTATAAATTATATATATAACTAGAAGTTATAAATTTTATATATATAACTAGAAGTTATAAATTTTATGTATATATATATACATATATATATATATATATATATATATATATATATAGTTCTAGATTTGAAATAACTCTCTTCCATTCAAATATGTATGAAAGATAAACTATAGTTTTGAACTCTTGAGAAAAACCACATTCTAAAAAATAATGGCTTGACTATTTTTTCTTTAAAACAATTTATGGGGGTACAGTACAATGCAGAATAGATATCTCTCTTTTATTTTTCTAGGTTGGGCTGATAATTATTACATTTCTAGAGGAGAAAAGAATACGCCACAACTAAACTATACCACAGTGCTTAGCCACTGGAATAATAAAAAAGTAAATGTCGGAGAAAAAGAAAACTTAGAGGCCTGAGAATACAATTTATTATATTGAACTAAATATGGTAAAAGTTTCAGAAAATTTTCTTAGGAGTTACTTAGAAGGAAGATCGAAACTTAAATGATATCAATTTTATAGAAAAGAAAAACCATGAAAATACAGAAAATAATTTTTTCTTTACTTCTAGTTAGGATGTATCATCGAAGCTAAAAGCTACTGGAAAACTATACCTGGAGTTTGGAGAGTTCTTGCATGGAGGGCTGTCAACCTGCAACGTGTCACCACGCTTTTTTAATTCAGTGATTCCTGCATCCAATTCCTTCAGCCCATCCTCAGCCTGTTGTATCGCCTAGGTAAAATTCATGATATTTCATCAACACGTCCACGAACAAGTTCCCACAAAAAGTGTGACTATCATCTCCTCATTTTTCCCTCCTCTCTCCACATAAAACAATACATGCAACAAAACTCATTGCGGTACAATGTAAAAACCGTGGTCACCTATAATATGAAAAAGAGAAGAAGCCCCTTTCCTTCCCTGGTGAGGAATGGAAGCTTTACTTTCCAGAGAAGGTAAAACAGATGTTAGTTTCTGGACTGAGGGGGACCAGACACAGTCGGAGCTTGAGTCCTTGACTGAAAATAGGGATAAAATGACTGAACACCCCTGCATGCTAAACGTGGAGGCCCCGTGTCTTCTAGAGTTCTGCAGCCAGACCTTTACTCTCCAGACAGGAAAAGGGGAAAAGTATGCAAAGACCAATAGAGAAGACCTAAAACTGACACATGGATTCTCGAACAAATAGCCCACAGAGATCGCCCTTCGATAAACCTCAAAATTGTCAAGCTCCTTCTATCCATGAAGTTGCCTTTTGGCTGTTTGGTCCTCCACCATAAATGTGACTAAACAGCAAAGGATTTCCTCAGAAAAGTTGCCAACATGAAAATAGAGATCAAAGTAAGCAAAGAAAAGCACACTGGAAGGAAACAGATTATACAGGGAAAATGAAGCCTTCAACAATAACAACAAAATCGTTAATACAACCCAGAGAGATTACAAAAGATAATGCATCTATTAAAAAAAAAAAGAATAGGATACTACAAAAAAGGATCATGTAGAAAAACCCAAAGGAGCTCTGGGAAAATTAAACACAGGAGAGCAGAAATGCAAAACCAGGAGGAAAGCGTGCAGTTGAAACTGACAACGGCTTCTAGAAAGTAGATCAAAATGACAAAGACAGAAATGTCTCTCTTTTTTCTTTTTCTTTCTTTTTTCTTCTATTATTATTATTATTACTATTATTATCAGTAGTATTATATATGCCTACAGCACCTGGTCTTCCTAGGTGGTCTCTCATCCAAATACTAACCAGGCCCAACCCTGCTTAGCTTCCGACATCAGACATCGGGCTCATTCAGGGTGGCATGGCTGTAGACCATAGACTGGTCCCAGAAATGTCTCTTGATAAAAAAAACTATAGGACTGGGCCCGAATTTCCAACACCTGCCTAAAAGGAGCTCCAGAAAAAGAGACAGATAATATAGAGGATTAAAAAGTTTAAGCAAATAATTAGAAAATTTTCTAATTATTTGCTTAAAATAATTAGAAAGAGGAGAGCAGCCAAATCAAAATGCCAGTTGAGCTCCCAGCCCAGTGGATAAGATATACATGTCATTGTGACCTTTGGGAATGAGAATGATCTTAGATTCCTCAAGCCAACACTGGGATCTAGAAAACAATGAGCAAAAGCCAGAAAACCATGAGAAAAGGCTTTCAAACCAAGAATTACAAAGAATTCTATCAATGAACTGTGAGCACAGTATAAAAACATTTGCAGACATGCAAAATATTGAAGAATATATCTAGCATGCATTCTTTCTTAGTAGGGATATGCACTAACAAAACAAGGAAGCAATACAATAAAGACTTGGGATTCAGAAAAGAGAATATCCAGCAGGAGAAGTCAAGGAAATTCTCAGAATGGGAGTAAAGAAGACAGCCTTGCACCAGGCTCGTGGAGCAAGAGGTCTGCTCCAGGTCAGAATGATGCAACTCAAAAGGGGTGTCATCCCCACGCCTGATGCAATTATTACCCTTTTAACCCAAGGAGGGTAAGGATGGAATTACCACATTTTAAAGTGGCTTTCCATTTATTTAAAATAATCTAGTTAATTACTTTTATCTGTGGCATGGTATTTACTTTAGTTATATTCATCAATAATTAGTAAAAATATAACTTGCGATTGTGCGTCTCCTATATTTCACATTAGAAACTCAAGGCAAAGCACCACTATGGCTGCTCAAATCTATTCTGGAATCAGGTGCATTGTAAGCTAAAAACAAAAAAAAAATTAAAAATATCCTTCCAAGTCAAAGATATGACAGACAAAAATGGTTTTTAATTGGGGGAATATAAGGGGTCTCTTTTATTTAGGTCTCTTGAAAGCAGATAAAATTATGGTCAAGAGAATACATACACATTCACATAGAATTTTGTAAACTATTTTTGATGATCTCTCAGATAGGTAGGTAGGTAAATAAATAGATAAATAAATACAAATAGATGATAGATGATAGATGATAGATAGATAGATAGATAGATAGATAGATGATAGACTGACCAACAGACAGACATAGATATGTATATATAGGGAGACATTTTGAGTGATTCTCTATATCTTACCCATAGAACCCTTAGAGGTCTACCGAAATTCGGTTATAAAGTTTTATTACAACACACACTTTTCATAACTACTTAGCTTGTGAAAAAGGAGATAATCTGTGTAGCATCCTTCCCACTTCTCTTCTTCCTGTTTCCACTGCCACTACACTATTTCGAATTCTCATTCTTTCTTATCAGTTCAGCTACCTGAAGCCTCTTGGTGGATGTCCTGCGTCCTGACCTCTGTCAACCATCCAGAAGCAGGATCGGGCACTGACACTCATTCTCACCCTCAAATATCCCCAGTGACTTTGCACAGCCTGCGGTCGCCAAGGTGAGAGCAAGTATCCAAATTGCATAAGACAATCTATGAGGATGAAACCCTACATCTCTCTTTTATATTCCGCCACATTCATTTTTAATTCTCATTTCTGTTTCTGTATATGCTTTATAATACAGTACCTGCTTATTATTTATAAATAAGAAAATATTTATACATTTGTGGTATGGGTTTTTTTTTTTGACTAATGAGGTAGGCAATCAATAACGTTTAGAGACCTATGATTTACAGAATAAAGTCTAATAAAGTCTAATTCTCTGCCGTGCAAGAGGCCCTGCGAGCTGCCTCAAGTTTCCTCATCCAGCCTTATCTTCCTGCAATCACATTCATTTATGAAGTTCAGCAAAACAGGATTACTTGCTTTCCTCCTGAAGTGCTTTGAATCGCCTAACATATATGCCTCTGTTCTCGCTGCTCTCTTTACGTGGGTATCTTTCTTCTCAGTCTCCGTGTGCCCAAACTTCTAAGTCAAGTTCAAGCGTCCCTTTAAAAATGTAAGTTCAAATTTCCCTTTACAAAATCTTCCCTGACCCTACCCCTGCTGGAGGCAACCTACCCCTCTTCTCAATTTCCATAGTGCTTCATGTGTACTGCCACCAGGACACTTTGACTTCCTGTCATAGGTCATTGACATTCATGTCTAATCTCACTGTTAGGTGGCAACCTTCTTCAGGTCAGCATCTGTTGCTGACACCTTGTCGTGTCTCATATTTCCTAGCTCCATGCAGAAGTAAGTGACAAAGTCAATGTAACCTGGCCAGGTATTCAAACCCAGCTCTTAAAAACATAATACAAGACAAATAGAAATGCCACAGTAAGCCATTAATCTTCCATAAAATATTTGACATTTCATAGTAAATCAGATCTACTCTATGCATTTGCTCTTCTGGAAGAAAAACAGCTGTAAATACCTCTATTTGCTCTGCCACAGGCTGTTCAAACACATTTGCCAGTTTTTGCAGAATGATATATTTGTTGTCGGCCAGTGATGTAAACAGCACCTTCAGATCGTTCTAGGGAGCAAAGAAATAGGAAGACTTAACATGTGTAACAGGGATTCGAAATGGTTGTAAACATAACATACATTTTTCAGAATAATAACAGGTGCAGAAATTTAAGTACAGAAAAAAACCAATACTGTCCCATGAGAAGATAAAAAAATGGATAACAATTTATCAAAATGCTAAAATTAATTTTTGAAAAATCTGTTATACATAAACTATTTTCAACACATTACAAATGAAAAGGAAATCTACAAATAAAAAGCTATATTGGTCACTCTAATCTTTCTGTTATGTCTGAAATAAATGTGCATTTTTAAACAGTATGGCAGGAATATTCCACTAGCGAATTCTACCTAGTAGAACAACCTATAGATGTTATCCTGATTTGGGAAAAAACCAGACTTCTAACAATAATATGATTCCTTTTCTCCTCTCTTCTCCTTCCCTCTCTCCCTCACTTCTTGCTTTCTCCTATTTTCAAAGAATTTGCACAAGCTTGTAAAAAGCCATCTAGAAGTTTACAAAACAACTGTTGTTCATGATGACCAAAGACATATTAATAAACAACACAAAAAGACCTAGGCTATGCCTTTTGCTCATAAACTTTACTCACTAAATAGTCCAAATATATTTATACTGCATTAGATTTGTACAAAAAGGAGATAACTATCAGAATTTTGGTACTCAATTCTAAAGAGAATAATGAACTAGAACAAAATTCGAATGATACAATTTTTAATTCCCCTCCCTAAAATATCAGTAGCGCAGCTCGATTTCTTATTGGTCGGCAAATGTATACGAGGGGCTGCCTGTCCAACACAGGCCGAAGCTGGACTCATCCCACCCTCTTCACGACGGGGCCGATCACATGCGAGCGCACATCACCAAGACGCAGACATCCTGACAGCCTCATGAGAAGGACAATCACACCAAGGGAGAAAAAACATCTTTAAGGTTGTGGGGGAACATTATCACACCAAATGCAAGGCTAAAAAGCAAAATAGTGAGTGGATTATACAGTGAAATTAAAAAAAAAATGGCACTGAACATGAAAATTAGAAAAAAAGAATACGATCCAAAGAGGCCGTAAATGTCACTAACCATAACCCAAACCAATCTGTAAGCCTAGTTGCAAACTAAATAGGAAATTATAATTATAACCCTGAAAAATAGTGGGAGAAACAGGGTTTCGCTTATGAGTCACGATGCTGTCTGTTTGTATTATTCACCTGTGTGCAGGGTGAGGCCACGTGGGGCATTAGAGCAGTGATGTGTATTCGTATGCATACAAAAGGAGGTTTTCCATTCATTTGAAAAGATGAAAAATAAATAAAATCTCTACTCTTTACTTATATGTAGAATGACATTTCTCCAGTTAATCTGAATGAGTAGATAAATGTAAATAACATAACATGAGTTAGGAATAAAGAGTGTGCATAGCTTTTCTGTATACCACCTTTGCATTTTTAACGCATATTTTCTATCTTAATTATATTCTATTTAGGGTAATAGAAACCAGTTCATACTTCTCAAAGCCACATTAATCACAGGAAGAGACTTGTCAAGAAGACAGTAAAACAGAGAACATGACTGATTTAAAAATTACTAAATAAAAGACTGTAAGAGTTGCCAACAATCATATGGATGCTGATAGCTTCTTAAAAATGGAGTCCAAAGGCTTTAATTATTTCTTATTACTACACTTGTGATAAAGCAGGACCATTGAAGTATCTATTCATTACACACATAACAGACATTGCAAGTTTATTTCTTATAGTGACTGGAAATAGCTGTAGAGCATAAAGAGGCAGGATTCCAGCTGTTTGTGAAACAGGCCCACAGAAAGTTTCAAGATTTAAAATCGTTTGTGCTGCCTATCTCATTTAATAAGGAATTATTTCATTTTTTTCATTTTTAAAATAACTTAAAATGCTCAACTATAAAAATGTCCAGGAAATTTATTTGGGGTTAAGTGTTGGGTAAAATCTTTAAAAATAGAATAGTTGATAATTAACTTATGATTCCAAGTGATATTATATCTATATAATATCTATACATTCTTCCAGATCATCTGTTGAGTACAGGATAGTAGCAGTCTGGTAAAAGCTAATACTCCAAAGTAAAAAATGGAAAGTAAAGGCATATTATTCCAGTAAGTATTGAGCACTGACAGCATGCCAGGTGCTTGGTGCAACGTAAAATTAAGTGGTCTGTGACCTGACCTTTAATCACATTAACATTGAAACGTTTCTCTCAATTTAATTAGAACACGAACATTTAAAAATATGTTTTTGTTCATGAGCTGGCCATTGGCATGTAAAAACTTGTTGGCAATAGAAAAATAGAAAGTATTATTTAAAGAGAGATCTCACGATTAAATGTTCTATTCTTGGTCCTCTACATAAAATAATTTCCAGAATATTCATGCTTAGTTCATATTTTACCCTCACCAACTCTAATAACCAATCATATTTTAATGTGCCAAAGATACTAACATAGTAACGGCAATCTGCAAAAGAGAAATATGCCTCTGAGATAAACACATTTGCACTTTCGACTTCATTCACGGCTGATAGACCAGACTGCTGCTAAAACTCAGTGCATTATTTCATGTAAGATGAATTTCAGAGTAATGAAATCGTTCCCATAAGTTATGATTTTAGATATACTGTGTATGCATGTACATGCAATCAGATCTTGCGTCCAAAACAAAACACCCAAGCAACCAACCCCGGCTTTTCCTGACCCCCAGCGAAATGCCAGTCCTTTCTATGTGCTACACACTATAACAGGGACAAATGCAGTTATCCAGTGCAAGTCAATCCTCAGGCCACAGACTTGCAAGCACAAATGTCTGCAGTGATCGTTCCCTTGATACCTTAATTCTACCCATTTCCTTGCCCAGCCAAAAATGATATGGCTAGTGACCTGGTCTTGCCCAGTGGTCAAAGGCATCACTACCAGCAGCCTTCTCTGTCATTCAACACCCCCCAGATGCTCAAGTCAGAGTCCCTGGAGTTCCTCAGCTGTCCCCTTTCCACCATTCCCCATATCCAAACCAACAACGAACTATCAATGCTCTCCTATTGATTCTGCCTTCAAAATACATCTTGAATCGGTTGATTATTCCCCAGACCCCCTTCCATCAGCCCAATGATATAAAATATAAAAACAATCTGAGTCAAATTCTGGGTTTAGTTTTTGATGGTTCAATAGTAACCTCGGAGACATAACTGAACCTTTTTATCAATTTCAGATCTTGATCTATTATCATAAATACTACTCTTAATGCCAACAACAATAATAACAAAACTTGCTGAGTGTTTAATATGTTTAAGACACTGTTCAAAGTATTTTACACATTTTAACTCATTTATCCTCACAAAACACTTTGAGGCAATTACTATGAGTGTGATTTAATAGTTGGGGACACTAAGGCTCAGAGAAGGAGCTAAGATGATGCAACAGTAGGTGACAACGCCAGAATTTGAACACAGGAGGGTTCGCTTCGAAACTATTCTTAGTTTTTGCTCTTCTGACTTTGCAAAATAAGTATTAGGACAGTGCTTAGCTACTAGGGATGGTGTGAAGATGAAGGACAAAAATACATGTGAAAAATTTTTGTGAATAAAAAAATGATGTACAAATATTCGTGATGATTTTACATTGTAGTTTTAAGAACATAAACTACTGGAAGGCAGTGGTAATTTGTCCCTCTAGATAAATATCTAGAATGTTCAGTGTTTCCTGGATAATGCCACATTTATTTAGCATTTTACAGTATTTTATTTGCAACTCAAAATTTTTACATCAAATTTTTGGCCTTAAGGACTTACATCTATCTATTTTATAAAACGTCTGTTTGTTAAAATAAAATTCACTTAAAACGTAAGTATTCCCAAAGGGTTCTTTATATTCGGGATGAGAGTCGACACTAAAAGTTTCTCCGCAGCTTTTGCATTAGTTGAAGTTGGCGGTCCTCGGGAAAGTTCTACACGGTTATTCAGGTGGCGGCAGAGCTCCAGTCTGGCTAAAAGGCAGGAAGTCTGAGGAGCTGGACTGGGAGGTAATATAATGTATTTTAAAATGGGTGGGATATGAGGCCATAGCCACTTTCGATGGGCCTGGATACTGAAGTGTAGGGTTCATTCTGTGTCAATAGCCCTTCCTCCACGTTTCTCTGGTCATATGTTTTAAACTCCACTATTATCAATGAGGAATTATAATTATAATGTGCCATAAATTATAATATAATATGCCATAAGTTATAATATAAATGTGTGGTTGAATTGAAAGTTCTCTTCAGCCTTAGTTTGTTTGGCTGGTTTTCTCAACCCTCCATTTCTAGGAGCATAAAACTCTTAGTTTTCTGATCCTCAGGTTCAGTTCCCTTGCTTTTCTGTAGTGTTCTTACTCTTCATGGCACATTTGAAAAAAAAAAAAGGTCTAGATCATACTTCAGTAAGACATCCTGCTTACGACTGAACATAGCTGGGGAATGGTCAAACATCTCAATAATGATTTACCTGGAAATTTAGTATTTGCTGCAGTCTTTCCTTCATCTGATGACATCGCTGATTCACGACTGAGTCTAGCAAGGATAACCTTCCCAAAAGACATCCCAAAGTGTCTTCAATAACATCACGGTTATCACCATTCTCTGGAAATGCTTGGGAAAACAAGTTCTTGTTCTTATCCATTTCTTCAGACATTTCCTTAATATCTTTGGCAAGAGTCTAGGTTTGATAAAGGAGAAGAACATTTCAATGGTTAGCACCATCAACTTACCTACGAATCAAGTCTTTTCCTCATAGAGAGTCAAGTGCTTTGTAACGTCATACACTCACAGGCACCAAGCTGCCAAACTCACCTCTTGGTTGAAGAGACAAGTTTCTGTTTCTTCCGGTAAAAGTGCTGTGGCAACAAATAAACGTTCTTCAACATCATCCAACCAAGTGGAGGTGGCCGAGACCCCATCATATAACTTCTGTTCCAAGTGAATGTTCTGCCTCTTTGTCCCTCCACCCTGAGGAAAACAAAAGGAGGGTGGGGACAGTAATTAATTCCAGTGTTTTGAGAAATCAAAGAAAAATATCAGGAGGAGACTCTGGGGTCCAAGGGGCCATGCCTTCTCAGTGCTGTTTACTAGGGTCAGGTCTCAATGGTTCATATTCAGGGTGGAATATCTTCATGGAGGTCAAGGTCTGTGAGCAAACCAGGAGCACAGCCCTACCTGGGAGGAAACTTCCTCAAAGGCCTGGTTCAATCCATCCAGCAAAGAAGTCACTGCAGATTTGTCTTGGGTCTGCCCTTCCCCTTTGTACAGTGGCACGCCAGACAGGAGCCGACTGGGCCTGCTGTAAAGCTGGAGACAAACGGGCAGCTGAGTTAGGACAGTGTGCACCACGTCCGGGAGTTTTCATTTAGAACTGCTCACATCGAAGCATTTGCTGGACAATCTGGCCTTATGAAAACCTCTTCCCTGTCTTTTCTCCCTTCCTCACACCGAAGAGGAGGAAACAGCTTACGACGTACTCTGTGCAAATGACCAATGATTCCTGAGAGAAGTTACTCATCCAGTGTCATAAAATAAAGGACAGTCAATGCTTTCCAGTTCTGACTCCATGGGGAAATGAGGCAGGAACATGAACCTCAACTTTAACACCCCAGGTATCGTATGGAAATGTCAGTGGCAGCAGGAGGAGGTTGCCCTGTAAGTCCCGTGGAGGATGCCAGGGTGCGAGCATGGCACTGACGGAGAGAAGAAGGGGCTCTCCGAGCTTAGAGCAGGTGGCGGACGAGACGCCCGGTAAGTCTGCAGTGCTGGATGAATCACACAGGTGCTTCCAGGTGAACGGGCTATAGGTGGAATCCAGGGGTTGGGCACATTGGATAACACACTTAATGAATGGAGACTAATAAGCATGCAATATTATCAGAAACATCCCAGATTTATCTGAGTAAGACAGTCGGAAAAGACTGCACTCCCTGATTTAGGACTGAAAATAGCCCCACAGTCAGAGGAATCGGGGAATACTGTAACACGACGGTGAGACAGCAGTCGAGCCCAGGAGGGCTACAGCCAAAGCAGAAATCAAAGAATTCAGGCTATGAGTCTGAAGAACGTTTGATCAGGGGCGTGAAGAAAGCTTAATTCAAACACAGGCAGGGGGTCTGTGCAAACATACAGGGCACCACTTGTCTGGGACAACTGCCTCTGGGAGTGGAGCTTTATACTCCCCAGGGCCAGAGCTGGGACTATTCTTGTGGACGGTGGCCAAGAAGGCCCTTCACCAGAGAAAGAGAGTGAGAAAGTGTGGCACGCCGCAAGATTTAGCAAAATGAGGTAGAAATGAATGGCTCTGGAGGGACTTAGACGAGGTTCCCCATTGATGAGGGGACCCATTACGACCTTTAGATCACCATCCTGGCAGTTGTACCTGTTCTGCAGCACCTGCTCTGTTAGCTCCTGCCTGTCCTCCTCGGATGCTCTGCACTGACTAATGCCCTTCATCTGAAGTTCAGCCTCTCCCAGCCCCTCAGCTAATCCTGCCCAGAGCTGTGAGAACAGCAGCTCCCAAAGGAAAGTCCTAGAATTTACTCTGATAAAATGACTGTTAGGAAATGCTCCAGGTGAGCATTGCAGGCTCAGGACCCAGGACTAGGTTTCCATCTTTAAAATCCTGCTTGGGCCATCGCTGTGGTTAGTGTCGCAGACTTGCCTGGGCTCCTGGCCTCACTCACTAGCTCTGCAAGGGGTCGATTCCTCTGACCCTCTGGCTTCTGCTCAGGGTGAACTAATAGCAATGATCTCCCTGGGATCTTCTATTGCTATATTCAATTCCACTGGAAAAAATTCGTGAAAAAAAATGGAGGCCACTTAAAATTTAATGATAGGTTAACGAGTAATCAAATACTAATTATCCCCAAGGAAAACAATATCCAGAAATCAAATTTCACACATAAATCTATAATTATTAGGAGAAACAGGCTTGTTGTTAGGAAAAATGGAGGATGAATCATTTGTTTAATGTCTGATTTTGGAATTGATAAAAATGTAGATGATTGTACAGTTATATTCTTTCAGCAAGGTTGTACATCTTTTATATGAGTTAATATAGAAAAGCAAAATGTTTGATACCACTTGCTCTTGTTCCTGTTCCAGAACATTCTGTAGTAGTTTCTGCTTTGTGCTAAATTCTTGATGTAGGCTTTCCCACTTCATTCTCATCTGGTCTTCAGCAGGCGATTTCTCCCCTTCCATCCCCAACTCCTGGGATAACACATCAGGTTTTTCGCTATTAGAAGAATAAATAAGTTTACAATGTGTGCAAAAAAGTGGTAAGTTCTAGTTAACTAACTGTATGTACTAGATCTGGCCTCTAAAATCAGAACCAGATTATTCCAGTCATTAGTTTACACTTTAAAATATAAAGTAGAAAATTTGAGACTAACCATAAAACAATATATTCTTACTCATAACTGAACCATGAGCGCAATAATACTTACTTAAAAACATACACTGACAATAGCTCGGTATTTGAGATATAAATAATTGTAACTTTTAGAATCACAAAGTGTGTGGACTTTGGCAAACAGCCCACGAAGTAATCCAAAACCAGTAAAAATGCTACTTAGTCTATTGAGAGTTTTTACCTTGAGTCAAACAAAACAAAAAAAACAAAAACAAACAAACAAACTATGGAACAGGATTAGGAAACACGGAAGAAAAGGGGCTGCACATCACCCTTAAAGGCAGGCAGCGGCGGACAGCCGAGAAAGACTACAGCCTATGGAGTGAGACAGATCTGAGTTTGAATCCCTGGGTCCAGCCCATCAGATGTGTTGACTTTGAAGAATTTGCTTCATTTCTCTAAGCCTCAGTTTTCTCATCTTTATAATGAAAGTGGATCTGTTTTGCAGAATTATGGGAATTAAAGTAAGAGAAGATATGCACAGTGCCTCTAACCCTATCTGGCAAATAATAGCCACTCAGTAATTGGAGCCGGTGATAATGATAATGTTAATGAAAAGAATCTAGGGACCTGAGTTCTAATAGCCCCTAATTTAGCAGGAGTTTTGAGTCCTAACTAGAATGATGACATCTGAAAGGCACATTAGACAGTAATTATTATTTTGACAGAAACTTTTGATCAAATAGAAAAAAATTACGAGTTCATTGGCAGGATAATACTATGCACCACCCCAAAGCCAATTCTTCTCAGAATTGAATACAATAGTTTTTTCCTTTTCTTTTCTTTTTTTCTTTTTTTTTTTTTAAGATAAGTCTGTTGATGTTAAGCCTTAAGGAATGTTATCTACAAGACGATGACACAGGAATTATACTCCTAGGATATAACTTAGAAAATCTATCTCAATTATGCAGTTAGAGACATGTAAAAAGGTTAAGTTCAACAATGCTAGTAATAGCAAAAAAAAAGAAATGGCAATGATGTAAATACCCATTAATAAGGAAATGGGTGAATAAATTATGTTCACAAGATAAAATACTATTAAGCAATTACAATGAAAGAACTAGATCTATGTGTATCAATAAGGTTCTAAGAAAGTAACATTGAGTGAAAAAATATCAAAATAAAATTGATACCTCTAGTTTGTTTATTATATTAGTCTCTGGACTTTTCTGTGTGTTTTTAAACAATCTTTAAAAATAAAGTCATAAAGTATTTGTGAAATTAAATACCTTTATTGTGCTATCTTTTGTGATGGTGGACTATAGTTCATCACTCTTAATTCATTTATGTTTGTCAAATAATTTAGAACCAGGAGATATTTACTATCTATATTCTTATATTCAATTATTGACACATATAAAGTATCACCAGCAAATCAGTCTTAAATTAGACCATAGCTTTTCATTTCTGATGAAAATATTCTTCTTTCCTTTGATATTTATATCAATTTCCAGTTGAGTTTTCTTAGTAATCTTGGGAGGAGCCCCTCCATCAATCCTCTGACAGGTCCCATAGTTCCTATGCTTTATATATTACATTAGTACCTTTGAAGCAGGTCATGCCCCTCCCACCGGGGTTTTCTCGTATAAAACAATTCACAATTGATAGTTTTTAAAAATCAGTTAATAAATTAAAGGCTGAATATAAGGTTTTCCCCTTAGTAATGTTATTATTTTTTTGAAATAAATATATAATATTTTATGTAAAATATATATAATGCATATTTTTTTCTTTTGGCTTCTGGATTTTGCTGAATTTATGGTTGTTTGTTTGCTTGGTATATTTACCCAGTGGCTTGAACTGTAATCAAGTAAAGGGTGACTTTTCCAAAGAATTTGTATAAAAATTAAAGAATTTATAAGAATCTTTAAAGTGAATCTTGTACAGAATGTCACTATCACATGGCAAATTTCTCTTTAAAATATTTTTATATTTGGAAGAGCAATTTATAGTTTTTTGACTTTTGTCCGTGACCTTTCCAGAGCTAAGGGCCAAAGAAAGAAACAAAAAATCAAGGTAAGAAAGCTGGAGAAGAGTCACTCTGCTTCTTTTTGTGACGATGCATATGATGAGGTGCCAATGTGTGGATGGGTTCTTTGTTTAAAGAAAAAATACCAGCATTCGGAAAATGTTCAGAAAACTATGAGGGATGAATAAATATCTTAGGAGATTTGGAACCAGGACAGGAAATGCAAAGTGAAGGTAAGTCATGACTCAGAATCAGCGTGGAAAACGGCGTTTGCCATTTTGGATTTACAAACATATTTACGGTCTCAATGGCATTTTTAAGTATGATGGACGTCAGAGGCTTTTTAAACCCCATTATATTTTAGCACAATTTTTACAGATTTCGGGTTATTTTATTGGAATTCTTGACTATAGATGTCATAGTGGTATTCATTCCTATTCTTTTAAATGGATATTTATTAGTTCTATCAAATTTTTTGCTGTTTTGTTTTATTTTTCTTTCCTTGAATGCCTTCCTATTTCCTATATATTCTGTAATAATTTGTCTATTGCATTTGGTTTCTCCCTGTCATTTTGCCCCTGGAATTCTTAAGTACACACACACACACACACACACACACACTCGCACACACTCAACTCTGTTGTCATATGTCAGCAACATATGTTAGCATTTATTAAACAGAAAAAAAATGGAAGAAAATCTTCAAATATGCCCTTTCCGAAGTTAGTTTGGATAATCTACATTTAATTCTGGTTCTTACCCATATATACACTACCCATTCAACTTTATATCACATATATACTTAGTATCATAGATACAGTTTCTGATGGTGTTATAGAAACTTTTGTGAAGATTATCAATGTATAAAATTTTTCTTAGACTTTTTTATACTAGTGGGCATTTCTACCTTTTCAATTATTTGGTATCATAAATAATATTCTCCCCTCAGGTTATTTCCTCTACATAAGTGTTCAGAAGTAAGAACTGGAGCCAATGGAGTTAGAGCGATTTGCCACATTACGTACAGTTGCCAAAGGAAACTACTAAATCATAACCTTTAGCAACAGAGGAACACAGAGGTTTCACTGAAACTTCTTTCTTCAGTGTTTTAGATGTTAAAGAACGTTTTACTCTCAGTTGACATTCACAGCTTCCACAACCCTTCTGCGACAAAGGTAGTTGATTATCATTCTACTTCTACAGAGGAGCAAACTGAGGCTCAGAGCTCAGTGACTCATCCGTGGGTATAACTGTAGAACTAGAATAAAACCCAGACTCAAAAGACAGGGATTCTTCCACTCTGCTGCGGTTCTTTTCCTTCCAACCTAAACCAAAATCTTCAACTTGAAAATTCTCCAACTTCCTTAATTATTCTTTTAACCCTTTACTTTTCTGTGTCTAAGACTCCAAACCAGGACTCAAAGCTCAATGACTTTGCAGGTAGAAATTATAGAAATAGATCATTGAGAAAAATCAAGAGATTTAGTAGGCACACACAGTTTTCAGAATGATGTTAGGGGAAGATAAGCTCTTGTAAGAAAAAAGGTTTTACTGTTAGAAACATCATGAACCGAATTTTAAAATGTACTTCTTATTTGACTTTGAAGAACGAACTCATAAGCAATCTTCTCTGGACAGACAGATTGAGCACACTGGAAAGAGGGTAAACGAGGTAGCCATCATAATTACTAGCTATACTCATCCTGTGCAACAAAATGTTCAAAATGCAAGTAAATTGAATATAAAGAGAAAACAAAATGATTAAAATGTTACAGATGTTTTAAAATAAAATTGTGAGTGAGGTGTTTACATTTCTTCAAATGTCAGAAAAACAGAAAGGGGAAGAGAAAGTTAAGGTGTTTTGAAACATACCCAATGCCAGCAGAGGTCTCTGCAGCTGACTGCTGGGTTAGAATCTCCTCCCCACGACTGGCTACTGAACGGAGGAGGCTCTTCTGCTCTGCTAACTCCTGCTCCAGCTCCTGCTCAAGGAAAAGGACAAACGAAAACATCTTTGCTAACTTATGAGTATCGCCTATCATTATAGATCTATGTCTACACAATTCTCAGAGAACTCTTATAGTAAGTTTTCAAGTTTACACACTGCATAAAAGGTGTGGTTTAGGTAAATGCTCAAATAGCTCTCCAATGTACTCTCTAGCTTTTTTGGTTTGATGAAAAAGATATCTGAAAAATCTTGGGAAAAAAAAAAAAAATTGAGACATGACAATTTCGCTGGGCAATGGTGCCCTCCAGTGGTACAAAACGGACTTTGATTTTTCAAAGTCAATATTGTCTTGTCCTAGCTGATAGATCCTGACCAGCAGAAGTTCCCATTAATTCCCTCACTGTATAAATGTGATTATCAATGGATTCGGTTTCACTTTCCCATTATTTATGATAAATGCCTTTACTCTTTGAAAAAGTAAAATATTTTAATGTGCCCTATACAAAAAGTTAAGGTATCAAGGAGACACCATTCTTATTCTTTAGAGCTCATTTGTTTCACTAGGCAAACTTTCGATCCTATTTTGTGATGGAAGCTACGTGAAAGGGGGAAAAAAATTGTGTTTCTTTAAAAAAAAAAGTCATGTAACTCAGACATCAATTCTCAGAGTCTTTCTGAGGTTTGTATTATATAAAATCGACTCAAATTGGGACAAGTCTGCAAATAAAGTAGGTGACCTGGTAAGGCAGATTTTAATTGTTATTCTATTTTTAAAGCTTTTCTTGAAGAATAGACCGTAAAGTGACCTATCATTCCAGTGGTCCCAAGTAAGTATCACTGAAACAGCGAGGACTTGCTTCTGTCCAGGGAAGATAAAGGGGCGCCCTGTTCAGTGCAGTGGTAACTCGACCTTCTAAAACACTCCTCTCAAGGCATGTGCTTGACAGACCTGCAGGCTAGAGAGGGGTAGGAAACGCTTTACTTTTTGTTGCTGGAGACTGCTCTGTCGCTGGTGGGCCCATGTGCTGCGAGCTTGGGCCAGCCATTCCTGGACACCGGGGCTCTGAGTGGCAGTCAGGTCAGCGTCATGCTCCTCCTTCTCTTGTGCTGTTCCCTGCTTTTAACGAGGCAGAAACCAAGAGTCATTACCCACAGGAAAACCCTAACCGAAGCAGAGAGACAAGTACTTTCGTGTGGTCTGTGCAATACCAAAGTGGCTCCATTTGAATGTAAAACCACATTTAATAATAATAATAATAATGATAATTTAAAAAAATGATAACACAAAACTCATCGAATTTATGGCATTTGCAGGAGGGAGACTAATCAATAGATGATTATACTCAGAACTGTTTAAGGGGGAAATGGCCTATTTAGAGGCAAGGCTTTTTAGCTGACTGATATGGTCACCAGATGTTATTGCAAAATTTTTTTACAAGAATATAATAACTCTAAATCTCACTTCCTCTACTCTTACCACCAGGACCAGACCCCACTGACATCTGCTGGCACTGCTGGCTTTGATAAAGTGTTGGATAAAGAAGACAAAGTCATTAATTATTACCTCAGCAAGAATTTACCCTTCCCGCTTGATTATGCTGCTGGAATTTCAAGGGCCCTAACATACTGATATCAGCATGGAATTAGTTCTGAACGAGAGTCTTACTCTTCACGTATGTGTGTATGTCAAAGGAAAAAAAAATTGCACAACTTTACTATAACTCATTCACTAAATACTTATTAGGCACCCACTGTCTGTCAGTCAGTCACTATTCTAGGAGCTGGAAATACTTTGCCAGGAGACAGACAGGGGCCCTGCTGGGGAGACAGACAATAAACCAACGAGATAAGGTGAGATGGTGATAAGAGTGACAGAGAACAGGCAACTAGATGATGGGACAGAGAGTGGCGGGGTGGGGCGGCGGGGAGGCATCTTCAGAGGTGATAACTGCACTGGGCAGTGAATGAGAAACCGCAGCCTGGCACAGACATGGGGGAGGGCCCTCCAGGCCTGGGGAACCGCGGGAGCAAAGCCTGTTGGGGGCCGAGGCTTGGCCTCCCACACAGAGCAACTAAAGTGGAGGGCTGGTGTGGCTGGAGCACAGGGGCCAGAGAAGTGGGGCATCTTGTACACTGGTATCACAGAGGCGTTGTCCAGCCATCTAGTTCCAGAGCTGCTGCTACTGTCCTCTGATTCTTCATCACCCAATGTGACCCAGCCGCTTCAGCTCATCTGGCTTGACTGCCCATAAGAACCCTTCTGTTCCTCTAAGTGTCAGAAATTTACACTAACTATTACAGGGAAATGGACGGGGTCTGTTTAGCCTTCTGTCTTCTTCATTAGAATGTCATTATGAAATTTAAAATGTTTGAGACAATGTTGAGATAATGCCCTGGGCGGCATTGGCATTGGTGCTTGAAACTAAATGAACCGAAAGAAACCATGAAACCTACGGGTGATATGATCCTCTCAGACTCTGGGCCACCTAGCTCACAGGTACTTCCTTTCCCTTAAGACGATCCAGCCTCCCAGCCAGAGAATGGGTGTAGGGAGGGAACTGGGGGTGCCGTTGGTCAAAAATAAGCTATCTGCACTTGGCAGGACTTTCAAACGAGGGATCAGTGACACCGAGTTCGAGGTACTCCCCTCTCCTCCAGGAATGCCTCCCTCAGAAACACAGGGATTTCCTGAAGGTGGGTGGCGTGAGGTGGATGAACCCCCTCTTCCAGGATGGACGCCCATAAGTTTCTACATGAAACAGATTCTCTCCCAACTCAAAATGCACCCAGATCTTCTGGCAAGGATGAAATCACAGGTCGACAGGGACCTGTAGAGAATGACCCCAGAAGAGGTCAGTGCCCGAGACTGGAAGTTGTCCCCAGTCAGAGCTGCTTCAGCTAGTGAAACAGTGGCCATGGCCTTGACCTGCTGACTCTCTTTCGTGGGATCCAGTCGCTTCCCCTTTGCTCTGCTCCCTAGCAAAGGTTTGTTTGCAGAGCCCCGCCTCAAGACTCACTGGGAACTTCTCAGCACCGCCTCGCCCTTCCAGGCAGGTTACTTCTGTCTGACTAAGAAATCTCCTTCCAAATTCTTCACACCAAATTTGTGCTTGGAAAACAGACAATTGCAGTGTTGGGTCTTAAGAACAGCCTCCCCACGCTTACATGCACAGGCACATGCTCAGATTCTGAGACTTAAAAGTCTAAGAAGGCGAGTCATGTTTGACTCACTGAATCCACAGCTTTAGAGAAAAAGAAATTAATGCAGCATCAAAAGTAGAAGCCTACTATGTATTTTCTAAGTGATTAGGTTGGTTTTTAATTTAGTGAATTTTTCTCTAACTGATTGAATCATTTTGAAACATGACATTTGGACCACAGGAAACAAAAGGATTAAGAATCCAGTTCAGATCCCCTTCTCCCTCAGGATGAGAAGGCACTGAGGGAAGAAATGAAATAATAATTACCTTCTCTGAGGTCTGATAATAGTTTTTCTCCCTTGACTAGGAAGTATAGTGACTTCTGACTTCCTTCGGTGGAGCTATATAAGCTGTTTATTTTGGAAATACTAGAACAGTAATCACTTTTGCCAGGAACATTCTTTGGAGGATTAGTGAGGATTGAGGAATGCTAAATGTGACATAAAACGTTTACTTGTAAAGCATTTCATTATTTATATAGGGCTAAGTCTCTGCTCCATGGATGGATAATAATGTGTGAAAGTAACCTAAACTTTTATGAAGAAAGATACAAGGTAATTCAAAGAGATATTATTTTATGCAAGTCTGTGTCCCTTCAAGTAGAGAAGAAATCTATTGGGCGGCGGGGGGGAAACTAGAGATTGGGTGTTCATTGATATGAATGGCAGCCCAATTAGTTAGAAAAGAATGGCCTTAATAGATATCACCATTTGATAATAAGTAGCACTGTGAAAGGATGCACTTGAGGCCATACACAACCTAGGAAGGTACTCCAACTCTCCTGAATCATGCAAATCCCACTAATGTCTACATTCCATTTTTTTCCTCCAATTTACATTAATTTCCGATTAACTCCAAATTTTCTACATGAAGGGAAATGATCCTTCTCATGGCAACAACATAAACAGGGCTACTTTTAGTCCTAGAGTTAGAAACATAATCTCTTCAAAAAGTTCTAATTATTAAAAAAAAAACTATCAAAATTGGATATGTTGGAAACTCACTAAAGATGAAAGATGATGAAATTCTTAAATTTTTAAAAAATAAATGATATCCAGGTTCAATGCAGTAAAACACTACCATACTTTCCTTACACCTGCAGGCAGAGTCAGGACTTCCCTCAATCTGAGAAATTTCCGTAGCCACAGCCAGACCTGCTGGGCAGGAGCAGAGCAGCTGCTGTCAGTGTGCGCAGGCCAGTCCTGACCGGTCTCAAACCTGGCCTTCGAGCGGTCAGGAGTACCTGGGCTCCCAAAGACTGTGATGTGCAAACTGTTCATTGTTGTTATTAATTATTATACTTATTGTGATCTGAGCACTTAACTGAGAGCATTACTTGCATTGAAATCCTTGGAATTTTTTTAAGTTAAATACTATTATTATCCCTATTTCATGGACGAGAAAACTGATTTGTAAGAAAGGTGAGGGAAGTTCAAGGATCTCCCGCCAGGTCACGCAGTTAATAGCTGCTGGGATCAAGCTGGGGAGACTTGAGGACAGGAGTTTCAAAGTGACAGCCCAGGAACCGAGGCTGGCTTCTGGATATGCTTTGTTTGTCACACAAATTATTTTAAATTTTTAGAATTAAATGTCGTTGTTTCAAAATGGGGAGATTTTAGATAGAAATCCCAAATTCCTTTTTCTGGAAGGTCTAGTGACCTGCAAATTTCTGTATGAACGGTCGCTGGAGCTGGATAGCAGCTGCTTCCCTGACAGGAGACCAGCTCGCCAAGGTCCTGACCAGGCCTGCTCCACTGGTTCGTCACCCCTCCCTGGGCCCTGGGGCCTTGGAATCTGCCCTACCTGTTTAATCCCTACCTGTGACTGTGTGTCAGGCTGTCTCTTCCACTCCTACCTGCCTCTAAGGTGAGGGTACTAATGGAGCTTTATAAATGAGAACTATCCCAGATATTAAACCTTGAAGTCTTCTCCTTTGTTTTGCTTTCTTTGGAGATTAAATTCATTCACATACTACCATTTTGGCAGGGGGTGTGGATGCATTAGATTGTTAATGCCTTTTAATAAAACTAAGGGAGTTATTATATAATTTTACAGTTTGAAAATCATCCTCATTTTCTTTAGTTTTCATATTTTTACCACTTTTTGTTTGAATTCATAAAATCAGATTGCGTGTACATTTTAACGTCTATAAATTTAAGGTGAAAAGTTGTATTTTGTCTTTATTTGCATTTATTTTTCCAATAGTGAGTTCAAATATCTTTTCATTGGTTCATGGGCCATTTGTAATTCTTTTTTTTTTTTGAATTATCATATTTTTTATCCATACTTTTATTAGGCAAACTTTTCTTATTGATTTACGAAAGATTTGTGGAAATTAAAAATATTAATTACTTGTTACGTGAATTTCAGAGTTTCCTCCCCATTTTGTCCATGTTTTTTAATTTGGTTAATATTTTTTTGGTCATACAGAACTTTTAAATTTTTTGTGTAGTACTTTTAAAGAAACTAAAATTCTGGCAAAGATCCTCTCCATCTTAAGGTTCTTTTTTTTTAAAAAAAAAAAATACCCACATATCCAGAACTTTTCAGGTTTAATTTTTATATTTAAATTTTTGATCCACCTGTGACACATTTTTTTCTAATAAAGAATGAGACAGAACATCCAGGTTATTATATGTCAAGTGGATCAACTATTACTTTATTATTATTTGCATTGTGAATCATATTTTATCCACTGTTTTAAAATGCCACATCATTTATCAAATTCCCATATATACTATAGCCTCCTTCTGGAATATTTATTCTGTTTAACTTTTTGTTCATCCATTTATTGTGCCAATACCAAGGTATTTTAATTATAATATTGTATTTTAACATATGATAAAACTCATTAGTTCCTTATAAATCTTCATTTTCAAAATTTTATGGTTATTTCATGTTTATTTTATTCCATGTAAGCCTCATATCATTTTGTCACATTAAAAAAATACAGGTCATATTTTAGTTGAGAAAAACTTCTGTGCTATTAGAGGAAGAACTGATATCTTTTAAATACTGTATTCTTATCTAAGAATAAAGTTTATCTCAATTTTTTCACATTTTTGGTATCAGTTAGGTTTTAAAATGTTTGTTAAAATTCCAAACATTTCACATTTTGTTGGTATTATAGATGGGAAATTATCACACATTATTTCTCTAACTTTTTTTTGATTCTCTATTTTATCTTTTTACTAAGCCAGACATCTTATTAAATCCTTCCAATGCTTCTAATAGCTGCTGTAGATTAGGTGTGATGTTTCAGATCATATAATCACACGATCAGCAAAGAAGTGAAAATAT
Organism: Eonycteris spelaea; assembly: GCA_003508835.1. NCBI lineage: Eukaryota > Metazoa > Chordata > Mammalia > Chiroptera > Pteropodidae > Eonycteris > Eonycteris spelaea. The sequence continues at coordinate 1,585,673 of PUFA01000260.1, forward strand.
ATAGGTTAGTGTAAAAAAAACCACCATTAGACTGAGAAAGCAGACGAAATCACAGTGAACGCCCGTTGAGTCTCCACCATGGTATCTGTGCCCCAGCTCCCGCCAGCATCTGCACTCAGACACAGGTGTCTCCCTCCCTCCCGAGACTGGAGTTCTGAGACCACGCCCTCCTCACGGACCCACCTTCTCCCTCCTGCAGGAGAAAACTGTTTTGGCCTTCTCACTTTGTTCACATCAATTTTTCCTCTACTGAATTACTTCCATCTACTGGGAAACATGTCATTATTCTTCTGATCTTAAGACGTAGCGGATTTCTCCTGACCCACTTGGTGTGGCTAATTCCCTTCCTCCCTCTACAGCGAGACTCCTGTGTCACCTACACCACCCCCGCTCAGCCTCTCCTCCCTCTCGCTTTTATTTCAGAGGGCCTTCTGCCTCCGCTCCACCCCGAAACAGACCTGCGCACCATGGCTAAACCCAGAGGTCAGGTGCCAGTCCTCATCCTACCTCACTGATCTTCAAGGAAGCAAACTCTCAGTCCTCCTCCCACCTCGGTGGTTTCTCCTTTTTAATCTTTTTTCTTTTCTTTTTTCTTTTCTTTTTTTTTTTTTTCCATGGGATCCTCTACGTCTTCCAAACTCAACACGAGAGTGTCCCAAGGGCTTGGTTCTAGGACCTCCGTCATTATCTGTCTTCCCTCCCTTGGTGATCTCATCCCGTTTCCTGCCTTTCAGGGCCACCGACAGGCGGATGACTCCAGTGTACGTCTCTCCCCTGAATTCCAACTATTACTGATGTTTAATAGACATTTCCGACTTAACGTGTCCAAAATTAAACTGCTGACCTAACTCCTCTTTCTCCCCCCAAATCTGTTTCTCAGATACAGCTCCCATCTTCTCAAGTCCCCAGAATCTGAGAAGTTTTCGGCACCTCTCTCTGCCTCTACACTCTGTCTGATTCCTTCGAACTGGTCCCTCAGCTCCTACCCTGACCCCCTACAGTGGCTGAAATCTCATCTTGTCATTCCTCTGTTCCCAAATACCCCAATGGCTTCCTATCTTCCCAGAGTAAAAGCCAAAGTCCACGTGATGCCTACGATGACGCCTTTGCACCCTGGGTCCCCTGTGACCTGTCTGGCTTCATTTGCTACCACTCTCTGCTTGCTGACTCCATACCAGCCACACCGGCCTCCTGAAACGTGGCAGAAATGATCCCACCTGGGAACCTCTGCACTTGCTTTCCCCTGGGCCTGGTACCCTCTCCCGTCGCGTTCACTTGATTCACTCCTCAAATGTAATCTTAGGAAGGCTTCTGTGGCCGCCCTGCTTAAAGTATAAATCTGCCCCTGCCCCTGCTCCTTTCCCTGACTTATGGTATTTCACCTGCAGCTCTTATCACATCTTCTAACTTAGTAGATAGATAGTAATATTTTAAAATTTCATTTATTATCTGTCGCCCCCCAACCATAATCCTTTGAAGATAGGGATACACAGATATAAATATAAATAGTTGGTTTTTCTACTCCTTTGCTCTTTCATATAGAATAGTAGCTGACACATAGTGGATTCTCAATAAATATCTGCTTAATTTTGAATAGGATAGTACTAGTAATACTTGTTTTGTAGGGACAAAAAGAATGAAATAGAAATATTGGTCAAGAACAGTATGAAAGGCACATGGGGATAAACCTGAGTAAAAGGGTTCTAAAGTTCTTATATTGATATGGAGAGAATTAAGATATAAACTTAGAATTGATTAGATATACATGCTAAAAAGTAGAGGGTAAAAAACAACAAAGAAAAGCATTAAACCACTTAAAACATGGTAAAAAGGAGAAAGAATAGCAGAAAGAGTAGGAAATGATAGAAAACAAAAAGTAAGATGATAAAAGTCTGAACATATCAGTAATCACAACAAACTTAAATGGACTAAACCCACCCTTTAAAGGTTAGAGATTTTCTGATTACATACATTTAAAACCAAGGAAACATAGCTAAATGTTCTTTAAAAGAAGCAAATCTGAAACTTAAGGATACAGAAAGGGTGACATCAAAGGAAAGTTAAATGATCTGCCCCCAAAAGCTCTAGTAATACAAAACAAACATCACTGTAAGGGAAGGTAAAGGTCACCTCATGGGAGCAAAGAGTGCAATTCACCTGGAATATACAAGCCTAAAGTTGAGGGCCCTAAGTAAAAAAAAGTCTGGGTGTACCTGAAGAGTAGAATGTAGGAGAAATAAAAGAAGAATATGTAAAAATGTTATAGGACATCTTAATTCATGACCTATGTTTAAATGTTTTTTTAAAAAAACTGTGTATTTGCTAGATTTGGGTATGTCTTTTCTTTTCCTGCATTATGATCTTCGGGTCTATGGATTTAAATAATCCTTATAAAACCTATTTGAAAAATCTATGCCAAAGTCTGTGTAAAGCGGGCATGTTCATAAGTACCTGCCATTCCCACCTTTTCTTTCATAGAGCACAGGCTCAGAAAAGACACGCCAGCAGCACGAGCATTCAGCAGCTTCGCGGCCAGAGGCTGCAGCCCTCACCTGGATGTTGAGCTGCTTGTCGTGCAGGGCTCTCTGCAGCTCCAGGAGGCTCCCCTTGAGGGTCCTCAGCTTCACTGCCAGCTGCTCGGCCTCGTCCTTTCTGCGAGCCTTGCCCTCCAGAAGCAGGTTGTCATTGTGGACCGAGAGCTCCGATAAGGCCACCACCTTCTGCTCAATTTCCACCAGCATGTTCTGGGGCAACAGAAATACGGATGACAGTCACACACTCTGGCAGCCTCTGCAAAGACCGTTTCTCACAGCGAAATGCAACACTTCCTCAAGTCTTTCACCAGAACAGCACATGGGTTTTTAAAAATTCCTTGAGCATCTTAACTTTTCTCTTATTGAAGATGAGCTATTAAATAATGAAAATATTGGAACAAACACATGAAAGCCCACTTTACATAACCAACAGCTAAGGAGGAGAGACTATGCCTTAGTGTTATCTCATTATGACAATTATTTTATTATATACTGGTAGGTTGTGATGCTTCTGGCTAATAATGGTAAAGACTTCACACGATCAAAACTTTTCTTGTTCATTTTCAAAGGATTCTTTTTCAAGACGTTGCTTCTTTAGGCAGGCTTTTTATGTTTCTGACCGTTGCTCTTATTTCTTTTTATTTATTTGCTTACTGTGTTTCTTCCGCGACGTATTTTTAACCTTACATTTCCGAAAGTCTCTCTAAGAATCTTACTTTCACTTTCTGTGACAGCTCTCTAGTGCTGCAGATTTTCTACTAAAATGGAGCCTAATCCAGAGAAGAAGCAAAATCGTCTCCCTTCTTTCAAGGCAAGACTGAAAACAAACACTCAAACAAAACAAATCAAAAACCCAACGAAAAAACTTCTAGCAAAACAAATAACTCCTGTTTTATTTTCTACAGAATTTATTCTCTTTTCATATTCCTTTCCTCTGAACATTTTCAAATGTACTTTCTAATCTGTCGAGTAATTTTTCAACCAAGTAATTGATTAATGAGAAAATACATTTTATTTCCCTGTACAAAACCAGAACTACTGACGTGAACTTCTAAGACGTAGATTTAATCCAAAAAACTAGAAGTAAATGGAAAAGTAAAATTTTTAATGAAATGGTATTTAAAGGATGATATCCTGAGGATTATTTTGGGGAAATTAAAATAATTTTGTGCAGGACTGACTTTCGCATTAGGCACAGCTGGCACAGGGCCGAGGGTACATAATATTTTGGGGGGCCCAAGAAATGTCTTAACTGTAATTTCTTTTAACATCAGAAGGAAAACATAAATATAATAATAATAATGAATCCACTCTGGATCATATTAGACTTTTTATCAAAGCAGTTATAAAATAAAAATATGATTTTTAGTATTCTTATAAAGGGAGGAGCCCATGGAAGCAAAGCTCCCAGGGTCCCAAAAGTCATAATGTGGCCCTGATTAGGTGTAAAAGCCATACTTACATAACTGGCTTTGGATTGATGGAAGAAATGTAGTACACTTGTGTAATTCTGTATGCTTCTAGTTTCTAAAAATATTGTCAAAACGCCACTTTAATACTTTGTAAAAATCCTGAAATATATTATCTGAAGTATGGACCTTATGCATAACTATAAAAATAGAGATATCTAAAACAGGGAGATGTGGGAGTAATTATAAAACATTTTGAAATGCTAATGCATGTGGTAATTTCAAGTGTGAGAAGGAAATGCTAAAAATAGATGTCTCTTTTCAACAAGCAACTTTAGAAAAGATAATATAAAGAGCAGAAAACAATAGCAGGTGTTTCTCTATTGTCTTCCATCAAGGCAGACCATAATAGTGCCTTGAATATATATGTTGCCCAAAGAATTTGAAAATCCAAATTGTAATGATCATTATTACAATAAACTTTAAATCATACAAAGAAAGACCAAAATGGCATACTACATACTAAGAAAAAAAAATAGTGTTCATTAATTGAATGGTTTTTGCACATTTATTGTGATGCCAAATGGGATAAATATGAAGTCATGCTTCCTGATATTTAACCCTGAAGATTAGGTGGGGTTTTCTAGAGACTTGCTAGTTAGTTGTGTGAAATCTAATATGTTGATCATCAATGAAATTTGATGATTGGCACTGGGAGTTCATTATCTATTCTCTATACTTGCATGTGTGTTCAAAATTTTCCATAACCAAGAGGTAAGAAAATAATATTACAATAATAATCTTAATGCCAATACTCCTGACATTAATTCCTAGAGACCTCACATCAGAGAAAGGAAATTATCTGCTCCCAAAGGCAACCTCCCTGTGTTTAGTTTTTCTGCCTAGAACTGACTGTTTTTCCAAGTTTTCCAAAAAGAGCATATCAGAATTCGAACCAAAATGGCAACAGAGCACCTAGGACACTTCCTGTTGTATTTACCCACAGTCTGATTCTCTGATACTAATTCTTCTATTGGCTTTTAGCCTCCGTTTATAGATACTACAATTGTTTTTTTAAAAAATGTCCCTTAGGAAGTTGAAGATTTTCTAAAGATTAGACATTATTGGTAAAATTTTTCAAAAGACTAAGTTCAAGATTGGATTTTATTTAAGTTTTTATAAGGTATTGTTTTTCTATTCTCTACACATGTAAAATATATAGGTTGTGAAAAATCCTATATCTACACTAAGCCTTTCTTCTTATGTTTTCTGTGTGTTCTTACACCTAAAACCGTGCTTTGTGATTTGACATATTCCTGCGAGACCATTTTCATACCTGGCAGTCCACCAGCTGGGCGTCCATGTCCATGGGCTCCTCAGGCGTACCCAGTGCTAGGTCCAGAGTGGCCTTAGTGCTTAAGAGCCAATGGTCCAGCTCATCGACTTCAGAGCGATACCTCTGCAGGGCCTGCTCCTGCCTCTGCTCCTCCAGCTGATCGTTTAACTTCTCCTGATGAGTTAAGCAGAATGTAACACAGATCACCCGAGGGTAAAATTAGTAGACTTCGACACAACAGACCAGTGGTTCTCAGCTCTGGCTGCACACCAGAACAAACCGTGAAATAATACTTATGCTTGGGCCACATACCAGAACAGTACATTAGAATTTCTGGAGGCGAGTCTCAAAGTTAGTATTTTTTTTTTAATCTTATGATTTCAATGTGCACCTAGAATTGAAACGTTCTTAAGTGATAGCTGCGGGACCAGGCAGATCATGTGAACGATGGAAATCAGTCAAAGATTAGAACAAAACGATGGCATAGAGCTGGTAAATGGCAGCAGGTACTTGACCTTGCTGTGCTGGGGAAACTGTAGGGAGTGGTGGGGACTGTGGCAAACTGAAGGACATACGGTCCACCTCAAAAGGCAGCATGATGCCGTTTCAGGCAATTCATTCCTTCAAGAAGGGGTGGCCTGGTGTTACTGGTTTCTTGCGTGAAGACAGAAAATCAATGTTTTTGTTTAGATCTCTGGATGTTTTTCAATGATGGCAAATAATTTACATTTAAAAAAAATCTCCAGGCCAATCAGCTTATTTTGAAACTCCACAAGGGTTTTATAATTTGGGACAATATTATAAATTAAAAATTTAATTCTTAAGGTACTCTAAAAATCTTAACTTAAAATTTAGGTTATGAATAATTTACTATTTTTAAAATCAAACTTTTAAAAAATAGCTAAAAATAAAGACTAAACAGAGCAGACACATTGGTTTTAAATTTCTCCCAAACAAGAAATAGACAAATAAATGATTTGACTAATCATATAATGGGCACAATATGAAAAGCCCACACACCCAACAACAAGACCATGGTTAACTGAATTATGCTATAACCGGTAGCTAAATAAAATGATACTAATGAGAAACGTATCAAGAACTGATTATGTCCCAGGGAAGCAGCAGACCAGGAAACAGACACGCCAAAGGCCTCTACGGAGTCTCCAGTCTGACGTCACATATATGTAGGGCCAGGAATGATGAGAGAAGAAACAGAAAGGAAAATAACTTATTTTTAACACAAAAGTTATTGTTACCAAAACTGTTCTCTCGATTAAATAATGTTAAAGGTAAGTAACACGAGAACTGGAGTCGCCAGAATACATTTTCATGGACCAGTGTGCTCGCGCTGGCTGCCAGCCACCAAGTATTCATTGACTCGTCACAGCACCAGTAACACTAGCCACAAAATTCTCTCGAACATAGCAGACCATTGCGCAAACCTTCCACAATTGCTCCTCGCAAGGCCCGTGCCTCCCAAGTCTTTGCCTTCCACGTTCTCAATGTGTCATGCTGAAATGAGGCAGAAAGGGGAGAAAAGACGCATGCCCGGCTCCACGCGGACAGGGCTGTGCGTTTGACACACCCTCCCTGAGACGCGACGCCAGCTTCTTAGGAGCGGGAACGATACAAAGGCAGGTCACGGAAGGAACCCAGGCAGGTGTCGGCACAACTGTCTGAGTCAGAGCGGACGTGAGGGGTGACCTCCGAGCTGCTCGTTTACCTCCAAGAGCTGTTGCTTTCCGGACGCTTTCATCTTGATGGTGGACATGCGCTCTGCTAAGACGTGAGCGTGGACTGCAAGGCCAGCTGCCCCGCAGGGTCGGACTCCGGGGACCCGCGCACCAGCTCGTCTGCGAGGGAGGACTGGAGCTCGCTGATTTCGTCTTGAAGCATGAGAATCTCATCCATCAGGGCCTGCGGAAAAGCCTGGAGTCACACTCATGTCTGTATTTCTTTGGACTGAGAAAGCCTGTCACTAGCCGAATGCGCATTAGTGAAGCTATTTCACTGGAAGCCATTTAACCAGCAAATAGGGGGCCCATTAACCTAAGTTTCACGATGAAAGTACCCGATAAAACGTTAGAAAATTTCTGATTTCAAATCTATTTGTGGCATTAACATAAATAAATTTGAACGAGTTGATTAATCTTTCTGGTTTTCGACAGGCTCATCCATAATCCGAGGCGGGTATGCTTAATTATGTCTGAGTCCACAATTCTATGTTAAAAATAAAATTCATCATTCTCTTTCTCAATGTGACTTTCCCCCAAATTTCCCCAAGTTTGAGACAGTGGTGCGTTCTAATCCGAAACGCGTACCAGGCGGGTGAAATCTGCCCCCTGTTCGTATGTCATCACCCTCCCCTCGTTTTCCTCCGTTGCTTCTTAACCTCAAATTGAAGTCTCTCAGGGCTAACCCCCAGGCCCTCTTTTCTCTCTTCACAGACCCTCCCAGATGATGCCGTCCAAGGCATTAAATGATTTCTAAAGGTGAACACTCCCAAAGGTAGGTTCCTAACCCTGACACCTGGCCCTGAATTTCAGGCTCCTATATTCAACTTACATGTTTCACGGGTATCTCCATCTTAGTCTGTATAAAGCCTGCTTCCTCCCCTGCCTTCCCCACCTCAGGAAAAGGAACCGCCCTAGGAATCATTAGTCACACTTTCCTTCACTTGCCAAATCCCATCCAACACGAAGCCCAATTGCTTTAATCTCCAAAACATATCCTGTATATCTATGTGTCTCCTCTACCCCTTTGCATTAATGGTCGACTGTTGGGCCTACCTGCTTCTCCAGTCTACTCTTCACAAAGTAATTAGAGTGAACTTTGATTTTTTATTTATTTATTTTTTTAGAGGGAACTTTTAAATAGGTACATCAGATCCTCTCACTCCCCTGCTTTAAAAGACTTTGTGGTTTATTGCTTCTAAAATAAAGTCCAAACTCCTTACCATCCCTGTACGGTTTCACGCCTGCCTGCCTCTCGGACTGTATTCCCTTCTTGCTCGCTACACGTCCTCTGCCTTCGTGAGTTACCCCAGGAGTCTCAGAAGTTTCTGGAAAATGGCACCCCATTTTCCTGATCAACATCTTTATTACAATTACACATGGTTTTTATTTCTCATTTTTGTGTGTGTTTTATGACTTGCTCTTTAGCTGAAGGCTTGACAGGAGAAATTCTTATTTTGGATTTAATTGGTGTATTAGAAAAAGGCCTTACTGTAGGAGGGGTCACCATGACTTCAAATAAAGAAACGTTGGCTTTGTATTTGCCAGTATTTTATGGTTTCTAATGTCACCCTATTTGCATAATTGCCACCTCTTCCATAGGACCATAGGCTTTACTGTAAGCGCAGTGCCTTCTCGGAGTGGGCTCTCAGTAAATATTTTAAAGACGAAACAACAAAAAAATCCTTCTCTTTCCCCAATATCAAGTGTAATCACATCTAATTAATTTCTTAAATAAACTATTTTACTCGCATTATTACACACATCTAGAAAAGTGCACAGACTAAACGTACAGCTCTGTGAATCCTAAGAGACTGCTCTTGCCACCCAGATCACGAAACACACGACCAGGACCCCACGAGCCCCTTGAACCCCCTCCAGTTCCTACCGTACTTTTTCTCAAAGATGACCGCGGCATTGGCTGATAAACGTCACTGATTACTCCCACCTGTTTTCGAGGTCTCCATAAATGGAGTCCTACCTAATGCACTGTTTCACGTTCGGCTTCCTCACTCCCTGTCACGACTGCGAAAGCCTCTCACGTTGCTGCAGGTAGAAAGCTGATCGTTTTCATTGCTGTGGCGTATTCCAAGGTCACGTGATCTGCAGATCTTTTCTATTTGAGCCTTTCCAGTGGGTTCCGAGGGATAAACTCATTGTAGTTTTAATCTGCATGTCCTTGATGACTAATGAGATTGAGCACTTTTTCCTATGCTCGTTGGTATCTGGATATCTTCCTTTGTGGCTGCCTGCTGAACATCTTTTGCCCATTTCTGTTAGAGTCTTCCCTTTTCTTATGGATGTGTGGAGTCATTTATTTATTCTGGATCAGAGTGTCTGTGTTTCTTTTGGTTCTGTGTATTGCAAATATCTGTTCCCATTTTGTGACAGTGTGTCTCTTAATGGAAAAAGGCTTGTTTAATGGTGCCTTTTGATAAACAGAAGTCTTAATTTTATTGTAGACTAATGTATCAGCATTTTCCTCTATTGGAAAAGTTAGGGCTTTTCGTGTCCTATTTAAGAGATCTTTCCCTTGAAATCATGCATATATTCTCATATGTTATCTTCTAGAAGAATGCTATTGTCCAGGAAATGGTATTAGTCTGCAAAAATGTCTGTCACCAGTTCATGATGAGATAAAGATATTGTGGGTAAATGTCAAGAAACTCTTACAGTAACTTGGCATCAGTATGCTATCCAAGCAGTATTTTATTTTATTTTACTAAAATACTGGTCTGTGCTGGATTAGGAATTTTAGACAAACGTTTTAAAAGTTTGTTCACTACAGATAGTTTGAGAAGCTATTTTAAAACATTTTTTTTTTAACTTAACAGTTAGATCTACAATCCACTTGAACTTAATTTTTGTGTCCAATAGAGGTAGGGGTCAACATTTTTACTATATGGACATTCAGTTGACCCTGCTTTATTAAAAATATTTTTATTCGGTGTTGTGCACTTGACCCAAGTCGAGTGTCTGTGGAGGTCGACTGTGCTTCTGGCTTCTGAGTCTGCTCCATTGACCCGCTTGGCTGTCTGTGTCAATGCCCCCCGCCCATAATCACCACAGTGTTATAAGTCTCACTCTCTGGTAAGATCCATCCTTCAACTTTATTCATCTTCTTCAAGGTTGTCTTGGCTGTTCCTGACCTTTGCCCTTTCCAATATACATCTTTTCATACATTTGCGATGTAGCTTGTCAAGAGATTTAGATTTAGCTTGTCAATATCCACCAAAAAACTTCCTGAGATATTTTAATGGGACTGTAATGAATTTACAGACTGATCTTGTTTGTTATGCATTCAAAACGCTTTTTGGCCAGGACATTATTTTCTACTACTTTATAATCATTTGGGGTACCTGATTGACAAAAAAAAGTGTAAAATTCGGGTATTTGGCCTGTTTAATTTAAAGTCCTCTCCAGATCTACACTAACCTCACAGTGGCTTTTTCTGCATCGACCCTCTGCACAAACAAGAAGAGCCCCTCACTATTTCACACCGGGTTTATTGTCATTCTGTCCTCCGTGCCCTGCCTCACACGTTCACATTCACAGGACTCCCACCTGCTCCTGCTGCCATTCCAAATTTTCAAAATCGGTGTCTTCCGAAAGCCCTGCTAGAGTCTCCTTTTATCTCCTTTCTGCCACTGTAGCCCACAATCCCACTGCTTTTTTTTCTTTTGTACAATGTTAGTAATGCACTCCACCCCTAAAGCACGAAAAAGTTTGTCTTTAAAAATAAAAAGGTCCAGCAGTCAAATATGTCTTCACCCATAACTGTCTCAGCTGGTGGCCAGCTGCTTTCTTACCACGTCTGACTCAAAAATAAGGAGAGGAAGACAAAACGCAAGTCGTTCTGACTTGTGGTTGTAAGGAGGGTGTGGGCATGACACGAGGTTTAGAGAACAACTACCTTGGGTTTCTCTGAAATGACTCAAATCTGAGAACGTTGAGTCTGTGTCTGGTCCAACACCAAAGGTAAACTTGAATTTCCCTGTGACTTTCAGAACTATCTGTGTCAGCATGGTTTTTCTAATGTTGAGTTGTTATACATATTACACAAACATATTAAACAAAAATAACCTCAGGTCTCTGCCTATTATCTGTCCTTGGCCTTAGAGTGGCAAAGACAACACGTGCCCACAAAACGTTAGCTGCCCATAACGAAGGTCCCCACCGCAGAGGGCTCATTCAGAACAACAGCCACAAGGCAGCCTATGAACAGCATTAATGTCTTAAAATTAAATCTGCTGCACATTTTAGAGAGGCTAACAAGAAAGGCACAGTGCTCCGCTCAAATTCCGTAGATGTAGATAAGTGTTTAGAGGAAAAAATGTAGGCCTTAGGTTAGTTCTTTAAAGAAACACATATACCTCCAAGAGAGTGTTGGGAAAGAAAGAATAATGGAAGTGTTTCTATTAATTTTTTAGGAACTATAAAAAACATCCTGGACTCTCTCACTCATATTCAATTGGAATTTAGAAACAGTGATTCTACAATAGTGCTCGGAACTTTTTAAGTACCATTCCAGAAGCCAAGAACAAATTTAGACATTGTGATGCCATTAGCTTTTCATGTGGGCAGCTTTTCAGAATTTGGAGAACTTAGGTGCAGACAGCAGAAGTTAGCAAAAGGAGGTCAGATGGAAAATGTTAGATTTGTGATTACATAAGAAATGCATTATTTATACTTTCCCTCTCACTAGAGCATTATATAATTATTAAGCTCAAATAACAGTAATCATCACTGAATTAGCTACATTTCCTCATTGCTGTAATTGTTAGCATTACCACACCCAGCTTAGTAAGGGACAAAAGGTCACGTGGCTAGCCTTAATTACAAGAAAAGTCACAGATTCGTTTTGAATTTACAATACTTAGCATCAAAGTGCAAGTTTGAGTTTTCTCTATTAAATCCCTTGAACAAAATAATACTTTGTTCTACATTCAGCTCAGATGTGTTTTCATACTAAATGACTGAGAGGCAGGGTGTGGTCATGAGTGGGAGCTAATTTGCATTTTTAATTAGGAATTTTAGAATGTCTGGGAAGATCCTGTTTTCATGGAGATCCTAAATCCTGTGAGACCCAGTAAAGGGTCTTTGGGAGCTGTGGTCACCTGGGACACAAGAATGATAAGCTTGAACAAAGCAGAGGGGACCCAAAAGTAGAGAGAATCATTCTATGTAAGTCGTGTTATGACTCCAGAAACATGGGTAGCTGACAACCTGCGTGACTGACACTCAAATTCGCCCTATTCCAGCCTTTGGATAAGGTACGCCAATTCCTTTTGGAAGCTTAAAGGAGCTGTAATGGAATGGAGGGAGCTCTCCTGCCCCTCCAGGGACAATGAAGCACAGGTGGGTGGGGTGGGGTGGGGTGGGAGGAGAGGGACAACAGGACAGACAGAGCCCCAGGGAGCACACTGCAGCTACCTGACAGCCCCTTGAGATGACAAGGAGGTAGCTGTTGACAATTAGACAGAGTATCAATTAAAGAGGACCCTGTTAGTCAGAAGAAAACTGCATTGTAACAGTCGGCTGAGTCTCTGACTGCCCTCGAGATTGGCTTGGTCTGGGTAAACAAAGGTTAATTTTAACTTTATATTTTTATAGCACCCTCCCCCAAACCAGACTGACTATGGGTGACTCTGGGACAGCAGAAAACCCACAGAAGATAGGTTTCCAAAATGAGGCCTAAAATGGATGTTATGCACTTCGATTTTTACCTTAGTGTCAAAACAAAAGTGTCGAAAACCTGAAATCGCTATTTCTCAATACGTTGTCTCTAGATAAAACATTCTTATTTTTGTGTCATACTGCAAGGTCTTATACTGTAAGAGAATGAAATTTTATTTTAGACTACACTTATAAACAAGCAATGTATTCCCAGGTTCTCCAGGGTTCTAAAACTACATAAATGTAAAGCAGCAGAATGATAAAGTATAGAGTTTCTCTTTTAAAGCAGACAAACTTTCCATACTTATAGATACACATATATAACATTATGCTTTTATAGCTCTTAATTTGCATCTAAAAATACTTTTGTTCTGCCTTTTACAGGATTGTCACATGCTCCTGAGTTTGGGTTGGGCACAGGCAGCATTTCCCCATGTCATGGTGACGGAATAAATGAATGCATACCTTAATACTCCTGCACCTCAGTTATAACTGACACATGTTAACAGTACACCTAATAATATTGCTAAAGCATTAACCAGATTTTAATATATGCACTTCCTTATCATGCATTTTAAATAGATGTATTTTTAACAATACTTTTTCTGAGTTAGGTTAATGTAATCACATCTGCTTCTTTTGCAAAGCTATGCTTGGCCTAGTTTATATAACCTTTTAAGAAATGATTCAAGTCAGAGACAATCACAAGATGATAATTTAGAACCCCTTATTCTCTAACTGCTTCTTTGCCACTGAAGTCTGAGAGTTGCTCTCTTAAGTGATAATGAGGAGGTACTGGGCATACACTGGCTGTTTCTTAAAACCATAACCCAGAGTACCCAGAGAAGGTAGATGCCAGGAATATTTTCTTATAACAATGGTTTGTAACAAAATAAAAATAATGTGGCAACTATAAGGAAATACAAATTGTGTAATAACAGTGAAAAAGCAACGTTAGTGAACGTAGCTTTTTAAAATTAGGTTAAAACTTTCCTTTTCCCTCCTAGGACCCTCCCTGAAGCAGCAACAAGCCGTTGGGGATCTTGTTTACTCTGTAAGAACTGATATAGTAAAAAAAATGTCAGTCTGCTGTCCCGAACACAGGTTTGGCCGGAGACCAGTGGGTCACAAGAGTGCACCTTTTTACTCATGCAGGAAACTGAAGTCATCGTTATTTTTACCTGATGTTCAGCCATCTGGCTTTCTGGACTCCTGCCAGGCTCTAGATTCTCACTGAGTTTCAGCTCGATGGCCTCCATTTTTGTGGAGATGGACTGGAGGGTGTCCTGGTACTTTTGCTGGCGCTCCAAAGCTTCATAGAGTGTGCGCTGCTTTTCACTGATCTAAAGAAGGAAAGGGATATTAGCAAATGTTTGCTAGCCCCTTATCTTCTAGATTATGACATTTCTTTCCTCGCCGCTTTACCTCTGTGGCCCAACAGAGGGTATTCAACTGTGCACGGGGTGTGTCAACTCTGTGCATGTATTGCATAAGGCGACCAGTACGATAATCGTGTCGGGGCTTAACCAAGTCCAAGTTTCCAAGACTCACCACATTCTTTAACGTTTCCCAAGAACGCTGCAGATCATCCAGTTTAGCAGTTGCAGGTGGCTCCAGTCCCGGCTCAGGGAACTCCTGGGATGCCAACGCGCTGGGGTGAATCCTTGCAGCGTCGGTCTGCAACCGCTCAGCAGACAGGGCTTGGTAATAAGCAATATCCTGCGGGTGCAGAGCACAGCGTCGGAGTGAAGGGGGAGACAGAGTTTAGGTTAACACGCTCTGGGTGCTCTTTGTCATGTGGGAAAAAGATTAGGATTCACATCTGTCTCAGTGGCTACAACTATTACAGTAAATTCTTGTGGCAAGAAGAACGTAAAAATTGTATCAAGGCATATTATATAGTTGCTTTAGAATTTGTTTATGCTTAAAAACAATGAACAAATTTACTGATATTCCAGGTTGCCAAAACTCATTCTTATACTTGGTAAAATGGAAATACACAGGATTTAAGTAGTATACATATTTAAAGATTGATTGGTATAGCAAAAAAAAAAAAAAAAAAAGAATCTAAATGATTTTTTCTAAACATTTCTTAAAATGCTCTTTAAAGTTCTGAATAATTTTTAAAATACTTGCTTTAAATAAAAATTAAATCTATAGAAAGTCATTTTTCAGATATAGCCCGATCTTAATATCGGAGAGCTCATTTTTCACAAAAATTAATTTAAATATTTTAATATTAAGTAAAGAAAAATATAATGGGAAGTTAAAACTACTCTAAATAACAAATAAAAAGGCATCCTTTTGGTTGGAATCAATACACAAAAAGATCATCAAAGTGAATAATATAAAATCAGGCTTTTCAATTATTTTTATTTCTTGGGTTCTAAGTAACATTACATTTTATTAGTACTGATGATGGAATCTACTATATTAAGACATATAATTCATGCATTTTCAGTTGTTTCTATGGTTATTTATCTGTATATCAGTAGACACTCAATTGTGAGTAATGTTTGCATTCTGGGAATTCCTATTAAAGAGCCCACTACTTTTGTAGCTGTACTGGTGAAGAAAATCATGTTAATTGAAAATACCTGAGCCTTCTTGATGATAATGTCTTGATACAAAGTACTGACAGCCCCAGCCACCTGAGGAGCCCGGGTAACGCAGGAAGGGGCCTGGTGTTTGGGGGAGTTTGTGCGAGGGCAGAGCAGGGTCACATAGTAGAATAAGTTCAGACAGGAGTCTGACACCTGAGAAGTCAGGGCACCTGAGATCCCAGTTGAACTTCTCCTCTAAGCAGCTATATAATTGGAGCAAGTCACTTACATCTGTACAAAACTGGGTGTTCTGAGGGTTAAATGAAGTCATGTTGCAGGGGCTATGGGACTTTCTACCTATTTTGTTAGTGTCGATGAGGTTTCCAGGTAAGTCCCTAACATTTCTTCATGATATTAGAACATGGAGACTGGTTTCTCTGCATTCCTAACCCTGCCATCATCTTGAGCAGATCACTTTGGCATTCTCAAGTCCTTGATAAGCTCACATTCCTCCATCGCACCAGCTTCCACCCCATCTCAGTCCTCCACACCCTCGAACACGAGAGCCTGTCCTCCTTGAATTGATTCCCTCTGAAATGGCTCCCTTTCTATGTACTATTCTAAAGTTACTTACACCCTCCGTTTGCCAACACCTTCATTCCCTGTAATCTCTGCTTATCCCACACGTGGAAAACCCCAACGAGGACTCAATCCCACTTCACTGCTCGAGTGCATGTGTGCGCATGCTCACACAAACACGAGATACGACGAACTTCTCAAATTTCCCAAGTCAGTCTATATTTAGACTCACCTTTACCGTATGCTTGCCAGTTCCCTCACTACGGATAACCCTCGCACCTACATCCAGAATTCCTTCCACCTTTGCTCTTCGAGCCCTTGGCCCGTTCATATCCGGCCCCTTTCTATTTATTGTCTCCTCAGCATACAGTCAAATCTTTTCCATCTGAAAACACATACACACGATCTTTCTTTGTAATTTTTTTCTTGCGGGATATCATGTATCAGAAAAATCCCACAAATCATAATGTGATCATCATGCGTGAACACACTTGCACACACACATTCGTAATCGCTGTTTCTCCCTTTTCTACCCTTTCACTTCATAATCGGTCACTGAAAAGGGCAGTTTATACTTGAAATGTTCTCGCCCTCACTCCACTTCTAAACACCCAGCTTGGCTTTAATCCTAATGACTCCAATGCAAAAGCATCCCATCATCGGCGGCTCTTCTCTAGAAAACAGAATGATTTTTCAGCCTTTCTCTTGCTTGACTTCTCAGTAGCATTCGACGCCACTGGCCACTCCCTTGGGGAAAGGTTTTCCCTTTAATCTCTCTTCTCCGACCAGCTCTCCAGTCATTCAATCTTTCTCATTTGTAGTTTGATGTTTCCACTCATTCTTAAACACAGGTGTATTTATAAGCTCCCGACTCACATATGCAGTTGTACATGTATATCCCAGTCTCTTTCAACTCCACGTTTTTAAAAAATCTAGGAAGAGAACTGGACTTAGGAGAAAAGTGATAAAGTATCATCTATCTTTCACCTAAACTATAAACTTGGGATTTCTTCTCTATTTTGTCTCTCCCCTACCACTCTGTTCATGTAAGAATGAAGTTCTACAGACACACACCCTTGCCACAGCACTGGTTCAAGTTCTCATTACAGCACCAATTCCTAATTCCCAGGTTGCAAACTGGCGTCTGCAGCTGCCTCTGGCCTGTATACATTTAGCTGGGTTTATACAATGTTTTAAATGGTTTGAAACTTCTCCTCACTGAGGCAGGTAGAGCTCATAAAATCCAGATTTGTGGCTTCTCTGCAAACCAGAAAGAAAGATTGCACTCTGTGTCCACGTGGCTGCAGAAATTCTAACGGAGGCGAAGCTGCGCCTTTGTGTGGAAGGTGCTGTCCAGGTCATGACAATCACCCTTCTGTTTCTCCCATTTGCACCACAAGTCTATACCAGGCATCAGAGTGTGCAATCTCTGTCCCTAACTCACTGCCCTGGCTCTGAATCTGGTCATCTCCATTCCATTGTCTACTTTAATCCAGAATGAGCTGTTCTAAACCTCACTTCTGTACATAGATTCTAGTTAAATTCAATGGTCAATTATTAGCTCTGGATAAAGTTCAAGTTCTTTTGTGTGGCATTCAAGGTCTTTCTGATGTGTTTCCTACATCCCTCTCAGCTTCATTTCTCTCCCTCCGTCTCCTCCAAATCTATGTTTCTCCAATTATACTTTGCAGCTGCTTTGATGGGCCGTTTTCCTTCCCACCACCACACCTTCCTACATGTGGTTCCTCTGCCTGACAAGTTCACATCGCTCTAGCACACTGCAGCTCCCTAACTCACGCTCTACCCTTAAAGGTGACGGTCACCATCCTTGACAAATGCGACTCCAGCCTGGTTTCCGTGTTTTCTCTATGTCCTCTCTTAACACTCAGTGTTTCCTGCTGTCATGGGACCTGTGCCATTGATTTTAACGACTTGCCTGCTCTCACAGACTGTGAGCTCCGTAAAGACTGGAGAAGTGCCTTTGGTCTCGACCGTGAGCACATGAGGAGTGTTTGGCAAATAGCAGGCAGTCATCTACGTTCATAGTGAATCATGAAAAAGGAAAGTCCATTATTTTACATGCATTTACATACTATTACTGTCCACAAAAAAAATGTTGCTTTAAATGTTGCAAACATTTTTAATTACTCTATTATAAATAAGAAAGGCCTGTAAAAGAGCTAGAATAAAATAAATTTGTTACCCAAAAGTCTTTTTTCTGGCCCTTTTGTGAGTGATTGTATGTATATGTATGGCTCAGGCCTGTTAGACAGGAATAACAAATCCTGGTTTCTTAAAGGGTTTGAAACTATATCATCTTTTGTAGATGAATAACTCGGATCTATTTGAGGACTACGTAGCCTCAATAAAAGAAACCTATCAGTCCTATAAGTAAATACTAAATAAAGGCAATATTTGATATAGTGAAGAATCCCTTAGAAATATGTCTTTCGTTGCTTATGTGCCCAAGTTATGGGAGTTATTATCAGTAGATTGCAAGAAAAAAATTTGGAAAACCACAACTACTATTTAATTAGCATTTCCCAGTTGGAACGTGGTTTTACAAGTAACATCACATTAAAAAATTTTTCACAGTTTTGTGAATTACGCAGCATTGCTTCCTGTTACCACTGAGGGGACCAAGGGACTTTCCAGGGACATCAAGCTTAGAGAAGGAAGAGCTGGAAACGTTCTGAGCCCAGCGTTCTGCCCATTACACGCTCACTCTTTTTAAACCTTCCTTCCTAAACTCTTTCCAGGAGCCGAAGTCTCGGCCTGCTTCTCAAGGGATCAAGAAGACGGAGGCCACTTCTGCGGCTGCTTCATTATTTCTACCCTCGAGTAAGCCGAATTGCTACCACATTTCAGCTAAGAGCTACTGTCGGAGACAGAGCACAGGCTGTGGGGGATCAGTGCGTTACATAATGAGATGCACTTACAGAGGCAGCGAGCACATAATCATTCTCTAACAGCTGCGACTTTGTGAAGCAGTTATATTTGGCTGCTCCTTGAAACAGCTGTGCACATTCCGTGCCGCGCTTTGAGTCTGAAAACTGGAACTTCTGGGGATGCTAAATGTCCTCCTCAGTTTCGAGAAAATTTTGTAAGTCAGTGCATCACTGGCCATGTTGTAGAATTTGCTCATTTTCCTCTGACTTACATTACTGTACGAGAATACGTGGCCATAATGACGGTGCCAATTTGTTTGAGCAACACCAAGCAGTAACCTGTGCTTTTTAAACATCTTCCACCGAGTGCAGCTGCCTGACATGAACTAAATACTTGAAAAATTAATTGCAGGCTAACAACATGAATTAATTGATGTTTTCCTGTGATGGAGAAGGGGCATCAAAATAAGATTAAAAAAAGCATAGTCTCACTTATAATTCTGGGATTTGACTGAGTTTGACAGAGAAATCATAATACAAACGTTTGCATATTTTATCATTTACAGGGCACTTTCACATGTACATTGAAAGATGCTTAACAAGAAGTAGCATTGAGACTTATAAATTTAGAAAAGGGATATTCTCTCCACAGAGTTAGTCGTAAATTCAGGGTTTACTGATTGATTTGAAAAATTTAAGAACATTAGGCATAAACTTTTCCTATACAATAGATAGCTAACTACAGCCATAGTTTTCTGATTTTAATAACATCTGTGACCACAGGGAAAAACTTTGTCAAAGAATGAGTAATACATATTTTAAGACCAGAATTTGGAGAACAGCTTCCCAAATCCTCCAGAGCGCCCTGAACTTCTCCTTTTCCTGTTGTTTTTTAATTTCAACTCACCGCTTTTGTAATTATTCATGCCAAAGCCACCTTCCTCTAGATTATCAGGCCTTTGGGGCAGAGAATCCAGCTATATTTTCTTTTGTTGCATCTTTTGGACCCAGCACAAGATTTATGCCAAGCAGGTGTTCAGAATGTATCTGATAGATGGCTAACTGCCCTACAGCTCTATAAATTTTTAGCAAGAGCATTGTTTTATATCTAAAGGTTTCATCTGATTTTTTTTGGGGGGGGGGAAGGGGAGATTCTCTTTATCACAGAAATCCTACTCTGAATGCTTTTTTAAAAATAAAAATAGTATGACTGATTTGTAATATACTTTATAGAGCATTTGTTCTGTTTAATGCTTCTTCCTTGATAATACTTTGCAACTTCTTTGAACATTTATATATATAAGTTCACAGTAACATAATTAAAAACATTTGTTCCTTGTTTTGGCTAAATGAAGAAAAGAAAGTATTACTTAACATGCATCAAAAATTTTCTGATTGTAAAAGCACCTTTTTATTTCTATCTAATATTTTTCATGAAAACTTCATGACATATTTAATTTGGTATAATCTATTTTAATATAACGTACACTAAAAGGAATCTCATAACAAAGTATTATTCCTATTTTATAAGAAATAAAATTGAAGACTATTGAAAGATAAGTAAGAGAATCCAAATCTACTTAGGCACGTGTGCGTCTGTATGTACACACATTGGCAGCCAGCCCTTTAAATTGGATGATCATTAGTAAAGAAAGAAAGAGTGACATGATGAACGAAAGCTTTCCAGCTTCACAATCTGAGCTGCTAGATGTCAAAACTATGTTCATTGAATGTTAAAACAGCGATAGAATCGTGTTAGTTGACAATGGTGACACAAACATGTCTTTTTCTGTTAGGATGCAGTACTTCATCAGAGACAGCCGTCAGAAACGAAGGCCATGCCTTAAAACAGGACCTTCTCCAACTATAATTTCCGTGGCCTAGTTTTTGCTCATCTCATTGCCAGGAGCCCTGGAGAGGAGATGACGTGTAAAGCCAGTAGTGGTCTCACATGACAATCATAGTTTGTGCCACTATCGCACCTAGTGGTACGTTCCTCAAAGTCTAAGATTCACCCCACAGTCTGATAAGAACAGAGAATGGAGTCCTGCACCCTTCCAGAGGTCATAGCGTAGGGAAGGCCAAGGCGGGCAGTACCTGGTTCACAGAAGCGTCTGTGTTAGCCACAGGTGAAGGGGAACGACAGGCAGGTGGAGAGGAAATCTCACTGCTGGTTCCCTCCTCCCCAGACTCCTCAGTGACAGGTGACAGCAAAGTGTGACAGCGACCTGCAGTCATCTATCACATAAAATTAGCCCAAAGGACATAAAAATCCGTTAGCTATGTTAACAAAAGACAGGTCAAGCACAGGTCAAAACAGAGATAACTCTATAACAAAGTTTAGAATCACTGAGACCCATATTCACATATAAATTCTGTGTCATTGTTTAGAAGTTTCGTTCAAGTGAATATGATGCTAGGAACCATTTGTAAAACAAACAGAGATGGGGGCATGCATACCCTATTCAAAAGTTTTGCTGTCGATTGATTATTTCTTTTATTTTCCTTTTCTTGAATGTATCTTCGTAAATAGTCAAATCACAAATTATAGAAATGGGAAGGGTCTAGGAAATAGAGCTTGGTCTTTCGTGGACATCTTGAATTCCAAATACTCTAGGGAGATAAGTGCACCCAAAGAGTCCAGGTATGGTGATACACTATCCCGGCACATTACATACGTGTGGGAAATACATGATACAGGAGCACACTGAATTACCAAAATAATTAATACATTTTAGATGCAAAGTGATGGGGGACATAATGTTGCTTATAGAAATTAATAGTGCTCTCTTATTTTCCTAATAATAGCTTTTCTTCTATACTTTATTAAATATTTATACAACCTTTTAAGTTAGTGTTTTTAGCTTGGAAAACACCATACATGTAGCATTATTCTCTCACCCCCTCCCAGAAAACTAAAAAAAGTCAAAAACCTTTTTTTTTTTTTGACACTCAGAGCCTCTCAGTATTACTGCTTAATTATAAAGAAATGCATGCAGGTCACCTTTGACATGTTAAGTAATTCAGCAGTCGCAGCCAAATAACTTCTACTGTCATTGTTTACATTGTTAACGATTTGTCCTGACCCAAATGTAGCAGAGAGTTAAGGAGGCTGTTCCTCAGGGCTGATCTGCAAAACCTACCACTGATCCTTTTTTTAAATTAACCACGGAGAGGGGACCTGGAGCCAGGAGCCAGGGACAGTCAGAGGAGAGCAGTGCGCGGTGCCCAGGCACACCTGGCCTTGGTGCTCACTTACCATGACCACAGAGGGGTGGGCCGAGGTCGCTGGGAGGAGCTCCCGGTCCAAGTCCTCCGTCCCCTCGGCCATCCCCTCCACCTCGGTCACCGTCAGCAGCATGGTGGCGTGCTTGGCTTTCATCGTCAGCATCTTGCACTTGGAGTTCAAAGAGGCGATCTGCTCCTGGTAGCCCTTGATTTTCTGAGCCAGCTCCTGCGGAAACATTTTCCCACCCCCGTGTGTCAGAGCAGCATCAAAAGGAAACAGCTCGCAGCGTTCATCTTCCTCCGGGCTGGCCAATGAAATCACAGCGCTGTGCCAGACAGCGGCGGCGGCGGCCGTGCAGGAGACGCAGGATGTGGACTGTGCAAGGGCGCGAGCGAGCGAGCCTGCCTGCAGCGCGCACGAGCCAGACCACAGCGCAGCGCGGCCGGAAGAGCGCAGACCACAGCGCCCGGGCGCTGGGGCTGGGGACACAAGGCGGCCCGCCAGCGGAGCCTGCTTCGCAGGGATGCTGCGTGTGGAATCAGGAACTTATGTAACGCTAAGAACGGGCGACTTTTTAAAAAACGCCTAGAGCATCTGAATTGGCCAGATGGTTCATGCCATGGAAATCAGGTCATGTGATGACTAAAAACTACAAAAAAATGCAATGCTCAGCTCTTACCACGCTGAATATATCAAACAGAGCAGTCAGTTGTTACAGACAGGGTCATGAAGTAAACTGTCATTCCTGTGATCCTGGGAGCTTTTTTCTTTTTTTGTAGATAAGCTGAGTATTATATATGAAAGCCTAATTTTTAAATGCAGATTACTCCCAAAATAAAATTTTGTGCATTCCTCAACTTTTCCCTCCTGGACTCCATCATGCCTCAAATGTTTCTGATTGTTCAGACTACAGCTTTAAACTTGTTTAGTTCAAAATTGATGGCTTTTCAATTCATCTGTTGTTGAAAAAACCGTCTTTAGAAATAGCAGCTTTAAAACTTTAAGAACTTAAGGAAAATATATTCTGGACAGCACGAAGCTCTCAAAAATTTTAAATATTAAATTTCTAAAATAATAATCTAAAATAATTCTAAAATATTAAAATTATACTCTTATTTAAAAGATGTATACATCTTTAAACAATGAAGCTGTATATTCTAAGACATTAATCCTAAAAACAAAAAAGTTATTTTTTTCTATTTTGTTGTGTTCCATCTGAAAAGCTGTCGTTTAGTGTTTGCACAGAATACATTTTAAAGATATTAAATGCCATTGTCTTCAAAATGAATGTGTATATACAGATATGTATACACACACGCACACACGCATGTGCACACACACACGTTTTGTTATTGCCATTTTGTTTCTCCCCTCCAACCAAAACTGATGACGTGGAAGGGGAAACAGCCCAGCAGAACTCACAGCTGCATATCTTCTTGACTTCTAGAATAGCACAGGAATTTTTTAAAGTAAGGACTTAAAAAGTAGAAATTGTCAATTATTTGCCTTTTAGGGCTCCTAGATACTTAATTAAACCTAATGGAATCTTTTAAAATAGTGACTAAAAATACTCTATCTGGTTCAGCGCCTAACACATGACTACTCTATCAATAGTTATTAATGGAGAGCAAAGTGGTCTGGGTGTTCTCTCCTGTGATTTAAAAGTGACAGTATAACTTTCTCAAATTAAATGCAAGTATTGAAAAATCAAAGAGAAATGCTTGTCCACGCTGACAGCAAACACCTATCGCCTAAATGGGAGTTCTCAGCATTATGGTGTATAAGACTCGTCTGGATTGTTTGTTAAAAAGGCAATTCTGCTCTCCACTTCAAAAAGGCTTATTATATAATTATCCCATGGATTCCCTTGGTGAAACAACTCTCTAGAACATTCTTATGAAAGAATAAACCTGCCTATATCTTATTCTAAATTAAAACGGAGTACTAATGGGTTAATGAGTTTTCCATCTTCGTTTAGCATGTGTTTTCATTGGGTATTTCTGAAAATGGTTGTGAAGAATGAGCATAAAGGTGGGAATTTCAGGTACAGTGGCTGCCATGATGAAAGCTGCCCTCTGTGGACAACTTGCCCTCAGAAGAAGCCTCGGTTGGGTGGAGGTCTGAGTTTTCTCTCCTGTGATTTAAACGTGGCAGGATAATTTTCTCTTAAATGTAACATTTGAAAAAAATCACAGAAAAAAAACATGGGACTTCTTTAGAAATGAATAAATTATCAGTATTTTTATGAGTTAAAGTCATCCATAAGAAAACTACACTCCCCTCAAGATTGAAATTCTATTAAAAAACAGACAGAAAGTACAGGAAAAAGCATTCTTCCACATTCTTATGTTATCATAAATCAGGCTTTCCCCACTCAGCATTTTCCTTCCTGTGTTGTTTTTCATATATACAATGAGCCTCCTGCAGGACTATGTCATCACTGTTAATGAAAATGTCTTCTAAGTCACATGACAAAAACCGACAAATGTCTCCACTGATGTTTTGAACTGGGAGGAGACTATGACAATATGAACGGACACTGAGGAGGCAGATGGTCTACGGCTGGCTGTGCCGAGTGCCTGCTCCATGACCTTGGGCAAGTCCCTTATTTTCCAGGACCATCGCTCTTCTCTTTCGTGCGATGAGGTAGCCCAAATAGTTTCTGCTACAGTGAAAAATCATGGAGCCAAAGACACTAGATTAGAATCTGGTTTCTTTCCGTTACTATTTTTGGGAGCTCAGGAAGTCATCTAAAAAAACGGTTTCTGTTTTTCATTTGTAAAAGGGAGATGATAAAAAAAAAATCCTTACTTCATGAGATTGTTATAAAAGATAATGAAAAAGCTTTGTAAATTGTTTTTAAAAAATGAAAAGCAAAAACTGTAGTCACGATAATTATTGCTACTCAAGAGAAGATTTAAAAAATATTTTTTTGTACTATGATAGAAAAGTTGTTCCAACAAAATTCTGGATCTTCCAAAATGGGATTAAAAATAGTTTCAAAATAAATTTATAACACAGTCTAATGTATGAGTTATATAAAGTTGTTTCAAATTCACATATTTTCATTTAAACCAATGGCATAAGAGAAACAAATAATATAGATATCTACAGTGCAGGAGTAAATGTAGGTGGAATATTTACTTACATTATTTTGTAAATCTTATGTAAATGTAAGTGATGACATACTGGATGTGTCAAGAAATTAAAAAATTGCATTTGGGGGCGGTGATGAGATTTTCCATTCTTAAAAGGCAACAATTGGATCTGTTGAGACCCTCGCTATGATGTTTGCTTTGGAAAAATAGCTTGTTGCTCTTAAGACAAGAAAGTTAAACAGAGCAGATAGAAGGGATAAACTAAATGTCTGTCCTTGGCACAGGTAAATAAGACTCCTCCCCACCCCCAGTCAGTTACCCAAATTCATGATGCAAGGAGCCATCCCCCAAGGGGAAGAATAAATGTGACCTGTCTAGAAATTGACGGGTCAGGAAAGGAAAGTTACTACTAAGTGTCACTGGGCTCAAACACGCAAAGTCTGTGATCTCTGAGACAAGGGATGTCCAGTCCTAAGGACATTATCCTGCCAAAGGCACAGAAAAGGAGGCACATTTGAAAATAGGCAAGACGTTAACAGGCACAACCTGGAAATCAGCAAAACAGACATGGACCATTCTCTGATTTTGTGAAAGGAGATGAAATGACCAATGTTTGAAAGAGCAAATGATTTTTTTATATGAACTATCCCTTCTTTTTAAAGAAGGTGACAAAACAGCAAGACTGAGCATTGCTGCTTCTCACAGGCTTTAAACACAGGTGTAGACCAGGTTTTGGTGTATTAACTATGAGAATTCAAGGGCAGGAGACAGTCAGTGGGTTCCAGTTGAGACATGTCATGAACAACACATAAAGGGGTTTTAGAATCAAAGAGAAGACTCAGGATACTGTGTCTTGGAAAAGATCACCAAAACTAGCCTTCAAAATACAAAGACAGCCAAACACGCTACTCAAGAACTGAACATATGACATGGCAGACAGAGAGAACTTTCCTATTTCATTCAATAGGAACCAATCACATTCTAATTAAGCCAGTGTCCTGCCCTTGACGTTCACACGAGTTCCTGTCTCACCTCGTGCCGAGAAATCTGAGCTTGCAGCTCCTGGATGTTGCTGGTGGCCACAGGCTTATCCTCGATCTCTCTGTGAGCCCCTTCTATAAGCTCCTGGAGGTGCTGCATTTCTTGCTCATATTGTTCATATTGCACCACAGCCTCCTTTGCGGGGGGAAAAAACATGGTTATCGTCCTATATCAATAACTGTACAAGCAATTCTGTGCTACTATCTGCCAAACTATAGTATTCACTCCTGCTTACCTGTGTGTCTAGGGAATAAAGAAACAATGGGTAAAATATGAGGTGACTCAACTCCTCAGCTTGACTCAGATATTTCAGAGCCTTCGCTCTAAAATATTTTGCCAAGATTATTCATGGAATCAAAGTAGTTAAACAGCTAGATCCTCTGTTCATTCGTCCTGAAGGTGGCATGGCTAAAACATGCTAAGAAGTTGTATTAAAAATATGATCATTTCGGATGTGGTTCCATAGTATAGCAGTTAGCACGTCTGCTTTACACCCAGAAGGTCCTGAGTTCACACCCTAGTGAAGCAATGGTCCATGGTCTATGGCCATGCCACCCTCAACGAGCCCAATGTCTGATCTCAGAAGCTAAGCAGGGTTGGGCCTGGTTAGTACTTGAATGGGAGACCACCTAAGAAGACCAGGTGCTGTAGACATAAATAATAATAAATAAAAATAAAATATATGATTATTTCATTTTTCCATCTAAGAAATACTAAATATATGTAAGGTAGTTGGTAAGTACTAGAGTAATAATTGAAATGTAATTTCTATCCTCAAGAATTTATTGTCTAAGAAATTGTGAGAGAATGTAAGGAGCAATGATAATTGACTAGATAGGCTATTAGCAATTGAATGAGAGGATATGTATGTAATTTTTTGGATAAAGATGGTGAAATATGAGCTGAAAAGAGATATGAGGTAAGTCATGTCATTTCTTCCTAGTAAATGATATTTCTCTATTAGACGAGAAGACTAAAAGTGGTACATGGGTGTACTTGTTAGCAAGAAAATGCATTTAGTGCACCGATATAAAAAAATTCTATGTAGTAGCAGTGAAGTCATATCACAAGATTCTAGATGATTCTCAGATAAATACTAAGAGGTAAAAATATCCAATTGAATATAAAATTAACCTTTATAAGTCATTCTTTATAATATATATATATTGCTACAAGATAGTTTTCAGCTAATGGATATTTTTTATAGAGCTCTCCCCAAGCTTTTGTGGGTGATCCGAATGATAGCATTTCATCTCCTTATTTTATATAACCACAGCAAGCTGTCAAATGTAACACTCTGGGTGTGTTCTGATGGCTGAGCCCACACAAGGCTAAGAATAGCAGCCCGTGATTCATTCGTTACTGCTCTGGCTGCCGCGGGCGACCCCCAGCAGAAGGCAGGTGGCAGGGCCGCACGTGCCTGCATGATGTTGCACTGCTGGATGGCCGTGTGCTGCAGCCGGCTGGCCTCCTCCTGCAGCTGCAGAGCGGCCTGGCACAGCGGCAAGCGGGTGACCACGTCCTCCGGGATCCGGAGCGCGCTCTGGCAGCTCTGCACGGCCTGGACTTTGGGCTTGAGCGTCTCCATCTCAGACAGCAAATGCTGAAAGTGCAAGTTCATATTTCAAACATTTTGTATTTCAAGAGTTTTATTTCACAGGTAAGAGACACGTATAAATTATAGCTTGTTTACAAGTTATAAACAGTTTCCAAGGGATATTTTTTTTAATAAATACAGTGCTAAGACTATAACTGGATTTAGAAATTATTTTTCCTAACTCTCCTTTTTTTAAATACAGATTCTCCCTCATGCGTTGGCCCTGGATTATGTTTGCTCACCTGTCGATGAGAGAGTTGCTCCTTGAGACTCAGACGTCCAACTTCTGGAGAAGTCAGTGTTGTCTGGGCTTGCTCTAAAGCAACTTGTAAGTTTTTTAGCTCGGTTTCAAATTTTTTCATATCCTACAGAGTAAAAGCAATGTGCATGTCAATACGTAAGCACTTGGAGTGCGTAGACTGGGTGAAGAGGACATTTCAGAGGTGTACACTGTAGCTCCCCTATAAAACCACCATGTTTTTTTTAATAGCAGGCTTTTCAATTTGAATTAATATTTTTTCTTACCTTGGCAGCATCTTGGAGATTCTGCAAACGAATTTTGATCACCTGCCTCAACTCCTCCGTCTCCCGTCCCAGTTCCGCCACTTGCTGAGACATTTTTTCTGTACGGTACACACTGGCGAGGTGCTGGAACCTGTCAGTCATTGCTTCCAGGTCACTGTGAATTTCTTCAGATTCTTCGAGCATGGTCTAGAGTGAATTATCGACACGCGTGACATTGACGGGAGGGCAGAGGAGGATAGGTAATCAATACGGTGTGGTGTAAAGCCCATCCGACTGAGAAGACAGTAAGATTAATTCACACATCCTGTGCACACTGAAGCTTCTGTGCGTCTTATTGTGTTTAAGCTTCGTACCCTTGTGCCGCTCCCCGCCGACTGTTATGCCCACCTCACGGAAAAGGAAATCAAAGTTCAGAGACTGAAAATAATTTGCCAAGGCCACGTATATTAAGTGTTGGACTGTCACGCTCAGGCTTTGCCTGCCACCCCAAGCTGCTCCCTGAGGAGATCAGGACATGAGTATTCCAGCAGTGACGATGTTCTGACACATGGGGTAGCTTTATCAGAGCACTAGGCCTACCTCTTCTCATACGCAATTAAATGAAAGAGGTGCTTTTCGATCTTATAGCCTATATTTAAGATCTAAGTGCATGCTGATCTAAGAAATGAAAATAAGATGAGAGCGTTACACACAAAAATCCTGTGATCACTTGCTTTTAAGTAAGACAAGGGGGTACACATTACTTAGGATACCAAGAGGAATAAAACGCAGCCCGCGTCATGCAGGATAGGATCGCCTATTGGGACTAATACGAAGGGATTAATATCCGTATGATACGCAGTACTTGAGCAGAGTGAAAGAGAAGGGTTAACGATGACAGAAATGAGGTGCTACCACTTGCAGGGAAGTTGGGAGGCTTCCTGGAAGTGTCACATCTGAGCCGAGTCCGAAGCATATTTGTATTTTGACAGATGGGATGGAAGAGGAAAGGTATTTCATGCTGAGAGAGCAGCATAAGCAAAGGCACAGAGGTGAGCGAGCACGATGGGCAGTTTCTGGGGTGTGTGATGTGAGCAGAAATGGGAGATGGGACTTTATTCCTAGAGCCTTATTTTTAAAAATAAAGTCCATTTTTTTTTCTCACTGTGAACATGTTTTCAAATGTAAAAATATTCCATAACTCCATTTCGCAGAGATAACTTTAAATAAGCTATAACTGCTGTTACGTTTGGATATATTTTTAGGTAACTGAGATCACAACATGCCTACCATTTTCCATCTTTCTTTTTCACCTGACGTTAGAACACACACATTTTCTCCCTGTGCACTGTCTTTTTGGATAAACTCAGGCAGCTCTAATCACTGAGGCAGGCATAGGGGAACTCCCGAAACGGCGGGTACAGGTTGGGTTCTCTCCGGAGCATCTGTGTGAGGTGACCGCCAGTACCTGATATCTGCCCTCCTGTGTCCCTCCTGTGCTCCTCAACCCACCCGACTGCCCATGTCAAAAAAACATGGGCATCGTCCTCGGCCCCTCCACCGCTATCACTCACAACCATTGTCTCCGAGTCTGGAATTCTAGCTCCGTTATACCCCTTGCTTTTGTCTTCCCGCAGCCTCCAGAGAGAGGCCTTGCCGTTTTCCACGGGAATACGAAACCACCTTGTATGTTGTCTACCCTTCATCAATCAATTTTCCATAGACTGCTAAGTCATCTTTCCTACAGTACAGGTCTACGCTTGTCACTTGCCTGCAGAATATCTGTCAAGGCTTCAGAGTAAATTTAGGACCGCGTCCAAGTTCTTAACCGGCTTTCATGATCTGTCTTTGTCTTAGCTCGCTATTCTTATCTCACACCTCTTTCCAGCCCATATGCAGACTTCCCCACTAACCGCACCCTCCAGTGCACCAAGCAGAGCACATCTCACTCTTACTGCTGGGATTTCGACAGGCGTTTTTGTCTGAAACACATTTCCCCACTAGTAGGCCGAGTGTCTTTCAGGGCTCAGCCCAGAATCTCCTTTGCCTAAGAAGGCATCTTTACCCTTCCGGGAGAACCCTGGGCAGCCTGGGGCCGCACCTCCTGTGGGCTCCTTCAGCACCTTGCTCCCTCTGTCCCTGCTCTCATCACACCGTTTTGTAATTGTCCCAAGGGCAGGCACGGGGTTATTTTTTTTGTCTTCCAAATGCCTAACAAAATTCCAGCTTTAGAAAACACGTTATAAATGTTTGTTGAATAAATAAATGAGCTATTTTAAAGATAAAGTCTTCATGGTCATTTTAAAGACCCCATTATAGTCCATTAGATCCAAAAAAAAATTTACTCAGAAAAATGAGTTGGACACATCCGTTGTTTTTTTTTAACTCCACTGTAGTCATTAATGTTGCATAAAATATTTTCTACAATTTAGATTACAGAGTAGGAACATTTTGATGATCATAACCATTGTTTTGCAGATTTTACCAAGTTCCCCGCAGTGTTTGAGAGATCTCACTTCCTTAAATATGAATTTTTAAAGACTCTTGTTAACTTGATAGTTAGAATGCTCTCTTTTAAATGTGTATTCCTAGATTTCTAATGAGATTGAGTAGTTTTTTCATTGTTTATAACCAATTATAACAGAAGTCTTGTCTGTTAATATGCAAGCCTATTCTCAAGTAGATTAGAATTGTTTTGGAAAAAATTCTTGAGAGAAGTGTGCAAGAGTGATTAAAGAAAGATTGTGGATACAGGAAAACCAAACTGGGAGTCTCTGTTAACTCATTCCAAGGAGAAAATGAGGCTTCGGTCTAGACCCCTGTCAACTGGAATGAAAAAGGGATGGATTTGAAAGACATGAATATACGTAAATCAGAATGAAAGAGAAAAAATCTAAAATACTTAAGGGCTGTCCACGTAACTTAAATAAAAAGCATTCTGTATTTTACTGCAAGATAACGAGGCTATTAGATATCTAATCCAATTCAAGCCTAAATTATCAAAGGATGACATAATTTCCTATGACCTGACCATGGGAAAACTTCAGAGGAAGTGAAGTAATGCAGCCAACATGTGGCGTGGCCTCATCACTCATTCCCAGCCGACCCCTGCCTCCTGCGGAAGGCCAAGCAACAGAGGCCAGGCAGCAGGCAGAGAGGGAGGCGTGAGAGCTCTCGTTGGGCACCCCCATGGCAGGTAATGTGTTTGATGTTTGCACATACGTT
This sequence comes from Eonycteris spelaea, assembly GCA_003508835.1. NCBI lineage: Eukaryota > Metazoa > Chordata > Mammalia > Chiroptera > Pteropodidae > Eonycteris > Eonycteris spelaea. The sequence goes on from PUFA01000260.1 coordinate 1,617,068, forward strand.
AAACCATTTGATTCTCATAATAATGCTGCACTATAAATCATTTACATTTCTATCTTATTGATGAGAAGACTGGATTCAGACAGGCAAAGCAGTTTGCTCTAAATCACACAGCCCTAAAGGCGAGTTTGGTTTGCCCGTCAGTCTGAGTCTGAAGCTTACATAAGCTTTTTATGTGTCACTACATCTCTTCAGGGGGAGGAATTTTCCACCATATCCCTGCATATAATTGTTTCAACGAAGCTGCAAAAAAAGAGAACTGGTTATGTTTGGTCTTGGGAAAGGAAAGTTTAGGGGAGATAGAAAATATCTGCTTATTTATATAGTCTTATAAAATCTCATGGGTAGTTATTTTCTTTCAAACCACCGGGTAAGTTGTACAGCTACCTTAGCTTTCTTCTTTTTAAATCTGAAACCTACAGTAATTCTACAGTGGCCCTCTAAATTTCCTGTCTGTCTAGCCAGTTAAGTTAACCTGCTCTTAGTTACTCTTTGAAAACTATTTTTCCCAAAGTTACCTGATGCGAAATGTACTGTTCCCGGAGTTGTCTTGCAGAATTCCACGTAATCTTTCCATGTACCAAGACCTTAGCTTTGTCAATCCACTTCAAAATCGATTCAAGCATTTCATTGTATTCTTCTAAATGTGATGCCGCCTGAAAAACCATTAACATTCAGATAACAAATGTCACCTCTGCTTCTTAAGGTTGATCATTATAATACTTGCTATTTAAAGTGTCAACGGAAGAAGTGTCCAAAACTGTAGAGAATTTTTGAGTTTATTTGAGCTTAGCTGCTGACATAGGCCAGGGAGCAAGATCTCAAATGTTGTGCAGAATAACAGTTTGCAGCTGCTTTTGTGCATTTGAAATTAAGGAGGGGACATAAGGAAGATTGAAGAATGCAAGGCAGGGGCTAGATTCCAGGATAGTTAACAAGATTATATGCTTTCTTGAGGGTGGTTATGGTTTATTTCAAAGGTGTGTTAAGCTAGAACAATGGACAGGGCTGGCTTAAAACCTTTCACTAAAGAAGTTATGGGCCTGGGCTGTGACTACCCACCATGACCTGCCCAGTTAGGAATCTGTGATTCGATCACCCTATGAGGTTACTTTCCATAAAACTCCCTTTTTTGTTTTTTATCCACAAAAGGTATCATGAAAAACCAAGTCCTGGTTGAAAATATTTCAAGGACTTCCTAGTGGCTTTAGGATAAAGTCTAAGTTCTTAATATGCTTGAATAATCTGTCTTTTTAAAAAGAAATTCTTGATTTTCATCTCTTATTCATCTACCTGGATCCCATTTATGCCTCCCCACTTCCATACTCCACCCTCACTGAGTAAGAAGGTGGTATGTGGAGATTATAGCTATAGCACTCTAGGGTTCAATACTGAAATTCATTGGTTGCCAAATCCTGATTTATTTTGTCTCTGGTTACAGAAAAATACAAAATCGGTTAGCAAAAATTGAGTCTATACTCAACAATTATATGAATTAATGACCTGAATCCATTAAGTAAATAATAGCTAATACGTACATTTGTTTGTTTGTTTCTGTATCTTGCTTCGAGATATTTGAATTCACACAAACTGATTTGTAAAACATTACTGGATGAGTATTTGTTTTATAAAGTATTTCCCCAGTCTAAAAAATATCCACCCACCTTTGTCAATGAATTTATAATGTGGTTTGCAATAAAATAAAGGCAAGTGTAAGCTACTCTTAAATTACTCTCATCCTTGTTGATGTTACATTTTTATTTATTTTCAAAAGAGTAAAACGGACATAGAATATCTGCTTAGAGGATTTTGATGACTTGTCTGGCAACGTACCTGACTGAGCTTGGCAAGCCGATTCTCAGCCTGTCTAATGGTCTGCTGGTGAAGTTCAGTCAGTTTTCCTATCTTCTTGGCTAGGGGCTTTGCCAGTTGGTCATTTTGTTCCGAGAATTTTTGTACTGCTTCATCTAGTTCCATTAACTTTAAATTACAGGCATCTAATTCCTCTCCTAGCACCTAGATGATCATCAAAATGAAAGAATGTTAGATTATAGAAAATGAATTTCTGCAGATTTTCTAAGATCAGAAGGATGATATGTTAAAGGATCTTTGCAGGAGTGAAATTGTAAAGAATAATTCTACCATGACCAGGTCATTTCTGTTTCTTTGGTTGGGAAGGTGGAGCAGGATGTTTTGTAACCCTGGTGTTTATTTCCCATGGGGCTGAGAGCGCTAACATTTTCCTTCTGCCTCACCCAAAAAGGATTAGTCACTTAACTCATCAGCGAAGCAAGAATGCAGATTTAACTACCAAGAACATCCTTCGTTTTAGAATTTATAAACTTATATTCCTAGATCATTATTTAGTTCTCTCGCACTTTTCTCTTCACCCACATGTGCATCTATTTTTTAATACAGTTCAATTGTGAGGGTAAATTATATCATGTAAGTAGATCTAGATCTACTATTGTATTTATAAATCTCTTTATTACCTGCATTTACTATCTGGTTTTAAGCTTGCTAATCCAGAAGGTTTTTTTTTTTTTTTTATAACCCCCAGATAAACTAATTCCCTCAAATAATGAATTCATTCAATAGCACTCCTTAAGTTTCCACTTCTCTTTTTTACCTTTTGGTCAGTTTTAGCTTGAATTAAATTGTCTGTCTTTGCTCTCAGCTTAGTTAGAATAGTTGTGAGGTCCTTGGCTATCTTCTGGATTTGCTGGGAATTCCTGGCTATGGCTTTGCTCTGTTCAACTTCTTTTACTTTGTCCTGGATCTAAATGATCAATGAGAACAACAAAAGCAACCACGGTTAAAATTGGGTAACAGATACTAAAAACCTCATTCTGGAGATGCTGCCGAGGGATTTTAGGTGGTTAATGCTTGGCTTTGAAACACTTTGTCAAAGGAGCCGCATGCAGTTATAAACTCTCATGGCTTTCCATGCGGCCTTACTTGCCCCCATCCTTACGCATTCTCTGCACTTTTATGCTGCTGTTTCAGCAAAGAAATGCATGTACTATGATTCACTCATCAAATGGTCACGAATATTCATAGACAGCAACATAGATGCTGAGTTTGAATCCTATTTTCTCCATTTAGTAACTTTGCGACCTTGAACACACAGACCCCGCTAAGACTTTTTCTTCATAAAGTGGAAAATGCTTCCAGACAACTGGAGAAACTCAAATTTGTTTCCAGGCACCTTTCTGTAAAGCTGTTAATGATCTGGTAACTCTTTCTAACGCTGCAATTACATACTATAGTATGACAAAGAAGCGTTAAGCACATCCAACGGAAGGAAGGTGAAAAAGAACAGTCAACATTCATGGTTCTAATGGCTTTGGTTTGATCTGATAAACATTTATATGTATCCTTTTGCTTACAATAAGATGCTGGAGAAAAGATGGCAAAAATGATTTTTTAAAAAAATGGAAAAGCTGGAATAACAGCTGGAAGAAAGCCTGGCAGACTGAACATTCAACAAATACTTGTTGAACAGATGATCTATCTTATTTTTCGTATTGTTGTTTCTTTAAGTCTTTTTTTTTTTTCTTGGAAAAAGATGAGGGAAAGCAGGGAAGTTATCTTTAATTGTATGACATAATCGTTCATATCTATGATTTGATTTTTTTTTTTTTTGCCTACAAATCAGACTGCTAACCTACTATTATTGTTTTATGCTGAGCTGTGTTTTAACTGTTTCCATGAAGATATAATTGTGAAAATCAAGAACCCTCATACAAGAGTTCTGAACCCATAAAATAATGAAAAGGCACTCTTTCTTGACCCTGGGTTTACCTGATCATGGACAGTTCCCAGGTTCAATGCCACCTCAGCTAACTGAAGGGAGAGCTCAGAAGGTAAAATAGCAGAACGACCCAGGTACTTGTTCTTCTGCTCTTCAGCCACTCTCTCAATGTTCTGGCGGTGATTTGTGGCTTCTGTCAGGAGAATCTGAAGAGAAAATCAAAATGAGAAATTTCTGAGAGCCTGAGGAAATTTTCATGGGCACAGAGATAAGACGAGGTATTGTTCATTAATATATATATGATTAAGTGTGGAATTGGAGAAATGCCTTAAGAAAAACCAAACGTTTCTTTGGTCTCCGAATAAAAAATATGTCCGCTTTATACAGAAGAAACAAAATCCTGTGAAATGATACTAAAAGCCTTTAGATAACACGTTTCTGAACATTTTTAATTCAGTATTTCATTGATTATAAATAAATATGTCTGATTAAAATTGGGGGAATTTTTTAAAAAATGATGTGTCTAAGGAAAGAAAAAAGCTTTGTACCTGAAGTTCTTCAAGTTGAGCATCTATTTCTATTGTCGGATTCCCCAAGTATTCCTTGGTTTCCTGAACCCAAGATTTCACAGAATTGATTTGAGTCTCCACCACTTCTCGCTCCTTCAGCTCTTGCTTGACCGCCTTTCTGTTATTCTTTGCTTTCTGGTGCATGCTTCAGAAACAACAGGAGAAAGCAGAAGTGAACTTGAAATGAAAGGAACCCCCTAATACATAAATTATGTTATCAAAAACACACTTAAAAAGTGAAGCCTCGGTACCTTTCTTGCAAGTAAACACATTTCCCCAAAACTGTCAGATAATTTTCAGTAACTCTTAAGTTTAATTCAAATATAACAGGAGAATATACATCATATGAAGTAGATGATTTATGACTGGAAAGTTGAGAACTGACACATTCCCATGCCATTAAATTGAAATTAATTTTCCTATCTAAAGTAATCTGGACACTGATTATTTATTTCCTCTTTGGAAATATACTCAAAAGGTACAGAGCCATCAGTATTTAAAAGTAATGTGCAATTGTAATATTTGTAGGGATGAGAAACAAGTCTTTAAATAAAGAATCAAGCTTTGGAAACTTTACAATTAATAATGTTCAACATCCAAATTGTAAGTCTTTATTTGAATTGACATAAATTTGGTTTAAAAGTTTAAATAAATGAAGTCAGCTTATTCCAAATGCATCTATAAGTGAAAGAGGTGAATATAGGATCTGTATGAATAATATTAGTTGATGCAGGACTTAATTTATTTCTTGCATTTCTTCTCTGGCCCAATAAGTAAATCAGGTTATATATCATTAAGTTTACCTTCCTCTATCTACTAAGTTCACTACCAGTAAATGGTTATGTGCTGAATTTTGGTACCATCCTTGCTCTGATCTCTCTGTCATCCAATTTAGCCATTCGGTTTCCGAGCTTTCATAAAAACAGGTTCTACATAGCTTCCAGCTGTTCACCTTTCAAATTTCACTTTTTCATGAACAGCCACATCACCCAACAGTTCCCTGGAAGGGCCATGCTCGCTCACTTCAAGCTTTTTTATGTGCTGTTCCGGTTTGCAAAACTCTCCTCCTACCTCACTGCCTTGCTCAAGCCAGCTCAGTCTTTAGCTTAAAGAACCCCTCTGAAGGGAAGCCTTCCTCGACTGCTTCCCTAGGCTAGTTGCCTCTGATCGGTCTTCTCGTAGCACCTTTTTCATTCTTTACCTAAATGGCTTTTTTAGTTACCCATCTCTGCTACTTGACTGTAAACAGCAAGGAAGGTACAGGCCGATCCTTCCCAGGTGATCCCTGTATGTCTAAATACTGCTAGGTATGTGTTTATCAGACAAATAGTTGAAGAGCCAAGAACAATAAAAAGCAGGGATGATGGGAACAGATAACTCCGTTTGAAGGTGGCATGATGGAGGACCCCTAGCCTCTAATGCCACATGTATCCCTTTGGGTCATGACCAAGTTTAGTAATGGAGAATGAGAGCAGGTGTAGAATTACTTTAGGCACTGATCTTGCATCGCCGTGACTGCCTGCGTGATGGGTGGCTCTTCTCCAGGGGTCGGCGTGGCCCCGTCCGGGCGCATGCTCAGTGCTTGTTGCCTCAGCGTGCCTAAGGAGAACTGCTGCTGCTCTAGCTCCAGAACGAAAGTGTCATGACGTTCCAGAAGGGTCAAGAGTTCTGCTTTAGAGGCTTTCTCTGCTGGACCTCCTGGCAGTTTCTCTTGCAGCTGTTCAATCAGTTCAGTGGCTTTTTTAACCTGGTGGGGGGGACAAAAATATGCATATTCTGAAGCACAAACATAAATAAACTGAAAAAAAAGGGGGGCAATTCCAATAAATGCCACATTTGACACCAATGCAGTAAAGCACATTAAAGTTGATGGCGTACATGCGAAATTTCAGGAAACTAAAGCCTTAACAATCTTAACATGAAAGGAAAGACCATCTCCACAATGCTGGGCTTACAACTGTAATCTCAAAATAATATCAGGACAATCAGAGACTGCATAAGGCAGAAAAAGTGTTTTTTTTTTCCTAAAAAACTTTAACTAAAAGACAAATAAGAAACTCTTCCAATAGTTAAGCTAACATGAATGTGTCTCTGAGTTCTAAAGAAAGATGAGGGTATTGAATCTTACTGAAAAGATGGAAGAAATTAAACATAGGATTTGGGAAATGAGTTACACTCCTGCTTATTTCTGTGGCAAAGAAAAAGTATTTTGTGCCTTTTCAGGCTCAAGTAAGAAAGTTTCACTGAGTCTAGCGAATGAAGAAAAATGGGCTTGTCCTCCTTTCAAAATTTAATTTCTTGGTTTTCTTCTTAAAATTAGACCCCGACTTGGGACTGAATTGAACACCGCATATTGTATATTCTTTTACAATTTGGTTTTGATGTCTTTTTTTTAAAAAAAGGCTTTTTACTTTCATAAGCCCAAGTTTAAAAAAAAAAACAAAAAAAACCCACCAAAAAACAAGAGAGTAAAATATTGCTTTTCAAAAAGCATCATTGTCAGTGAGGAGGGGAGAATAAATTCGAGCCCGGCAGAAACGTTACCTTGCTGTCGAAGTTCTTCCACTCATCAGCGGCATCTTCCAGGATCTTCTCCTGGTCCTGGGCCACAGCACGGAGACGTGCCCAGCGCTGCCACACTGTGGTCATCGACCTGCTTATGGTGGCCTTGCTGCCATCGTTTCCAGCTTTTTCCAGTTGTGAAGCTTTATCCTCCAGGGCCACAATCTTCTCATGGAAAGAGTTAACTACTGACACTAAGGGCTGGGGAAGGAGAAGAGGGGCCCGGGGAGAGAGTTTTACAGAAGTTCTGTGCCTTTGGCTAAGACCCAAAATTCCCTGCAGAAGGAAATATTCCTACATACATTTATTTTCCTCTGGTAACTCTTGCTTTGACACTAAATTCTTAATCGAGTTAGGCTTGGATTTGTTTAAAGAAGTAAGGTGAATATATATATTTTTATTATTAAAAACAAATGTTTATTTGCTGCTTGAGATGACATTCTCCCATTTTTTTAAAAAGCAGCAAAAATATAAGTGAGCCAAATTTAATATTTAAGGATGTTATAGTCTGCCTTACACGGGTGCGATATATGAGGGAGACTCAGCTATTATTTGAATTAATGTCATTTATCACCAGAAAGTATTTACCAAAATTCATCATCACACTTTATCAGAAACAATTGCTCTGAGTGTCTTTTTGAAACCTAGCTATGCATTTCCAACAGAAACCCTAAAAAAAGTAACAGATTTAATTAAGTTAAAACTGCTATGAAACATGGTTAAATGTGCACACATCTCCTCTTGAAAGAACCCGGGTAGAAATAAAGATCTACTGCCTTGTTTCTGGAGCTGTCATATGACAAAGACCCACTACGATGACAATGAAAAGACGCTGAAAGCAACAATGAAACCAACCTTGTGTTCTGACAGTTTTTCTTCTGCTTCATGACTGGAAGAAGTCTTCAATAAAGAAAATTCAGACAATTTCTTTTCTGCCTCATTCATCAGTTCGATAACCTCTTCCCTCGCTTTCTGGTAATCCTGCCATTGAGCTGCACACCTTGAAAAAGTCCAACAAAAGACAGTGAGTGACACCAAGCCACACATTTCTATGCAGACCGCTGATGTCAGTATTTCGGATGATACTTAAAAGGATAGATTTACATGCAAATTACCTTATTAGCATATTCACATTTTTTTCTGCAAAAATTTACTAGAATATAAAGGTTAAGACAACTCTAATACCTCTGCAAGAGGTCTGACTGGGCGTGTGAGTCCTGGATTATCCTCTGGGACTTCTCTTGCAGGGCGGCCATTCGCTGGGCTAGATCCTCTTTTCCAGTTGGCTTGATCAGTGGGTCCAGGTTGGCTGCCAGGCCTTGGAGTTCCTCCAGATTACTCTGGAACTGATCCTCTGAACTAAAAAATTCTGCGTGGCTTTTGAGACTTTCCTCCGCACTCTCCACATCTAGGCCACTGTCCGCCAGCTGCAACATCTCGTGGGCATCCTCAAGCCAGTCGTTAGCTGCTTGAAATACCTGATAGTACCTTTGACACTGACTGTAGATTTGAGTCAAGGTAGCCTGAAAAACAGTAGTTACAAATACAGTCAGCTCTCAATGGTGGTGTGTTTGAAGGAAATCGTTTAATTTTCCCATCCCTTTTGTAATCTTTTATCATGTGGATGTATGTGTATAAGCGAATTGAAAAGTTGGTGGAATTTTTTTGGTGCAATCCATTCTTATCTTTTATTTCTCCTTCTGCTGATCTTGTTATAATTTTATTAGTACAGTTAACATAAGTCAACAAGGACGTAAAGGAAATAGAAATTTATAGTGGTATCTTGACTAGTTCTGGACCTGTCCTCTCTCCCTCTCTCTGAAATATACTTTAATATAGATGTATATACTAAAGTATTTTATATTAAAGTAGATAATATTAAATATTTTCTATGTTTAAAAGATATTTAAAGTATATATTTTATACTTAAAATATATATAAAATGCATAGTAATATGTGGCAGACTGAATATTTACCACCGTGAGATAATGCCTCTCAGTTGGTTAGAAGTGTAATAACATCAGTGGAAATGTAAACTGGTAAAGCCACTATGGAAAGCAGTATGGAATTTCCTCAAGAAGTTAGAAAGAACTACCATATGACCCAGCAAGCCCGTGTCTGGGTATTTATCCAAACAAAACCAAGTCATTCTCTTAAAGAGATCTCTGCACTCCCCTGTTCTGTGCTTGCTCTCACTTCTTTGTTATCCCCAAGTAAACTCTTGATGAATATTCTCGTCTTGCTTCTGTGGCACTATGAGGAAGGGGTGAAGAGATGGGGCTACTGATGAGGGACCCCAGAAAAAAACATGGCTCGGCCTCAGGCTCTGGGCTGTGTGTCCCCTTTCTCTCTCCATTCAGAGATTCTTCATCCAGTGTTAATTTTAGAAATGCCAGGCTTCACATTGTTTGAAAAAGGCATTGCAAATTACTCATTGCTAATTAATTGATTTTATTATTGATGTACTTACTACAGCATTAACTCTATTAGTGTTCTCATTTATTATGTCTCTGAAAGGTGAGGGATAGCTGGGGTTACTATATTATAACTAAAGCGAGGCCCACGTGGAAATCATGTGAAATGAATACCATGCGCATAAACAGTAAAAACATCCTTTCAAGTCACTGCTGAAGACGAATCTACGTAGTATCAAAAAAAGAGAAATTTTTAAGGAAGTAGTTCTAACCCAAAAAGCAAAAGAAAGGAAGAAAGGAGGGAAGGAAGGAAGGAAGGAAGGAAGACGAATCTACGTAGTATCAAAAAAGAGAAAATTTTAAGGAAGTAATTCTAACCCAAAAAGCAAAAGAAAGGAAGAAAGGAGGGAAGGAAGGGAAGGAAGGAAGGAAGGAAAGGAAGGAAGGAAGGAGGAAGGAAGGAAGGAAGGAAGGAAGGAAAGAAGGGAGAAATTTCTCACACATTTACAAATTAGCAGAGCAGAAGAAAGAAAGAGCAGCCATGCCGTTCCCACCTGTCTGGTGCGTAAAGCGTCCTGAATGTCTCCATCCAGCTCAGAGAGTTCAGCGAGAGTATTTTGTAAGTCGGCAGAGATCAGCTCCTTGGCCTTCGTGGATTTCTCCTTCTCCTTGTTCCCCAGGGCATTCATTATCCTCAGGCTGGACTGCACCTCTTCCTGGTGAATCTGGACCTTTCTGATCTCCTCCTGGATGTCACGGAGGTTCAGGTCCAGGCTCACTGGCCCACTGAGTTCTGCCTTCACGCTCCTCAGCCAGTCGAGGGAGCGGCTCAGCTCTGTCTGGAAGTCTCTACTCTGCACCATGCGGCTCTCGCACTCCGTCACTGTCGCGCCAATGGCAGAAGTCAACAGTTTTAACTCCTCTTGCCAGGACTGGATCAGGTGCTTGGCTTTCTCATAAGCAGAGGGATCAAGGTGTGGAACGAGATCTTCAAGATGCACAGTCACTCGTTTCAGGAGAATTCCTGAATCCTGCAGACTTCCCACCAGGGAGTGATACGATTTGAGCTTCTCCTCTGCAGGAAGCGTCTCCTCGTTCACTTTGGACTGCTCCGTCTTCACGGCCTCAAGCTGCTTCCGTAGCTGCTGGCACATCTTCTCGTGCTCTTGATAAGCACTGGTTGTGTCTTCTAAGAAGCTAAGCCTTTGTTCTGTTTGCCGCTTCAGCCTGTGGTACGAGGTGACTAGGTGTAGCATCTTGTCTGGCTGCCAAGGCTGACCTGTGCTGCGAAAACTTTCTTTCTTCTGGTTCAGTTCATCCACTGCTTCCCCCAGGCCTGTCACCTCTCCCAGGAGGGCTCTGCAACCCTCCTGGAGAGACAGAGCCTCTTCCACCATCAGGTCGGTGGGGACCTGGCTCATCTTTTGGAACTGGTCTTCGAGTTCACTCAGAGACTGGGCTGTCAGCTCGATCAAGGAAGCATATTCTTTCCGAGCAAGAATTGTTTCTTGGACTTTATAGAACTTGTCTTTAGCCAAGGCAACGATGACGTTAAATTGCAGGGGCAGAGCGTTGAGCTTTTCACTGAGGTAGGAGTGATCGACTTCATTCAGCGATGGCAGTATGACCTGCCCAGTCCTCTGTAGTGTGAGTAGGAGATTTTCATATTCCGGAGATTGCTCGAGAATGTGTTGGTATTTGGCCAGTTGTGTATGAAGCTCAGTGCTCTCATTCATTAGGCTGATTTCAGGAAATGTAACAATATCTGCTTGTTTTAGCCAGTGACAAGCTTTATCAAAATCTTCCTTAAAATGCTTCCTAGAAACTAAATTTTTCTCCAGTTCTTGTAGCGGTGGCTGCACTTCTGTAAAACAGTGTCATAGACACTCTGCAATTCTTGGAGCTTACCCAGCACTTCACTCTTTTCCTGCTCTGTGGCTCCTTTCATTAATTCGCGACCCTGGGCCCAAAGTCCAGTGACTTCGTTTTGGTAAGTCTTGAGGCTGGCCTGCGCACTCTTACACGTCTTCACTTGTTTGCTCACGTCGTCCGGTAACAGGCAGATGTGCTCACGGAACATGATCTTTCGCTCGTGTTGCTGGATTTGGCTGGTGGCCTGGAATACCGCCATGAGGAACTGCGTTTTCTCAAACAAGGTCTTGTTTATGTACTTCCGCCTCTGGCCCACCAAGTCACTGAGACACGTTCGTGCCTCGGAGAGCGCCTTCTGGATGACCTGCCGCTCATTCAGGCCGAGGTCGGCCATCACTCTGTCGCATCCTTGATGAGTGACTTCAGGAGCATCTGTTTGGCCTCCAGTTCACTGCAAATGGCGAGGTGGTCCATGAGAAGGTTTGGCGCCATGTCGGGCGGGGGGCTCTTCTTGAGGGCCTCAGCAATGGCGGGCCGCTGCTCTTCCGCCCACTCCATCAGCTCCTGGAGCCTGGCCCGCACCGCGTTTAATTCTTCCAGGTTGGTGACGGACACTTGGATTTTCCTTTTGACGAGGTCCTCCAGCTGCAACCACCGTTGTTCAAGGTGACTCGTCTGTTCTTTGACTAGTTCTTTGTCATCGAAATTCAGGTGCTCTATCAGTTTCTGCTTTTTTTCCTTCAGATTGTCAATCGCCTGCTTTCTCTCCTGCAATGCCAATGCTAACTTTTGCAAAGCTTCCAGGTGGACAGCTGTGCTCTCTGCATCAGATCTGTAAGTATATGAAAGACATAAAGGCGAATTAGCCAACTCAATATCTATATTTGTTCATACCGTGTGACATTACATTTTGCCCTTTTCTGTAAGTGGATGTTCTTAGCTTAGAGTAGCTCAATTCCAGGTTTATTGGTACAGGTGCTATAATTATTATGGAATACAAGACCCATCTATTTCTATATTAGAAGGCTAACCAAAACAAATTGCTTGGAGACTTTCTTTTCCACTCTTCATTGGCCTTCCCAACACATCTGACATATACTTTAAGCTTCTTCTTTTGTCCCTTATAAACTGAGCAGGATCTGCATATTAACAAGATCCCTGGATGGTTCGTGTAAACGCTAACCCTGAGAAGCACTGATCTATTGCAGTCTTGAAAATGGCACTTAAATCAATAAGTAATCCGCAATGCATGTGCTTTTCTATGAGAAGAAGCTCCAATAAACAATATGGTGTCAGTTCAATCTGTAAGATGTAACCAATGGCTCTATTAGCTACTCATTTGTGTGCTTAAATATTTTTTATCATTAGAAATCTTCAAAAAGAAATGTGAAATGCAAAGAATTCTTATCCCTCTGACTACAAAACACAAAAGAGAAAATGGAATATTATAGTCCCTTCCATTTATAAGATGATCAGTTCAAAGTATAAGAAACAGTGTTGGGAGGAAGGATAATGAGTCCTGCTTAGGATTTATTAGGTCTGAGGTGACCAAGGTGAACCAGATGAGGTACCTATTGTAAGCCTAAAAGATGGGCTTTTGCTGATATTGGTTTGATTCACCCCAAAGACAAGTAAAATGTTCAACATTAAGAAAAAATTCTATAAACAAACCAGAAAATAGTGTACCCTCTCCAAAAAAAACCCACTTGATTTAACTAGATCTAGAATTATATTTTCAGTTTAGTTACTGCAAATTAATAAATCTAGGCAGAAGAAAAACAGATTTCAATAATTACAGTGATCGGAAGTATAAAAATATTTCCTATGAAGACCCAGTGCGTATAGAGAGTTCTTATTAAAAAAAAAAAAGTTAAGAGGATTCAATCACAAAATTACAAAGACACTATTGATTGAATTTGGTTTGTTCACTGATTTCTAGATTACAAACAAATACAATAAGAAAGCTGGGCTGAGGTACATGAAATGTATTACTTTACAGAGCCAATAAGAGACCTGCAGAACATCTAGATTCAAGAAAGATTTATTTCATGAATTCGTAGTCTCATCACTGGTAATTAAGCAAAATGGAAAATATTCTTGTGATATTTTTGAGGTCGCAAGAAAATTGGTTTCAAGCAGTTTCCTTTTACCCACTGCTTACATTAACACCGAGCAAGGAAAGCCATGGCTGTGTCTAAGTGACATTTGTTTTTTCATACTGTTTTATCAATATTAATAGTGGCAGCCGATAGATGTTAAGATGTAAGTAAGGCATTTTACATTTTATAAAAATTAAGAATTTCCAGCTTTGTCTTGGTGACTCACTGGAGAGGAGCTATTACCTGGCTAAGTTATCCCACTCTGTAGTGAATTTTTCCAAGAATACTTCAGCGACATTCATACAGTCATGGTAATCTCTCGTTCTCTGAAGGTCTTCTTCCCTTTGCAAGCACAGATTGTCCGACTGAAGGCACAGCTCCAGCCACTGGTCATTTAAGTGGCTTATTTCCTTGTGTTCAGGAGACTCCTGCTTCTTGGTTAACTTATTCACCTTTTCTGTAATAGCGGTGACTGACGCCTGTTTGCACTGTAATTTCTTAACAAAATCCTAAAGGATAATAATAACGGCAAAATAACATAGAGAGAAGTATAGATCTAACACATCTAAATGCTTTAAATAACTAACGGATGTCTGATGAATGGGTCGTAAGAGACAAAATCTAAAATTCATCATACCTTTTACAAATACAAATTTCCAAGTTTATAAGAACTGAAGGTAACTGTGGTATTTTCTTTTATTGTGCCACTTTAAAAAGTAACATTATAGTCACTAAGGTAAAAAGTTAATATTTTTATCTTAAAGTGCAGGTTTAGTTTCCTAAAAATTATTAAAGTTCATGCTTTTGAGAAAAAAAATAATTTATGTCATCTCTTTTTTTACCATTTTCTACATAGGTAAACAATATTCCAATAGAAACTACAAATAGCTCCCTTACAGAGAAAAAAATCCTAAAGTTTGTTAATAATCGGATACACCTTCCAATTAACTTAATATACTAATATTAATTTTCTGTTATATTTTAAATTACATATAAATATATAGTCTAAATTATTTGTTACATTTTAAATTAATTATATATTAATATACATTTATATTTTAATTAATTAGTGCATTTACAATCCTTTAGTTAGCAATATTGTGATGAAAAGGTAATAAATGATAAGGCTTCTGTTTGTTTAGTGGCAGAGTCTCCTGTTCTGTCAGGTAAACCACTGGGACAAAATACAGAGTAAAGTTCTTTGATACAAATGGCCAGTTGGATCTCCCCCAAAATATTTGAATATTTCCTTTCTTATCTGTTCTTTCCTGGTACCAAATAAAGATTGTTCCAATTCTATCTTACCCCTTAAAGAGCAATACTAATGTCTGAGGACTGACTGACATGCCTCCTGGTCTTCATTATCTCCCCGGGAGACCATTAGTTCCTACCTTTACTTGGGAAACCACGTTATGTGCGATATTGAGCTCCAGCTCCGAGTGCCGCCTCTTCATGTTCTGCAGTTGCTGATCAGCATCCTGGAGGTAGATCCAAAGCTCAGCCTTCATGTTCTTGATCTCTTCCCAGCCCTGAGTGACGTGCTGTGCTTGGGCAAGCCTCTGCTCCACCTGGAGAGAAGTGAAAGGCAGGAGTCAGCAGCAACGGGAAGGAACATTTATGCTCAATGAATCAGAGATGCAGTTCTTCAGCCTGTCCATGTACATAGGCCAACACACATGCACGGTTATGCACATGTGGACACACACACATGCGTGCACACACACACTGTGATAAATACAGGAAGAATTCTTCATCTGTTTCAAGAAAAGCAAGTTTTCCTTTTTATATTTAGGTTTTCTAAAGGCTTGAATGTCTAGGACGTGCCATATGATTTCCGCTCTAAGAAGTTTTAACAATTCATTAGGGCAAAAGCTGTATAATTGTTTTGCACATTGGGCATTTTAGGGAATGCATCTATTTGAATTACTTGTGAATTTGGTGTTGGGGTTAACTAGAAAATACACATGTTCTCTATTGTACATTTGTTTCCAGGTCTAATAAAACACCAAGTTATTATGGATATATTTTTAGATTGACTTTACTGGTTTTTGAAATCATGTGATTGATTCCAATAAATCATATCTGTAAAAAATATGAATTATATCACCTTTCATAAGGACTTAAAGATATTTGCTTTGATAATATAAATATTTGCTTTGATAATTTAAAAGTGAGAAACCTGTATTACTTTGATTATTAAAGATCTACATCATTATTTATTTATTTTAAATCTTCCTTATTTTTTACTTAGATTATTTTAGCATTTTGTGGATATTTAATCAATTAAATACCAAAACCAAGTCTTATTTTTAATTTTAAAGTAAATGTGTCGTACTGAGGAATTTAAGGCACAGTGGCAATCATATTGCCCTATGCTGCCATTTGCCCACTGTGCAGAGGTACTGCTGACTCAGCACATTTTTCCGCTGAGCCCAGATACAGCTTCAGAATTCTTCTGGGCACCACACTCAGACACTTCCAATGGCTTAGAAGGGTCACAACAGGTGGCATGCTTGTGGCTCTCCCTAAGATAAAGCAAAGATAAGAAATCTTTTCCTATTAAGTGTTACCCAATAAAAAGGTGGAAAAGCAGAAAAGAACAAAAATGAGTGGAAAAATAGAAAAGATCAAAAGAAAAGGGTAATTAAAAAGAAAAGAGGAAAGAGGCCCTAATGATTAGCAGATCACTGAGACTACACGTTTCAGTTCTAAGTCAGTGGCATCAGTTCCAGTGTGCTTATTTTTCTGTGACAGTTGAAATTCAAATATTTATTTATTACAATGGCTGTGGAAGTATTATAGCAAGAATATTCAAGAGATATTTTCTTTTACATCTAACGTTCAAGCAAAAGAATATAATAATACAGACAAATCCAAGGGTTTATTATTATTATATTATTATTATTATTATATTAATCATTATTTTACCATTTGCTCTGTTTGTTGAATGTCTTTGGCTGTGGTTTTCACTGAAGAGTTTGACAAGTCGCACATGGAGCAAAGGAGATCTAAGTAGGTCCTTGCCTGTTCTTGCAAAGCCTGAAGTGTTTGACCTAAAAACAAAATTGTGAAGAGTGAAAGAGATGTGTGCCATATTTAGATAGCAAGTCTTTGTATATTTGTAATATTTTGTTGATATTTCAAAAACAGTCTTGCTATGTTCAGTATTTACAACCCTTGTTGTAAGTGACATATACTAGTGGCTTGTGCAAAGAATTCCAAACATTCTGGCAAGGGACCCATTTGTTGACTGCTTGCTTCACATTATAATTAAAGTTTGTGTGGTCTGGGAAAGGGAAACACCCAAGAAACTTCTACAATTTTTCCTGTAATAAATAAGGTCTGAATTTGCCAAACCACCCCATTATGTCCCTATGACCCAAAGAAAGTTATCTGTCCAAAACAACTTTTGAAAATGAGAAGAGAATAAGATATCAGATTTTTTATCTTATATTTACTTTAAAAAGAACAACGATTTAAGATTTATATAGTCGACCTGATTCCAAAACCATTGGGAGCAGCTTATAGATTGTCAGTCAAAACAGTTGCAAAACATTTTTGCTAAAATGGATTTCGGGGGCAAATCTGATAGTACTTTATCCCACTCTCCCAAATTCACACGTCCTGCCTTATAAAAACATATGGCATTCTCAGTGGAATCAAGTCAGTGTGTCAATTTCTCGTGGTAGTGGGGAGCATGTTATCATCATAGAGTTATTGTTTACGAGGCAGGAGGTGTTAGGAATACACAATGCATTCTGGGACCATGAATGAATTGCGACCATAGACTGTCAAAGCATGACCTCAGTCTGATACCATCTGAAGTTGGCTGTCAGTAGTGAAATTTTCCAGTCACATATCCAAATGAGCCACTGACTAGAGTCAAGTTCAGATCTTATTTACACAGGCATACCTCAGAGATATTGTAGATTGGGGAAAGTGAATATTGCAATAAAACGAGTCACACAAATTTTTTCGTAAACCGAGTTATGTTTATACTATACTGTGGTCTCTTAAGTGTACAATAATAGCGTTATGTCTAAAAAAACAATGTACGTACGTTAATTTAAAATACTTTATTGCTAAAATATGCTAATCGGCATCTCAGCCTTCAGGTAGTTATAATCTTTTTGCTGCTGGTTGCCAAAAACCTTCAGTTTATTTTAAAAAAGGCAGTATCTACAAAATGCGATAAAGTAAAGCCCAATAAAATGAGGTTGCCTGTACTTACATATCCCAGTAGCCAGTGCAGTTTGGCACACGAGTAGGTACCTAATATATTTTCATCGAATGTCTGAATGAATCACATAACATAACATGGACTTTCAGGAGTCTACTACCTGCTTAACGGCTTCTGCCCTGCTGAGAGGTGGATGTGGACTTGGCTTTAAATCTGGTTGGACTGCAGAAAGCCAGGCCTGGCACTGCTGCAGAGTGTCTTGGCAACTCACATGCCTCTGAAGTTCATGTTCCAAAGTCTGGTACACCTGAAACAAAGCCATCAAGCTGCCACTGTCAGAACTGTCTTTTGTCTCTATAAACATGACTGGAATTAAGCGACACAAATCCACAAGTCCACTGAAATGGATTACTTCCCCCAGGACTCCCCAACACTATACACTTATCTACAGAGTTTGCATGTGTTCCAAAACATTGCAAAGCACAATTGTTGTGCCAGCTTATAACTTCTCAACCCACGCATTACAATGTTATATCTTGAGGAGGGAGAGAATGAGGCAGAGTTAATGTAACTGTAGAAATGCGTTAGGATACATAAAATCCTTGAAGTGAATTGTCAAACATAAATCAGAGTTTTTGCAGCTTCCCCATAATGGTATAAATATTGCACTTTTTGTTCAAGCTAAAAATTGAAAGTAAAAATAAAATAAAATTCCATTTCATGAAAAGATAATCAATATTTCTCTAACCAAAAGGCTCCTGCTTTAGGACTAGGGTCAGTTGGAGAGAAGAGAGGAGTCCGATGCACTCATTTCGTCTTAGAAGCTATGTTCCAGGACAATAATAATCTAAATATTTTCTAATATGTCTGTTTAATTAATTAATCTTAATCAGCCAACCAATTTCCTTTGTTTTTTTTGGGGGGGGGATGAATAGAGTATTTATTTCTATGTTTTCAATAATCTACTCAGTTCAGTATTGCCAGTGCTCATTAGGACATAGCCACTCTCTGTGAAGACATCTGTCCAGTCTGTTACATCACCACCACCCGCCCCCCCTCCTGCTTTCCTCAGACTGGGCTGTGTTCCATAAGGACATATTGAGAAACTATTATGTATTTCTTTGAAATCAAGGAGAAATATTCCTATGATGTTTCCTAAACAAACAATTCCATTAAAAAAAAAAAGGAAAGAAAAAAAGGATGTGAAGTTAGACTGGCTTTTCTTTAATTATTGACTCAAAAGAAGCAATAATTGAATTCTGCTTTTCTGTGTCATCTTTTCGTTGTTATCTGATATTGAGACTATCCCTTTATTATTATTGCAAGCAAAACTGAAAGAGAAGTATTTTGTTCTCTTTATCATTTTTGCAAATTTTATTTATGAACTTTGTTCTTAGAGTTTGATCTGCTTTTTAAATTTTTATTTTTAAATTATTTGTTTGTCTTTCAAACATTTACCAATGTCCTTTAAAAATTTAAGCTGTATCCCTAATGTACAGATAGGTAAATTTCCAAGTCTAGGGAGTCAACTAATGTCAACCAGCAATTTTTTTTATTATCATGATGAATGCAGACCACGTTCCCATGTCATTCGTAATTTTCCGGTTCTCACTGGCTAACCCAGTAACAAAAATAGAGGGACGTTTTGCAGTGTCATTTAAAAATTCTAGAATAATAAAAAGTAATTCATTGACTGTACTTATTTTTTATTATAAGGGCAGTTCTTACCCATTTTAGACTTATTTTCATAACACGAAGTATTCCGTTTTAGTGGAAGTATACCGATTAAAGTATACCTCAAAATTAGTACTTACTCCTTTTCTCAATTTCTACATGAACACATAAAAAATTAAATTCGAGTTGAACCTAGGATGCCTAAATTTAAAAAGAAAATCATTGTGAAAATTACAGAATAAACTTACTTCTGTATTACAGAATAAATGGCAACTTAGAAGGAAGCGTTGATGATATGCAAATAAAAACTAACAAAACAAAATTTAAAAAAAAGATTTTATAATCAATTCATGGAATCAAGGGATTGGGTAAAACCAAATGTATGCAATTTACCACCACTTTGACGCATCAATCAAATGTACGATAGGTTAGCTCAGTGTTCACACAGAGACAGAAATCTTTGCTCCCACGGCCTGCCTGGACATATTACCCGAAACTACCCCAAGGACCGAAGCATCGAAACTATTTTAAACGCCTCTGGAGTTCACAGCCTTTCTCGTTCCTCACCGTCGTTCCGGAACGCCGCAGTGGTACTCACCCTCTGCGCCGTGCTGCAGACCGCCGAGTAACTGTCCTTCGTGCCCTGCAGATGCGTGTGCACGTTTTGTGAAAGTTTCATTTGAAGGTGCTCCGCACACTGGCTGACCAAATTGTCGCCTTTAATTTTAAGGTTGTGCAAACGGTCTTCAAAACCAGCGATTTCTTCCATCATTGCCTACAAAAATGAAACAAACACAGAGTTCTCATAATTCCATCTTTAGTCTTCAAATAATGTATGTACCATACAGAAGGTTTAAGATGAATAATGTAACTGTTTAATAATGTTTTTTTTTTTAAAAAAGAGTTTTGCAGTTTGTCTTGGATACCACATAGCAAAGAACAAAACAAAAATAAAAATGTATATTTTCAGGGATGCTCCAATGGGAAGAGTTCATGAGTTTAATGGATTAAGTTACATAGGAATGATGAAATATCTTTTAAAACTAAAGTGAATTCATGGCTGATCTCAGATACATGCTCCATGCTAGTCTTATCAGAGAAAGGAAATTGATATAATTTTTTAAGTTCTATAAATTATACTTCTGGTATAATTCACATCTAAAACAATCCAATTACTATTTAATCTAATTTACTAATATCTAATCTATCTAACAATATAATATCTGATTTATGTAATTAATAATCTAAAATCTAATTATTCATATCTAATGTAACATCTAATTTACAACTACTAATAATAATATTAATAAAAATAACATAAGTTAGTAGTCCTGATAAATATGCATTATTATCATTGTTTTACAGATGGGGAGACCGAAGCATAGATGGGTTATAGAAGATACTGAAGGTCATATGACTAGTAAATGGCAGAGTCCACAGCCTTTGGCCCCGCTCTGCCTGACTCCAGCTCATTCATACTACTATCCTCACACTTGTTCTCCAGTAAGCATTCTCAAAGATCAGACAGGAGGAACCAACTTATTGATATCACGTTTTAATTTCCTTACTGCTAGATAATATTTACATATGTCATCACTATACTATACATAGTATATACTATATATTATATACCACATATGTATACATACATACATATTTATTTATATACACTATAATATATCGTACTAATGATAAGTGACACATTCCAACACGAGTCTCCTGAGTTGCCACATCAGTATATCTACGGAAAACCTGGAGGGTTCTCAGCAGCCCGGGGTCCACTGCTTTTCCAAGAGTGCTGGGTTACAGGTTATCATATATGCCATATTGAAAAGAAGCATTTTGTCTTCAAATTGGAATAAAATCACTACAACGTGAGGTTACTGAGGGTATTCCCTCAGTGCCTAACAGAATAGATCATGGAGTTATTTTCTATTTGTATTTGCTAAATAAAATTCTATGGGCAGGAGCCCTGAAGCCCGGGAGGGTAACTGGCTTTCCTGACACACTACTAGATATTGACCCATCATGACTAAAATTTGATTTTCCAAAATTGCTCCATAAAATTGTGACCATATCACAACCTGTCATCTGGTTCATATAATTACTACAAATACATATGGACAAAGACGAGAACACCTCATATCAGTCCCGCAGTTTGCAGTTTACCAAATGCTGACATGATGGTCTCCTGCGATGCCGCCCCCCGCAGCCGTGTGATGGGGCCGGGATCCTTCTTGCCCTCTCCAGAGGAGGAAAAGGAGGAGCCTCTGAGGAGCTAAGCTTTCCCCGCTTGGAAGGGGAGAGTCTAGCTAGAATCTAGACTTTCTGGTTGCTATTTCTATATCCCATTCTTTGGCTGCACTTTTGTAAATTAAAGATAATTTCTGTCTTGGATAAATTACTCCGTAAAGACTACAACGTGTTCCGAGCTGAAGGCGAGGATTCGACTGTGGTTGAGGCGCTAAAATATTGACTTCAACTGTTCTCATTTATCGGGCGTTCTTGGCACGCAGACCTGATTTTTTAAGTACACTCCCTGGAATCCAGAGATGCATGTGCCACGTGCACAGGTGTGCGCACACACACACACACACGGGCATAGCTGTGAAAGCCGTCTGTGTGCTTCAGCTCTGCAGAGAGCAGGCATACCTTGTGGTGGGCCAGTTGCTGGGTGATTGTCTCCAGGCTGCTGGTCTCCATGAGGTCGGGGGCCACCAGGCGGCCGGACATCTGCAGCAGCCACTTTTCTACCTCTTGGAGTTCGCTGTTGTATCTTCGTGGTCTTTGACTTTCGCCTCCAGACTGCAGACGTGTTCCTGTGAAGCCAGGTGCCCGTTAGAGGCGACTTTCAAGCCAAAAATCGAATCAAAACTGTTTTCTATTTCTAAAAACCCAGTGCAATTCCTAGGGTAGGTCGAGTTACATATACCAGAGAATTACTAGGAACAGAAAAAAAATAATAGAAAAAAGAGTCATCACGCCATTTAAACGCCCTCTAAATAAAAGAAAGGTTACTGACCCATTTCAGCCCTTTAAATCTTCTGACAGAAAAAAAGCAGTCAAGGCTCCCTTTGGGGCAAATAAATACATTTTTGTTGAATTCCCGATGTCTCCTTACCTTTCCTGCACTGCAGAGGTCCTGATAGTCACTTTGAAGCTTATCTATTTTGTCCTTTAAAGTGACATCCTGCACCAAGTCCAGAAGAGCTTCGCCTTTCTCTCTCACTGATTTTACTGTGGGCTCATGGGACAGCACCGTTTGTTGAAGTGACTTGAATGACAAAGGAAAAAATAGCCAGCTCACCTGTGTGTTCAAGGCGAATATGTACATCTGCCTGTGGCATGTGTGAAATGATCTCTTTCAAATGAACATTTGATACGTATTTTATAAATCAGTAAATGTAAAACATGAAAGAGAGGATGACATTTTGTGGCTAATATGGTTCTCCAATACAGAGTAACACATCAAGTAGTTCTTCACGTGTGGAAAGTATGAGAAAGCATTGTGTTTGGCTAAATTTAACATAGCTTATATTCCTGGCTTCCACCTCATCTCTTTCAGCACCATCTTTTTATTTTGAGTTCGTGAGGTTGACTGCAGCCCGAGTTGCATGTGAAGTTAGGGAGGTAAATTCCAGCTGCAGCATTGCTATACTAGCTCACAGCACTGTTTCAATACATCGAGAACTCGGTGGAAAACAGAAGACTGGCTGTGATTCTTATCTGGTACCTTCAAAGACATGCTGTGAGACTTGGCAGAAAAGCCAAGGATGTGAGTAGACATTTTGCTGGAGGAGGAAAAAGCTTCCCACAGGGAAAGCTCAGAGGCAAGCCATCACACTAATTCTTGAAGACTATCACTTAATCATTCAGAACACAAATTATTCCACATAAAAGTTTCAATAATTGTTTCAAATATTTGAGCAGGTGAAATATCTATACCTATATCATGTTATAGCTAGCTATAGTCACATCTCCATTTATTCTTTGAAAAATTAATTTCTAGGATGTTTGCCTATAGTTGGTTAATGAGAATTTATTTTCTTTTGAATAGGGTATCTTGCTTTCAATTTACTGTGGGTCAGCTTATCTTGGGAAGATGCTACACGAAACAGAAAATCAATTGGCGTGAGATCCTGATGCCTGGAAGATTTATCTGGAAGAGCCATATACCTGGATCACATTGTGAGAATAGGTCTCCATTTATAAATACAATCTTGAATATGAGGAAAATATGATCCATGAATGGAAATATAACTTCAACGTAGTGTATCTAGCCAAATAAATCTATATCACTCACCCTCAATAGAATAGACATGCTATGGGTGTTTTTCAGCACCTAAGAAGAGTGACACACCCCAAGAATCATCTCCTTCCCACTGAGTCCCTGGAGGACACCCTAGTGCCTTTGCCGGAGCAACAAAAAATTACCTTGTATTTGGATAATTGAGCTTTTTTCTCATATAATTCCATTTTGGGTTCTTCAGGAACATGTAGGATCTCTTGGTATTCTGCTATCCATTGAGTTAGTGCTTTATATTTATCCGAGAATTCCTTGGTTAAATGAAGGCCCTTTTCCAGAGTCATGTGCTCTTTGCGAACAGTGCTGGTCAGTTCCTTCAACTGCTCCACGTGGCCATCGATCTCTTTTCTTAACGTCTCTGCCTCGCCGTCCTCCAAGTACGTAAGAGCCTTCTCTCCTTTCTCCCGGGCCGATTTCAGCAAACTGTGGCCTTTCTCCATGTCTTTCAGCAAACCCTGTCGTGAAAGAGAGTGAGTAGGAAGCAAATACTGAGTTAACCTTATTTCTTTCTTTTTAAAGAAAAGGCTTTCAAGTCCCATTCTCGAGTCTACCTATTTCCTCTTAAAATATGTTTTGAAGTTTATAACCAGATTTGACCTGCTAGGAATGAGGAAACCTTTTTTTCTTTTTTTTTTCTTTACTTCAATAAAGGTTTTAAAATGTCTGACCAATGTATCATTTCCGAATCAGAGACTTGAGAGAGAACCTGATGTTTCTCTCATCCTCAGCAATGGTCCTAAAGATGAGTTAAAACTGTTAATGCACAGCACCTTGAATTTGGGATAAATGTTTTGTCTTAATTTTTAAGTGTGAAACTGGAAGTTAGGAAGAATTTTGTGAACAGTCACATCTAGATCATTCAGAGGACATCACATCACCAATATATGAAAGCCTGCTTTAAGTCTCAGAGAGATTAGAACTTAGAATCTGAAGTAAAATGCTAAGCCAAGGACCATACCAGGCAGGGATGGGTGCACGTGCTCCCTATATCTAGCATGAGAATGAAGCAGCTCAATGAAGTAAGGTCAGGAGACAAGTCTGACGTGTGTGTGCCTACCTCCAACGTCTTCATCCTTTTCCCCATCATCACTATATCTACTTTGTCAATTTTGGCGGCCACATTCTTGAAGTTTTTGTGAGTAGAGCTGTACCAATCAGAATAGGAACTTAGGGATGATTCGGATTCCTCCAAACTCTGGATCTCTTCCTCCAGGAATTTTATTTGTTCCTTTAAAAGAACACACAATATTGAAGAGTGAATGAAAGACCTGCGCCAGGGCCCTTCTTGATAAATACATATCTTTACTGGAAGCGAATGAAAGGAAGAACGTTTTGGCTTGTGAAGTTTGCTGGTCCAAAATGAGCAGCCGGCGGCCCCCTCACCAGCACTTGGAGAAGGAGGGCCTGGTATCTGGAAGTCAGCTGTGTGGCCTGGCAGCTCATCCGGCTGCTCACGTGACGCTCGTCCAGGATCTCCTGAGCTCTCGCTCCTACTTCCTCCACCTCATCTCTGTATGTGGTGATTTCTTCATGCCACTTCTGAAATGACATAGATATTTTGCAGGGAAAAGTTTAATCTTGGTATTCCTGAGTTAGACAAATATACGTCTTTTCTTTATAGGAAATGATTTCACTGTATGTTTAAAACATTTATTGTGAGATATAATTTTGAAAATACATATTTAACCCTCATGAAAAATTGTATTAAAACGATGCAATTAAGAGCTATCGGTTTTTGATTGGGGCCCTTTTCTGAATATACTATACTTCCGTTTAAAAATTTTTAAACAGAATAGCATAAATTTTTATATCTTCTGTTATATTTAGATAAATTTTAACCTAGGTGAATAATGAAAAGAAATCCTAGAGACTAAGCATTTTTTGATCATGTGCACCAAATTTACATAAAAGTTGGATAAAACTAAATATTAAGTACGATTTCGATGCATTCTATTTGAACAATTTCAAATCAGAATCATAAACTTAAATGATTGCGATACTAGCCTTCATGTGTCTTTACAAAGCAAGATAATAGGGTATGGGGAGAAAATAAAAAACTATTTCATTAAATCATATTTTATTCAAGGCCAATTTAAGATTCTATTAACATTTGCCGTTAGAATGTTCCGTCCTAATTTACGTTACATTTCTTTTGAAGCAGAAAAAGATTTTGCAAAATCTAAACCTGGGGGAAAACGTTACTGTTTTAATGAAACAAACCATGCAAGACAACTGCTACTTTGACCGAGATCAGGATTCGCCCTGGCTGTACCTTCAGCTGATGTAGCTGTGTCTCCTTGGCTGCCCTGTTAGACTGACGTTCCGCCCTGAGACTCATTTTCTGCTCCAGCGTTTTCAGCCATTCATCTACTTGCTGAAAGGTTTGTTCCATCAGTCTCAGTTTGTTGACTGCATTGTTGAACTGAGTTCGGGTCTCGGACAGTCTCTGCTGGTAGGCCTGCCAGTCCTGCCGGAGGGACTCTAAAGCCCGATCCTCCGTCTGGGGGATGCCGGATGGGATCACTTCCTCTCTGGTGTGCAGCACTGAATTCAGCAGTGCCTGCCCTTCGGCACAGTGCACTTGCAGCTCCTGCGGGGGAAAGGTATGGCTGTCACACCTCATTCATGTTTTACCTGCACAGGTTATTATGCCAACCGTGCCAGCTTGAAACAACCGTGAGACTTGAATGTCAATTATATAAGAATGACTTTATTCTGTCTTATACAGAACAAGTGTATACTTAACACTGAATGGAGTTCCCCAAACCAGGAGAAAGATTCGCAAATATTTCCTATGAAAATAATCAAAACACACACAGGGGAATATTTGTCCCAATAGTTTTAGAAACAGTTTCTGAAATTTGACTTTTCAGCTTATTAGCAAAAACACTTGTGATTAAAAGGGCTATTGTTTTTGTTTTGTTTTGTTTAAATAACCTAGGCTTTTTATGGCTCGGAATCTGTTTAGAGAGCCTAAGGCATCTTACTTCGCCTTTGAATGGGATCAGTGCCTCACCAGTAGTTGAGAAAGAACAATGAACCCTCTTTTTCTCAAGGAGGAGCATTGCCAAATCTATGCTCTAGGGAAGGCTATGGCCAAGAAAAGTTGCCACAGAGGGTCACAGAGCACACAAACCTGGGAGGTTGAAGTATCACACCTGCCAACCAGATACAAACACAATTTTCTCCACCAAAATGTAAGCTCCAAAGATTTACCCTACAAATTCAGTATGAACCAAGACTTGAGCATAAACTATAATTTATAGAAAGAAAAACCCATAGCCTTAAAGATATTGGCAAAATAATATCATATACTCATATTTCGTATGTTAAAAAAATCCAGTGTTACTCAGTCTGGTTAACTAAACGAACTAAGTCAAAACCCAGTGTGAAAAGTATCAACAGTTACAATACAGTATTATATATTAAAAAAGCTTTAATGCCAGTTCTAACTATTTGAAATTGCAGATATCTGACTATTTCTACCAACAAAAATCAAAAACAGCAATCTAATGTGGTTCAAAGCAATGGATACATTTTTCCTCAGCTATGATGACGCTTCAAGAATGTTGTAATGTGAACATGCTGTAAATGAAAGAGAATAATACATACGGTAAAGTATTGATCAAAAGGGCCATGAACACAGAAATGTCATTATAAAATTCTTTAAAATTTTCGAAAGTTAATTTTGTACAGTCTCATTCCTTAATTCAGGGGCTGGCAAACTTTTTCTGTAAGGGGCTGGATAGTAAATATTTTCGGCTTTGTGGGCCACACTGCCTCTGCTCCAGCTACTTAACTCTGCCATTGTAGGGCTGAAGTAGCTGTAGATGGAACATAAATGGGTATGTGTGACTGAGTTCCAAAAAACCTTATTTAAAACACAGGCGCTGGGGCTCTGGGCTATAGTCTGCTGATCCTTGCCCTAATTTATCCATCTTCCCCTGATCCTTGCCCTAATTTATTCATCTTCCCAGTATTTTACCCTTCTCATCTTTTGTAACTGTTTTCTCTATTTAAAAATCATCCCCTATATATATGTATATATATTCTTTTTATGTCTCATATTTCAAGTATTCATTCTGAAGAAAAAAATGATTCAATATTTTAAAAGTCTATACATTCTATGACCCATATTAGCCCTTCAGTTTACACAAAATAATTTGTCAACGTGGTCCACACTGCTGGCCGATGCCCACGCCACGGCGCGTGCTGTGGACACCGGGCTCCAGGAGACCTTCCGCTGTGCTGTGAGGGCATCACAGCTCCCAGCCCCCTTAGCCGTCACTGTCACCTTACTTCCTTTTAACATGTGTGATGACGATTCCACATAAGATAATGCAAGAATTAATGCACGGCGAAATGAGTGATGGGAGTTAGGTTTGGGCCACACCACTACTGAATGAAGTGAAATATTTTCTCCTGACGGGACCAAGAGAAACATCTGCTGGTGACAAGGAACTTATTGGCCCGGTTCCCGCACAGAAGCCCAGAGGACTCAGCATTTGCTTGCCAAGAGTGCGTGGAGCGAAGTGCTGAGAGGGGTTACTTAGCAAAAACAAAGTCAACTCTGCTAAAATAAATTACGACAGCTAACCCTGGCAGACCAGCGTATCCTTCTATTTCAAGAAAGAATGAATGGGATCTTTAAACGAGCTAATGAACTTACGTCCCGTCTAACTTCACATATATTCATGTCATGAATAGACAGTCATTTAATTAACATTTTCTCTCATCTCATTCGATCCTCTCTCACAAACCACTCTGCAGAGAAAACGGAATTGGAGAGGTTCTCTCTTGCCTGAAGTCACCCAAGATCAGGTCCCACCGAGGATTAGAGTCCAAACTTCCTGACCCCGACCTTGTGCTCCCGCCATTGTACAACGCCGCCTGAGACAACAGCCAGAAACCATATACGCCAGTGATAACCATCCGAGCCCCACTTCTTCCACCTTGGGCATGCTGTAGGTACCCCTTGCCCGAGCCCAAAAATTCCAACGAAGGCCGCCAGCACCTCACTAGGTTTCAACACAGAACACGGAGTTGTCTCATTGGCCTTTCCCCATTCGCCACTGTGTACGCTTGGCAGCCCCTTCTCGGGGCACCTCCTGACCCCTATTACCTATCTCTCTAGGTAAGATCAGGGCTGCTCTGATGCTCCAAGAGATCCCTGCATTAGTCATTATTGTCCTTTTTGCATTGTTTATAATGACAAAAGGGTCTGCATTTCTCACTATACTGCAAGTTCCTTGATGGCAGGAATATATTTTAATCATCTTTACCAGGCAGTTGCCAGCCCTGCATCTGTCCTATATGAGGTTTTCAGGAAAGGCTGAATGAGTAAAGAAGTGAGTGAGCCGCGGCTACTGTCCCCACCAGGTCTGCCACCTCGCCATGAAGGATAGCCTTTTGCCTGAGCACCAGCCCTGAGCACCAGCCCTGTTCCAGCTCCTCCAATTCCTTCTTCTAGGACTCTGACCTGGAACCTATATACCCAGATGGCCCAGGATGGTGCCACTAGTTTGACTTTAAGTACAGGAACGCATTCGAGTGATTCCTGCTGCTATGTTCCATATCTAACTAAATCCTTTAAGGAGCAACAGGCAAGTGGGCCAGGCACCACTGCGAATTCGAGAACCAGCCATTCCTGTCAGAGGCCACCAACAGCTGAACGAATCCCACGAGTCTCAGGACTGCTGGGTCTGAAAGACCTACTAATGATCTCCACCAGCATATACGGCTAAGGTCCCAGAATGCTCCACCGGACCTCACTAGGGCTTCATTTGATACGTACCAGCGATTTACGGGATCCAAGGTGACGTTACCTTCCTTTTGCTTAAAAGAATAATTCCATTTTCAGGCTGAAAATTCCTTTGAGATGAAATATACTTTACCTGAAGATCCCGCAGTGTCGTTTCATGAGTTTGGGCATCACCTTCAAGAACTGAATACCGCTCAAGTGTCTCTTGTTCTTGCCCCAGCCAAACTTCAAATGCCTTGAGGTCTCTCTGGTACTCTTGGTGCAGGCGGACCAGTTTTTCACACTTTGTTACCGCTTCCTGTCATCAACATTTAAGACGGTTAAGATGGGAATACGTTATTACATGCAGTTCGAGCATGCTGTAAGAATTTACTTTGGGGATTTTAGAAAAGCATGATTATCAAATAATTGGAATCTGAATGGTTTCCGAGAAGAAGGAAGCTTTCAGGGGTATGTAAAACTATAATAAAACATAATATCAGGATTAAAAGGCGTTTTAAAGATCATTTTGTTGAATTAACTTCCCAATCTCTAAATTCTTTATGAAATGTAAAACCGACATGCTAAAAAAATGAATTAACTTTACTTGTCAAAAAATATATTTTTGCTTATAAAGAAAACCGAATTTCTTATATTGTACCTTAAGTAAGGATTTGGACTCACTGTGGATTTATTTTTCCATATACTTTGTCTAATAAAGTGGGATGTGTTTTAAAAAGTTATTTTTATTTTCTAAATGAAGAATGATATTGCTGTTGATGATTTCCTGCTTTAGAAAACTCTTAATATCAGACATTAAGGCATTTACGAGTCATTATGAAGCTGTTCAAAATTTTTCTTAAATTAGTAAACTTCTAAGAATTTTTAATTGAGAAATATTTTCTCCAAGTAACTTTAATGTACTAATATTATTTGAATGTTTTTGTTTGGTTTTGCCAGTGATTGATATATACATATATATATTTAAAGTATTAAAATTCATTTAGCTCTTTGCAACCTGCTATATTATTTTGGTCAATCTGCTTTCACAAATCTGTCATGTCCAAAAATAAATGAGTCTTCAAATAAGCACAGCTCAAAACATTCGCACTCTTACTTCAATGGGTTCACACGGAACACGGTTGGCCATACCTTGGCCCGCTCCTTGATCACTCTGTATCGTTCCTGTAGGTCCTGGAACTCCAGCTGGGTGACATAGTGCTCCGCCATGCCAGCCCCTTTGATTTCAATGGTCTCCAGCAAGCTGCTGTGACTTAGCACTTCTTCATTTAATAACTAGGAAACATTAAAAAAAATAATGAAGGCGTTAACACATATGTCACCATATCAACGATACTAATGGTATTAAGATAGTTTAACTATATAGTTGACAAGTAGTCTCAAATTATCTATTTGTAGATAGATAGATCCATTCACGTGTGTGTGTGTGTGTGTGTGTGTGTGTGTGTGTGTGTGTGTGTGCACGTTTGATGTCTGGCCCAGTACTTTCTCTGTGATACTGATTTTAATTGCCTTCGATATCTCAAACTTCATTTGTCCAAAAACGAGCTTCTGATCTCCACTCCATTTCCCATTCTTCCCCAGCCCCCACCAAACCCCGTCTCCTTCAGTCTTTTTTCAACAGTAAACACCCCGACTTTCCATCCAAGTTGGTTAATTCAGTCACCCTGTGAGCTCACTGGCCCATGCTGTTATCATCTTTTCCCTAGATTTTTGAAATAGCCTGCTAGGCCGATGTCCTGCCACTCATTTTTCCCCCATCCCCTTGTGCATTCTCCACACAGCGGCCTGAGTGATAAAAGGCTACAAGAGTGTAAATGGCATCGTGTCACTCCCCTTTAATACACCGATGGCCTTCCCAGGGCCGGCAGGGTCAGAGGGAGGAGCCTCGGACAGCACACACGGTGGGCAACGCGTGGTCTGGGTCCAGAGCAGCTGGGGTCGGAGCTCCAGTTCCCACCTTGGCCTTCCCGAGAGCAGCTGCCTTCTCGCGCAGCTCCGCACACTGCCTTTCCGACGCATTTAGACTGGCTTCCGCACCGTCCATCCAGCTGGAGAACTGTCGGACGTCATCCTGATAACTTGTCCACTTAGAAAGAGCTCCTTCGAGTTGACTGAAAGGTATTCGAAATGACAACAGTCTGTATTAAGATGGCTTATCAGCCCTACACTATAAATGTGTCTGCTCTGCCCACTCCAGCTGCAGGACGTTTGAGGGGGGGTGTCCTGGGGGGACTGAATGGCCAGGGCTTAGCAAATCCGGGTCCCTGGCAGGCACAGGCTCAGGAAGCCAGTGACAGGTAAGTCCAGGCTAACAGGCAGAAATGTGAGACTGGGTCACAGGGAGAGGCTTGAGTGCAAAACGGGGGGAGATTCCCTGAGCGGGCTTTTATGGATCCACGCGAGACTCTGGGCAGGAAAAGAATCAGTACTTAACACGGTCAACATGAGCGGGACATTCAGAGGGGAGGAAAAAAAGGATTAATAGAAGGAGGAAGAACGAAGCAAGAACAAGCACAGTAACCATCTCGCCTAAAGATTTAAAATCAAAGAATTACAATGGAAAAATAGGGTAACATTTCCTGAATTGGTCTAATTATTGAAACCTGATTCTCTCTGTTCCAGATAAATTAATGCTTCCTTCCCTCAATATGAAGGTTACATTTTTAAGTCTGTCGATCATCTGTGCCTAATTTTCCTGCCATGCTTTGGGTGCTTTTCCGGCAGACACTGTGCTCCTCCCACGAGTACCCTTGGACCATGCCACTTCAGCACGCTGCCAACTGGACTTTCAATTGCCAGCTCCATGCCCTCTCGGCCTGAGGGCATTCTCTGGCCCCTGGAGCTCCCTCAGCCTCAGGGCAGTGAAGGCAAAAAGCACCAGAGATTGTTGCCCCGAAGGACAGCCCTGAAAATGCCCTCCAGACCCAGGGGAGTTATTTACAAATTCTCCAGCTGCCCCACTCGCTGGCTGGATAACTCCTAAACACATGCTCTCTGCTGGCTCCCAGCAACGCCCAGCAGGGTTCATGCCAGCTGCCCACTGCCGTAAGCGGTTTGATGACACGCCCTTCCTCCGGCAGCCCTCCCTTCCTCCCTCCCATCCCCTACTGGTGTTTCCTGGGACTACTCCTCAAGGAAACTACATGATGAGGCATTAAGTTATATTTTGACTTTTTATGCAGTGAAAACAATAAGCTAAATGTGTAGTTATATTAAACACGGCATAGTATTGCAGGTCAACCTAAAGGTAAGACTGTGCCTGCCAGTTTCTTTTGTTCTAATGAAAAAAAGAAAAGAAAAGAAAGGGAGGAGGGAGGGAAGAGAGAGAGGGGGAGAAAGAGCTTGAGAGAGAGAGAGAAGAGGGAGAGAGAGAGGGAGCCAGCCAGCCAGCCAGCCAGCCCCCAGGAACAGTCTGTTACTGAGCGAGTATATTGATCTCTTCGTAACGGCTGCCCAGTAGTGGGCTTGCGTCTCTCCTACCTTTTACAGCGGATCCCTGCAGACAGGAGGGAAGCCCACGCATCCTTCACACTCTGCAGCTGCTGCTGAACAGCGGGGATGCCTTCTGGAGAGGTGTTCTGAAGGACAGACTCTCCTCGGGTCACTATCATTTTCATCTGGATCTCTTTTTCCTGTTTTGCGATAAAAGAGCCTGCGAAAGCAAATACAGGAGTCCTTTGTCTTTTGCATGTTTAGCATTTCTGGCTTAAAATATTTCAAGCTCCCAAAGATTGCAGAATGATGTACAGCTGTGTTGTGCCTTGGCTCTCTCAGGCTGCTCTGGTGGGTGGAGGGCGGGAGGGTCCCCACTGCTAAGTGCCATTAACCAATCTTCAGTTACCTGCTGGTCTCTAAGTGGCCTTGGCTTTGCAGGTCTCGATTCTTTTCTAAATAATCTCTTCCTTCCACAGAAGTTTTATTTTACTGGTTTTTAATGAAAGACAAAGAGACTACAGTAGAATTCCAAATTCTCAAATGGAGAACATTATACATGTTAAGGCCTCTAGCCAAACAAACCTAAAGTAATATACTTTATCTAATATATTGACTTCTATATTTCGAGCTCTTCATACATTTTTATCTTTTTCTACATAAGAAGGAAGTGTGAATCCAAGTGGTAAGACTGGGGTTATCCCCTGAAAGGCAAGGCTTCCTCTCTCTCCCTACTCCAGATCTGGCTGACCTGCCATTCAGCTTCCGCTACTCATTCCTATCGGTGTGTTGCTGCGGCGAGAAGGAACTAGTGGGAATTCCTCACACACCGTGCCACTTGTTTACTCTGGCCTTTGCTCACGCGGCACCTTCTCAAATCTTGGTTCAGGTATCAGACTCCCTGAGAAACCTCCTCCAACTCTGAACTCCAACCCGTCTGCACGGTTCTGTTCTGCGCGTCTGTAACGCCACAGGCGTAACCCTATCTGCTCTTAGGGTCCTCTGGGGTTCAGCCTCCAGCCTCAGAATAAAATCCTTGAGGACAAAGATGGTCAAATGTTGTTCATTTTTGAATCCTTGGTATCAAGACAGAGTGACAGTCTCCTGAAGACATCTAGTATACGAATGAGAGATAAACGGATGCGGAATTGTTTTTTCACCATACGTAGACGCTAGAACTAAATATCTCGGGATGGGAGAAGAATTGACTGACACAGGCAGGCAAGTGAATTGAACAAGATGGACAATGTTCTGCCTTATAAAACGTTTCAGTGAAATATTGTCTCGGAATAAATGTGTCAGCGATGTGATCTGAAACTAGCCTCTTACCCAGTGATCAAGCAAATAACCACACTTGGGTTGTTATTTTAATTTTCCTCAAGCATTTACGTGCACACATGTTCCAAATGATCCGGGAACGCTTAGGCATGCCCAGCCTACACAAACAGAGCATCTGAAAATTCCCTGGGAAGAGATTTGACGTAACACCACCAGGTAGATGGAGACTTCAGAAATTGTGAGAAAAACAAATTCTGTACATTGGAGAGATTTCTCTGACAAGGCTCACCTCCAGCTTGAGCATCCTGCTGTCCAGCACGCTCTTGTCCGATGTCGGGTGGCAATACGAATCCAGCATGTGAATTGCATCCGTCATCCAGTCTTGCAGCTCTTTAATCCCGAGTGAGAACTGACTGTGTTCGGCAACAATTCGATCCAGCCTGGACACTTTCTCCTGGAAACAACAGACGTGGTTTTTGAGGGACTTCGCAGCCGGAAGCCACTCGAATTGTAAAACTGTTTGGTGCAAATAACTACGAATGGCCTTTGGGTCAGATGCTGAACAGATTTGACGCCACTCTGCGTTAATCTGTGAGACGTGTGAACTCTTTCTGAATAGTAAAATCATGAGAATAATTGGGTCAAAAAAGCAGAAAACTTACAATTTACCGCCCTTCAACTTAGTTGCTATTTTTCTTAAGACAACCGTGACATTTTTTCGGAATCAGTAAAATTTCTTCCTAATGCCTGGTCTGAGAAACCAATCAAAGTAGTTTCTAGCTTTCACTGAATGTCACATTTGGCTCAACCGTACCACATGACCTACACTGTTAGCCAGAGTTCCAAAAAATAACTATCTGAGATTTTGTAATATCTCTAAATTTAAATTTGGGACCATAAATATGATTTTGTTTATTAATTATGAGTCACATCTAACACAGTGATTTATGAATGTGTCGAACAGCTCTTAAAGCATTCAAATATCTATTGATTTTTGGCATCTAAATAAATACAAAGGAATAGAAAGATGCCCTTAATTCATTCTAACTTTTAATGTGTGTCAGATTTCTAAAATCAAAGAATCAAACTCATTTATAGGAAAAATAGACTATTTCCTCCAAGATATTTACTAGTATGACTATCTCAAATATGTTTTGTTGAGGATCCAAATTAGCAGACCAGAAATACGACCACACTAAAACAGGTGAAGCCAAATGAAAGAAAAGACTAAATCACAGTAGGTTCCTTACATTCTAAGATCTGAAATGCAAAAGACAAATGTATGGAACAAATGTTACAAGCCACGTAAAGGTCAAATAATGCTTACACAAAGATCAGTCTGTATTATAGCAGCTGAATGCTCTAAATGAGGTCACGGTGAGATGCCATTTACTTTGTTCTAAGCTGTTAGAACAGAGATTTAAGGAGTTAAATGAATCATTATCAGTTTTGAGCTCTGTTCTGTTGATTGAATTGAAACTCTCAATCAAACACATCCTTGACTACTGTGTAATAATGAATATAAAAAATTTAGACAAAATTTTGAAAATGATCCCAAACTCACTAAAATTTAAACTGCTTTGAATTCATGTTTTTCTAAAGTAATTAAATCTGAAATTCCTTAGACCCCCAAATGAATTTTGCCTTATATTTGTACTTTGAGTCTTCAAGGCTCTGGAGAATATGACAATTCGGCATAAAAGGGAATTTTTCGTGCCATCATAAAAACTGGAAGTCTCTTCAATCTTTGAAAACTCCCTCACTCTGTTCAGATGGCCACATTAAGATGACGCAGCACCAATGAAGGACTCAATCACAAGGCCGGGGATAGACTTACAGGCCGTACTCCCGACCTGGGCTGGTCAGGCAGGACACCCAGCACAGGCCTACTGAGACTCCAGACTTGTGACATCGATCGGTACACACTCACACACAGCACATGGCAGGCGTTACCTTTGTGGAATTGCTTAGCGCTAGGTACTGAGCAGACAGCTGCGACACTCTGTGCATAAAGCTCTTGCTGGCAGCTTGTCCTTCCCACAGCTGCTGAGCTTTCTCTTTTAGCCTGTTGAGCTGAGGCTCGTAGCAGTTTATTTCCTCAAGGACAGACTGAAAAGCACAAGCAAGTTACTATTAAGAGGCTGGGGGAAAGCACATCGCGGACGAAGCTTGGGCCCAAAGAACACGGAAATCAACACTGGTGACCAACAGGTGTACCCTGAAGGCGTCATTATTTCCAAGCTACACACAGTATAAACCATACGGACAAAACAAATCTACTTCAACGGAAAGCTGGAAAAAACATGGGCTCTGTTAGACATAGGTCGAGGGTACACTGTATCTGCATGTGGCATCATCTAATCCCAGGGTGCTCGGCAGACGGGCTCCTGAGTGCAGGTTGTACACAGGACAGGGACCAGGACGTGGCCATGCGGGCCCAGGGCCTCATCACCTGGAGCTTCTGCTGCTCTCTCCTCTTTGCTGGCAGGTCGTACAGGCGGTTGCTGTTTTCATGCACGGCCTTCTCGGCTTTACTCAGCCAGTTCTGTACGGGCTCGGCACTTACTTCAAAGTCCTTCATTTGGATCTTCAGGTTCTACGAGGTTTTAGACAGCATTAGACACACACGCCAGTTTTAATGGCAAGTCCAAAGTCCTTCACTTGGCATTTTGTCCGGGCCCCGTTGCCCACACTCTTCTTCTTCCCTTGCTCCCAACATCTGGAACATCCTGTCCTTCACATTGGCACCTGAATACTTTTCTAAATATCCTTTAAGAGCTTTGTATGGCCCTACTTTTTAAAAATAAACTTTTCTCTAATTATCCAGCCCACCTCAGAGTTCACACCCACTTCTGAACTTCTATCTCGTTTGTGGTTTATACCAGCCATTCTACACTTTATCATAGACTGGGCTGGACTGTGAGTTTTCCTCTGATGCAGGCAAACCTTGTCTCCACAGCTGGATTACAGGCCCCGCGAGGAGAGGGCATGTGCCTGACACACTTCCTGGGCCACACCATGGTCCCTCACAGGAATATAAATAAATATTAGCAAAAGCTGTCAATTTCGCTAAATGATAATCTTAGCATATGGTTTACAGGCTCATTAGTTGGTTTTTTTTAATGTTTTTAAATTAATCAATTAATTAATTTATTTTATGGTGACATTGGTTAATAAAATCCAATAAGTTTCAGCTGAACACTTTAACAGTAAGGTGTATGTATATTTACACTGTGTGTTCACCTCCCATAATTAGATTTATTCCTGTCACCACATATTTGACCCCCTTTACCTCATCTACCTCCCTGCTGCCCCCTCATTAGGTTTTAAACAAATAATTTGTTTTTTTTCTGATAGATAAAGATGTAAGAAATACCAAGTAGTGGTCTGTGTTGATTACATAAGAATGTTGTAGCTACATTCATAGATACCTTGCAGGTCCTAATGGCTATTTAAAATGTATTTGCATGGTGCCATGCCGCTTCAGCAAAGGTGTCTATATCCACGGGCTATGACTTATAAATGTGTTGGATTAAAGTGAATTTGCAATCTGTACTACCATGTGACCAAGTAAGGCTTTTGAAGGAATCAGAGCTTTAGGCAGTGTTGACAAAGAGCAAGTCCATAAAGGTTAGTTGAAAAATCTAAGTGGCAAGGACCACAGGACCCTGTGGGGACTGGAGTTTCTACTCAAATTTAAGCTTCATAAGGGCGAGGATTCTATTCTGTTTTATTCTCTATCTAAAGAGTCTAGAATAGTCCTTGGCAAATAGAAAGTGATCAAAAAATATTTGCTGAATAACTACATGTGTTTATAAATCAAAGGTATGTCCCTCTCTTTTCACTGGAGTCTCATGGGGGACACTAACAGGCAAACTGGGGACGAGGATCAGCAATTTAATTCTACAAGGAGATGAAACTAAGGAACAGAGCATTATGGGCTCGGTCAGAAGTATAACACAAAAAAGTTGTGTTCCTGCTCTAGGGAATGACATCACAGGGTCTGAGCAAAGGTCTGGGGAACAGGAATAAAGTCAAGTGACTCCCAACATTCCCCATGAGCTTCCTATCTACAGGCGTGGAGAGGCTTCCCATTACACATTCATTCTGCATGCTTTTCCAACTATTTCTCCCATAACTTCAGTGACCACCAAAATCTCCTACATGTCTAGAATGTATTTATACAATACTGGAAGTCACAGTGCCTGGCTATGAATTTTGTCCCCATCACTTACTAGCTGTGAGAACTTGGCAGGAATTTAAACACCGTTTGCCTTAATTTCCTCATCTACAACATAGAAACAAGAGCGCTCCTGCCTCAGAGAATGGTTGCAAGGATTAAGTGTGTTATTATGTGTTAAGTGCCTATAAACAGGGCCCAGCACTGGTAACTGTTCACTATCACTGTTATTGTAGCTCTACCACCTTTCTTGAGCTTTGCACTCAATTTAACTGCTACGTTCCTGGCCATTACCTGCTGAACATCTTGTAGGCACATCAACTTTAGCATATTTTAAGTTGATTTTTGCTATCCCCTCCAAAACTACTTTCCCCACTGTATTCATGTCTCAGTTAATGGCATTGCCATTCGTGCCATCTTCCAAACTAAAAACTATGGACTCATATTTGATTTATCTTTCTTGCATGTGTTCTTCGCCAAATTAGTTACCAAATTCTCTTGTGTCGTATCTTAGAGATAAAATCTCCAGTCATCATCATTTGCTTAATTCGAGCCCTCATTTCTCTCATCTGAACCATTATGAAAGCTTTTTCTGGTCTTCCAGCCACTGACTGTTTCCCATTATGCTCCACAATGTGCTCAGAGTTGGTATGCTTCTCTGCAGCTGAAAGACTTGTGGGGTCCTCACTAAGCCTTTGTCAACCCGGATCTGGGGAGAGAATTAAGCCCTGGTCTCTTAAAGCATCCATTGATTGCAATGAATTAACAACCTCTCCTCTATGGCTCTAGAATGGTATGGGTTATTTTCTATCCTTGGGAAAAATGATAAAATAAATGCTCTTTGGGGGCTCAGATAAGGAACTCTGGTTGAGCCAAGGTCAATTTGCTTAGTACACATAACACTTCACTCTTCATCTCTAATCTCCATCGCCAGTCTTATTTTCGTTGCTCTTCCCCCAAACCCCAAGTAGATATCAAACTTCTCATCATCCCCATTAATAGTTGGTACTCGTAACTCCATGGCCCTGCACATTGAATTCCTTTTACCTGAAATGCACATCAGCTTTGTGCATTGAAAGGATGTTTAGACTTCACAGTTCAGCTACAATGTTACTTCCCTGGAAACCTTCCTCAACTTCAAATAAAGATAGTTGTGTTCTTTGAGTGACCACCATATCTAAATCATACCTGCATTCTATTGCAGAAATCTCTTTATAGAATGTTTCCCACTCTAGAAAGTGGGTTCCTTGAGAAAAGGGAGAAAAAACTAACCTTTTCGTATTTCTAACATCATGCCTGGTACATAACAGGCATTATTATGCATGTTTTACTAAATTATTATGTGTGTTTTACTAACAGGAAGGAAGGAAGAAAGAAAAGAAGGGAGAGAGGGAGGGAAGAAGGAAAGAAACATGGAGGGTAAGAAGGCAGACAACTCCTGACCGATCCATCTACTTCTGGACATCTCTTGAACTGGATAACCTTGCTGCCAATGCTAGATGTACTTTATCCAAAAGCAGATGCTTCAGAGCTCAGATCACATGACACTGATGATCCCTTCAGGGTTAAGAGTAAATTTCTGGGCTCTGCACAATGATTATCACTCTCTACTAAGTGGAGGAGGCCCGTCGTGGAAAAAGCAGCCACCACCGCAAAGGAAAATTGTCATGGTCTTGAGTTAGAAAAGAAATGAGGAAATACACATTGTCACTTTCTAGTATTAATGTTCTATTATTGTTTTTCCATTCTGCATTAATTACGGTCATAATCACATTATCTATTTTTCCAGGAAGTGTCATTTTAAAAGAAAAAAAAAAATTCTCCATGCCTCTCAATTTTCTTCCCAGAGAGAAGAGTTGGTACACAGATGATTTCACAAGAAAAAAATAATAATTGCATTGCAGCATATTCAGAGAAGGATGACCAGAGTTACTGACAAGGGTACTTGGATACATTGAACGTTGGTCTAACTTACTAACTAACTAACTAACTAACCAACAACAACGAACCCAGACGGTGTCTACGTAGTTGGCTATATTGTACCTCTAGGGCAGATTCCTTTTGGCGGAGATTTGAATGAAAATTTTTCCAGTCTTCTTTTGCAGTTGCAATTTTGGCCTGGACACCATTAGCTTTCTCTTTGGTCAACAGAGTACTCAGAAGTTCTCCTTTAGATAGCATTGTGTTTAGCTTATGCTGTCCATTTTCACTTTCTGATGAAAATTCCTATGAAGAAAAATGTAAGATTAGGCTTAATAAAATGTTCTGTGATTTAACATACACCGACTTTTCTACTTATTTCTCAACAAAATCACCGAGACGGGATAAACTATTTGTATTGTATAAATTAAGTGACTAAGACTCTTTTACTGTATCTTATTCTGAGGTTAATAATTGTATGTACCTGATATAGTGATTATGAAAATTAAATGACAAATTCTGTTTAGAGTGCTCAGGGACATGACTTGTCACACAGAAATAGCTTTTATTATTTCCTTATATATTCCCCATTAATATATAAAATAGCACACATTAATATGAACGCACTGGTTTTTCTTCATGTACACAATCAATTGTCTCAAGTAGGGATCTATTTGAAATTTAAGTTTCTTAAGCAAAACTTTAATATGCTCATAAAATGACCCAGAGTCACCTTTTGAATACACTTAAGCTCCATTATTAGAATTAATGAGTAACACTCTCACCTGGATTTTCTGAAGACTTGATGAAACTTCACTGAGATTTTGAGGTATATCAAAACATTTGGCGGTCGTGGTTTTTGCATTAACCAACCACTGCTGGAAGTCCTTGAAGGATCTTCGAAATCTCTGCTGCAAAATCTGTTCTTTATTCTGACAGCTTTTGGATGCTTGCAAACAAAGACTAAAAACCATGGTTTGAAACATTTAATGGAAGAGAAAAGACGATAAAGGAGATTAAAATAATGTCTGATGGAATCAACAATTCTTAGAGTACACACTTATCATTTAGTAAGATATTTAATGGTTAATTTATATTAATATTGAAATCACATCTCAAAATAAACAAACCTCTAGCTTTTTATTTGTATGAAAATATTGTTAATACCAATAAGGTTCGTGCTCACCAATTATATTCTTTAATCAAGCCAGAAACTTTGCTGCTGTATGCACTCAGGTCTCTGGAAAACTGACAAAGTTCATTCAGCTGTGACTTGAGATCCTCTATCTTAGGCTCTGCTTTTTGTAGAGCATCCAGTATCTCCTGTTAGGAAATAATAAGACAGCAAAGTTGGGCAATTTCCACACCCTCCTATGTACTATACATGCAGACATCATGTTATAATTATTAGTGAGAGAAGAACCAACACTTAGATTAAGAAATAAGACCCATTAGCACTTGGCCAATTTGTATCCTTTTCTAGCCATGGATGGGCACTCACTTAAGATAGCATCTAATTTGTAAGTGACTCATCTGAGGCTGGACATGTTGCCAAATAGTTAAATAATGTAAGGTAGGTTTAGAAAATGGAAAAACAGTCTGAATTGTTTAAAAACAGTCTGACTAGACCATCATTTAAAAATAATGATAAATCATTTTAAGGCAAAGCAATACTTATTTTAGTTTAATATCTGTATTATATATGTGTGTATGTACATATAATCAATTGATTTTATGTAGTATATACAATTAACTTTCACATTAAGAAACTCTTATAATCCACAGATCTGATTTAAGGAGTAATTCATTCATTTCATAGTTTTATCCATACAGTCACCAAACACTTGTTAAATGTCTGCCATGTTCCAATCATTTTGCTGGATTCCGGAGCACCCCTCCCCCCCACCCCCATCAAACCACTAAATGACTAAAAGTATAATTCTTGTATTTGAAGAGCTCACAATTTAATGGATGAAAATAGACAACGCGCTGTCACAAAGAGCAAGTAAGATCATGAGTGGCCAACACACAATACCTGGCACACTGATAAGTGCCTAATAAGAACAAATCAGCAGGTAAATGATACCTGAATATTTAAATGAGACTGTGTAGATAATGGAATCACTAAGGTAAAAAATAACAACAATAATTAAAGAGGAGGGGCAAGAATGTACTCAGAGAGCTGTTGCTGTTACTGCTTTTATTAGCAGAGATATTCGTCAAGGCATGGCCTAGATTGTAGGAAAACCACGCCTCTCAGCAAACCAGGTCTGGGCCACTCCTCGCCGTGGTAAATGGCTCCACTGTCCTCCCATTGTTCTAAATCAGAAAACGAAGCATCCTCTTGGCCTAACCCATTTCCCTTCTCGCTCCATGGAAGAGATAATGAGGTCTTGTCTGTTCCCCGTCTTAGGCAGCTTTTCAAACAGTTCCTTCAGCATCTTGGCTTTCATAGCCCCATTTACATCTTTATCATTTCTTTCTAGAATGGCACAAGATCTGCTTGATTTGAATCCTGTTCTCTAGTTTTCGCTCCTGCATCTTCTCATTCCTCAGTAATTCTGTATCTTGGTGCTGTTCTTCCACCTCACAGATCTGCTCAATTTGTAATCATACCTCAAGACCCAGTTCAGATAATAACTCCCCTAAGGATTCTCTGGCCCCCTCCCCACCTCTTAGAGGACACACTTCTCACTGAGGACACATGGGATCTTGTTGGCATTTATCACAGACAAGTGTTCCCACTGGTTTTGAACTTGGCCTTTCCACCTAGATGGTGACTCTGAGAGGAGGAATGGATTTCTCTTGGCTTTCAAGTTCTTTATTTAACTTAGCGTCAGGGCTAGGGGCATTGAAAATATTTTTATTTACAAAATTTATAAATAATACTTAGAAAGTTTCTCTCTGAAGCTTCAAAGGCTGAACTAGTAGCTACTATTATACATCATGTCGAATCTTTAATTTAAGAGCATTAGAAGAACCAA
Organism: Eonycteris spelaea; assembly: GCA_003508835.1. Classification (NCBI taxonomy): domain Eukaryota; kingdom Metazoa; phylum Chordata; class Mammalia; order Chiroptera; family Pteropodidae; genus Eonycteris; species Eonycteris spelaea. The sequence goes on from PUFA01000260.1 coordinate 1,660,053, forward strand.
AGAAATTTACCATACACCAAAGAAGCAAATGAAAAACCCCAGAGATTTAAATGAGTCATTACAAATTAGGTACTATCATAAGTGAAAGCTTTGACCAAAATTTTACACTAAAAAAAAAATTCTTTGACTTTGTCATAAATTAAGGTATATGATTAGACTTTTTAAAATTGTTATTATTTACTTTTTTTTTTAAAAAATTCTTAATTAGTCAAAGGAATATAATTTCTTCTTATTATTATTTTGAATTTTTTATTATGTAAATATCAGGTTATATACTTCTATTTCAGTTAAGTCCTAGAATGCATTTTTTTTTCCTTGGAGGTTATACAGGTTAAGAAAATAGCTAAATTTCCAATACTAATAGTTCGAGGGATATTAAGAGATATGAGCTTTGTAAACACAGCAAACAAGATTTTTTGTGATGTGATTTTACCTAGTTCATAGACAACGATTCTTTATAGATTTTTAAAAAAGATTTCTTGAGTATTACCATTTAATTGCAGTGTAAATACTTGTGAAGGCTCATGACGATGATGATAGTTATCACAATGTGAGCAATGACAAGCCCTTCCCAATGAAAGCAAAACAAAGCCACAGGAACTCTGGCAAACCCCTTATTTTGTAAAACTTTTCCTATGCATTCATTGTAATGGGAGTATTATCTCTATTTTAAAAAAAAATGAAAAATTTCCCAGCTCTATTGAGATAGAATGGACATATTATGTGAGTTTAAGGTGTACATGTTGGTTTGGTACTTTTATATATTGCAAAATGATTATTACTGCCAAAACATTACCTAATATCTTTATCCTGTCACATAATTATCACTTATTTTATTTTATTATTCCTATTTTTAGATAAAATAATATTTTTAGAAATAAGAAAAATCTGAGTATTTAGAGGTAATATAGTATTGTCATCAAAAGAATGAGTCCTGGAGTCAAAAGTAAATAGATCTAAACAGGGGACTGTTGTCTTAGAATTGTTAGTACAGTTAAAATCCTCTATTTACTTTTGCATTATATAGGTTAGGCCTATGAAAAGGCTTCACCTATTGTTTTCACTAATAGTATCACTATAAAAAGTAATGTTATCTCGAAATAGTAATATCATTTAAATACCACCAAATCTTAAAAAAAAAAAAATTCACTCATATTAATGGTAGGGAAAGGAAAGGAAGCAAAATAGAACTAAAACATTATAACTGATTTTTCTGATATCAGAGTAATACTGACCACATGAAATAACTACCAACTTCCACGTCCCTGTTTTACAGAACTGCTTTCCATACTTTATTCTGGTGCTTAAGCCTAAAGGACTGGAAGGACATCAGAAAAAAAAACAAACAACAAAACAAAACAAACAAAAACAAAACTAGAAACGGTATAAATAAAATAGCAGGAAAAGATGATTATAAAGTTTTCTTTTAGAGTATGCTATATTTGTTTCAAATACTTGGTTTAAAACAAGGCAATGTTGGAAATACTATGTGACTTTCTTACTGGCTGGAGCTATTTTGAAGCGTTTATAATATAAATAGAAACAGAGAAGTTTACTTTACTAAACTTCCTTTTAAGGACATCCATGATTCAGAGCATTATTAAACTGCAAATATCAAAAGTCTTTCCAAGATACTATTTAACAGTAAAGAAAGAAAGAGGATTTCAAGCTTCTGCCCATTCTTCCCGATCCCTTTTATGCTTTCTTTTCTCTCATTCTGAAAGAGCTGCCATTAGTTTAAAAAAAAAAAAATGCCGGAAGCAACCCATGAGCGTGACATTGGGGATCTGTTAACGGGTTAATTCCAATCAGCCGTCAAAACTCCACACAGGAGAGCTAATCAGGGTGAAAACTATTAGTTGTGCTTTAGATTACCAAACAGTCCTTTCAAAGCTATAAATTAAATCATTTAATTGTTGGAAATAATTCACTGGCAGGCAAACAGCTATGACTCTCCGTCTATTTATGCCTCTACCCACAGGCCATTTTTTCAGACTGAATGGCTGAACACACTACAAACGCTTACACCCTAAGAATGAAAGTAGGATGTTTTCACTAACCGTAACTGTTTTCACTGACCGTAACTGTTGTTTTCCATGGTAAAGAATAACATCTTCTCTCCTCAGCTTTTTTACAATAATTCGATTTATGAGAAAAGGGAACAGATCAGATTTGCAAATTTAATTAGAAAGACTGCTTTCTTTCCCAGTCTGATGGAATGTTGTGTGTTTTTAGTTACCAAGGATTCTTTTCAGCAACAATGAGAACCGAACACAATTTTCGGCAGAACCACCAATAGAAAACAGCAGGCCAACTTACTCGTCCCTTCTGCCAGCACTCCGCCACCTCCGTGTCTGTGTTCTTGCCTTCCAGGACACTTAACTGTTGCGCCCACGTTGTCAGAAGGACCCCGAGCTGCTCCAGGGCCTGCTCCAGTTGAGCCACTTGGCCTGTGAACTCCTGCTCCGAAAGGGCCATCTGGCTGACCAGGGTCTCCAGGCTGGCCTGCGTCTGGCACGCACTGTCTTCCCACTGCTTCCAGTCGGCACGCAGGGCCTGCATCTCCGTGTCCATGAGCTCACTCCCACTGGCAGTTGTGTTCTGTGTGACGGCGGGAGCCAGCGACTCCACTCTGCTTAGGCGGCTCGCTCCGATCTCTCTGGAATCCATCAGCTCCTGTAATGGAATGTCACCATGGTAACCAAGGAGGCTGTGAGTCACAGCAAGTTTCCAAATGTGTACAGGGGGAGACCCCGTCCGGCTAGAAAGTTGGAGCAAGCATGCCACAGGGAACCGGAATCAGTTCCATCTGCCCACCCCCAAGTAATAACAGCAGAGAGCTGTCATCTCAAGCACCAAGGCTGGTAGCAAGATAAGCTGAGGAATCTGTAACATACCGGAACAGACAAAACAGGGGCCCTGAAATCAGGCGTGGCTTGAGTCTGGAATTGTTCTCATAGTGACTTAAATAGCCTGTGGTGTATGGCTCCTACATATATGGGAACCTGATTTCTCCGATAATTATAGAAATCTGTATTTCTCCTCAAACTGATGGACCAGTGGACGAGGATCATGGCCGAACTGTGCTCTCCTTGTGGTCTCGACCCCATTTTCATCTTCTTCCACAAGATGGAAGCTTCAATCACACCTCATTCTACCAGCAATCAGGCCAAATTATCACAACAAGAGCACAGCCCTGCTCAATTTCAATACTTCACTTCCTTATGTAAACATTTTTATAGTTACTAAAATGAATAATTCACAGAGAGGCTTAATCAAAAGTTCCAAGTGGTTACTAACCTTTAGACTGGGTTTATCTACTTTTTTTTTTTTTTTGCTTAAAATCGCTAGAAGTTTAATAATTTAGCTATAACTTTTTGGCTTAAGGCACACACATACTCTAAAAGACAAGATAAAATTAAAACATATATTGTTAATTAAGTAAAATAGTGGTATTTCTTTCTGCAATTAGAAAGATTTCTTTTACTGAAATTTCACCGAATTCATTATCTGATATTTATACATTTATATAATGTATTGCTAAAACCAGGATTTTATTAGTAATAATACAAAATTATGGCTTTGCCCCTGGATTAAATAGAAAGACAAGATGATTATTAGGGGAAAAAAACTTCAAGAAGAAAATCAATTACAAAATAATAGATATAGAAAAAATCAGGGTATAAAGCATGTTTAATAAATTAAGCATAAACTAACTAATCAATATAATTCACATTTTATTAGTTTGAAATAAATATATCTTCCACAATCTATACAAGATAGCCACATTTTAGTATAGGTTATTTAAAAGTGTTTAAATAGCCAAAGCACAATCCCATGAAATCTTTCACAGTTAGCATTTGATATACATATTAGCCTTTCCTTGGCAGCAGAATTCTAAAAACCTTCCTTGTTCATCGGTGCATAGAGCAAGCAGTGATTTGATAAAGAAAAATGATAACTTTTTTAAAAGACTATATCTAACTATTAGATTTAAATACTTATAATTTGCTTTTATGAGTGGTTTCTAATTTGGAGTTCAGAGATTATCAACTGTCAAAAATCAGTTTCCCAATATACTCCGTAATGCATCATCCTAGTTTTCTTTGGTATAGACATGGGACATTTCAATATTTGCAATCATTAACTACGTGTATCTGATTTTGAGTAAGGGCATCATTTTAAAGTGTTTTGAAATGACTTTTACATGTATTTCCTCAACACGTATTTAAACTCTCTAAAACATCATATGCCCAAACCTTCATATGGACACACACCCCATCATACGAATACAAATTTGGCTTTGAAGTTGCCTGTTCTCAGTGGTGACTCCTGGGTGTGGCAGGGAGGGCACCAAAGGCCAGAGGACATGCTTCTTTACTTCCTTCACGGTTTCTCTTCACCCACGCGACAGCCTGCATTTAGGGCGGACCTAGACTTCTGAGAAGCTTTCCTTTCTCCTTCCCAAATTCCAATATCTTTATGTCAGCCACTTCTCCTACACTTCTTATGATTTTTTTTTTTTAAGTATTTTATAAAAGTATTGAAAGAAACGCATTTGGCAACCCGGGGAGCACCCCTGTAAAGGAATTCTCTTGATCTCACATCAACATTTGAGAATGTCGGTCCCTCCTGGTTGTCCCCTATTTCACCCTCTCATTCACTCCCAAATCCATATACTCGGTCTTCCCCTCACTGGACTGTGGAAATGGCTCTCTGTGTTGCCAAGTAGCCAAACTGCCAAGTCTAGGCGGCAGTCTTTGATCCTCCTCTTCATGGCTGCCTCTTGCTGCTTCTAGGATGGTGACTCCCTCCTCCACCAGGGGCTTTGGTGGCACCCCACCTTCCTGGTCCTCCTCCTATTAGTTCTCCTCTCTTTTCTCCCTCTCCCTTTCAAATCCTCTTCTGTGCCCCCTTAAGTATTGATAGTTTTGGTCCCATGCCCATTGTTCTCTTTGCTTAATACACAGGTCTTGGTGTCAATCACTCCACTGGCTTCAACTACAAATTATATGCTGATCATGAGGACTCCAAGTCTCCGATACAGCTTCTCAGCCTGAAATTCAGACTTGAATATTCAAATGCCTCCTAAACATCATCACCTGGCGGTTCAAATTCCATCTGTTCACAGTTGCACTTCTTACCTTTCCCCCTCTATAACCTGTCCCCTCTGCCTGTACTTGTTTTTTTTCTCAGATGGACATAGCTTTATTGACTCTAGGGAACATCTTGATCATCACCCTTGACTTTTCCCACATCGTCATTCCACAGTCAATTAGATCACTCATTTACCACATCCATTGGATTTTCTCATTGAATGTGTTCTATGTGTCAAGCATGATGTTAAATGTTTGATGTGTGTGATCTAATTAGTCCTCAAAACTACTTTATCAGGCAGGTACTATGATTATTCTTATTTTACCCATTGAGAGGCTGAGGCTTGGGGACATCAGGTAACTTGCCCAAAGACAATCAACAGAGGCAGGCTTTCGATTCCAGAGTCGGAACTCTAGTTAGTGAGCCATCACTACACTTAGGGTATTATTTTAACAACATCCATTTGTGCACCATGGTTCCCTACTACACTGTGACTTCTTTGATGGATGTACAACACTGGTCGAACAAATGGATGGGTGGATACATTAAAATATTACTTAGAGATGTGTCAATGAAGTATTTTAAAGAATTATAACTTAAGAAGTGCTTTTATGTGATCATCTCATTTAAAACCCTCATGGTCATTGTGAGATTTAAATATGATAGGCACTTAGAAGTAAATCTTTAAAACCCATAGTCATTATTATGATCATTAACTAGTGTTTTGCTGATTTTAATTTCTGATCTCCAGGGATCAGAACACAATTTCAGCCTTAAATTCCTGACCACAATTACACCACTGATGTGCAACAATTCTTCATCTAAATCTAAATCCATGAAGGATTTCATCATTGTTTAATTTTTAGACTAAAACCTAGCATTTTCCACAGGGGGAGGTTATTGCAATGTTATATTCAAGCAACTAGGAATAACTGAAAGACTCTAAGATCTCCAATTCCTACTTGCGTGAATTTCTATTCTGTAAGTTGCCCTTAGGGGTAACAATTTTAATGGTCTCTAAAGTACTGTCTTCTATTATGCTGTTGTGCTATTAGCTAGGAAAGCAGAGGAAAACATCTAGAATGACATTTCCAAGTTCTTCTTCAAAAACTTTTAACTAAGTTACTATATAAATTTTTCTTTCACTCTGCTAGAAATGCATATCCAATTTTGTTAGCCCACCAAGTTGGCATCTATTTTGTAGTCTCTCATGCTACAGCAATAAGCACATTCGCATGCAGAAGCATACGTGGACAATGTTCCATTTTGCTCACATGAGGTAATAGGTAATAAACATGAACAAATAGAAAACAGGACGAAAACATTTTCCATATAGACTCTTATCCATAGAATCCTTATCACAGCTATGTCAGACTCAACAACCAATAAAACAATGAAATTATAATATCTGTTTTTTCCCCACCTTAATTTTAGACAGTTTTTTCTGGGTGGCTGATGAATCTCCAGACATATCTGACCACCGGTGAAGTTCTTCCTTTGCTGAATGGAGCCAGTCTGTGAATTCCTGGACTGCATCCAGATACATTAGGTGGTCCTTCACAATTTCTTCCACTTTCCTCATTTTCTCCTAGTAAATAAAGAAAAAGCTGCTTTAACAGGAGTCACTATTTGAGAATATAAAATCAGATAACACAACACATATTGGTCTCTTAATGATCTCAGAAGATTTCATTCTTCTTGAATTTTCTTTATGTTTAATATCTTAAAATGAAAATATCAAATCTTAATTAGACTGAAAGACTTTGAAAAAGCAACCATTTTTCCTATAATTTTACTTTGGTCTAGCTTTGCATAAAAAAAAATCTATGCTTAATGAATGTTAACTAACATCCCTCGCTAATTATCCATTCAGTAATAATTATTGTAATAACCTTATTATTTGAGAAATTATTTGTGTTGGCTTTTTGTAAAGCATTCTGCTTAGCATGTAAATGCATTTACTCATTTTATTCTCACAATGGCTCTGTGATGTAGATACTTTGTAAGAAAGGACACTTACAAAAATCACAGAGGTGAAGTGACGTGCCCAAAGTCACACATCCAAAAAAAGGTCAAAGCCACAATTCAAATTCATGGTTTTTTTGACTCCAGAGTCATAGTTCTTCATCATTACCAAAGTAAAAATTAAGATAAACGATCATTATCGTATTAATAATGCAAAGAGAATTCCCAAAAGAAAAACCAAGAAGGGGGTGGGTACCTCTCCTGTCTTTTTTTTTTTTTTAATTGTCATAAATATACAAAAGATATTTTGGAGAAAAGTAAAAGTTCAGTTAGAGTTGAAAAAATATGATATTACATGAAGGAGCCTATATCCTTGAGAATAGAAAAATGAAGTTTGTGATAAGATGAGACATGAACACACTATTTTGTACATGATTGAAATCAGAAGGTAAAGAGACTTGCATTTGCTATAGCAAATGTAAGTGGTAGCAAAAGGTAAAAGAACTTTAAACACTGATATTTAAGGCTCAGCAATCTTATAAAAAAATTGGTTGACTAACATTCTACGTGGAGAAAGTCAGAAAATGAAGAAAAAAAATAATCCCAAGATTGCAGAAAGAGAAAAATTCATGGGCATCCATAGGTGAGAAATTTTATTTACATAATATCCATTCACTAATTGCCCATATAGTTTTGGAGCACCAATTATGCAATAATTCAACCTATTATTTATCTGAGCCTTGACGTTTTTTCTTCAACATAAAGCACTGACCTTGGCAACTGTCATTATGTCATTAAACTGGGTTTTCAGTTCCTCTTGAGCTGTTTCCTTGAAAGACGCATCCTCCGTCTTCTGGTAGAGCTCCCTGGACTTTGCAATGAGGCCGTGCAGAGCTCCGGCGTGCTCCTCCCCCTCAGATACGATGGACTGAAAGTGGTCCAGAAGGGAAAACTTCTCCTTCAGACCCGGCTGCGGTTTCAATGGATGTTCTACTTTTTGATCCACTGACTCCATCCACTGCTCCAGCTGGGTTTTCCACTCTAGGTAGTCATTCCATTGGCTAATCACAGACTCTAGGTTGCTAGAATTAATGTCACATATTATAGAAATAAGTTATCTTGACATCTCTACCGAAAACCAATTATGAGGACATTTCACCCAGGTAAGCTGTCTCTTAAATGCTATCGGAGGTGATGAAAATGCTGCTTTTAAGGGCAGGGAGAAACACTTCTCTGACCCACAGCTCAGTTTCTTCAAAAGAAAGTGAATCTATCTATGCCACAAAGGTATTGTGGTCATACATGCATCTGGAGGTTTGTCTTCCAAATGTTAATTACGCTTAAAAAAAAAAAAACAGGCAGATTTATGTGCTACGGTTTTGAAAATCAGCACTGAGGCATCAATCAAATTTTATTTAACATATACAAATTCTTAATTTTCTTGGGTTCAGTTTATCTAATTAAAATCAGATAGCAATTATTTATTCACTGGAATTTAAAATTGAGGGTATTCTTCCTGGGTAAATAATAGCATTAGATTAATTTTCACTTAGGAATATATATGCACAAAGTTTAATGTTGAATGCATGAAAGAATGAAGGTCAATGTATTTATAATATGAGAAATGTAGTCACAAATATAATAGTCAAGTAAATAGCTCTCCAGATAGTCAAATAAAAGGCTTTTGGGCTGGAATTTAAAAATTTTAAAGTATTCGGCTTTACAAACCATTCTAAATTCTTTTTCAGTGACCTCCTCTCAGCCTCCCTTGCATACAGTCTTATGATCCTGAAGTTATTAAAACTGTTTTGTTTTTGTTTTTTGCATCAGTAGGAAATTCCTTATCCATGCCTAAATTCATATCCTTCCCTCCAAGAATTTTTTAGGAAATCCAGATCGCCCTCCATCCCCAGAAGCCACCCAGGCCCCACATTCTTCTATGGTCCCACAGTGCCTCAGTAACACAATCTGAGTCAGAGTTTTTCTGGTGTGCATCCTACCCGAGCCTCCCAGCACCCAGAAGGCAAAAGGCACTCTGTTTTGTATCAATATTTTAGCACGACAATTTGAGCGTTGCTGCTACTCAATATGCCTAGTTATCAAACTTAATGCCTTCGTGAGAGAAGAGAATCGAGGATTTGAATCTACCTTTGGCATTTAACAATTTATTCTAACATCTGAAAAATATTCACTTGTATTCACATTCACTTTAATGGCTGGCCTATTGCTGAGCATTGGGAAGTTTGGTCTATTTTGGATAAACATCAGAGGACCTGATTTTTCTTCTTTGCTGACCGTTCTGAGTTAGAACCAACATTCAAAGTCCTGCTGATTTGGAGAGTCATTTCTGTGCTCTATGTTAAAGGAAAAAAAACAAAACGAAACAGAACAAAACAAAATCTCCCAAGTTTTAATTGAAACCATGGCTCACTGTTTACATTGCAATGGCTGGCTAAGGCAGCGTATGCATTTTGCTTCGTGATGAACTTTAATCTTTTATTCATCTATTTATTACTATCATATCGAGCACACACACTTCTTTGATGATATAACCTTCAGGACATGGCTCCTGGAATGTACTTTAATTTAATTCTGACTGAAGGTCATTTGTCTAACAAGCCAGCCAGGTTCCTTGTAGATACTCTGGGAAGAGGGAGGAAGGTGAAGAATCTTCCATCTATCGATGCAACAGCAAAGTGACACCTGGTACCACAGTCACTATACTCTCTGCTCTCTCATCAGGCTCTCAGCAGGGGCCCTGCAGGCTTCCGGGGTGTGACACTGTCCAGGCACCACAGGAGGTGAAAGGGATGCCCCTGTCGCTATGATAATCAAACCCCCCCCCACTTCCACAACCCCAACATGGATGATATTGCTTTGGCTCAAGAAAATGATTTATACTTAAGCTCAATAGTTGCCGACAACTTAATTCTCCTTGTGTTCCCTCAAAAAGCAAAATCTTATTAAAATTATGAAAGACCATATATCTTTGCTTGGATGAAAAGAAAGGGGGTATTTCACTGAATCCATGTAGTGTGCAAGATTCTATGAGAGTTGTGGGAGATATAAATGTCACACACACACACACACACACACACACACACACACACACAGCGAGGAAACAAACCAAACCAGTCTTGCCATTACAGAAAATACAATCTCGGCAAAGACAGGCAAGCATACAACTTGCTAAAATAATGTGCTTGGTACATCTACTCCGGGATCCCCTCAGCATGCTCCATCATTTTACTAAGCCGCCGTGTTTTATTTAGGCAAATAAACACTCAAACTAGTCTCCGTACCTCTGCGCACGGAGGGCGGAGCCCATGATGTTCGCCCACACGTCGGTCAGAGTCTGCAGCTGCGTCTGGATCACCCTCCGACCCTCTTCATTGCTACTTCTCGCAGCCTGCTCCCCTTTGCCAATGGCCATGTTCAACCTCACTTCCCCTTCGCCTTTCATCAGGAGAACATCCTGCGAAGGAAGAGTAAATGCAGTCAGTAGAAACATGAAAGCCTTCTGATATTTTTAAAAGCAGGGATGTGCCCCATGAGAATCAGGGTAGGGAATAACTCACAGCGACAACAACAAACTCTGGACCCGCCCGCTGCGGCATAATACTTTACTTAAATATTAGCTATCCAGGAGTCTGGGAGTCAAAGATCAACTGCAATTTAAATGCTTGGAAAACTTTGGGCCGCTAGCCTAGAAATTGTAACTTTACTAAAATTTGGTTTCAGAGGCAAAAGAAATTATTTTGAAAATGAAGACATACTTGTAAAAAACTCAACAGTTCCCTATTTTCATCGCCTGGCTAGTTCCTGGCTTTCAAGGTCACCTTCAGTGACTGTGGTCTGGGTAGGTGGGCTCCTCTGGGCTTTCAACATAACCCTGCTTGCTTCAATCGCAGCCCCTAGGTACATGTCACACAGCAAGTAACAATTTACATACGGGTTGGTCTCTCCCACTGACCTGAACACCTAGAAATAAAGGATTAATTTTTATCTTTATAGGCCCAGCAACTTGTATAGCGTTTGGAGTAAAGTAGGTATTTTTTTCCATAACATTTCCTGCATATATATGAAATAAAATTAAACATTATTTTATAACTATTAAAACAAAAATATGCCTTTACAAAGGGGAAAAATGACTACTCCACATTCTTTTGGCCCAGTTTCTCCATTTTACCTGAATAATCCTCATTTACAGGCTCACAGATTGATTAAGACCCAACACAAACATTCGCGACTCTAATCAAATCAGTCTTCAGAAGTCGTGGGTGGTCTCGCTGGTGCCACATGTACCTGTATTTGTAACAGCCGTTTTTCCAAGGTGTCTTTGCTTCCAACGGTGCTCTCCGCACAGGCCAGCCTGTCTTGAGCATCCTTCACCCAGGACCACATGCTCTGCAGGGCCTCCTCCAGGGCCTCGTGCTCCTGCAGGGCCAGCTGACAGCTCCTGAGCTTCTCCTTGGTCATTCTGAGTAAGTGCTGGTAGGTCGTGAGCAGCTGGGAGCACAGGCGTCCTTCCTTCCCAACGCCGTGGCCTTCTTCGCTGAGAAGCTGCCCTCTCTGGGAGAGCTTATCGAGAGATTCTCTAAAGGAAACAAGAGAAATTCATTCCGCCATTCTAAAGTGCAAGGGAGTGACAAATGATTGTTGATATTGGAGCGGTAGCCAGACGAGAGCCCACAGCTGACGTGCCTTTGAAATGAGGAGCCTGGGGACTGCGCCGCCGGCCACCTGCTTCTCTTAACGGTTTCTCCGAATGTGGTCAATCTACATCCGGGAGTATGATTCAGTCCTTGCTGTGCGAGGATCCAAGCCCAGTGTATTCCCAGGGATTCACTTCAGAAAATGGCCCAGGCCTGCCTCTCCAGGCCTTCTCTAGCATCACTGCATTCTTATTTAATGCTCTAACCACGAACAGCTCGCTGAAATCCCCCAAAGCACTGCTGTTTTTATACATACACAGTGGGTCCTCTTGCATGAAAGCCTTCTGCTCTCCCGCTTCTTTTCTAGCTGCACCTTTCAGAGCTCAGTGCAGGCATCACACCCCAGGCAGCACCGTGATGACTGGCGAGGGTGGAGAGGACAGGCGTCCTCCAGTGGGAGCCTCCTGCCCCGTACTGCTCTGCCGCCTCCTCCACCCTGACTGTCTCAACCCACAAGGCCTCTGCCTTCTAGAAGCCGGGACTAGCACATCCACCTAGGCTCCCTAGCACCTAACACCAATGTTAGGCAGAGATAAAATCCCCCGCCGTCCCCCCCCCCAAATCTTTCAGAAGACCATTTTATGAGCGCTTACAGGTGTCCTTCTTGTATTTTGGGAGCCTTGCTCATCTCAGTTTGGAGTTATGTTAATTAGCTCATGAGAAAAAATATCATCATTTGTGGCTGGGTTGGCTCCATCCCGTTTTACAGGTTCTGAACTCGGATCAGCACGTCTATCAGGAAATGTCGGGGACGCCAGAAGGGAAAGTGCAGGTGTCTGAACACGAACTGTCATGAGTACTAGAAAAATGGTATGGACGGAGCCTATCTCCTGCAATGTCTCGATTTTTTTTTTTCTGAGCAGCTACTATGTAAATAGTATCCTAGAGGGCCTCTGTGAGATATGTAAGCCTAATACAATATTACTCATTCTAAAATACATAAATAATCTGTTTGGTGAGACAAAAAAGTGACTTAAGCCAAATTTTATGAGTTCAATAATAATTTAAGACAGATCTCACTTGTTATTATAAGAAGAATTACTTAACAGATGATAAAAATTCAATAATTCTCAAGTCTGTGTACTTTTAAAAAATATAGAGCATCCCCCAAGATATGTGAAGTACTGGAAACACGATGATGGAAACAAAAACAAATAAACAAACAATAGCAATACTGGGAAGAGCGAACAGCAAGCATGGGAGAAAACTAGCATTAGAAGGAACCCGGGAACAAATACAGTTAAGGACTCAGAACATCAGAGATTAACAGCTTAAGAAGAATATGTAAAGTCATTTGAAAAGTTTAGAAGGAGAGAAGTAAATCTGTCCATGTTATATTGTAGCTAGACAAGAGTCAAGATTTTAAAAGTAAATATTCATGTCATTTTCAGAAAGTTATAGTTAGAATGATGCTATTCTGTTAATTCAGCAAATATTTTCTATTGTTCTGGCACAATACTAGACAATAGTAATATAAAGACAATAAACACTTGATGGTCCCTGGCCCTGAGGAACTCATCGTGGTGGGTTAGGATATATGGGGTCACAGAGATGGGCCCAAAGCATTCCAGGGAAATTTTACAATAATCATCAAGCTAGCACACCAATAGTTTTCAGGATGGGTTCTGTTTGTGCATTTGCTTGCATGTTTGTTTTTCAAGGCAAGGAATACTCAATGTGTTTGATCAAAAAGAGGACTCAGCGGAAACAGGGGATGGGTATAATCTGAATTAAGCAATTTTTACTTAATTGATCACTGCGGGTGCTTTGCCTAATCCGTTAGGCTGGGCGCTACCTCTGTTGCTTCACAGATGGGTGCATCTGCACTCTGAAAGCTTGGTTAAGGTGTTTGGGGTCAAATTGCACTGCCCTGATGGCCAGTGTTCTATCTTCCAATGGAAGAGTTCCAGGGAAGCCACTGACAAAGCCGGGGGGGGGGGAGCATGAATTTAGGGTGCAAAGCCCTGATGGTCAGGCCAGAGGACTTGGTCTGGGAAAGAAGTCAGAATCACTTGCTCAGTTGCAAAGCAATGCAGAGACAAATATTGCAGTGGAGAAGAAAAACCTCCAAGACAGTCAGACACAGTGACCATATCTTTTGTTTTACTAAGAATATATGAGGATGAGGTGGACTGAAAATAGGCCTAGGGCGACATGTTTAAAGAATACATGAAAATTGGAATCTTCTGCATTATTTTTGTAAATGAAGAGTCTCTTTTAAATCTTTATAATTACCCATGAAAGAAAGTGTATCATCGTCATCATCACCATCATCATCACAACACTTAAAGGCTCATATCAAAAAAATACAGGAAACGGGTGGCCTGATTTGTTGAGCGACGGGAGGAGGATGTGGGATGCAGACCAGCTCCTCACCTCCACCCCTGGGCTCTCCCGAGAACACAACACTACCATGGAAAACAGTGCACATGGTTTGTATTCTAGACATTCAAGGATAGAAACACACGCAGCCACCGACAACCAACCGACCAACTCAGGAACAATCAAACCAAATAACTAGCCAGCCAGCCCGACACCGACTGGCGAGCAGGGGAAGGACCTGGGCCACCCCTGCGCATACCTGGCAGCCAGCAGTTCTCCCAGAAACATCTCAACTTTATGGACTTCATTTTTCTTCTCGGGAATGTGCTGTTTGCTCTCTCCTAAGTTTTCTGTACTTAACCTTTCATCCATTTCCTGGATCCATAAGTTCAGTTTTCTGTGCTGATCTTCAAAGCTAATGAAAAAAAAAAAAAAAAAACCACCTTAGAGAAATTCTTATGTGCTTATTCTAATAAATAAATTCTACTATCCAAGGTCACAATGTTTATGGCAATTAAGAGTTCATGAAATTTCAAGTATGGAAGGATACTCAACAGTAAATCCATCCAAATGATCACTTGCTTCACTAACAAAACCAAAAATCGTGGAAATTTCTCCAGATCCAAGCAAAAAAAAAGAATCACCCTGCCCTGCAAAAATTATTACGTGAAATCAGTCATACATGGTAATTACCAGTAAGATTATCCCATGTTAACATGTACTTAACTATGTGTCTTACTACAAAGACCCTGAATTAGGGCCAATGGATAAGCAAGGCTATGGAAGCACTGGAAAAATAAAAAAGGAGTGTCATCTCTGTGTCTTGGTATTTTATAGGATTTGAATACAGCATGAAAGCATGAGAGCTCAAAATTTTGATGTATTTTCCCCACCTGGTAACAAGATTTTTTTTCCCCCTAATTTTATATTCACCCATGTTGACATAGGTTCTTGACTGGAATCTTAATTTATAGAAATTCGACAGGTGTTTTCTATCATAACTCCAACCCAACAGAAGTAGAGAAAAGGATAAGACTTGGATAATCTAAAACCTGGGTGTCAATGCTCTAATATCTTGATTTAGCCAAAGAGACAAAAAAAATAAGCATGCATTTATGTCATTTACAATTACTACTGAATATAATTCTTTTCTTTTTCTGTATAGAAAATAAAGCCAAATGATACTGTCAGAGTTCAAGCAATCAATTGCTACCCTAGTAGGAACCAGTACTTAAGGTCAAAGCTTATTATAAATCAAACTCATGCTTTCAAAGATTATTTGTTTATTCACATGGCTCTTTTCTCTAAGCCTTTGAAATCATATTCTGTGTACATGAAATCCAACTGCATAGAAACAACCCACCTCCCAAGTTCTAAAGCGCAGTCGTGAAGAGCCTGCTTGTCTTTAAGGCACTGTTTCAGAAACGCTTGAAACTCTTCGTTAGCCTTTGTAATTTGTTCCTGAATGCTGCTGACAATTTGTTTAGACAAATGTGCGTATAAAGTTTGTCCTTCCTGAGTCACGGCATCAAGCTTGCTCTGCCCATCAGTGACGGAGTCCAAAACATTCTATTTCAGGAAATAAAGGTAATAGGAAAATATTTGCTATTATTCAGAGACCCCAGTGCATGGGATCATTAATTACAATTATTAGCTGAGATACTATAGCAAGAGAAGAAAAACAGAGGCTAAAGGAAGAGTCTTTAACAAGAGGCATTTGCAATTGCTACTCAGACTTTTCTTTGCGGAGTTACTGCATCTCAAGCCTTAAAGCGGGCGATTCCACATCTGAACTCACCCTGGATCCTGTAGAACTAGCTTCCTTCATTACACCAATCTTCCCACCACAATGGCTAATGAGTTATCTACATGACTGTCATCACCTGCTAAGCCACAAAATCCTTAAGTTCCCATTAATTTTTCAAAATCATTTTTTTACAATACTTAACATAGTGCTTTGCACACATAAGCCACTTGAAAAACTTAGCTAAAACTCAATTTGAACCTAGCTTTCCATTAGTCATTTCTTAATTCTAAATCACAGTGACCTTCCTTTTCCTGAATTCATACATTTTTTCATAGTCAGTAAAACCTATAAAATCTGTAATGCCTATTGTTTTAATTTGAACATACCCACGCTCCAAATTTAGACCATAAGCTGTTAAAAAACACAAGTGATGTCTTCTTTTTAAAACTCCCCCATGATGGTAACATAGATATAATTGTTTATGCTTTTACTGCTATAGAAATTAGAATTAGGTTTAGTTTTGAGTGAATGACAAAGAATGGCCAAGAGCCTAAAAGAGAGAGGGAAGGGGTCTAGAAATTCTATAGCTGGAACTTACTTTTTCAACTTGCTTTTCATATTGCCTAGCTCCTTAGGACTCAAGAAATCTAGTTCTGACAAGGAGCAAGACGAGTTTCAGGGAAAGAAGATTTGGGAAAAGAGATGGTGCAGGTGTGGCCTGAAGGAACTTGAGTGCAGTTTGGAGAAGGAGAAAAGGCAGTGCCAGCTTGCCTACCTGAAGCTCGTGAAGCTTCGCCTCGAGAACTTTGCTGTCGCCAGTTCTAGCCGACGATTCTTTCGCTGCTGCTTTTATCCCAGAAAACCAGTCTTGGAATTCCTGCATGGACTCTTTTGAAAATAACGCAAATGAGAAGTACACCCCAAAACATGGCATGAGCTTCCAGAATTATCACCACAAATTAATTCTGGCCTTCGGCCCATCGCATCTTGCCTTACAAAATATTCCAGAAAGAAAATAAAAACAACACAGACTGTGACACAGCATGATCATGACTGTTCATGGCAGAACTGAGAAATTATCTCAGAGAAAAGACGGGAAAAGAAATTTGTATTCCTAAAATGTCTGATTTCTCCTTATGTTTCTTTTTTGGAGGGGGGTGGGGGAGAAAGATAATTAATTGCCTGGATATGTAAAACTGCCAGGGGAGAAATGCTCTAGGGGTGTTAAAACTATTTTTATGGCAAAGAAGAAAACTTCTCCTCTCTCCACCTAGCTGACTTAGAGCCTTCATGCCATCACACCATAGCATTGGCACAGCCACGCGGGAAGCCTAGCCAGGGACATACGACTGGCAATTTCCTGAATGATATGGCTGCCATGTTTCATGGCCTCTCCTAATACCCAAGTTTACTGTCTTTCCTTACAGCAGTGAGAGTAATTTTCTACACAAATGAGCTGTCTGTAGAAGAAGCCGATGAAATTCAGAATCCTCGAAACGGTGGCCTCCTACTTTCTCGGGGAGAAAGAGGAAGCATTCTGCTGATGGTGAGAGCCCAAGCATAACTCTCCGACTGGCCAAATCTCAACCCACAAATGAATTTCAAATGATATTGTTCTGGAAAGTTTTACAAACTCTTGCTGGCAGTTTCGATGAAACATTTGGTTTGACTCTCTCGTGTAAACAAACTATGTGTGCTGTGGCCTGTAAGAGCTCACCATTAAAGTGTTTTTCCAGAGACTCCTGAAGGCTGGCCTGTGTTCTGCAGCACAGCTGGCTCACGGCCTCGTGTTTCTTTATCAGCCCAGTCATGGCGCCGCCCAGGCCCGCCAGCTCGGCGGAGTGGTACCTGCGGCACAAACTATTGAGATTTTCTTGGGTGGAGCTGATGCTGCTCTGCTGACTTTGAAGTTCTTTTTGTATTTCCTACAAAACAAAAGTATGCCATGAAGGATGTTGGTCACATTCAAGAAAAACAGTCCGTCTGCTCTACTATGGTAATTTTCTTGGAAATTGATGCTGTTGAAATCCACTCAGTAATGTATACGTTTTTATAAGATGTGTGTGTGTGTGTGTGTGTGTGTGTGTGTGTGTGTGTGTGTATTTGTGATAGATCTGAGCTGATGGTTCAAAAATTTTGTCCAGTTCCCCTTGGGAACAACTGCAAACTGCTATTGAGAAGTAGCTAGGAGTTGGGTGCCAGTCTAGGATTTCAAACAAACGAACTGAATAGATGCTTACAGATTCCACAACGTCTATTCATGGGCCTGGGTTTAGTCAGTTGGTTGGAAGCTATTAATGGAATCGCCCTCCCAAGCTCACATTCTACCGTGAGCCACTAGGGCTTGTTTCAGGGTCACAGGCCAAACCAAGAGCACTGGAGGTTGATTTAAAACATATGTCCTCAGTCTCAAGTACAATGAGGAAACCTGCTACAAGAGAACAGATCACATATGTAGAAAAGTCAACTCACATGCTTACAGAGAGTTGATCCTGAATGTCATTTATGAAAATGGACAGACGACACGAAGTGGGATGGTTCCCCAACTGTCCTTTTAAAACTATGTCCCTTTCAAGATGAAAGCAGTCATACCGACCAATAAAAGTAATTAAATGATGAAAAAGTATTTGGTATTCCAGTTTAAAATTCATAAGCATTCAAACAGTTCTAGAAATACCACCCTTTTCATAATAATTATCTTTATTAATAATAACAAGTATAGCCTATGAGCAGGCCCTACAGCAACACATGTTTCCGTTTTTAGATGATTCATTTTGCATTCAGTTCTTCACCTGTTATACTTTGCTGCGTCTGGTGTTGTGGGCAATTGAGAGCAGAGGTTATATTTTGATTATCATCTCCACAAAACAGAACTGATGCTCCCACTGAAGTGTAAACACTGAACAAGAGTTTGTTACCTACCTTGACTTTCTTCAGCCCTTCACAAGTCTCAGTTAGAGCACAGTTCATTAAGGATTCCTCCAGTTTCTCAGCCAGGTTGTTATGTCATTAACAAATTTCTCCACTTGTGTACTCTGAGCAGTGAAATCTTTCAGGGTTCCTTTGGCCTCTTCAGTAAGTTCTTTGGCATGCTCCAGTCTCTGCCTTAAGTCTGCTTCTATAAACTAAAACATACAGTGAGATTTCATTAACATCTGTGAAGACCAGACACTCATTTACTAGAAATCCATCGATGTGCAGCTTCATTGTAAAAAACGCATCAGCCTAACCGTGAATGCTCATTCGATTTCTCTGAGAAGAAAAATCAGTGGGTTCGACTTACCAAACATTTTAAGCGATGGAAAATGGAAAGAGTAAGGATTAGACAGAAAATGGAAAGAGTAAGGATTACAGTTAACACGGGACATTCAAGTGGTGGTTTGAGGTTCCAAGGAATACATGAGATCATATTTCAAAAACAGAGCTAGGCTTATGCAGAGTTACCAGGGAGGTGACCAAAAAACGGTTATGCATTCCCCCTGGGAACCGCTCATGCATTTTTGAATTTTTCACCCTGATGTAGCCACTACTCGGGACAAAACCATTCTAGGATCTCATCAGGAAGCACTTCGCTTTTTCTCTCTCAGTTTTCGATATTCGTGGAGCCAGTTCTTCTTTCCTCCTAGATGATTTGTTTGGAGAGGGCTTATGTTTTTTTCTGGCCCACAGATAATAAAAAAACAATAATCATGATGAATTGCAAACAATTTTGATTCTATAATGAAAACATCCAGGCCCATTAAATAATCCAAACTTGGAACTTACAAGTTAAGGCGTTTTATCTCGCCCCAGCTCAGATCTGCTGCTAACAAGAAGATCACAGTGCAGAAAGGGGCCCCGTGCCTCTTTTTATCTTTTGTCGCTTTATTTACATTCCTCCACCTTGGACAGCTCTGACCCCTGCAGGCTTGGACGGGCTGGAAGGGGGTGAGGGAACTGACACCTGTGTTTTCTAGGCCAGGTGACAGTTCACACTGTCTCCTCTCCCAGGCCTTTGTGGGTTTTTCTAAGACTCCCTTCATTGCTGCGACGGCCCAGTGAGGTTCCCTGGCTGTAAGCAGTGCATTTTTCTCTGGCTCTTCCCTTTTCTCCTGCAGCCTGTGGGCATCTGTAACCTCCCACGGCCGATGTCTGTCATCCCCCAGAAAACCTCAGCTACCCTGAGCTTTTACACACTGATCCCCTCTTGTTTCCTCTCATAATTCACTTCTGAGCCAGAGGTCACTCTCTGGCATTCACCCCAGATGACTCAGAGATGCGGGCCACTCCACTCAAAACAATCATTTCTCCTTTGGCAAAAACACCAGCAGTTAGCAAGCCTGTCTCTCACTGTTAAGGTAGCTCTGAGGGAGTTAGATATTAGACTCCTATGTCTGCCAGTTGCAGGGGACATATGTCATATTCTCCAGATGGCACCACTAAAACCCTTCTCCCTTTTTTGAGGTAAGGCATAGGCGTTCCCAGACCTTGTCCTTGAGTATGCCTCTGTGTGTGTGTGTGTGTGTGTGTGTGTGTGTGTGTGTGAGAGAGAGAGAGAGGAGAGAGAGAGATAGAGAGAGAGAGAGAGAGAGAGAGAGAGAACCTGGAGCTCAACAGCCGCTCTCTCCCAAAACCCTGCTTCTGTCTTCTGCAAAGGTTCAACTGCTGCCCATTCATCCCCTCGCCCTGGGTGGCAGGCAGAAGCACTTCTTTTCAGTTTTATGTCATCAGCACCCCTTTTGCTCTCCTTGTTTCAGGTGACATTGCTAACATTCTGGCACAGATATATCATCCACCGATGACACTAACGGATGGATACACCGTCTCACACCAGAGCGACAGTACAGCGGAGCAAGCAAGACTGACGGGTTAGGGAGAAGCAGAACAGAGGACAAAGGCAAAAGGGCAAGAAGGAAAAGGTAGAGAAAATGCACGAGGGCAGCAACAAATAGGTTAAAGTAACGCGGCAGAATCTTCAGCCTGGAGCCCACGGTGCTGGTTGCTCCGAGGGCACCCGCACTGAATTAACCCAGGTCTCCTGGTGTGCCCTGGTCCGCCCTGGCCTGCTCATGGTCCCTGTGGATTTGTGCCATCTCAAGGGCTTTGAGAGGAGATTTGCAGTGGTGATCCGTTTAAACCCAAATACTCAGGAAATGAATTAGAAAAATTTCAATAAGGCTATGAGATTCATAAATATGGTCTCTGTTCCTGTCTAGACATAGAATGGTTCATGAAGTAAGCTGGATGATACTATTTTTAAAATTGAGTAAGAAAAAAAGGAACTAACTCATTATAATATTTGAGTTAAAAATGTTAACTGCTAGCACAAAGAATTCTAAAGATGTTAACATGTTAATCACCATTTGTGATAAGGTCCATGTGTTTTCTTGAAATTATTATAATAATATAATCAGAATACATATATACATATATATGTACTTTAATATATAAATACACAAAGAATATAAGGTTTGTTTGTTTGTTTGTTTTTTGAGATAGAGTCTAGTGTATAGTAGTTATACAAACCTGACTGAGTGCTTACCTGAAGGTCCAGCGGCGTTTCTGGATTTTTAGTTAGTTCTTTTAGATCCTTAACTTTGGAATGAAGTTCTTCCAATTTCAATGCTTTATTTTTAACTTCAGACTGCGAAATAAAAGACAAAGGGGAAAAGCATAACTGGTTCAAATGCTGACAAGTTAAATTTCGCATTTATAATTTCAAGACTTAACTCTGTCAAAATGCCCCAACGTTAAGCTGGGGTAAAAAAAAAAAAATCTCTTTCATTTTCTGATCATTGCCATTCTTTCTGAATGTGGAAAAATGTCACTATTAACTTTTACTTGGGGATAAGAGGAAGTTTGCAGAACTTCCTTTCCTCCTACTCTCTTTTATTGGAGGGAAAAAAAAAAAAGCTCTTGGAAAAAATTAAACACTAACCAAAAGTCTTGAGTCAGTGGGGATTTTCAATAGCTAACTGTCATTTACTCATTAGCATTAACATCACTGGTTACTAGGGCAACATTAAACTCTTGAGGAAGCATTTCAAAGCAAACACACATCAGGAATGCCTAATTACTGCTGACCATATGTAATACATAAGAAGCTTTTCAAATAAAAATTAAAAGAATGTTAAAGCAGAAATCAAGTTAATTAAGAAACCACATCTAATATCTTGCCTTTTTTTCACCAACACTAACACAAAAAGAAGAAAGAATAATCAAAGGATCATTACTAAACAAATCAGACACTTAAAAACTTCATTAGTTATCTGAGGCCACAAAGGAACATTTACTAATGTAACCCTCTCAACTTAAATATTGTATCTCAGTGCTTTGTGGACACTAACAAACCTCCTGACACCTTCAAACCAGCAAGTAATTTACTTGCTCAGTAAGATGTGATGAACTAACTGTCAGGCCCAGTGGCCTTTTCCGGAAGGAGGCTGGGCAATTAAGGCTTCACACTTAAACACCTACACTTCATTTCCTGCTCAGTGACAGTGACACTGTAAGGCAGGGGCCTGAATCCAGGTCACTGATTTTATTAGCCGGTGGGCCACGCAGACATTCAGGAACCGCAAGACCCATCTCTGTGAGTCACTGAACCTGGACATGTTGAAGGTGGGGCTGATACCCACTGGCTCCCTGGTACCAGAGGTCAGGAGTAGGAGTGCACTCTATGCAAGTTTAACACTGCTGTCCAAAAAAAGCCCTGATTTGTTAGCGTTCGCCACCACTTTGAGTTACAACATGATGTCACTACACACGGAGTCAGAAGAGCCACACAGTAGCATGGTGTTCAACAGTATTTCCATCAGATGGGTATCATGAATGGCAATAACTCAAGAGCCTAGATAGCAGTAATATGAGAATAATAATTAGAAAGTGATATTCATTATTTTAAATTTATTTACAATTTAATTTTTAATAATGGTTGCGTTTAGCACCAGCTCACGACATTCCTGAAAATGTAATTACTGGCTTTTGTGAGCATGATTCTGGCGTACACCACTGTCTGATCTGTGATGTTAACAACATCAAAGATAATAACTAAAGAAGCAGTGGCACCCCTCCCCGATCGTGCTTTCAGTCCATTTCCATCTGCCTTTAGAAATAGAACCACCTCTAGAATGTTCTTTGGGTCAAAGACAGTTGGATAACTGGGCAATATGATGATTCAACAATATTATTTCAGCCTATAGTCATTCATTCACATATTCATCATGCTCCACCTGTGTGCCAGGCACAGTGCTGGGCTCCCAAGCATACGATGATGAACAGCTTCTGCCTCCACCAAGAGCACAGTCAGTCATGTGCTTTGTGAAACAGCTCATGTATCTCTTGTCACTTTATTTCCCCTCACCTTGCTTCATTTTTCATCACAGCCAAATCACTACTTGACATTTTACATATAATATATATTATAATGTAAATAAGTAAACACTTCAAGGGTAGGGACAATTTGCTAGTCTATTCTTAATGTCTCAAACGCTGCCTGATATTATTTTAGGTGCTCGTTAAGAATCGAAGAGTGAATAAATAAATAAATGCAAGAAATGGGAATAAAGGAGTTTAAAATAAATTGGTGACTAGAACTTCAAAAGGCCACTTTCTGTGGAAGTTTTCAAAACTACAATTTCCATTTAAAGGAAGTGGAAGAACCCAATACCTGGCCTAAGTGTTCAGCACATGTAAATACTAGTAAACATTCTGTTTGAATGACGAAAAAATAAATACTAAATATTAATGAATTATAAACATTTTCAATTTGGTTTTTCAGTAGGAAGATATTGTATTCTCAGTTGAATGGCAAACATTATAGATTTTATGGGCTTTTAATTTTTCCACTAATACTTTAAGTAAAATGTCCAAACTAAGAAGTAATAAAAATGCAGAAAAAAACCCTCTTATCCAAGGCCTATTTACCTTTCAAGTAAATAGCAAAAGATATTTCAGAGTTTGTTACACTTACGTATGTCTTGAAACGAAGAACAAACTTTAGAAAAGGACATAATTTTTTCATATCCTGGTCGATATATACTACAAGCTCACATATGAAGATGAGGTCAATTTACCTCGAATTCTTTGAGGAATTCTCCTGTCCTCAGGCTGTCATTGAGGTTGTGATGCTTTCGGCCAGCTGTGGAACAGAACTGTTTGACCATCCTTCGATCTCATCTTTACTTGAAAGTACGTCAGCCCAAAGGGACAGGCTCACCCTTAGCCTGTCCATGTTCTCCTCGATTCTCTCTGATACCTGAGACAGAAAATGTAAACCATGGGTGTATAGTCTGAGGCTTTGAGATGCTCTTTGCCCCATCAATGTACTTAATCTGAAATTATGTTCTGACTGAAAGCAAAGTTTTACAGAAATTATTGTAAGCTAATGAGTGTATCTGAGTCAAGTAAATGGTAACTATTACATAAATTGTTTCTATCATTGGAGTTGATTGAATTTCTGAGACATTTGGCTTTTGTTTGTAAATTGGGAGACTAACAATAAGTCTATTAGATCTACTATAATATAACTCACTCTCAGTTTGAATTCTACAGGATAGGGGTCCACTGGGACATTATTATATTTATTTTTGAAAATAACACAATGTGCTTTTTTTTTTCCTGTAATACTGCTATATAAAAAGGGGCACAGACTTGAACACATTTATGGAATAAGTAAATACATAGGAGAGCAACCAACTTTTTAGCATGCTAAACTAATATCACTTAACATTCTTCCCATAATAAAAATGTCCTTTTAAAAGTGGAGGAATATAAGGTTTTCTGAAGTCCCAAATAATTTGATTGAAGTATGTAAATATCAATGTCTAACTAAGTAATTTAGCTTATGTAAGGGATCCCACTATAGGCTAAATTTCTGAGTCTAGATATTGATAATAGAGGGTCAACAGAATCACTGGTTTTTGAGCTGGAAAACAATTTAAAACATGTATGGACTGAGATGTAAAGTTCCAAGAGATCAAGTGACTTGCTTTATGGTCACAAAATAAATGACAGAGCAAGAACTAAAACCCAGGGACATAAACTACAAGTCCAGTGTTTCTCACTGCAAAATAACAGTCTTACCACTTTAAATTATTTTATATTATGGTTTAATGTTCTGTAAGATGTTTTATAAATTATTCTTTTATTTTATCCATAATTACAGTTTTGAGAAGAAAAGGAGTTATAAATGTGTTATGATTGAAGCTGTCAAGTAAAATTCTACAAAATCTGCCAATAAGTTTTAACATAATAAAGCACATAATTTGTTTACTAGTTCTAAATTTTATGTGAATGCTATTTTTCTTCAGAATATCATATTTGCAGTTGGCATTAAAGATTAAAATGGAATTTGCATCTCTGAATAATCCTTTGCCCCAAAATGTAATTCATAAATGTGAATATATACACTGTTCGCCCCAGGTGGACAAACTTACATCCAGCCATTTGTCCACAGTGCTCTCCATGTCTGTTTTCACCAAAAATGGAAATCACTACTGTGAATTTTTTTCAGCTCAATAGCAAGGACTGTTTTCCTCTTTACTAGTAAAATTATCCAATTCCTTCTGTTTATTACACATTTCATTCCTGGCAGTTTCATGCTGGGAAGAAAAATGTGTTCTTAATTAATAAAATCATCAATGGCAAGTCAAGAGTTGAAAACCATTTGCCTTTAAGAAATTTGTGAATGACGTTGTGCAGAAACCAGTGATGTTAATAAACTATGTAATATAATTTCCTTGAATTGCTAGCATCCTAAAATATCAGTATTCTTTAAAAAAAACTTTTAAAAAAAGTTAAGCTTGTCAGCATGAATTATCTACATGTAAATGTACTGACAAGATTTGTATAAAGAATGCATTATGCATTTAAAAAGACAGATCTACTAAAGTATTCTACTAAAATAAACACATTTTGAATTATTACCTTGGATAAAGCCCATTTAAGATCCTCTTCATCTTTTATAGCAGTTTTGGTTGCAATGACATTGCTGGCATTTTCTAGAACTTTAGATACAGCTGATTTCAAGTTCTGATATTCTCTCATTAAGTCGATAAGTCCACAGCATTGACCCTGGCTATAATGATTAAAGAAAAGACCTCATTTATTTTTATGTATCAGGGAAGAGAAGCGTTGACTGCAATGGACCTGCTTTATAACCACATATTCATAGATGGATGTTGGAATCAAGAGAAAACCATATTTTTACCTACTATGTTCAAAAGAGTGCTTGCTGGTCAATCTCATTTTATCTAATTTCCAAAATGTTCTCATGAATGAAGAATGCCCACAGCCATTAAAATAAAATCTGTGACCTCAGTGACATGCAAAGAGAAATATATGTTCTTGAAAACTCAAGCTTACATAAGTATCACAAATTTTCTGGTTTTTAAATTGTTCCATGATTTAATTACTTCTAGTGTGTGTGCTGAGGGGAAGCAAAACAAAACAAAACAAATAAAAAACACTGCTCAATAATTAAATACATATGAGGGTTGTTTTTTTTTTTCTATTTCAATGTCACAAATTTTCATTGACTATGAATCCCCTGAAAATTGTCAAAGAAGATAGTTTTTGTTCATAAGAGTAAAATGCCTTTAAACAAGTAATTCTAAGAATTTTTCCAAAGAAAGAGATGTGCACTAAGATCTAGGTAAAGGGATATTCTTCTCACTATAATTTATAATAGGAGAAAAAATAGAAATAACTCAAATATTAAAAATAGCCCAATAATTGAATAAATTCTGATACACTCTTACAGTTGAATATTGTGCAATCTCTAATAAAGCATAACTTAAGAGAATGTCCAGGGCTATTTATTGAAAAGACCATCCATTCTCCATCAAATTGCCTTTGTCAAAAATCAATTGAGCATGTATGTGTGGCTCTATTTCTGAACACTCTATATGTTCCATTAGTCTCTATGTTTACCCTTTAGCCAACACCACACTAAAAC
This sequence comes from Eonycteris spelaea, assembly GCA_003508835.1. NCBI lineage: Eukaryota > Metazoa > Chordata > Mammalia > Chiroptera > Pteropodidae > Eonycteris > Eonycteris spelaea. The sequence continues at coordinate 1,686,835 of PUFA01000260.1, forward strand.
CAAGTAGTGTGAGTTCAATTCTTTTTCAAAATTATACTGTTCTTTCTTCTTTACATATACATTCTAGAATCAGTTTGTCAATTTCTACAAAATATTCTGCCAAGATTTTGACTAGGATGCTATCTATATAAACCAGACCTCAATAAGAAAACAAACAAGCCAAAAAAAAAAAATGGCAATTTGAACAGGTCAATTTGCACAAGATATATAAATGTTAAATAACATATCAAAATATGCTCACTATCATTGGATGTCAAAAAATGCAAATTAAAAACACAATAACATATCTCTACACACCTATCATAATGTCAAAGAAACAATGGCTCGACATTAAGTGCTAAAAATGATGTGGAACAAGTGGAACTCTGATATATGGCTAGTGTGAATGCAAAATGGTACAACTATCCAGGCAATTTCTTAAAAGCACACACCATACGACCCATAATTCCACTTTTAGGTATTTACTCAAGTGAAATAAGCACTTATATATACACACAAAATTGAACATGAAGTTAATAGACACTTTATTTATAATTGTCCAAACTGGAGAGAATCCGCTTACATGTGATTTTGAAAAAGACAATACTAAAGAGATAGAGAACTGACCAATGGCTGACAGGAACCAGGAATGAGGGCAGGGACTGGCTACAATGAAACACGAGGACATTTTTTCAGGTGGTACAACTGGTACTGTGAAATCTGATAGTCATAACCGTTATATTACGGTATGAGTTTGTCAAAAGGGTGTACATTTAAAAGGTGGATTTTACTGTGTGTAAATCATATCTCAATAACAACAAATACAACAAAACGAAAAAAGGAAATCAGAGATTAAAAGTCTCATGATTGCACTTAGTAATTGTTGACAACTCCTGCTGTTAAGCATTGACTTTCACATGTAATTGCTATCTCAAGGTAACTTCCTCAGTCAAGTTCTGTAGGACTAAATGTTTATTGTTACTGAAAAGACACACTACTAAGGATGGCAAAAGATATTCGGTTCTATTCAATCATACCAATGCAAATCGGCAGACAATGGCCCAATGTCACAAAATCGGTAGAAGCTAAAAACAAAAACTGAGAATTTGTGACTTACTTTTCATGAATTAGTTTCTTGGTATCATTCCAGGTGACTTCCAAGCGGTTTATCTCCCTGTCGACTTCATGTGCAAAGGCTACGTCTTTTTGAGCAATTTGCTTAGCTTTGTCTTTCAACCAACATAGCTCATGCTCATGAGAATTCAGTTCATCTTCTAACTGATTAAAGACTCTCAACCTGTGAATTAAAATGTTGCTTTACTGAAGGTAGTGACATAATATATATTTTTTCTCCATAAAGCACACATATAGATAGCTAGAAAAACTTTTAACAGAGCAACTAAATTTGTCAACTGATAAAGGTGCTTTTAAAGTTAACTTTTCATAATTCAGAGTGTACCTCAGAAAACATCTAAAGTCAGTCTCAACTATTCACTTCACCTTCAACCTCCTATTAAGTTTGTGTTCTCTTTCTATTTTGCCTTGATGGTATAAAGCTTAAAATGATGGCTGACCTTGTAGGCAAAGTAGGTGAGTACTTACACTGGTAAAAAAAAAAAAAATCCTATTGTGTCATGAGGTCCAATTCATGTAAAATAATAGTTGTTTCACTTAAAATAAAAATAGCTTACCACGTGCTATAATACATACATATTTTAAAAACTTAAATCACATACCTTATTGAAAAGATTACCATGAGAAAACTTTCATTTTTTTTGTCCCTAATATATTAATATTTGAGCGTTTGTGAAAAGTGTCTACATAGAGGCAGCCATTGACTCTTTTATTCTTGCATTTTGATTTAGTGCTGTAGAATTTATAAAGTGAGTATACAGGCATTAGCCCATTTAATTGCCAAAACAAAGTGGCTGGGAACATGCATTGTCATTATTTCCATCTTACAAGAAGAGAGGTGATTTGCTCACAGTGAAGTGTAAGTATGGCTGGGATTTAATAAATCAGTCAATTCATTGCAACATTTTTGGTAGTCTGTGTGACTTCGGTGAGTCCAGTGTTGTGGGTATTAACATGGACCTTCTTCTCCAGCAATTTTAGAATCTCCTGCCTGCTTGGCCCAAGCATGTCCAAGAGACAGGCCACTCAGTGGCGCCAGTCCTACTGCTGACTGGTGACCCATTCGCTCCTTTGCCACCCGGCTCCTCATTCTGTCCTTACTCTGAAGCCTATTTTGTGCCAAATCTTACTCCTTTTTTAAAGTTTATTTTTAACCGAGTCAGATAGCTTATTGCCCACAAGGCGTGTAAAGTAACCTCAGGAGCCACTGTCATCTGACTAAAGCTTTGGCTCAATGTTCGACTCTGATTAAAAGGAAGCAAATTGCAATGGACGTGGCAGCGTCAACCTAACTCATCAATTAGGGACACCGTGGTACGACTGCATTTCAGTGATTTCCTGGCCCCCTGAGAAAATGCAAGAGAAAGTCGACCCTGAGAACATGAGTGGGGAGAAAGTTTCATCAAGAAGGAAAAATAAGATGAGAAGAAAGCTACTTATTAGGAGGTAATTACTTTTCAAATTTACTGCAGGAAAATACCCTTGAGCTTCTCTATTAAAACTCACCTGGCAAAACCCGAGAGTGTGCTAAACCCTCTTCTCCGCCTTCTCCACACCTCTAAGCAAACAGGTAGAAGTAGTCGCCCTCTGCCAGGTGGACTGGTTTCACTTTAAGTGAATGAATACAAATCTCAAGCGGCAGCTTGTCACCTTACCAGGCGAGGTATCATTTCCATTTCCTCTGGACAGGAGAACTATTCCACACAATTTTCTCTTCACTAACCTCTGGTTGTCACTCCACTCTCAACTAATGAGCCCGCTCCACTTTTTTCTGAGAGGCTCGCTGCCACCAGGGACGAATTCCCTATTTTACCACCAAAACTACAAGTCTACTTGAATCACTGTCTTTCTCCTCTTATTATTCTTGTTACTGAAGATGAGTCCCTTCTCCTATCAGTTAGAAATGACTTAAAAATAAATACTATGATCTATATACTCTATTGTAAATAAGACCACAGAGTGGCTTATACGTAGCCCTTAGGAGAAAACCCCTAAGAAACCCGCAAAATTTTAGGAATTCTTAAGTGTCAAATCAGCCATTAATTGTCGTCTAAAAACAAAAAAGAAAAGTTGCTAAAGAGGGTACTATTAATGTGTTGCACAAGAGTTAATTCCAGAACAAATGAAAAAACCAAAGCGACAACTGGCTTCAATACAACTTCCTCTCACCTCTGCTGAAGCGCTTGGCGAGTAGGTTCTTTGAGTCGCTCTTTGTCGGTTCTTTCTTCGATGTCCTCGATGCTTTTCAGCAGCTCTTCTTTCTGGTCTTGGAACGCCTTTTTCAACACTGCCAGAGCATCTGCCTCACTCTGCTTGGTTCCCAGAAGGTTCTGGATGCTCTCTAACTCTAAACAGAGCTGATCGGCTACAGTTCTGCAGGAAGTCCTTTGCTCAGAACTTCCGCTTTTAAGATGGTATTGGGCTTTGGTAAGAATGCCGTCCAGACCGATGGCCGTAGATTCCAGGGTTTTAACATCTTGAATAGCATCGCGCAGGTCCTTTTCTAGTCGATCGGTCTGTTTCTTGTTCATGCTGTTGGTGGCCTCCACCGTCTGCCGCAGCCGGAGGAGACACCCGGACAGGGAGGCGTGGCTCTGTACGAATTCCGCCACCTGGGACAGGGCAAGCTGCCGCCTCTCCACCACCTGGCTGGCTTCCTCGAACAGCTGGAAGCAGTCCTCCGCTTTGCCCTGGAGAAGGTGGAGGTCCTCAGCTCGGCCCAGGGCACCCAGCTTTGCGAGGTGACCCTGCAGGCTCTGCAGTTCCCCCTTTTTGCTCTCTATTTCTGCGGCGTGGTCCTGGAAAGGAAGAGAGCGTTATTGGCCCCTCGGATACACTACGGTTTGAGCCACAGATGTGTTACAGAATCGGTGATGTCGAGATCCATTTTAAATGCAGTGGTGGTGTCGTATTTAAACGTCATCTACAGTGAATCTTTTAGAAACATTCTTAAAATTTCCCTTGTTTTGCTCATCTATATAGTTCATGTAAAACACATCTCTTTTGTAGAACTAATTCATTCCATGGAAAAGACTTCTTTATGAATAGAAATAGCTAAAAGAAATTGCATATAAATAGTATAGATAGGTAACTTGGAAGATTTTTAAAGATTGTATGTAATTTATGTATATAATAATCGTATATTATAGAATGCATACATTTTCTATATATAAAATGCTAATTCAATCAGAGCTTAGACTTAAGTAGTGAAGGAGTGTGGACATTAGCATGCGGGTAAGGCAGATGAAACTTTGCACAAGTTTTAGCTGCTTCCTTTTTAAAGAGATGTAGATTAACTGAGTAAGCCATCATGTAGCATATTTAACTGGCACACGATAGGTTTATTGTTTAAGGTCTATCTGAGAATTGCTAACAATCTCGGCACGATCCCCAGGAAAGAGAAATCACCACCTGCCTTAATCTGGACCACACAGTCTCAATATTCCCTTCTGCTGAACCACTGAACTTCACAGGGCTTCTTTGAGCATTTACTTTACAAAATTTACTCACTCAATCTGTGCCCCTTTGAGATGTAAATTTTAAAAGCCTCTGGACAGTTTTATAACCCAAGAATGTCTTTCTCAAAAGCCTGGTAGTCGACTCTGTGCAATATAATCATGAAGGAAAATGGCACCTGAAACTCGCAGTCTCTTTAGAGGGGAGGAGCCTCACTTCTGTGGGCATCTTGCTCCAAGTTAAAAAACACCTGCCGTCATGAAGATATGAGGAAGTACCTTTCTTATGGGTAAAACCAATGAGTAAGTTCAGCATAGAGGAAGCACTCAATACAAATTAAATGTTTTATCATTAAATATTGTTATATGTTCGTGTATCTTAGCTCCAACGATCTCAATACCTGATTAGTATCTGATTTTTTAAACTTTTTTTTTGATGCCAGGAGAGATGTGATGCATAATTTAAAAGTAAGAAAAATAAATCATTAATTTTAAATATTTTTAAGCTAAATAGTCATTGAGGAAAAAAAAAACTATATTGTTAAAGCATTGGGATTCATTCAGTATTAGTTTTCTGAATTGGAACAAAACAAACTGGGAAGCTTAAAAATGAACATTTTCATCATTTCACCCTAGAAATCATTTGCTCCACTTGGAAGAAATGGTATCTGAAGGTGGTTGCCCATTTTATCTGAAGTGGTTTTAACTGTTTCACGTATCTGCATAACACATTGCCTGGACCCACACACTCAATTGCAAAAACATTTACATAGGAAGACAAACTTACACTGCTGGTGAATGCATGAGGTTTTTTTTTTTTTTAATGTTGCATCCCTTTATAATTCAAGTGCTCTCTTTTATGAAAAAGTTCTTCCATCTTACAAGAATGTACTTTACCTTGTGCCGAATGAGAGCTGCGTGGTGGTCGATGATGCTTATCTCAGAAGTAGTTTGTAATTCACTGAGAAACAGCTTAATCCAGACAGAAAAGGAAAGAAGAAGTTCATCGAATTGCTGGTGTTCAGCGGCCACAGATTGAAGAAAATTAATCCTAGGCAGAGAGAGATATTAAAGTTAAAATGCCCCATTGCTGAACAGAAGAAGTTGATTGGTTTTTGTAATGAGCTTCAGCAAGGGCAAAAGTGACATGGTTGTCTGTGGACAAACCAGAACTCTTGCTGCTTTCTGCCTTTGAACCCTATTTCTCTCACAATGTTCCTCATCTCAGTGAACATCACCACCATCCACCCAGATATCCTCGGCGTCATTCCTGCTCCCGCCATTTCTGGTCCACGGCTTCTGAACTATGAGTATCCTGTCACAGCCCAGCACAGAATACCGTGCTCTTCTCTTCATTTCTACACTTCAGTCTAAATCTCATCTCTTGCGAGCCTCCAGCCTCCTAAATCGGCCTCCTTCCTGCCACTGTTGCCTCACTTTTTAGAGAACAGGCAGAAATTAATGTAAGGTAATCCAAACCTTCTCCGCCACACCTAAACACAGGGACAATGTCCTGTTGCATGAAGGGGCAAAATGCAACTCCTTGTGAGGGATTCCACATAAATGGCTCCTCTGACCCCATCTGACACAGCACTGCTCCACACATGCCACCAACCTCTGCTTCCCAATATCCTGGCTCATTACTGCCTCAGAGGCTTTGCCCTTTTTACTCTCTCTGCCCATATGATTTACCCACAAAGCACCACGGGTTTGCTTCCTGCTCAGCATTCAGATCTTAATCAGATGTCATGTCTCCTTTGCTTGATCATGCGTCTGAAGATACGCCACTCTATGATCCCTGCCGTGTTACCCATGTTACTGTCTTCACATTACTTAATACCACTGAAACGGTCTTACTCATTCACTTGTTTAGTTACATGTTTATCCTTCCCTCACTCAGTGAGACAGGACTTTACCTGCCTTGCTTACTACTATGTCCCTAGCACGTAAAAGGTGCTTGGGATATGGCTGGGGATCAGCTATTGCTTGTGTAGTAAATAAACTCGATTGATTAGTAACAGGCGATCTGAAGTCAGAATCCAATAGTTATTAAGATTAATACCTCAATCAATTATTAATATTCATTACAATGGTTTGCATCCAAAGTTCAACTTTTATTTGGAATGTTTTCACACATTTGTATGATTTTAAAAGCCCTTTCCTTTCCCTCTGTGAGAGAGGCATGGGGCAGATCCTACTCTATTTTACAGAAAGGAGTTCATTTTTCAGGAGCTGGTACCAATCCGTCAGCCTTTCCCAAATCTATTCAAATGACCCTTCTTTTTATTTCCATAATATTCTGTGCTCAACACTCTCATTGACTTTCTTATTGTCCCCATACTGATCTGTAAAATACTGAGGTCAGTTTTATGTTATTGTTATGGCTCTAGTTTCGATATGGTGCCTGGTATTCAGCAGTACCCAATAAAGATTTGTTGACTGGTTGAATAAACAGTGGAATGAATACAAGCTTCATGAAGAAGAGAGCAGAGCTCCGTTTACTGCTGCGATGCCCGGCACATGGAAGCGTGCCCGACTCAATGCAGAAACTCAATAAATATTTGCTGAACTAAACAACTAAAAGGATGGCTGAAAAGATTAAATGACTTACTCAAGATGACATGAGTAATCAATACCAATTTAAGGCAAAAATTTAGAAAGGTACAGAAGCCAATTGTTAATCATTTAGTCAAAGAGGCTTTATTTTATTTTTGCTTCCATTTAGCATAATAGCAATTTCCTTGCCCTCTACAAAGTTCTGGATTGGAGTGAAATGAAATATATACATAATGTCTATATGTATATATATATAATGCCTATATGTATGTGTGCGTGTGTGTGTGTGTGTAATGCCTATATGTATCTAGATAATGTCTCCGTTGAGACCTATGTGAGGCAAAATTTTAATTATCATTACTCTCCTGTACACAAAGATCTTAAACAATAAATAATACAAACATGAGCAAGCCTGCTTTCTTCAATATATTCCAACTAGGTTGACCATTTGCCCTGGTTATAAGACTAAAATTTCGAGTTGAGGTTCATCAGAAAGGCTAATTTTTGAGTACTTGAATTTTTAAAATGGCAAATAAAGTAGTTTTCATCCCTTCCATAATTATTCCCTGAATAGTTGGGGATAAATAAAAGTAAACAAAAGTATTCTTTTTTAATTTATCTGATCACTATTTTTAAAAATAAACAATATTAGATTTAAAAAAAAAAAAAAACCAACCTTTTGCTAATTATCTGTGGTAAGTCCCTCCATCTCTCATCCAACTGCTCCAAATGTAGTTTCATCATTTTCACGTCATCTTTGGAGGCCAATGAGAATAATGATTCCTTCAATTGCAAGAGGTTACTGTAGATTGAGGCCTGGGAAACCACTTCACTTTGCAGTGCCTGAGAAAAACAGAATATATTAGAGATCTCATCCCACAGTGATTGACAAGGAAACCACAGGACCACATGACACAGGTTAGTATTGTCCGATGGCTTTGCAATCTTGCAAAATGCAAGTCATTGGGACCAGGCTAAAGAGAGCTTTCATTCTTGATTTAGAAATGGATCCGCTGAACTTCTAAACATGAAAAATACTACTGAAACCTGAATTAGTTTTCCAGAGTCTGAGTTATATTAAGTTAGACAAATTTAAAGCTGTAGAATTCCTTTCAGGATGCAGAAGCTGAATAAGTGAGAATCAAAGGAAAACAATGGCTAAACAGAAACAATGCATATCTAACATTTTAAAAAGACAACTCAAGGTAACAGGAACATGGTCTTTCTTTCAGTTTAGAGACTGTATTAGGCCAAAGTAGGGAACCTATGTGCTCTTTATTTTATTTTCATGCAATAAAACTACTCAGTTTTTCAATTTAATTGATTAACGAATCCCTCAGGTGCTGTGAGTGGTGCATAAATGTTGTAATTCCCACCTAATAAGAGATAAACACTCTATGTAAATAATAACGAAATAGCATGATGTTTAACTGGGATGACAGGTATAGCATGTCACATAGTAAATGCTTGTCACAGTGTCTTCTTCCCTCGCTCTAGGGAGATACCAAACTTACTAAAGGTATCAGAGGAAGGAGACACAGCCAGCCATGATGACAGGAAAGACCACACAGCAGAACCAGGACTTAGGCTGAGTAGAACAAAGGACACGAGGCCAGGAGAGAGGAACGTACAAGAAATGCACAGACCACAGCTGGGAGCAGCTTGGCCGACACAGAGTGACAGAGGCCTGCAGTCCCCTCTCAGCCCCTAACTCATGTAAGTGCTCGTTTTCCACATAGATGTGAGGAATACAAGTTTATATGGCCAGATAGCTTTGGGTCATTTTAAAGAAAAGGAGCTGCGATTTCCCCTCTTAGAGTATCTCACACTTTCCAGAAAGACAAACACCAGACTGTGGACTGAGGACCACCCTCTATCTTCCAGGTAAGACTGCCACGGAGGTTTCTGAGCAGGGAATTTTGGAGAGACTAATGCAGAACATTAGTATTTAATAAACTAGAAAGGCAGGAGTACCAGGAGTACAGGAAGAAGAAAACTTTAAGATAGGGTGATAGGTTCAGATGTTTGACACTCTCTGATGGAGCGTTTAGAGCAGTGATTATGAAAAGTAAAAGGATGGAGATTCTACTTAAACTTTTTATAAAAGATGATGGGAAAAAGTTGGAGTACAAATCTGCCATATAACAGGTCTCTCTTGAGAAGGCATTTCACCTGTTGAATGTACTGGCATAAACAGTATCATTGAAGCAAGTTATTAATCCCCAGAAATCAGTAGCATTGTCTGTAGTTTCAATAATACTAAAGGTTTTTTTAAAGTTTAAAAAGTTGGCTTCTTCGAGGATATAATCGGTTAGTATTCTTTGTCTTTCTATCATCCGCATTTGTGCTCACTCTTTTTTTTCTGTATTGCTGACAAATAGTCATTACTGTGACCTTTTTCAACATTGCATTCCTTCTCTCTCTAAAACAACCTCTTTATTACCAAAAAATCACAAAATTACAAAAGTAGAAAGAATATACGTATGCCTAGCTTCCAAAATTATTCACCGACAGTCAACATTGTTTCATCTATATTACTACTCACTCCTCCTCCGGCTCAACTGCCAGATAGATAACTTGAGTTCAGATGACAGACATTAAATTGTAGTATGTTCTAATGCATCATGCAAATTGAACCATTATTTTGTTTCTCAGGTCTGAGTAGTTCTTTTTGGGCTCACAAAACCAGAGCAAGAAGTTAAGTTAGATAGCAGGTTTTGTTTTGGCCTTTGTTCTATTTATTTATTTGTTTGTTTGTTTATTTATTAGGCGAGGCAACCCTTGGTTGACCTCACAGATTGCAAGGATCCTGTCAGCTTACAATCCTCGCAGTTTTTATTTTTTGTGCCTACAGTGCCTGGTCTTCCTAGGTGGTCTCCCATCCAAGTGTTAACCAGGCCCCTCCCTGCTTAGCTTCCAAGATCAGACTGGATTGGGCTTATTCAGGGTAGCAGGGCCATTGACCGTTTTGTTTTATAATGCAACCATAACGAAGAGCATTTATCTTCCTCACAGGTCCTTGAGCTTGCCTGTATTAACTGAAGCTCACTCTCCACTTTGGCTCTGTCTGCAGAAATGTCCATTTCTGGGGAACTGGCGATAGCTTCACACCGCTCCAGCCAGGTCAGAAAGGTCGACAGTTCTTTCTCAAGCCTAAAGAAAGCAGAGATAAGGGACGAATTCATATAAAAGTATCATTCCAGAAAACTACACCTCTCTGAACTTGGAGGGTCCAACACTAACCGTTACAAAAAATACAATGTTGGTTATCTTATTTCTAGATGCGAAGGGAAAAAAGCCACTCCTTTCACGTTCGTGTATGTCCTCGCACACCTGTCTCTATCTGCATCACATGGAATGAGATGCGTAAACCCTCTACCTTCTCGGGGATTGTCAGCTTCTAATGACGATCAAGGTCTTCTCTGGTAGACACGTGACTCGATGTGTTCTACGCCCGGGGAAGTTATTATACTTAGAGAACAGATTGGCCTAGAATTTCCTGTTTAAGGGAGGTTCTTGAAACCCAAGCTCGCAGCTCGAGAAGAAAGGCTGCTCACCTCTGCCAGTTGGCCAGCAGGCTCTCCAGTACAGTCTGTCTCTCCTTGGCCTGACTCAGGATCCCCTTGTATTCCTGCTGAAGTGTCGCAACGTCCTGAACTGAGCAGCCTCTGTTAGCGACCTTCTGGGCACTGGCTGAGAGAGCGGCCACTGAGCTGTTCAGTGACTCCAGAGCCTGACAAAGATCCTGAGAGGGACAAAGGAGTGCGGTGAGGGCACGGCATCGAGAAATGAGACCTGCATTTTTCTGTGAGACCCACGCTCACCCCAATTTTTCCCTCAGTCAACCGCAGTGGTATATGAAAAAATGTCTGCCCAAAGATTTCCAGCAAGACATAGTGAAGGTGAGGAGGAAGTTACTTCACAAATGCAGAAATCAAAAATCAAAATGGAGGCTATTCCCCAGATAAAATTGTATTGCTGTATATCTGAATAATTTCTACTTTCCTTAAGTCAGATAATTTGTGAAAATTATTATTCGTTTTATGCCAAATGTATTTTTAAAAATCTCTCAATTCCTATTTTATAAGAGCTGTATGTAACATGAAATGATTTCTAAAAGAAGTATATGAGAAGAGTTATGGCTGACACAGTTGCTATCAGAAATCAGTGATAATAACAACAGAGGTGCCTCAGAATGTGGCAGATACTGTTATGTACATTACATAGATTAACTCATTTAATTTGTTCCCCATCCCCATTTCACGGATCAGAAAAATCAAGACGAGGAAAAATAACTTGCTTTAGAAATGTGAATATTAGAAAAAAATATTATCCTCTCTAGTTCTCAATTATTAATTTAGTTGTCTATTAAAATAATTTCATTGGGGGGGAATAAGTAACACAAAAATGCATTCTTACTATAAGTATTTGTCAATTGTTTGCTTTCTAACACTACAGCCTCTTTCTCTGCGTTTCTGTATATCATGCATACAGATGCATATGTAGTAGGAATAACAAATACATCTTTGTTTATTAATTAACAGATGTTTCTTTTAAGTATTCCTTCGAGCCTGATTCTCTTCCTTTGCTCCTTCTTCTAAGCTCTGCCAAAAGCCTCTGCTCGTTACTTTGCAAAACAGCTCACAAAGGTCACCAGTTCAGGGACCAGACCAAAAAAGCTAGTCATTGGGAATAGGTGAGTGAGGACACATTTTTCGCACATCTGAGTGTAATGGGTTAAAATCTCAAATCTGCAATGCCCATTTTTTTCTGCACATAATTTTTATAATGCTGGCAAGAAGCACCAGGCTTTATTAAAGCTACAGTCTGAAAAAGTTACATGTTCCAATTAAGAGGGGAATATATTTTAAATGAATGCTCTTTTTTTTTAAATGAATGCCTCTTTAACTTGCATTTTAAATTAAGTTTATTTGCATACTTATGTCTTTTGTTATATGAAGTAAATATGCTTTATCTATATCAATTAACATAAAAATCTTTTCAATTTTAACTCTCATAAAAATATTTACTGTTTTCATTTTAAGCAGGAATTATCAAATCTGAGTTCATAAATAAGCAGAAATGTTGAATCACACTCTTACCATATGTTCTTGAAGAGCTTTGTATGTTTCTGTAGCGGAAGAACATATTTTAATTGGATCAGCAAGTTTATCTTGAAATTCAGACACAGACTGCTGAATCTAAAACATCGGTGAAATGGAAAAATAATGGTGAGAAAAGTATACATCAAGGCAAAGCAGCATGCCTATCTTTTTTGGATAACTTTGAATTCAGTTTTTAAAAATCTAAAATGAATGATCCTATTATTTGAAAGAAATGTAAATAAATCTTAATGTCTATCTGAACACATTTTTATATTCCTTCAAAAAGTGAACCATACATAATAATTATAATTGTAGGCATCACTGATAACTTGATAATAACTGACATACTGTATCTTTTCTTTGTTCCACTATTTCTGGATTGTGTATTGCATTGATGCAATGTGAATCAGGTAACTTAACGTGGATGAATCAATTCTTACCTTTCTAAGATTCTCTTCAAACTTTTGCTGCTGAGATATATGTCCCAGGATTGTTCCTTCCAGACACTGCGCATGCTCTTGGAGCTCTTCCCAGTATCTTCTTATCTGTGTCAACTTGGCTTTCATTCGAGCAGATTCTCCGGTGGTAAGAAACTGGGCAAAAGACTGAACTTCTTCTTCCAGTCCTGTAATGCTGCTGATCTTACTTTCTATTTCTTGAATTGTGACCTAATATTTAAAACAAGGAAAATGACAATGTAGGCTGAGCAAGCTTGCCTTCCTGAAATCATTGTTTGCAGAAAGAGAAACCTGACATTTTAACGTAGTAGGACGGCTACAGAGCAGCTATGAAAAACATCATGTGTTTCCTGACCTCATTTTTTAAGGATAGATATGCAGACAATGTCTAAAAAATAGAAACATGGTAAGCGTGCTCTGTGGATGAGGAAAAAGAGAAACAGCTACTGCTGTTTGCAGTGAAGTGAGCAGAGAGATGTCCCTGGAACTGTTCAAGTATCTCTGAAGTTACAGAGAATTCCCTGCTTACAAGCATTTTAACCAATGGATCTGGGAAGCAGTGTGTTCCAGTAACTCACAGGAATGCTAATATTGACATTTCATGTATGTTTCCTAAAATGTGTTTGAGTATTTCATATTTTACCAGACTAAAAGCTTTTCTGATTCCACTCCTACCTAAAGCCAGTCTCTTCAAATTTACCATCTATTTTTTTATGCCAGCGGTTTCCAAATTTGGAATACAATGAGATCACCTGGTCCCCATTCAAGGAACTCAGATTCAGTAGGTCTAAGGTGGGACCAAGACTTGGCATTTCTAACAACTTCTCAGGTGACACTTCTGTGGCTGATCCTGGGCCCCGCTCTGTGACCACTGTTTTATTCATTACCTGTGCAGTAAAGTGCCAACATACTATAATTTCCATTGGGGCAAGAGAACATTTTATATTATTAGCTGATACGTGAAAAGTGCTAAAAGCCACTAAGGATGTGTGTGTGTGTGTGTGTGTGTAGGGTGGTGTCTCTCATAAACATACAGGCATATTTATGTATAAGAGAATGAAAATTATTTCTTTGAGGAAAAAAGCCAAACAGTCCAATGGAGATAAAGCCAAAAATTCAGACAAGTCTAAATTTCAGGTAATCTAAATGGAAAATACAGTTACCCTAGAAAAAGATAAATGTGACTCCTGTCTACATGAGATAACATAGTGTGAAATAATTTCTGTCTAGATGAGATAATCAGAGATAATTTACAACAGATCAGGGCCTGTGCTTCACTTATTTTTATTGTTCATATGCATGACTATAGCTGATAGATATTTGTTTGAGCATTAATATAATCTTCCTTCATTGAGCTGTTTTTTAAATGATAGACTTTAGAAAAATTACTCATAAATTAATTAAATGAAAATAAATTAAACAAAAATATACTGAGTGTCTCTGATGTGCCAATAATTGTTCTAGGTGCTTGCAATACTTGAGTGAAACAATCTCAGTTAAGATCGAAGTTCTTAGTTCTTAGAGTAATATCATCGACAAATTCATAAATGCAAACTATATAATCGTATAGTTGGATTATGGCAGTAATTTTTCTAACCTAAGAAGAGAAGATGAAAGAAGAACCCAGTATGTGCTTTTACCACTTATAAATTAGCAATTAGGAATAAGAAATCAATTTGGAATAGCACATACTGAAGAACAAAAATGGGCTTATAAAAAATTTTTCACAATGATGCAAATGTGAACTAATTTCATCCTAATAATTTTAAATTGAAAACATTATGCTAAAGTACTGTCATATTTTTAATGTTTCCCACAGTAGTCTTTTGTTTGGAAAAAAACATTAACGTATTAGCCAAATTCCATACTAAAGTGTATTCCACTCTGTCTTTGTTTATTTCTAGCAAGTATGTACTTTCTGTATTCATATTTATTTAATACATTTATAGCTAGTTTTCAAAATGCCATATTGGAATGTTAAAATGTAATTTTCATCTGATAGCATGGAAATTCACAATTAAATATTTATATATTTAAAATTAAAATATGTAATCATTTTATTTACTAAAGAGCAATAATGTGATGAAATTTGATCACTGATATGTTTCTGAAGTCCTGGAATTAAGGTTTAAATAATAGTGAAATGAATTACTAGAAAGAATAAGCAAATTAAAAAGTCTATGTCAAAAATTTTGAAAGAAAAATTTTGAGACAAAACTATTTGAATGTTATTCTTTGTGTTCGTAAAATTTAGTGAAAATAATTAAATGACAACTTTTAAAAATTGTTTTAAAGATTAAACAGACTCATGAATATCCTTTAATGGCTTGGCTTCCGGTTTTCCTGGTATACCACACAAGACAGAGGCAGACAGTGTATACCAGACTCCACATAGCCTTGCTTGCGAAATGTATGATAAACCGGGATAATCTGCACAGCACTGAAACTTGGCTAGGCAACATTGCACCCTCCCACTTGCACATGACAATGACTTCTTTGTTCTGCGTCATAATGTGAAATGTTCTCTCACTTTTATATCTATTTTACTACATTTAATCCAATGAAATGGCAGAGGGTTTCCCATTCCAATAAAATGAGCTGAGATAGAAAAAAAGTAGCCGAATTTTGAAAATGTGTAAAAATTGTCAATTAAAAAAAGAGAAATGAACACTCAGAATTCATTTCTTTCAGCCCATTTTTTTTTCTTAAATTATTTGAATGAAGTAAACGAGGATAGTCTATGCACATGGTTACTTCAGAGCTGGGGGAGCTTATGTATCAGAGCAACACAGTCCATGCCCCCAAGGACATCACCAATGAAAGAACTGTAGCAATGGGCTCTGATTGCTTTGCCTAAAGAAAGTAATTTCTCCTCCCTGTGCTTTTGAGGGTAAACACCACTTATATTTGAACTACATATTTGGGACGATTCTATAAAGTACAGTTGTAGATGATGACTACATTTCATGTTGTATAAATGAATCAACAGAGCACTCCAATGGGATTAATTCAAAATCAAGGAAAAGAATACTGTAACCATAAAAACATTTTAATGATATTGCACACAATATTGACTCTGAATGTGTAAGTTAGACAATATTAATACATAATTCCATCTATCATCTGTTGCCCAGTATCAATCAAGACCTCTTAGCTCAACGTTCTGTGTGAACTTAATTATAATAGGATCACAGAGCAATGAAAGATTTGTCCTAGGGCTGAATAGGATTTGATGACACCTAAAAAAGGAGTTTTTAAAAGCTAGACATAAATTATAAATGTAATGAACGTGTGAGCAGGTCACCTTAATTTGGTTGATTTGCACGTCCATGGCAGATGACGAAGTTTCCAAGGCATTGAGTTCTTTTTCTTTCTCAGTTATCCAGATGGACAGGGTCTCAAAATTATTGCCAAAATGATCCCACTTGTTTTTCACCATTTCCATGGTTTTAATACTAAAATTAACCAAATTAAGTAAATAAAATGCAGTATTTTAATAGAAAACAATACATTTTCCTTTAAATTACCAGGTGAAAAGATAAGTCAAGACATTTGACCATGCCAAAGTTGAAACTATTAGAACAGGGGGAAAAAATGCACGTTTGATCTGTAGTTTGTCAATTCTCATCTTCCTGTCTCCTCTGAGAATGAGCGTTTAACGAGGTAGCATCTACACCATGTTATGGATGAAACTGTGTGCTTCGAACAAAATATTGCTGGGTCCAAAGGGGTTTGAATACAGACATAACCTGGTTAAACTCTGCATGAGACCAGGAGTAGCCAGGACTTATTAACTAAGCTGCCTGCACAGATTCAGTGCACACAGTTTTTTAGCACTCCTACTTTTGCGGACGTGGTCCTCTTGCCATTAGAGGAGAGAGACTGCAGCGATGCTTTATACTCAAAGATCTTTACAAAATGCATCTTTATGAATTAAGATAGAGTTTATCATCTGAATTCCATGCCGCCATGCAGGCACTGTTTCTATCATCAGAGCTACGCCTGCAATCTATAACTTAGAACAATTTCAGCTATTCTTAGATGTTTATATGGCCTGATTCCAAAATACTTTTATAATGCCTTATCTCTGAGCACCCTAACTGCTTTGAGACAATTTGGACTTTATTTGTAATAAATCTAAGTGAACAAAAATTTAGATATAGATTTCCAGTTTGTATTAGCTATGAATATATAACCACGTGATTATGGCTTTCAGTTTAGAAAAAGAAAGAAACTTATAGTATATCATTGAATTGATAAGTCACTTGGTTAAAAAAAAAAATGAAAGAATTTTCCTGTTCACCAAAAGGCACTTGAAGATATCAAGAAAAATACAATGGCATCATTGATTGTCAAATTAAATAATACTGCAGCCATAAATGGATACCCTGGTGTGCCCAATGCTTTAATCAGTACAGGTTATGTTGCAAGTTTTTAAATGAAGTAAAGATTCAAACAAGTATTCCTCATAAAGTAGCTTCCTTTCTAATAAACTCTTGTTTTACTATTTTCATACATTGATGGATAAAATCTAATATAAAGTTCTCAAAGCTCAGAGCCATAATTTCCTTTAAATAAATTATTTAACAAACTTTAAAGTTTAGGCAAACGTACAATGTTAATTTCAAGGTGTTAACAGTACTAAAAACAAATTTTAGATTTTAAAATTCATCTCAGAAATTACGTTCTATACCTTAAAAATGCGTCAGCCATTTGCCACTAAATAACCTTTAAAATACAAATGCTTTGCCATGTTATTCTGAGGAACATTGCCATATCCTTATATGTTTATTCTCTCCAATCTTTTTGGTGTATGTTTGTACATAACAGGATACCATGCCCCCAACTATACTTTTTTTTTAGATAAACATATATTAAATATTTTAAAATAAAATAGATTTTTGAAGTTAATTTTTGAAAATAGAGTATCAATAGTGACAACTGAATATTGAGGCATCGTAAACAAGCTCTGTGAGCTTCTCGGAGACGAAGACCTTTGGTCTGTATCATATGAATTTAGGTCTTGAATCTACACAACCAAAATAGCTCCTCTTCCCTAACTGGTGACAGTGGAATAATAGAGTAAAAAAAATGTTTTTCAGTATTGGTTCTTTTGTGAGATTCCCTTGCTAGTGTACTAAGGCCACAGAATTTAATAGATATGGCTTTCTCGTGAACAGAATGAGTTTACGATGCAAAATCCACACCCCTTGCTTTTTTCCTGCTCTGTTATGGATGTTGGCTTCTGTGTTGCTGATACTTTCTTTTGAATTGTGAGTTGCTTCCTCAAAACATGCTGAAATACACAGACACCGAGATTTTAAAAGAATGTTTTGAATACAATATACAGGAAAGACCGTATGAAACTTTATCTCAGAGAAGAAAGGTTAGGACTTGTCAAGCACATACTCTTCTTCGAGTGTGTCTTCTAATTTTCTGACTTGCTCTCTGATTGACTTGGCCTGCTGCTGAAGCAGATGCTTATTCTGGGGCCCAAGTGGTATCTCCGAAGCTTCCTTCACAAGATTCTCAGCCTGGACTGCAATACCTTCTGTTCGTTTAGAAAACTCCTAGAAAAAGATATAATTGTTAGGAAGGCATCTTCTATTAAGTTCTGTCATCAAATATATTGCATACACATACTGCAGAGTCTCCCTGTATATGAATATTAGCATATAATATTCTGAGCAATAGAACAGATGTATTTTCATTATGGCCTGAATAAACTCTGCTAAACTATTTCTTTTTATATACACAACCAGATCTCTACCTTCACAGTTATCCAAAATCCTCACAAAAATATTTTCCCATTGTTCCCTGCATGGAATCTCAGTGGAACCCCCCAGATGATAACTAATAAATATAGTTGTATTTCTAAAAAATACCTTATATATTTTTAACATATAAAATGATTAGAATACAATTAAATATAATGTTCTATTTAAATGGCTGATAAAAACATACAGGACTGAAAGATTCTATGGCTTTATAAAATTTCAAATTCCTCAGTAAGTTAATAATAGAAGAAATAATCAAAAGGAAACAGTAGTATGAGAGACAAAGAAGCCTTTCACTGGTAAGAAAACAAAAACACAGGGGTTTACTGCTAGAGGCTATGAAAGGATGAATGAGTAAGAGTCTTCTTTCTTATACATTAGCCAACACATTCCTATACTTATTCAATCTTTTTATACACCGAAAACACAGCAACAGGAACCAAAATAACCTGTACAACTCTAAACGCTTCGTACAAATGTATTGGTCTGCTATGAGTGTCTAAGTCATTTAGCGTACAGGCTGCAGCTCACCAAGGATACCCCTAGATATTACCTCTCGGATACCCCACTGGAGCCTCAAAATCAGAATGTCCAAGACAGAGGTGGTCATCTTTCCTCACGAACAGCTACGTCCTCAAGTTCCGGTCTCACTCTCACGGTCTTTGTCAGGCTCAGCACTTTGGGAATCACCTTTTTTCCTTCATTCTCTGTCCTTGCTTCTGTCCTACGGCCTTCCCCCTTACCCAAACTCACGCCTATAGTAACGCGCGTATGCAGGAACTTTCTCACTGGATCCCCTGACTCCAGTCTTTCACGTTTTCCATTTTTTACACTTGCTTGAAACTCATCTCCCTAAAGCACAGCTCCGATTTCATGATGTTCTTAAAAACCTGTAAGGGTTCTGTGTCGCCTAAAGAAGAATGTCTGAGGCCTTCAAGAGTCCTTGCAATGTGACGCCACCTTCCTCTCTGCTGCACTGCCATTTTCCTGCTTCACAGTATGGAATCCCCTTCTCTCACACGGTTACACTTTATGTCCTTTCCGATTACAGGGATGTTCATTGTCTGCCCCAAACTCTGCTTTTCTATGTCTTATCTGCCTTTTAAAGTTCAGGTAAAAATATCACTGCCTTAAGAAAGATAATTTTTTTAAATGCATTCATCTATTAGGGAATGATTTCTACTTTAATGAGAAGTTTCTCTTAGTTTGTGATTTTAAATCTTAGTTATTTTTTCATTCTCCAGAGCAACCTGACCAGTGTGTTGAAGAGTGGTTGATGAGTAAATAATAAGTATTAATTCAATGCATACTTATAATAATAGCAATAAGGAGGAGAAACACATTTTTCTTCTGAACAATGAGTACAAAGGAATTCTACGTCTTACTGATATACCTTTGTCTGTTCCAATTCTGAAGATAAACTTTCCAAACTGCTAAAACTCAAGAAGCGCTCATGGCTGGAACCTGTTTGGAAAAGGTATCTGACCACTGTTTCTTTGTTTGTTTCAAATCGCTCCCATTTTCTTAATGTGACCTAAATTTGAAAACACAAATATGCAGTGTTATAAATTATCAAAGTGTGTCACAAAATAAGTTTCATATTTCCATTCTTTAGGCCAATTTCCAGTTAACCTTCTCACAAATTTTACAATTATAGTGAATAAAGGTGATTCTAACGGCTTCTATAAGAATTTGTTTGAGTCGATTCATCTATGAAAAGAGGATGTGTGGACCAGGACTCTGAATTTTTTAAAGGCTGTAATGTCCTAAAAATCTAAGGGTATTACTTAAAATGTAGATAAAGGACAAAGGGGAAAAAGAAAGCTTCCCAGTTTCCCTCAAAAAAAGAAAGGATGTAAGGGAGAGACAGATTATCTTTTCTTCAGATAAAGTGTCAAGATCACAAAAAGGCATAACTGTGTGGCTGCTGGACTACTGGAAAAGTGATATGATCCAATGTAAATTTCTGGATCAGACAAGCGTGAATTAAAATCTTAGCTTTATTATTGATCACTGTTCTGTGGCTTTGGGTAAAGTTTTTTCTTTAAGTATCCACACCAACAAAATGTGCTAATTACAGTACCCCGGCTCATAAGGCCCGATGTAGCGATTGAAAGAGAGAAGATAACTCATGCGAATATTTAACACAAGGTTGGCGCATCAGAGGCGGAAACACGCGGTTGCATCTGCTAATACGAGCGGTGACCTGGAAGTTAACACGGCCCTTGACTTCCGCCCCCTACCTGGATGCGGCGTTCCTGCTTCTCCCTGCTGCGCTCCACGCTGTCCAGGCTGCTCTCCAGCTTCCGCAGCTCCTCCCGGACTTGGCCCGGCAGCCCACCTTCCCCCTGCCGATCCTGTGCGATCTGCTGCTGCACGTCCCTCTTTTTTGCAGCGATCCTCTTTGTCTTTTGCTGGAAGCATTTATTCAACATATGGATATAAATGTTACTATTCTCTAAGCGGCTAAGCAGGGACATAGACGCCCACACTTCAGCAGAGCTACAAACGGCAGGACCTCACACCACGTGGCCCGAACTATATTTTAAAGTTAACGCAAACAGTTTAAACAGACAGCCAGGACTCCGTTAGTCAAAGATGGATATTATTTATAAATATTTTATGTTTCTAATGGTAAACAACATAATTAATTTGGTCTTGGTGTTTTAATAGTGTGCAAATTTAGACGGCACTTAGCATTTTGTGCAATACTCCAGAAGGCGTTTGGCCAAACTATTTGTCATAATTCTAAAATAATTATTTTCTGCCTAAAAATACAAAGTCCTAACTCCTATTTTTAAATTATTTATGCTGCATAAATGCTAATATTAATAAATTTAATTCCTGGGTATATTAAATATGATTAATCTGCTGAGATATCTGGGGAGAGTTATGTTTTAAAATAAACTTTTTATTGAAGTATAATGTACAAACAGGACGCTATGCAAATCTCGAGTGTACAGCTTACAGATTTTCACAAAGTCAACACGTGCATATAACCAAGCACCTGATCCAAGAAATGTAAAGAGTTTCAAAATATTAATACAAATATATACAATCTCATGTTTCTCTTAAAGTCTATTAAAATCCAAATATCACAATGCAACACTAAGTGTTAATTATTTTTGTACTCAGCCTTTTTATAATTATTATTTTTATTTTATTATTTTTTTAACTTATTTTTTATGGTGACATTGGTTCATGAAATCCAATAAGTTCCAGCTGTGCACTTTAACAGTAAGGCATATATATATGTACACTGTGTTCATCTCCCATAGTTAGATTTCTTTCTGTCACCGCATAGCTGACCCTCTTTACCCTGTATACCTCCCCCCGCCCCCATCTCCCTTACCCTCTGGTCCTTTTTATAATTATTAAGTTAATCTATAAAGCCTAAAGACTGTTATTTTACATCTGCTCTTAATACAACTATTTTTATACATTATTATATGTAAAATTAGCATTTTGCTATATACATTAAGTTAGCTAGAATTTGGTCATTAAAATATTTGATTCTGAATCACACTTTCACTTACACTGAATTGCAAATAAGTTGACTAAAATTGCTAATTATCAATAAATGTACCAGAATTTCTTTACTTCCATTTCTAATCCTTTACAGTGGTCCCCAACCTTTTTCGCACCAGGGACCGGTGCTCCTATGAGAATCTGATGCCCGATGATCTGAGGTGGAGCTGAGGCACTGATATTAGTGCTGGGGAATGGCTGGAAATAACAGGTCAAGCTTTGCTCGCTTGCCCATTGCTCACCTCCTGCTGTGCGACCAGGCTCCTAACAGGCCATGGGCCTGTACTGGTCCACTGCCCAGGGGATGGGGACCCCTGCTTTACAAGAACATACCCTCCTGAAAGGTCTGATACTTCATGTAAGCTGTAATTTCCCTAATTAAGATGTAGTCAAAGTTTTAAATTGAAAAGTGGGATTTTAACATGATGGCAAAAGAATACTGATCTCGAGTACGAAGGAATTTATCTCCATACTTCCCATCTCTGTTATGGGACAATTTAGCCAGTTTGTGAAGGTTTTCATAACTAAATCAACTTTTTCTCCACCATATTTCTTGAGCTTTTGGATATCAAATAATTCAAGCCAAAAATTTGTCTTATAGGATCTTCTGAAATATTTAACACTTAACAGAGAGAGCAAAAGGCCAAGTTTTTTGAACCATTCTCCTGGGTTCCTTCCTGCACAAACTCCCCGCCCCTTTCTTTGCCCTTACCCAGTGGGTTGGTGGATACACTATTCCTCTCTCTGGGTCCTCTCTCTGGTTCTGGTTCTGAACTTTGTATAAATGCACTAAAGAGGCATTCTACCTGGTGATGAAGAAGTAACTGCTGTGCTTCAAACAGGTTTTCAGTGTCCAGTATCTTCTCAGCTTGGTCCTGGACTTCTTTAGAACCAGAAATTAACTCTTCAAGGGAACTCTTCACACTTTCTTTGTACTGGACACAGTCCCCAAAGTTGCTTAACATCTTTTCAACCTAGGTTTTCATGAAAAAACTATAAATCGTATGCTCATATAACTAAATATTTTAGGAGTATATGTAAAGTCTATCTCAATAACTTGAAATACATACACAGTTCTCTAATTTTAATTCATTCATATATTTTTGAAGCTTATTTAATTATTATTAAACTGCATAGTCACTATGGGAATTGCAAGTTTTACTGGATATGGTGCTCTCTGCCCTGTTAAAAACCCATGTGATCTTGTAACCAAGGCAGGATAATGAAACTCTATATTGTATATGTTGTTTCCTGGATCCCTTTTATTACATCTCATGATCTAAATCTAGTTATAAAAGTGTGTTGTATGAAAGTTGAGTTTATCTTATTTAAAGTAAATAAGGAAAAAAATTAAATAGAAGAAAAAGAATTGAATAGAGGAAAAAGAATAAAAAGGCATTCATTGAAAATGTCCTTCCAATAGTTCTACACAAAATATCAATACAATTTCTAATTTTGTGATTCTTAGGTAGATTTTTTTTTTTGTCATTTTCCTCAATTTTCAGCTTTGTCTTCTTTCTAACATTGGCTTTCTCTATTTTAGCTTACTGGCATCTTTTGTTTTCAAAGTCTGTCCCTCTCCATCTTCACTAAGATGATCATTTAACTTGTATCATCATTTGTCTTCCACAGAAACCTTCCAGTTTCTCCTTCTCTTATGCTAACTTTTTCTTTGACCCTCTTCTGCTCTGAGTTTGTCCAGGGAACTTGGAGCATGCTGTTTGCCAAACAAATAGAAATAACATCCTAGGAAAACCACACACTCCAGATCTCAGTAAATCACACCTTTCTTAAAAAAAAAAAAAAAAGTCACTATTCATTACATATTATCAACCCAGAACCTTTTTTTTCTTATACTAGACAATAGCAAACACTTTGTGTTAACATTAATGTAAATACTAAATGGATTATAATCAAAGGAAGGACTGAATGTGTCAAATCCATCTTTTTATATAATTTTCTACCAGAACAAAATGTTTCTTTTTCTCTGTTCCCTTCCTTCTTCACTAAGTGCTTAACTAACAAACAAGGGTATTAATATAAACTATACAGAAGCTTAATTTGATGAGTATGCAAATAATTGAATGTCTGCATTTGTTAGAGGTAGATTGTTGCTATGAGTCTCATGGGCAGTGTCATGTGAGTACTTGAAAGATAAAGCAAATAAATGGCCTTGGTAAAATATTAGGATGACTAATAATTTCTCGTTTTAAAGGTAGCCAAAGTAGTTGTGTGTGTGCATGTGTGCACGTGTGTGTAAGACCAAATAAAAGTTAATCTATTCCTGACTAAAACTATTTGTTAGGTCTTGGATCAAAGATCACTTGCAGATATATTTCTTTTTGTATTGTTATCCTTACTTTTACCTACCTCCTTAGCCAAAGAAAGAATAGAGAAAAGTCTCAGAATTTCTCTTAAAGCATGGTAGTGGCAACTAACTTTACTATAGCTACAACAGATGGATCATCAAAGGATTGAATTAGCTTATGTTCCAAAATTTGATTAATCCTATCGCTGTTTTCAATTTGTCAAAAATTCTTAAGAAAACTGTATGTCATACATCAAAATTGTCATATAAAACTAAAATCAAAAGTTCAGAGTATTTTTGGCTTATATAGATTCACCACTAGAGTCTCAAACAGATCTACATGGATTAAAAATATAAAAGCTTAATTGACAATCAAATTGTTAGATTTAGAAACAGCCAGAGAAAATGTCAGATTTTCAGAACTAGGGAACTTTGTAGTCCTCCAATTGATCATTATTTTTTGCAAGGTTACTAATGATAACTCAAGAAATACTGATAACTATTCTACTTTACATGCTTACATTATCTTCCCATGCACAAGCTCATTAGACTTGTACAACAACCAGGCAGCAAAAATATTTTCACAGAGGGTGGAAGGGGCCGTACTCGAAACGAAGTAGATGGGTTTGTATAGTCTAATCTATAAAAGGGATATAAACATTGAAGTGTATTCAGGAAGTTTAAAATGAGTAGCTCTTGCCTAAGAGATTTTACTGGCCAGCAGACTAAACATTGAATATTTTATCATTACTAGCTATCAGTTATTGAGTATTTACTCTGTTCCAGGCACTGTACTAATTGCTTTACCTACATTATTGCATCATATTCTTGACATCTACTTTTGGTATATGTTTAGCCCTGTTGTACATGTGAGAAAATCAAGGTCAAGAGATATTAAATGACAGGGTCAAAGGTTACATAAGGTTACATACTGACAACCTCAAGGCCACACATGAAATGGAGTATCAGAGTTAAACTCTCACTCTCAGTTTGTTTGACTCTCAAACCTGACTTCTTAACCTCATGATTTACCTTAAACTGACCAAGAAATAATGCTTTTAGTAGGAGTGAAAAGGCATGGATCTGATAAGCTTTGTACTTCAGATATCAACCAATAGCCTGCACTATTATATCTGATAATGGCGCAGACCATAATTCAAACATCCTACTGACCTTCCCCTCCAATATTCATATAAGTACCAATTATTCTATTCCAACTAAAATTTCTTTATAAAATTATTTGTTAAATTATAAACCAAAGAAAAAGAACCTTCCAGATTCCTCACCCAGTGCTGTTTAGAATGTAAATAAATGGCATACCTCTGATAACAAAGTTCCGAGAGCCTTGAAGGAACTAGATAACTTTGCCAGCTCATCTCCTTGCATTTGGGCTTCTTTCTCTGAAGAAACTTCAACCAAAATTTTAAGCCTGGATTTCAGCCAGCTGAGTCTCACCTTTCTGGGTAACACCATTTCTTATCTCCTGGAATGGAAGAACAGTTTCGATGAACCAAATACAATTGTGAATCATACCCTTCCAGCAAGAAAGGACCCACCTAAGACAGTACATAAGGTGGAGGCTGGAATGCCAGACGTTCATTCACCAGTAGAGTGCCTGCTTATTTTACTTTGTTTGGATCTGTAACAAAAGTCCACAAGTGCTGGGAAGAAATGTTTCCCCAATACTAACACCCTACGTGTAAAAATCAGTATTCTACGAAAAAATTACCTTCATAATTATATGGTTAGATGTGGATATCCCCTTGATCACAGCAATGGACACTTTTAAAGGGTACCGTAAAAGAACATGTGATACAAATTGGGAATTATACAGTACAGTAGCCTTTCTTATCTTACTTTCTGTGAGTTAGAAGGAACATAGTATTTTTTGAAAAAAAGAATGAGTCCTTATTTTAGTTAGCTGATTTTTTTTTTTTTTTTTACTGAGGAGTTTACTTGTTAAATCTTATTAGGAATGCCCTAAAGACTTACTTAGTTTTATTAACTCACATTTTATGCCTCATTTCGGTTAGCTTTTAGAAGTCAGTAACCCCGAGAGTGAGATGCAAACGGAGGACGACTCAAATTTGGAAAGGGAGGGCTTACTGGCCAAGACAACGCCAGTAAAACTCTGGGGCCTCAGCCTTTGCAGCGCTGGGGACCAAAGGTAAGGCGACGGAGGCAGTCTCTCCCTCCGACACCCGCCCTGGGTACCACGAGGGCAGTGGTCTCCAACCACGTGTGATGCTACGGAGGGTCTTAAAGGGCAAATGCATACTAGCCAGGGAACAGCTGGTTCCAGAAGCAAGCAATCTGTCATTCTAACAGGAGAATGCTTTTTTTTTTTTTTTTTTTTTGCTAATACAACAGCAACAGACAGCAAATACTGATATCTTTCTGTTGGTGTGTAGCATGATTTTATTGAGCGCCTCTAGCATTTAAGGGGATTATAATTTCAATAGAAAAAAATGAAATTTAGAGGCTAGGGATAGAAAGGAAAGATATTCTCATTAAGTATGCGACTTGCAAAGTTTCAGAAGACTGAAAGATAAGGACTTTTCCCAGTACTGTGAGTCTCTAAAACTAAGAGCCAATCTAAGAGGCAGAGGGTTGCTCTGTGCCATTCAAGATGCAAACAGATCTGAGGCTCTGGCATGGAGGGTTATCAGGCTGTCCACAAGCTCACGGGGGCTGATCCAATCCAGGCCGAACGGTAACAGGGAAAGGATGCTTAGAGACCTTGTCCAAATCCCTCGTTTACTGTGACCTGGCTTGTGAATGGCTGAAATGTTATTAAAACCCCATAGTGCTCTTTTTATCTGGGACAATTCTTAAATCTCACAGTGCGACACACCCATGCACGTGGTTTCCCTCTCAGGATTCCGCATTAGCTAAAGACGCATGAGAAGCCCCACTGAGCAGGGGGAAATCTCAAAGCCAACAACAATTCAAGAGGAAAACGTCCCTGTAGTTTTCCATGGTAATATGAGGAGGCTTCGTTTCAAGATTAATTTTAACATTGATTCATTCTCAGGAACTTTATTTTTATAGAAAGAAAACAAAAAGACATCGATTAAATAGTCTATCATTATTCTTTTCAATGAATGAAAATTTCAGTAACAAAAAGTGGCCCAGAACTTACCTCCACCGCCCGTTTAAACTCTCCATGGTTGGCAGTACTGATGGCCTCACTCTTAACCCCCTTCAACTGTGTGTCCTGCGCAGCGATCCAGGACGAGAGCTCAGAGATTCTGAAACAACACCGGCGTTTTCTTATTAAAGGGAGAACATATCAGAACGGTTACGATACATTTTCTATTTTGAATTCATTCCTGGAAACGTAGCAATCGAGCAATCAGGAAATGGATTAGCAAGTTTTTTGGAAATTGTTCCTTAAAGGAGCATAAAGCTCAGAGTAGGGATGGCCACTTCTGTGCGCAGTCAGTTGGAGAAAAGAGAAAACGGGACAGGTGGAGCTGAGCTGAGGGAAAAGGTGTGTCCTGGGGTCCGAGTATGGAAGGTACCATCTGAGGTCAGGCCTACATGTGCCCATCAGAGTGAGACAGGAAGCTAAAGAGTCAGAAGTCATCCTTTGGGAAATATGAAGAATTCCAAGAGAAAGAGATTAACCAGTTCTGCCTCCAAAAAAGATCACATCTGGGTTATTTGGAAATAAAGTGCTCCACCGGTTTTGACTGAAACCCATTCTTTTTATCGAATGAAGCATTTCTGTATAAGAACAAGAGCAAACTCCTACAATCTGATTTTCTTCATTGCATAAGGTAAAACGTATGTCGTTTCTTGTTTTGGACTAATCATTGCATTGACAGAATTACGAGAGTCTATGCCTGTCCTTCTAAGGGAACAGTTTCAAGATCACCTGCTGGCGTAGTCCTTCCACTTGTCTGGATCATCCACGAGCTTCACGTAGGTACTGTGGATGGCAGCTCTGAGCTCTTTGAGGGTCGCGTGACAGGTTTCAGGTGTGTTCCTTCCTGGGTCCCGGACTGGGAGTTTCAGACACAGTTCTTCGATGAGCTGTAACCTTTTCTCACAGAGATGATGAGGACCTTTGTCGCTGAAGAAAATCTAGAAAGCAATAAATATTTACAGAACCCATGAGAAGCCACACAATATTTTTATATTTTCATAGAAAAAAAAACAGAGGAAGATTCCATTTAGACCACCACGTAAAGTAATTAAGCTATTTAGTGTTTTAAGACTCAAACCAAAGCATCGGCTATATTCTTTCAGGGACCGTGTGGCTGCATGACCGCAGTCAGGGTGTGGGAGACGCACGTACCCTGTGCTCTTTAATAAGCTTTTCACTGCCTTCCTGGGACACCAGCTTGGTCTCACGATCCAGCTCAGCTCTGCATTCTTCTACACAGGCCAAGAATCTGTTCTTCTCCACCTCAATCTTCAGATGAAGCAAGTGATATGGAGCTTCTCCTTGAAGATCCTACATTCCATAGGAAGATTCGGAAAAATGTGATACCATTCCTGGTCATGTACACTTCCAACTGAAGTGGCAAAAACCATGACGGATTCCCTTTAGGGCCAATCGATAGTGTCGCTATTGTGCATCTACCCTCTGTGCTTTGTGCTTTTCCAAAAAGAGGCGAATCCTTTCAGTCTACTGTGGGTTAGGTGTTTCCACCATGATTATTCTATTGAATTTTTACAATGGCCCATGCAGTGTTAATGTTCCTGGTTTAAAGACTAGACCACTGAGGCTCAGGGGGAAGCAGAAAGAGCTAGATAGGAATCTAGATTTAAATCAGACACTGATGCCACATACGCCCTCCCCAGCACGTGTCCCCTTTCATTTTGTCAACAATCCAGTGAGGCAGGAAGAAAAGATACTGTGCCCATTACACAAAGGGGGAGGGGCAAGAAAATCTCATTAGTAAAAAACCCAGGATTAAACGTCCCCAGAGCTGTCAACCACCTGCCACCTCCTCATTCCCTTCCCCACCGGACAATGAGCAAGCCAGCACTCAACAACACGAAACTTTCTGTGTTCTTGTAAATATAATCAAAAGCTTCATCATTATCTTTAGTTCACAAATTTATTAATTTCAGTTAACTTGTATCCAATAGCATTTAAAAGATTACCTTTAAGATAAAATGCAAAGATAACTGATGAGAAAAATGAGTTCGGACTATAGAAAGACTAGGACTCATTATAGCCCAGAGAGCTTAATGTGTGGGGTGAAGGCGTCAAATAAAATACAGCTCTCAATTATAGATTCTATTCCATTTATGACATATTCCATTTATGACATATTAAGCTTCAAAGATATCTTTAAAAGCTTAGATTTCTTTACAACTTTTTTTTTTAATTTTCAAATTTAGTAAGTAAAAGATATATTTCTTTAACTGCGGTTTTCCTGTGCACGGGGCTGATTTTTTTAGCCTATTTAAAAAGAAAATCCAGAAAGTAACATAACCTGGTGAAGACTTATATATTGCATGACTCCTTCAAATAATGCATATGAAATTTGCCGCTCGATATGACCTCACGGTGGCACTTGGTAACCTGTTGCCAGAGCAGGCTTCCTCCAGTTCGGAGGAAGACAGGCTTCGAGGGGTCGCCACCATGTCACGACTTTTTTCCCTGACGTGCGGATTTTGAAGCTAGCTTCCAAGTGACAGGCCCAGCGCATGGCACTCGAGTGCAACTAAGCCGAAAGGATCCTCCGTCCCCACGACACATTCTCCTGCTTCCTCTCCTCCAGTTACTGCTGCCTCACCCTCAGCCCCCTCCTCCCAGACCTCTGCCGCTTCTCTCTCTTACCAGCTCAGAACTGATCACTTGATTTGCTTGTTTCCAGTTTCCAAGAGGGCCCACCTCTCTCCTTTCAAAGCTTTACTAAACAGATTACTTATACTCCTCTGGACTTACTATATGTCATGTTTTTATTATTCAGGACTAATTATCTCTCCTACCAGACTCTAAGCCTTCTGGGGAAAAGGATTACATTTTGTTCAGAACTGAATCCTTAACCAGTAATTGTTTTAATTTATATTTTTAGATAACAATCTAAATCAGATGGTAAAATCCTTGAGGACAACAAATATGTATATGTAGAAATTATGTTAGGTATGGTTTCAGTAGTATACCTAACATAATTTACCTCAGATAGGAAGAGTTCACTAAATGTTGCTGAATATGTCAAATGCCTGTTATCGTTCCTGTCGCCTCCTCCAAAACATAAGAAAATCAGGAAAGAAAAAGAGTACTTTTAAGCAATACGATAACATCGCTATTACTAAAAAATCGAAATAACAAAATTATATCATATTTCATCAAGTTTTATGCAAGTTTAGTTTTTTGTTTCTGTTTCTTGTTTCTTGTTTTTTTTTTTTGTTTTTAATGGGAGAAGTAGCTATGGTGACTTTCCATAAATCTCTAAATTTCTCTTGCGGTCGAACCTTGACACCCTCATGCTCTCTGCCATTATCCATGACCCCACGTTCCCGTTATGTCCCGACTCACCTTCCACTGTTTGTGGAGCTGTCTAACAGCTTCCTGAAGCCCTTGCTGCTCCTGCTCGGGCAGAATGTCGGTGAGCTCGTCACAGGCCTTCAGGAAAGCATTGAGCACCCTCTGATCCAGCTGACTGAAAAACTCCTGGCATGGAGAGGGGAACCGTGGTTAGGGGCGCCGGGCAGAATGAAGGGCAGCTTCAGGCTCTGGACAGTGAAGCAGTCGTGCCTCTAAACAAGCGTCTTAGCCATTCAAACCTGCCAGGTAACTTTTTGTTTGTTTGTTCGTTTGTTTTTGTTTTTGTTTTGTTTTTGTTTTTTCTTTTGTTTTTCCAGGAATGAACTATAACCATTTAGAGCTATGAGTCAGATGCCACCACATCTGAAAGTCAGTTAAGACTTTTTAATTTTTAGAAAAAAAAATATTTGCTGTTTTCGAATTTGGCAGAATAATCTAGAAAACCAGTGGGAGATCCTAAGGTGTCGATTCCATAACGCAGGAGCTGCGGGGGTGAACTCACAGTGTGCTTCTTCAGGAGCTCTTCCGGATTCCCCTTTCCTCCAGGCCCTCCCGTGCCATCTGCAGCACCTTCTCCAACTCTGCGCGAGACTCCTCAAATTTCTTCATCAGGCGACTGTTGGTTTCCACGTGTTTCTTCCAATCTCCAGTTTTCTTTACCATATTCTTGATTTAAAAAGCAATCATAAGGTGATGCTGCTCTCTCATTATGGAAAGTATTCTTTCTTTCCAAAAAACACTTGGAAGGAATACATTTCACCATAATGAGAACAATCAACCCCTTTTAATATTAATAAACACTAGAGAAAGAGGAAGTAAAAATATTGGTATCTGAACACCAGTATTGTTTTTTTTTTTTAATTGGCCTGAAACATACCATTTAATGTGCTAAGTACAGCCAGAAAGAATAGCTCCTTTTTGGAGAAAAATGACATAATAAATATGGAAGACGTGGCAAGAAGTACCATCAGTTGATATCTGCCAATACTGGTTCAGGCAAGATTTATCAATGGATGCTAAAAAATGGAAGAACTACTGGGAAAAAATATTCACAAGGGTTCAAAGTAATTTTCCACATATCAGTTATTAATTATAAGTAAACGTCCTTATAATGAAGAAACCTGGTGCCATCCACCTTTGCCAAGGGATCAAGCTTCACCTCACCAAAACAGGTTAACCAAATGTGTCCCCTGGTGTAATGACCAAGGAGGACATGCCACCATGCATGTGGAGCGTGTCCCGGTGTGGTACACTGAGGACACTTCCTCTGAACAGTATGCTATAGGGACAGGGGACCGAGTCTGCTGTCACCATCCAGCTACTACGTCACCAGTAGGTGAGGTATTTAGCAAGAGCGCAAGCATGAACCATGATGACTTGGTATCTTTTAAAAAAATTTATACGTTCCCTCGTTCACATCTTTAAAGCGAGGACAGAACTTACCTGAAAGGCAACATGAACATCTGCAATCTGCCTCTGTAACTTGGTCTGATCAAAATGCTTTAACACATTGCTCGAGGTCACAAACTTTTGAACACTTTGACTTCCTTTCTCAATTTGTGTCATGGTTTTCTTACAGCTTTCTTGGCAAGCTAACAGTTCCTACGGAAAAGGAAACCCACACCAATAGTATTTAAAAGGGTAAGAAAGAGAAAGAGTAAACATTGCAAAATAATAATAACAGCGTTATATAGCTGTTAGGCTTTTAACCAGTAATAAGTAAAATCAAAAGTATAGAGAAGTACTTCTTTTCAGAATTGTAAGTGATCACTGAAGTCAGGGCTTTTTATATAAGACACTTAAATGTCACATTTTTTGAGATTTTAAAAATATTTCATGCCCATCTTATCAATATTAATGACAGAGAATGACAGAGCATCAAAATTTTTATTTGTCCAGTGCCTGAATTTCTCCAACTAATAGGCCCATGGTTTACTGAGTGAATGGTAGTGAAGTCAATCTCCATATTACGTCTTAATCTGACTGAATTTAACACCAATGCACATCACACTTTGCTGAGTTAGACACAGCAGATTATGTATTATTTGTGTATCCTACAATGTACAGCATCCGAATTCCTAAAGTTCACAAGCTATATCAACCTCATTAACAAATGGCGGCCCCCAGATTCTAACCACGAAAGGCAGCAGACCAATGGGCCTGGGAGGACTCGTAACTGTCACACATTTGCAGGACGAGAAGCAATGGTGACGTAGACCCTGGCACCTCTGAGTCATAACCTAGCATCACAATGATTTCTGACATTGACAGCATGGAAATTATCCAGCTCAGCCCAGGACAGATAGTAAATTTTTGACTTGAATCCACACCATTTGCATTTCAACATCTTCAACTGCTTTGGAAAAATGTTTCGAAAAGGCTCGTTTGGGTATCAGTTTTGGTAATCTAGATGTAAATATCAAGAGCAGGGTTATCATTTTGTTTTGGCAAAACAGAACAAGGACATACTTTTTCTCTATGAAGACTTAGGATGATATTATTAAATTTTATTAATATTTACAATAATAATAATTAAAATATTAAATATTTTCATTGTAGAAGGATTCTTTGATGACCATTTATAGCAATTTGGGAATGTAAGAAATGGCATGATGACTCAAAATGAGAAACACTGTTTATCCAATATGATGAGAACCCACTGGAATAATATTAACAAATATTAATTGGAATAGGGTTTGGTGGTATAATCATCAGGTCTTTATAATCAACAATAATAAGAATCACAATCATTTACAGAATACATATCATGTGATCTTGTGTGCTAGTCACATTATAGAGTATGTAATCCCTACAACAAGCTCTCAGCTCTGCTATTATCACCTCCATTTAAAGTGAGGAACTAAAAGCTAGTCAAGGCTTTGTAGTGTGTGGAATCAGACCTGAGATCTGAATACCTGTCTGACTCACTTCCCGATACTCTCTGCTCTCTCTGCTAAGTGATGCTACCTTCCTTTTATGGCTCTATTTCAATTAACGTATTGGCAAACCTTTCGCCCTTTAGTTTCACCCCCCTCTTATGAATCAGTTCATTTATAATAAACTAACTAATCAGGTCAATTAACTGCAACTCAGTCAGAGGCTGTTTTGCATACCGAGATGCTTACTAAAAAATGATACAAATAAAAGTGATTATCACTCCCAACACATTTCCAGAATTTTATGGTTTTGTGAACAGACCTAGTCCTAAAGGCAAAGAAAAGATCTCATAAGATACAGCTTATAAACACTAGAGGGAAATGAAATGCAATTACCTATTTTTCTATATGTCTATATATGTAAAATTTAAAAATTATAAAATCTTTTATCTATATATAAACTTATAGATAGGTGATAGATAGACAGCTAGAGGATAGATAGATGATGGATATATAGAGATAAAATTTTTATTTTATCTGTAGTAGATAGGGCTTTTATCTTTGGACAAGACGTATCTTTGTTTTGAGTTGCTAGTACTATTCTAGAAAAATGTTTTTTGTCCTAATGGATTTCTATCACTTTGAGCACTACCTCAATCTTATTACACATGCTTTAAAATAAATATGTCTCCTGAAAGGGACTTTTTCTTACCTGATGTTTTTGTTTAAAAAGAGCACTAGATTGTGCCTCATGCTCAAGGATGGTCATAATTTCATTGATTTTCCCAAGTGAGTCATAAAAGAACGTCATCTGCTTTTCTAAATCCTCCAACGGTGTCGACAGCTGTTGACACTCATAAAGGAGTGGGGAGTAACGTTCTTTGACCTTTAAAAACACAAAGACAAAAATTCTACTAAAAGCCATTAAATGCCACAAGCTCAGGACGCTGTTCTTAGCTCTCAGGGACACTTTCGTTAGTGATGTGGTCATTCTGTGCTTACAGATCTCCAAAGACGTTTTTTAAATGACATTTCCTATGTATCGTTAAATTTTGATACCACTGAGATAGATGGATGACACAGAGATGTCTCATGAAAATTCACGTCAAGTAGTCCATCTCAGTAGCACTTTCTCATCAAAACAGTGTTGTTAGCGAACCAGATGGCATCGAACTCTATTCCACAAACTGTGCAATGTGTCTTCACTTTGCCCTTGAAATCTGAGGTAAGGTAATCATGAATTACATTATCTAGAGTAACCTATGCCTCCACCTTCATTTTCAAGAACTCTGCTGTTTCAACTCTTAACTCCAGGCACACTTGCAAACTCGTCGACTTCTTCTTCCCAGGCAGACTTGTTGAACAATCTTCCTACCTCCGTGGAGCTCCATGCTTAGCCACTCTCTGCCCATCCACATACAACCCATCCCCAGCACTCCCGTGATATACCAATTTATTCATCAGGGTTCCCACACTAGGGGGCATCTCCCTAGTCTGGGCTGGCCCAGCTCTCATTTTCTACTTGTCTTTTAAAAAATGGTGTCGCCCTGTACACCTGGACCGTCTTTATTTTCACGAGGAGGCCAA
Organism: Eonycteris spelaea; assembly: GCA_003508835.1. NCBI lineage: Eukaryota > Metazoa > Chordata > Mammalia > Chiroptera > Pteropodidae > Eonycteris > Eonycteris spelaea. The sequence continues at coordinate 1,722,109 of PUFA01000260.1, forward strand.
CAGCTCCTAGAGGTCACAAGAGCTACAAAGTGAGTGCCACCTTTAGGTCGTAACCCAGGACCACTCAAGTCTCCAAGAATTTTTTTCCCCCTCCTTGTTCGACTTAGAGTAGGTCCCAAAGTATCATTAAAGCTTTGGAGAATCAAGGAAGAAAGAACATTGAGTACTTGTTAGTAGATCATTCTTTTTTTTTTCCTTTCCTCCCCTTAAATTATAAATATTCTCATGTGCTCAGATGCGCGGCCTGAAGGAAAATCTCATCAAAAGAAAGCTGCTGATCCACTAATCTGAACAAAATGAAGTGTATCTGCTAACACGTATGCATAAAAGCCAATTACCCAATAAATGAGTCACCCAATCTAAGTGGACTGTGCAAACGATGCCATCTTCATAACATTCAACTTTAGATGAAAAAAAAAAAAATCCCAGTGGAACTTCCAACGCTCTTAAGGAAAAGTCCTAGAAAAGGCTGATGGCTGATGCATGTTAGTCACTGAGTTCCCTGCACTGAAGTGGCGTAAATGTGTATATTTTAAGTCTGTGGAGAGCTCTGTGGGATGAAGGGGGCAGACTTCCCGCTGCACTGTGGCCAGGCAAGCAGAAAACAGCACGAATACTCTTAGAGTAAAGATATATCAAAGAAATCTCAATTAAAGGGCGTTTGGGGGTTCTTCCCGCTCCTCTTCTTTTACCCCCCTCTTTGCTCCATCACATTTAATTGGCCCCCTGTCCCCACTGTTAAAATATAGCTACTCGTACTTTTAAAGTAACAGAAGAAATATTTGGTATCAGCCCATAGTTTCCTTTTTAAACTCATCACAAGGTTGCTGAATGTCAACGTTACGAAATTAAAATCCCAATCAGAATCAAAAGCATGATGTGTTAACAGGAAAACAGTTTGCCCACGTGATGAGGAGGTATAGGGCAGCAGAAGGCAGTGTTGGTCCTGCACAGGATGGCCCACCTTGGTTAGCTGCTCTTTGAGCCCCGACATGGTTGCAAACATTTCATTAGCTTCTTCTTGGGAGCATTCTTTGCTAATGAGGTGTGCTGTCTTTGTGATGATCTTGTATTGAGCATCCATCACAGGTACCCTCTGCTCAATATCCTGCATGAATGATTGAATGAGCTAAATTAACACATGCTACATTTCCTTTTAATTTTAGGATTCCACAGAAGACTAGACAGAAATCGGTTTGTACTGTATAAAATTCTATACTTATAATAAACTTGGTGATTCCCATTATTGTGTTCCTTCATTACTAATATGTTATATTTTGGTAATATTGTATAAATAAATAAAAGTTTTCCTTTAAAAGTAACCACAAATCCATAAGTTAACCTAAAGATAAGCTCCACACTTTCAACATATATGTGTTAATGTAGTATACAAACTTATATTAAATAAATGCATGTTAATAATTTGGGGCAATTCCTCTGGCTTTAAACATTAAACAACCTACTTTTTCTTAAAATGTAACACATTGTCATTGTAGAAAACTTATAAATCAAAGATAATAGGATAAAGAAAATTTAAATTACTTACAGTCCTCTTACACAGTAATAACCAGACCTAACATCCATCATTATATCGTTAATGGTTTTTCCTGGTGTGTTTACATCCATTTTCTACTTTTTAGTTAAAAAAAAAAAAAGGACGATACTATATCTTTGCTTTTTTCACATAATAGTATATTGGGAAAGTTTTCTATGTCATTAAATATTCTTTCACTACTTCATTTTGAGAATTGCAGTGTATCCAAATGTGTAAATAGCACAATTCATTTAGTAAATCCTTAATTGTCAGAGGCATTTATGTAGAAGTGTTATCATGAATGTCTCTTGCTCTCTCCTACTGTTTTATAATTTGGTTGTAGAAAAATATCTCCAAATTGAAAAACTGTTTTGAAGTTACTATATGGTCAAAACATATTTAAAAATTCAGACAGATTTTTTTATTTGAATATAATTTTTTTTAAAATTTGAGTTGTGAGTCAGGATATTCACATATGGCAAAATGATGTAGACATAGGAGACATTGAAAGAGCTTTGACGTGAGCTTGGCAGTGACTCGAATAACTTCACTGATCCTTATTTTCACAATAGAATAGGATTTTCACTTTATGGTCCAGAAACACTGCCTCACCTCCAAGTCTTGAATTAATAACTTGACATTCATGAAAGAGACTTCTAAAGGTTCAGAAAGTTTCCTGTGGGCTTCAGTTGAGAAGTCGGACAGGGCAGTGATGCAGTCTGTGTATTCTTTCTTCATTCTGTCCATCTCATCGGCTCGAGCATACTGTTAAGAAAGGGAGGAGGGCGACACTGAAAATCATTAGGCCAAGACTCTGGAAGCCTACGACCTTAACTTCTACATACTCTGGAATTGTGACATGATACGAAAGACTCTAATTTCCAATTCTTATTTTAGATACACTTGAAGTGATTCCAATTACCATGAAAAAAAAAAAAAGGAACTAGCATAGAAGTGCAGAATTATCATTTGAGACATGAATCGTTCCTATTACATAGGCCTCACATGGCAATATAATTCTTAATCCAACAATACATGTCTGTACTGTCCCTCCATTATAAGTAGAAAAGAATAAAGGACCAAACATAAACATAACAGTTTAAACACATCTGCGCTCTGCCTTAATAAGCTCATGCTATAACGATAAAGCAGTCTCTAAACAGACTGTTTTCACATTTACAACACATGCACATTTTCAGCAGAGATAGATCTGAAAGACATACTTGCTTGACTTCCATAAACAATTCCCTCCATCGCCCATTGAGCAATAATAACTGCTGCTTAAGATCACGGGAAACCACCTCATCACATGTTTCAATTAGAAAATTGCCAGCATCATTCATAGCAGTGTGTTGCTGTATCCAATGAGGCAAATTTCGAAAAAAGTCCTAAACAATAAACAATGCACATTATTGTAAAGCACAAACCAAATTTCATAAAGGGTATGAAAATGACGAGACTAAGAGAAATATCTTTGTTCTAAAAATTTGTGCACATTTTAAGGTAAACCCTAAACCTCTTGCAAAACGCAAATTGTTAATGAAGAGGCCAAAAATAGGACTTAAAATGCTGAGTGTCTTTTTATAAGACCATCTGTGCCTTATCTCTTGCTAAAGACAAAAATAAAAGCAACCATTTTCTGTTATTTATAAATGAAAAAACTGAATTTCTGTGAGTGTAAGGGACTTGTACATAGTCTTCAGACTAGTAAATACCAGTGCCAGAATCATATAAAAGACATACTATTTTAGGAAAATATAGAGGCACCTTAAAAAATTGTAAACAAACGTTTGACCTGTTACTTTTGATTTTAAATTCTGAATATGGTACAAAAAATATTAACAAGTGGAGATAAATTATTAAAGAAAAAAACTTTTAATTAATTATCTGGGCCAAGAACACTCCCTCTAATAACATCTTCTTACTTGTTTAAGATTACACAATGGGTAATGAATCTGTTTCCACCTCTCAAGTTAAGTGCGCGTGTGCAGCTGTGCGTGTACACACACACCACGGTAAAAGCCAGGGATGACAAAAGATAATTCAACATCCATTTCATAAGCCATGTGTGGGAGGACTTCCTCCATAAATGGATGAGAACACTTCTGTTTCTGGCAGTTTTGTTTTCTTGGATGAAATGCACACATATGACATCTACTAAGGCACTCCTGGTCTAATCAGAAAAGCCATAATCTGAGTATATATAATCCTCGTCACTCTCAGCTACACGAGAATATTTAACCTAAATGAAATGTAAAATAGCAAAAAATTTAAAAATTACACATCTGCCTGTATAACACAATAATAGATGAACCAGTCTTGGAGGAAAGCAGTCATTCTAATGCATATGCTATATTTCTTAATGAGAGCCTGGCATTTTCAATATCTTTTACATAAAAAAGGGAAAATGTCAGGCTGCCATTAAGAAATGCATAAACAGAAATCATTCCATATCATGCTATTTTTAATGTGACATTAAAGTAAAACAATAACTTTTGCACACACACACACATACAATTGTAATTGGAGGAGGAAAAAGAAATCACTCGTACTCAGAATGAGACCCTCGACTGAGGTTTGTTGAAATCCAAAAAAGAACATCCAAACAGACAAAAGTGTGGTGACCCATCTGTTCCGCTGGTGTACGCCATCACACAGATTCAGTACTATGCTCGCCAAAGCTATTTCCATCTTGAACTGGGAAATCCTCCGAGGCTGGGGCCCTGGACACGCCTTCTCAAGTACAGAGCTTACTGTGAGTATAGCGCCCTCTGCTGTCCCCTGGGTTTGGCCGCCCCTTCCAGAATGCAAAATCAATAACTGACCTGATCAGGGAGGGAACTCTTATAACTTTTAGAAAGCAATGTATTTCTTAGTCTAAATAATTTAATAACCAGAAAGTGCAAACAGCGTAGGCAAAGTCAGGATTCTTGAATCGAATCTGCAACTATATAATACCCCCAGAGAACGACGCTGTGGAAGTCTCTTGTTTTTAAATGGCTGTGTGCTTGTTTCCTTTCAGAAGAAGGAATCTTACCTTTTTGGCATGTTCTGATTGATTCAGCATTTTTTCAGCATCCTCTAGCCAGGCCTGAAGACCTGCCACGGTATTGCCATACCGGTCCCAGCTGGCGATGACTTCTTCCAGCATGCTCCGCACGCTTCTAACCTCTACCGAGAGGTTCCTCCACTGCGCCGTGGTTTCGCTCATGAATTTCATCACATTCTCAGCTTCTTCCACTGAAACAGATCAAAGAACAGTCCTTACTGCATATCCTAAATCCGCCATATCGTTTTCTCTAGGGCCTATACGTGGAAGTGCATTTGTAATGCTTCTTGAGATCATAAATTTAACAGTGCCATGTTAGAATTTAATTCGGTGAATGCTGGGAATGTGTTGTACCTTATTCGTAGTACTTATAAAGGTTAAATATGATATGTGTTTAAAATTCATGATCGATGGGATGCAATAAATGATATGTATTTGTTCACATTTTAGATACACTCAGTAGACACATGTAGAGTACTAGTCACGAATGCTAGAGTTCATTTTCAGCAAACGTGGCATATCTACAAATTGAAACAAACATATTTTACAATTTGTGTCTTTACACTAACTGAAGTTTTCATTTATTTAAAAATATCCAAGTTAGTGGTTTTTTTTTTTTTGACCTTGATCCTCGGAATTGAAAATAGGTTGGATCATTGCAATTCAGAAAACGAATGCTTATTTTGCTCTCCCTTAGGAGATCACACAAACACATACACATACATGTGCACGTGCATGCACACACACGTATGATCATGCAGGCTAGGGGCTGCACAGTCGGGGTGGGGGGTAAATCCAATATGTTTTCTTCAGTGGCATGGTCACACAAACATTCCACAGAGAAAAAAATATTTGATCGTACAGAAACCCGTAGGTTCTAAACGTTACTGTATTCAACATGGCAGTAGATTCTGACATGAGTTTTACCTGAACCATCAGCTTTGACGTACATCTCAGCTGTCTCTTTCAAGATCTGGTATGTCACTTCATATTGTTCAAAGAACTTGCTGTTTTCTATAAAGGCCTAGAAAGGGAAGAATGGTTAGAAGATAACAAATACTGGCTTATGCTGAAATACCAAAGTCAGTTTTCTTCAGTTTGTGGATATAGTACCCGAATTTACCAATCTTGCTCTTCTTAAAAATATCAATCAATTCAACTGTCATAAATAACTTGATTATTCTGAAATTTTATTGTTTCTCTACCTTTTATTTTAACTCACAATAGTATTTTATTACTTCTCCGCCCAAAGGTTTGTTATTAGAAGTTGCTCCAGAGAACCTGGAGCTAACATTTAGAAAGCACTAAATTTGGAAGAAAATTGTCAAATGTCCCACTGTGTTTTAGCAGTGGAATTCTATTGCTATTGAACAGTAATTCTAGTGAATGACGGCACTGAGAAACTTCAGATTATAAATAAATGGCACATAGCACAAACACTTTTCTTAAAATAAAAAGTAAGTACAAAAATGTTCACAGGTAGAAAAATGTTAAATAATCACACATTCTATCCATGTTACCCATGGTCTCCTATTTCTATTTCTTAGTATAAAAATTACAGATATGACAAGTCTATACCTAGATCAGAATGTAATTTACATATGTAATAGAGTCGCTATGAGCAAATGGATATTATAAAATTGAGAAGACACAAAAAAATCCTTAGGTAAGTCTTATTATTATTAACTCCATGAACTATGAAACAACTCCCATTTCAAAGATTATTCCTACTTCTCTAAAGCAGAAAATTAATGTAATTATAGGTAACAACATATCACCAAAAGCTCCTTAATTTCTTTTAATAGTATAATTAGTTCTTATGATTTGAGCCACGAAAAGACTTGATAAGTGTCGTTATTAAAAAATCCAAAATTAGTCTTCAAAAACCAGCTGAAGTTCTGAATAGTAACGCTGATGAACGCTTAACACAGAGATGCAAAATGCTTGTGTGCAGATGCAAAACATTCAAAGGGCAATTTCGTAGGCATTCCTACACCTTATTGATAAATGTTCATCATATTTCAAGGTAGCATTTTTAAATTACACATAGCATACATTTCCTATCATACTATGTGTATAAAGCATTAATTTATGTATCAACTACTCTCCAGAGTAATAGTGAAGAGAGAAGGGTGTGAGTTACTTGGAATAAGGGGTCCTATGATGATACTTTATTCAATAGCTTTAATAGGCTTCATTATTTTTGTATGAGAATAAAGTAAGCCCATAATAGTCTGGTCAATTCATTATTTAGCTTCATGTCCTACTCCCCTAACACCTTCCTGATCCCAAACCGGGGAAAGAGTAATTTACTATCATTTAAACTTTGTGTAATTTAACCAAACAAGCATGTCACAGTTTGATCAAAAGTGGAAAATGAAACTTAACATAAAAGACATCGTAAGAAATTGAAGAGATAAATATATTTGGGAAAGTTTAAAAAATAGTCTCCATTAAGTTTTGGCACAAATTTCACAAAGCTAATGGAAAAACGATAGTTCTGAGTGTCAATTAGGAAATTGTGTACTGGACAGAAATATGCTTTTGTTAGAGTGATTTACAAACAGTATGAATAAAAAGAGAAAAGTTTATTTACAGTTTCATTTTTGGTGCAAGGGAGAAATAGATGTTTTAAGATATTATAAATATTGTGGGATTCATTAAAGTATTTCTGAACTTTCCTATGAGGAAAACTGGGCAATTATTTTTTTTAAAAAAGATATCTTATTGTTTATTTCAATTTTTAATTGTTTAATTTCTTTCCCCTGAGTATTGAGTAAGTCCATTTAGTAACATAAATTATTTTGTTTCTTAGAATCACTTTAGCAGTAAAGACTGCTAAATCTCCTTTTTGCTGAGATCTCTAGATACACTCTCTCAGAAGAATGCAAAAGTGAACACAAATGTTTCAAATAATAGTGACAGGATTAATTTATTTCTTTCAAAATAAGGCTTACATTTGGCTATCAAGTTCAACAAATAAGTCATGTTAGTCAAGAGACTTTTAAAGTTAGTGGCACTTCAATACTTCAATAAAAACAAGATACCTCTCTATGGCACTAGATTCAAAGTCTCAGTGGGAAAGACTATATTTCTACTCTCACAAGATAATACAGATATTATAAATAAAAAGCTCATCAGTTTCACTCAAAGGGACCTAAACCAGATAATTTAAGATTTTAAAATCAACTTCGAGGAGTGTTTTCATCAGAATTGCCTATTTACATTAATAAAACAGTTACAAATAATTAAATAAACATTCCTACTATACTTATGTTGCCTTCACAGAGTCCACAATTCCAAGAGCTCTTCTTTTATGTGAAAGAAAGAAACCTTAGCATTTTTTTTCCACAGTAAAATTGAAGCAAGTGTTAACTAATAATCATGTCAAGAACAATTCTGACAGGAAGAACCAAACTGATCATGTTCTGATTTACATGACAGTATGTAATCTCTTATCAGTAGCAAGTGGCCTAAGTTAATTAATAAGCATTTGTAAAGTATTTTTCAAGAATTCTTTAAGAACTTATCAGCTGCATATCACAGCACCTTGTACAAAAAGTAGTAGGAAGCACATTATCTAATTCTCTAACTCTTAAAAAAAAAACTATCTTTTTTTTTTTTCAGATGAATAAGATTGAATTGAGAGTTCAGACTAAGGAAAAGATAATTATAGAACCTTTACATCCTGAATATTACTTTGGTCATTAAATGATGTAACAGCATATGGCTCATTACAATAATTTTTTTTAGAAACCAAGGAAAGAATAGCATTGAAGAAACCGATTTATGATTTCATTTGAAAATCATCATGCTCTTTGAAATAGTCTGTCCTAAAGAAAGTGATTTTCTTGGAAACTCCAAAAGGATGAGAGAGGCTCTATGGAGTATGAGATAGAAGAAAAACAATATGTATCAGTCTTTATTCCTTAGAAAAATCCCTGTTATTCTATTATTGTTGTCTGTTGTTGTTGTTGTAAGTTTGGGAAAGACTAAGTCTTCTAGAAATTAAATTATTTATAAAGTCACATAGGTGGTAAGCAGTTGAGCCACGTGACAGGTGGCCAGGCCTCTAGCATCTCCTCCACCTCACCTCCTCTGCCCTGATACCATGCTGCCTGTAACAGAAATAACAGTGACTTTCAGCCTAGAGTAATGAAGTGTAAAATATTGTCGAATACGGACCGACGTTGAATGGAATTAATAAGTTTATGTGAGCTATGTTCTTTAGTTTGCTAAGCTACAAGAGATCATTTTAATGATTTAGTCTTTTAAGTTTTTTGTTGTTGTTGTTGTTTTTTAAATCTTTTTCACAGCTAATTTTGTTAGACAGCAAAGTTTAGAACTTAAGCACAGGGCTTTGAGCCAGAAAGATGTGGATTCAAATTCTTACTCTGCTTCTTATCAACTGGGCCATCAGGGCATGTGACCTGAGCTCAAAGACTTCATTTCCTCAGTGAAACAATATGAAAATGCCCCGCCCACGGGGTCATCACTGGGATGGAAGATGAAACATGCAAAAGACTTAGCATATTAGAAACATTCATTATCCTCCAATGTTCAAACTATTGAACAACAACAACAAAAATACCTGAAAATCCTGTTTGGAAATGAAGCATGAGCAATAAATAAGTATTTTGCACCAGGCAATAAGAATATTAGGAACTGTTCATTAAAACCTGTCATATTTGTAGAGTAAGTAGAAATTTTACAAATAATTTTGAGTTAAGGAAGAGTTGAACAGTTCGGTGAACGTCTCTTTCCTTTACGGGTAGGCAGAATGTACTTTTTCTTTTTTCTTCCATGAGGACCAACTCTCTACCTACATATCCTATATTTGAGAAGTTCAAAGAGAATGAACAAAACCAATGTTGCGATATTAACCTGGTGCGTTTCAGTCAGATTGGTCATCCTGAAATAGCTACAACAAAGAAGGATGCTACATCATTATCTACTGGCTCAGAGTGTGCCATCTGATACAACTAAACCCCAAAATATAAGTGCACATCCGTATTTAATATTTAAAAGACCAACGTGACCGCTGGAACTTAAAGATCTGGATTTTTCATTCACTCCAAAATAATTAAAAATGAATAAAGGGAACAAAAACCAGATTTCACATTTTTGGACCATTGTTTCTGAGATGAAGGTAGTAAATCTAGAGAGAAATTATACTATAAACTTATTTAATCTTTATTTTTGAAATGCATGTTGTTCATTTATCACTTAGTAAAGGAAATTAAAATGTAGCAAAATACATTATGGTTTTAGGATACCTCGGTAAGGACATGGTTTTAATAAGTATTCGATCACACCTGTTACAAAGTCACTGTGACTGGTCAGGTTAGAAATGGGCTTATATTTTAAGTTTATTCATTTAGCATTTAGAATTTTTGATTAAACATAAATGAAATAATACAGGACTGAAATGCAATATTAATAGTAATTTTGCAAGCAAATTTGTATTGCTAATAAGTTTAGGGGGTATGTGATTAACTAAGAGAAATAAACTGCCTTTAATAATTGTAATTATCTAATTACATGTAAATGGAAACTGCTAATTACAGAACAGCCTAATCCCTTTATTAATACAGGGCAAGTGTTTTATGTACATGTAGGATTATCGATGCTGATTGCCCAAAATATAAGATGATTTTTAAAAATAAAATTGGTACAGGGACTTACAGACAAAATTTTACTTATCCTGAGTGCACACAAGCAGCAATGAAGCTCAGGGAATACATGCTGGACAAAATCTAAAAAAATAGTTTAGAATAATTGACAATTGTTCTAAACTCCTCATGATTGGATTTTAGAAAACATTAAGATAATCTTTAAGTGTTTTAACTCTGTTTCAAGGGTGAGCTCACAATCACAGTGTGGGTATGCCATGCATGCAAAAACTTTTTTTTTAAGTAACAAAGTCAACCACAGTGATTCAGTATGATTAATGTGGCAAAACCTTCTATATTTCCAAAGAATATAGGTGTGTATTTCAGATTGTGGTGAAAAGCTCACAAACCTATCAAACCCATTTAACGTGCTGGTACCTTCCTGTTTAAATTCAACATTAAAATGCCAGTGTCAGATAAACTGCTGGGTATTAAAGGCTAAATTCACAGGTCCTCTCATTCCTCTGCCAAAGCATCAAGGAGACTTACGATGTAGTTTTGCAGAAGCAGCTCCACCGACTCTCTCCTCCCATACTTGATGATCCAAGACTTCAGCTTGACTCTGCAAGAACCAGCAGTGAGAGCAGACGGTACTTTAATTCTAGAAATTCCATTTTCATTAAGTGTAGTTCTGATGTGGAGGAAACAAAATGAAACCTAGAAATAAAACACCAAGAATTTACAGAATGTAACTAATGGTAACAGAACAGTGCTTACTTAACCTGTTATGCCGTCACAAGCTCTTCTAAACTCTGGCTGATCAACCACTATTTGGAGATCTGATTCCTTTTCTAGCTCTGGGTTTCAAGGCAAATCATTATTGATTGAAGTTTTTGATTTAGTTCTTTCCCCTGCCAACGCATCTCTCATCTGTTTCTTTTATAAGCTGTTTTTGCAATATTACATAATGTTCCTCACAGTACTGAATAAAAATACAGCCTCTGAAGAAACCATTTCTGTGATTTCCAGTCTCTGGGTACATTCGGGCTTACTCTTTTCAATTAACACTATATTAGGATGATAGCATTCTTAAACATGTGTTACAGGAGTTCAAATTTATTGTATCAAATATAAGCATTTCTGCAAAAAAAAAAATCAATTAAAAAGAAAAGAAAGAAGAAAAGCACCACCAAGCATTTTAAAAAGAGAGACTTCATTTCAAGCCAGAGACGTTCTCTTACCTCTCGGCCATGTCCTCTAATTGGTCATGTGGCACTGGGATCCCGTTGACAGACCTGGTCCGGTAGATTTCATGGAAGGCTCTTTTGTGGGCATCTGTGTTTTGAAGCAGATCCTGAGATACAATTTAAAAAAAAAAAAAAAAAAAAATGTGGCAACATGTTCATAGGAGGCTAAGAAGCATAATTTTCAGCCTGTACCGATGAGTCAGTGTATTCAACAATTTGATCCCGCTGCCACAGGCATGTGTGGCTTGGTGCCTATCAACGGCTTTTACCTTGCACAGGAGCCCGGGGCTTGTCTCTAAGGCCCCGTGCTAGAGCCACATCTAATAATTATGGCATCTTTAAACACACATGACACTTGCACAGCAATGCATTTACACATTTTAAAGGTACATGGTCCAAGGGAAAATGTAATTACCGCTATAAAACAATGGATTGGTATTTTTCTCTTTCCTTGAATTTTTGATAGGTTGCTTTTTAAAAGCTTAAAACTAAGCACAACTAATTTAACCCTTTAATGGTTAAAAAAAATTAGACTTGATTTTTAGTTCATTGTGAATGCATGCAAACGTTCAAAAAGTGATATTTGCTTGCTAGCTAAAGAAAGTCAATTACATTCCCATGTATTATGAAAAATACCCTTAGAAGAGTTCAATCAAGCACAGCACAGGGAATGCCCCACAGATATCACGTGTGAAGTTTATAAATATTTTTGTAGACTGTATTGAGCTCCACAATGTGAGTAATTCATTTAGATTAATTTGAATCTCCCTTGATTTGTTTTCTGCGTTTTTCACTGTCAACAGACTTATTTACATAAAGACTTACATGAATTTCACAAGTCCTAGCCAAGAGGGAGGTGAAAGGAGATTCCTGTCATATTTTCTAGAGCTTAATTTGTTTCTTAGCAGCAGAATAAATATGTAACAGTTTGTCACTCACTGAAAAGTAAGACACATTAGCCCACCAGAATGATGCATGTAAATTAATATTGTTTCTCTCACACGAGGATTTAGTGAATTGGAGAAAATAAAAGCAAAAATCATCCTAAAGCCATATGAGAAACACTTGATAAAAGAGAGAAAAAATGAAGGCTTTCATATTAATTAAAAAGTTAAAGTCAAACGCATTTGTTCAGATAAGTGAAATTAATTTGGGGGGGGGAGAGCATTAAATTTCACATTGTAAAAAAGCCAGGGCTGAACTATTTATGTCCTGTTATATTTTGCTATGAACTACATTTTGAGCTGCTTTAAATTTGGAGGTAACGGCACAGATATTCACCAGTCACTCGTGACCATAAAGAGGGCACTTTGTGTAGCCAGGCTGGTCAGGAGGACAGAGAACGGTCCTAGAGCGGCTACTGACTGTGCACATTTTAGTCAACGTCCACCTCCTTTACGTCACCCAGACGCATTGCCATGGTGAACGATCTTGGCTGAGATTTCCCGAGGTGACTGCAGGGCAAACTCAGAGCAGCATCACACCCATGTGTGCCGCTATGTGTTAGCACATGGGTGAGCCCGTGGCTGTGTTGGAACACCCAAAAGTTCATTTGCCTTCTAAGAAGCTTTCCCTATTGTAGTTTTAAACACCCAGTTCATAAAAAAAAAAAAAAAAAAAATCTTGGCAAGATATCAAAACAGAAACATTTCCAAACATATGATAGAGGAATGCACCGGCATGATGTCGCCCGGTCCGCTGGAAAGGCGGTCTCGCCATGGGCCAGCCAGATGCTGAGCACAGCACAGCACTGCACTTCCACTGGTGAGCGCCCAGGAAATAAGTGAAATCGTTTAGGTCTCCCACTCTCAGTAAGCATGACCCTGAACTGGACCCCAGACCCGTGAGCACAAACAAAGCAAAAAGGCTGAGTGCCCCAGCAAATATCTATACCTGTGCCACAGGAGATTTTGGTCTCAGAACTTAAATACGGTGAGAACCCCGAAACAGAGATGCCTACACTTAGCCAGAACCTTCAAGGAGGACAGACGTGGGCCTCGTGGATTAAAAATGCAAACAGGAGGAGGAAGGCAAAAATCGCCAAACACATGATACCAGCTACCATTTGTGAGAATCAGCAGAAACAACAAATGTATAGTATTAGAAAAATATCAGTAGTTTAATACTTGACAACAGCAGCTTGTAAATTAAGAAGAGAATAATCTGGATAAGGCATTCTTAATTCCTTAAAATGACTAAGAGGAGGTCAGGTTATTGATTCCCTTCCAATTGTGTTAAGTATCTATGACATAATTTCAAGGGTAACCACACCGTACAACCATTCAAACCAAGAATAAGAAATACAAACAAACAGAATAAGAAAAATAAGCAAACAAATAAAAACCCCTCAAATCAACTTATAAATAGCAAGATGGTAGGGGGAAAAGTAATTAAGTAAGATAAATAGAAAGCAAAGAGCCAGAAGGTAGAAATGAATGCAAGTATATCAAGAATTATAGATAAATGAGAACAGAATGTAAATTCACTAATTAAAGGGCAGAGATTGTCAGATCAGACAAACAAATAAAATAGAACCAAATAAAACAGAACCAACTACTTCTTACAAGAGATTCACCTAAACATTAAGAACATGGATAGGTTAAAATTAATGGAGTGGAAAACCACAGGCAGGCAAATAAATACTACTGAAAGAAAGCTCGTATAAGTATATTCATATCAGACAATATAGATTTCATAACAGAAATTATTATTAACTCTTTAATAATGAAACTTTCAATTTACTAGAAGATACATTCATTTTGGACTTGAACATACCTAGTAAGCCTCAAAATATAGCAAACAAAAACTTAAAGAATTACACGGAGAAACTGACAAATGCCCATGGCAGTGGGAGTTAACAACATACCTCTCCTGGGGACCGAGCCAGAGCAAAGGGGACAACTGGGATGGCATGTGGCATGTGAGGGGTGAGGGAGGGACCAGGGCCTTTGTAAGAATTTTTGGTGTTCATCTTGAGTAGATGGAAGACAGTGGAGAGTTTTGAGCAGAAGGGTGAAATGAACTCAACTGCATTTTAAAAAGATCGTCATGGCCATCCTACTGAAAATACCCGTCCCTGATACACTGCCTCCCTGGGCTTCTAAAACAACACAGTAACTGGGTTCCCTCCCTCACTGACGTTCTTTCTCACAGTCTTTGGTTGGTTCATCTTCTCTCTGATCTGCTCACATTGGATTCCCTCGGGGCTCAGTTCTCGATCCTTTTTTCTTCCTTGTCTACATTTTCTTATTTAATTTCTCTAGTCTCAGAGCTTTAAAGATCCCTCTATAGGCCAATGATTCTGAATATTTATCTCCAGCCTATCCCCCTGTCCTAAGCTTCAGTTTCTTTTTCTTACTCCACTGCATATATCCACTTGAATGCAAAAAGGTCTCGCACTTACTGTGCCCCAAATTGAACTTTGATCTCTCCTCTCAAACCTGCTTCATTGATTTTCCATCTTAACTGATGAAAACATCATTTTCCAAATGCTCAGTCCAAAAATCAATAGTGTCATGTATGACCCCTCTTCCTTCATAATCAATATCTAATCCTGAAAATCTCTGCTGTCCTCAAAATATATTCAGAATCTGACCATTGCTTATCATCTCTACAGCTACCACCCTGATTTCTGTCACTACCTGGATCATTTAGACTGTTTAATTGGTTCCTACTTTCTATCCCTAACTCCACCTATTCTCACACAGCAGCTAGAGTGACAGTATTTTAAAAAGTGCTAATATCATTCTTCTATGAAGAAAACTGATGGGCAATGATGATTAGGATATGACAGAAAAAATCAACAATGCCCAAAATGCAGTTAAGTGAGAAGGTGTAAAGAAACATTACGTAAAAATAGGGGCTTACCTATAGGCACAGAAAAGATTGCCAAAAAAAAATAGAAGAGAATATTTGGAACAATTTTATGCCAATAACTTTGAAAACATAGTCAAATGGACAAATTCTTAGAAAGTACGAATGTGCGATATTGACCCACTTAAAAATTTGGAAGCCTGAATACTTCTAAAACCATTTTTAGGAGCTAAGGATATGAGTGAAAAAGCAAATAATAATCCTTGCCCTTATGGAGTTTACATAACAGTAAAATGTCAAGCAATAAATAAGATAAATAATTAAAATAGTAGCTAGGATGAAGATAAATACTAAAGAGAAAATTTTAATAAGGAAGCGGGGAACGGGTTGTAATTTCAAAGGGGTGGCCAAGAATGTATTGACTAAGAGGCGACTTTTTGATAAAGGCCCAAAGGAGATGAAGCACATAATGGAAAGATCAGTGGCAGAATGTTTCAGGTGATGGGGAGAGAACATTCCAGAATGATGGCAAGGGTAAAAGTGGGAATGTGCTTACCTGTTTGATGTCGTCTTTTCACTGACTACCCTATTTAAAATTGCAACACTATCTAATACTTCCTGTCCTTTTACCTTCTAGTCTAACACCTATTTATTAAGTTTACAATTTCGTATCTCCCTTGTCCCACTAGGGATTTTTGTCTGTTTTGTTTATAGGGTGCATCGCAAATGGCTAGAACACTGCTTTTCACAGGATAAAAATTTGTGGAATGACTAAGAAAGATTAGAAAGGTGCAGCTAGAGGAGTAGGAGGAAAGCTAGGAAACTAAATGAAGAAAACATTTCAAGGATGGAGGAATAATTACGTAAAATGATTCTGCTACAAGCAAGATGAGGACTGAGACTTAGCCATTGAGTGAGGATCGAAGATAACCCTCTTTGAGATGGTTAGGAAAAACTTGATTGGAATGAGTTCAGGGAAGAATGGGGGAAGAGAAATTTGAAACCAAAATGAAAGCATAGACAACTCTTTCAAAGAGCTTTGCTGTTTGGTAAATGGAAAGAGAGAAAATGAATGGTAGCTGGAAGGGGAAGTATGGTTAAGGAAGAGACTCCTTTAAGATGAGAGAAATAGCATACTTTATACGGATGGGAACAAACCAGCAGAGAGAGAGGCAAAAATAAGAAGGAAAGAACTACAAGAATTGTCTTTTGGGAAAGAGCAGGGAGGGTGGGACCCAGTGCATGTGTGGCAGGGGTGGCTTTAGCTCAGAGCAGATGGTTCGTCCATAGTAACAGAACTGAAGATGGAGTATTTGGCACAGATGCACGTAGGTGGGCCAATGTGATCGTGGGAGCTGACGGAAATTCTTTTTTGACTGTTTCTATTTTCTCAGAGAAATAGGAAGCAGTGGCATCAGCTAAGAGTAAGGACAGGGGAGGAGGTGTGGAAGGCTTGAGGAGACAAGGTATAAAACAGTTGTCCCAGAAACGAGTGGAAATGGCCTCGGGAAATGCCTTTGGAGTGCCAGGCAGCATTAAGGGCCCACTGGGGTTAGTCATCGTGCTTGGGAGGGTGTTTATCTCTAGCTCCTGTCAGCTGCAGCCACGTGGGCAGGAAGCAGGCAGAGCGTTGGTTTTAACTAGGGCTGTGTTTTAACCAGGAGAGTAGGACAAAGTGAGACATGGACAAGGGGTGACTTTAATGACTGAGCATTGGATTTAAGCAGAGTACAAAGGGAACTGATGGTGCGGAAAGGATGCGAGGCAGTGGCATGGCAGTAGGATCAACAGAATATAGGGCACAGAGGAAATGAAGATTTGGAGTTGGGGAAGTTTGGTTGGCCAGTGAGATGCTTGAGGAAGAGCGTGTGGAGGGTTTCTGTTACTGGCGATAACAAGTTCCAGTCGGTGCCTACACGGTTATCACTGGGAGAGAAGAGGTCAAGAAACTGAGAGGCCAGGATATTGGGAAAATCATCTATGGGTTAGTGAAGTTATTAAGAATAACAACATGTGTTGTCATCCAGTAAATAAAGTCTTCGAGAAAGGAAGGAAAGTGATCTGGCTGGACTGCTAAGTGCGGTAAGGATGGGTAGAGTCTGATGACGATTGTTGTGATTTCTTAACACCGAAAGCCTTGCTCTGTCAAACAACACTACTATAATAAAAACTAAGTTTAATCACTACACATGTATCATATGCAATAGTTTTGTGGGCACATTTAAAGCTTAGTGCCTAAAAAGAAAACTTAGATAATCAGCTATGTGACCTTGGTCAAGGCACATGACTTTTCTCTGCTTAAATATTACTTATTTGAGAAATGAGAATAATAATATCCATTAATATCCTGAATGTCAAATGCTTAGCAAAATTAAGTACTTAGGACTTAATTTCAGTTATAGTTAGTTGTGATTGTTGTTATCTTTCTAGGTAACTGAGCATGAGGGTACTGAAAAACAGAAAACATAATAGATATGTTCCTTTTTTCCAAAATAAGTATGTTTCTATCTACATGTAAGTTAATTTTTAAAAAATAATGAAAAACATTGGTAGAACTACTCATAAAGTGAACTTCTTGAACAAATATATTTTAAAATTTATCTGAATTCCATTTTCAAAAACTGCTTATGGATTAAGTAATGAAAGATTGTCATATAGTATATTGTTTAAAAAGATGTGAAGAATTCAGAAAGAATTCTAGATAATAGCATATTTAACTTTTCACGACATGAGCCATAATTATTTTTAGACTGGGAAGGGAAGATAATTCTCAAACATTTTTGCTCATGTATTGATGACTCTTATATTGCATTTCTGTCAATTTATTGCATTTTCAAGTAAGCCCAATATCGCAGAAGAAAGTAGTGATACCAAATTGATGGGCTAGTTTTTCTGCTAATGAGGAAATCTAGAATTTTAGTTACCTTAACCATGACTCAAATTTCTCACATCACCAAAGTTTAGCTTATTATAGACACCTAATAAATATATATTGAATGAATGAAAATTTATCTTTTAATGACAATTATATCATTTTATAACTCTGCTATGTTCAGTACTGGTGCCCACACCAAGTAAACATTCCTACCTCAGTGTAAAGGCCCTTCTGGAGATTGGCCTTGAACTTGGTCTTAGCCCCTACCTGCCTTGGCTCGCTTCCTGTCATGTCCTCTTTGCATTCCCTAGCATGCAGTCCAGTCCTTTCCGGTTTTCAGTCTCAGATAACCATCTTCTCTGACTCCAACCCCCAACCTTCTCCCCGCTCCACCTCGTTTCTGGTTTGATGGTTGTTTGCTGCCATTTCGCAGAGATGTGGTTTTGGCTGCACATTCAGTGACTGGCAGGGGGCTCTCTCTCCAGGGAGCCAGAAGTGTCAGGAGGAGCCTTGAATTACAGAAGCGCTGAGATGCACGGTCCGCATGCACACTATCCAGTTTAAACTTATTCCCCATCAGGGGCTGGTGTTGGCCACAGTGTACCATGAATTAATATTTGCTAAATCTCATTATCCAGCAAGTAGCACAGTTAATATCGTCAGACATTTTCTCTACGGTGAAGCACTTCGATCAGACTTAAGTCTGTTAGATAAACAACAAACCCAGGCTGTTTCTCAAACCTCTAGATTAGAGGCACCTTCACCAGCTGCCCAGTGCCAAAAACTGGCACATAGTAGGTCCTCAAAGCATATTTGCCGAATGGACACATCTAATCCATAATCACTGTACATTCTACATTTGATTTAAAACCCTAAGATGACTTCTGTATGAAATATTCACAACCGTTACATGATTTACATGAAGAAAAATTATGGGACGGTATTCACAGTGAATTACTAATTTGTTACAGTGGTATTGTTTGTGTAGCTCTGCTTTAGCATTTTTTTCCTGTTTTGTAATATCCTGGGACTTTCAACATGGACATGGCCCAGGCTTTCCCATGCTTGACTTGGTTCAGCCCCAGGAAAATCCTCTGACTTGATCTCTTAACCCTCATCTTCAGAGAACTAAAGTAGAGGCCGACAGGACTGGATTTTATGTGTGTGTATCTAAAGATGAAGTAGGCTCCAAAGAGACATGCTGTGAGGCAGGGCAGATTCTGGACAGTTCCATGTGTTTTGTGTGTGTTGATGGTGATGGAGAGGAACGAGGCTAAGCTAAGAAATACTTGGCTAACCTGTGTGAAGGTACTGATTATAAATGAAGAAGGGCCAAGAATAAATGGAGGAAGGACCCTGACGAAATGCCTAGGGTCCCGAAATCTTGTCCGTCTTGCTGGCTGAGCTCATCTGGGTTGAGTGAGAAGAGCCGAAAGGGCCTGAAGCTGAAGTTGCATGGCAACTCTCTATCTCTAGTTCCAAAAATAAGATCCCAGAAGGACATGAAACAAAATCTGTCTTGAATTTGCTTTATATCTAGTCTAGAATATATAACAGACTACTTCCTTGGGTAGTTGTAAAAATATCAATAATTTGGCAGAAATATATATGATATGAGCAATAAATCGGTCATATGTGGTCAAGAGGAGAAATCTCTGATTGTCAGTTTATTCTCCACATATACAGTAAACCCCGACCATGAGACCGTTAATGAGGTACACCAATTCAATTGCACAAAATGCAGAATTGTGTTAATGTGATGTTAATGAAAAATAGCATTTTTGCTTAGATCTGAGCTATCACAAAACACACAGAGGAAGTATATCAGACCTTATACTAAGCACACTAATCACGCAGTAAGCTGAAAAAAGCCACAAATGACTAAGATGTCATCAAGGCCTAATCCCACCATTTCTTAAGACCATCACCCCCACCCCAACCCCACCCTGTGGCACCAAAACATAAGAACGTGGCTGCTTGGCTTGCCTTCCATTGAGAATGGAGGCCTGGAATGAGGTCTGGAGCCAATGACCAATCACATTATTATGCAAACGCATGTTGTCTGTAGGCTTACCTTTTGAAAAGTAATATGTAGCAACAGAAATAACGAAAAGAACTTCAAGTGAAAAAATACCACAGAGCTATTGGAAAACATCTCAGGAAATAAATGTACTGGTGCAGACTGTCATTAACAAGTACAGGAGAGGGAAGTGCAGATCTGAAAACTTCTAAGAAGGTGTGACATCTCTGAATCAGTATGAATGGATGCCTGGGAAGCTCAAGTCAGTGCAAATTTTAAATAGGCCACATCTCCGGTCCACACTGGACTGGTTTGCTGGAAGGTTTTCTGACCAGAATTTTTACCTTGTGTTGTTCACGTTTCCGTTGTATTGTGTTGGCCGTTTCCTCATGGACCTGCTGAATGGTTATTTCCTCCCTCAGGGCCACCTCTGCTCTGTATAACCAGGCGCCTATGGTGCCCAGAGGTGCTGGAAGAGACTTATCAAGCTGTATGTGCCAATCGAATAGCTGAAATACAAAAGTAGAAAAACAAAACATCTCTGATACAGAAGGCGATTCCTAAATTTCTCCCAAATCATTCTACACCCTCAGCCTTTAAGTTAATAACTACAGATTAATATAGTAAATATCAAAGAAATTATCTGAATTTAATGCTTTGAGAAGGGGGAGGAAATTACAGTTAGAAGCAAATTTTGAGAAAACTTAAAATACATTTTAGACCTAGAAGGATATTATGGGGACCGTAAGCCATTTTCTTCTTATAGTAATAGCATAAAGCTTTTGCTGAAAGCAACTGGATTTGCTGACATGCTCAAGGATGCAAGAGTTATACACCAGCTGATGTGCATCCCTTAAAATCTCCTACGTGAGGAGAATGGGTCCCGGAAAACCAGAGTCATTTAGACATCTCTGGAGGAAGACAAGTATTTAGGATTCTTTCTATAATAATATAATTCCCTAACCATCTCTCCATGTCTTTCACTTTATTCAATTCTCAAGCACCATTTCCCAGCCTATTGGAACACCAATTGAGATGAGTTTAGGTGTTTGGAAACGAAACTATTTTTGGATAGAGTTATGGGAAAAAAAATAGATTAGAAAAATGAAGAAAATAGGGTAAATTCAATGCAAATATTCCCATTAGTGACAGAAATTTCAGAGGTTTTTGAAATCTTGGTCTTTAAATTTACAAAGTATTAATATTAAAGTTACTGATAAGAAGATGTGTTTAAGTTAAAAAAAATGAATGTGAATATAGGATGATTATTAACCAGTGATGAATCATGGTTATGAAATATGGAGAGATGGTGGAGGCTCCAATCCCAAACAACCCAGAATTAATTTGTGTCAAGTGAGAAATAATCCAGATGTTCTTCCAGCGTTTCAATCTATCATCTCGTCAATGGTAATACCAGGTGTAGGGCGGGAAAGTCAAGAAAAATGTTGTTAAACAAGCACTTCCTTAACTTAAAGGAAAACTTAACAAGAGGGCAAAGATTTCCCCACAGGCAAGCCTTTCTCACCTCAGACAGAGGCAGGAGAACCTGATACAACCTTGCTGTGTAGAAAAGGATGATGGAAAATATTCTTGACTAAATTAGGTTAAGACCCAATGAAGTTAATCATGGGACAACTTACCCTGGAGGACACTCTATCCCAGCACTGTTTTACCAAGGCTTGGTCAAGTGACAGTTTACCGTCTCTATATAAAGGTTGTATTAAATGTTCAATCTGTTTCCTTTTCATTTCATATTGAACTCTGAAGTGCTTGAATGACTACAAGAGGAAAAATAGCAACAACATGGCAATGAGTCAAAAAAAGCAAAAGCAAAGGAAACCATGTTTCCTAAATAACAATCCTTTATATTTGGATAACACTCAATGTATGTTGTTGATAATAATAATGACAGTCATGATACGAAAGCAACTCCCATTCATCAACCCTGACGATGAGCCTGGCCGCATGCTAAGGCCTTCTACATATCATCTCCCCTGACAAGAACTTCTACATTTTATATTAAATCAATACATCCTAAAATATGACTCTATGTCTAAATGTTAATTGAAAATATCACTGATATATGTTAAAGAACATGAGAATGGCAGTATAGAATCTAATAGACAACACATCTAAAAGAATTTCTGAATAAACAAACAGGCAAATCCTCATGAAGAACACCAGGGGGAGATGATGAGTCAATATTTTACCGCAGTTACTTCTCATTCCCTCTAACTTAATGTAATTAAAAAATACCAAAATGTAAAATCAATATTCAATTTTTTTCCACAATATCCTATGAATGCAAAACATTGGAAATACCCAATTTGATTGATAAATAGAAACATATATAAAATGCTGATGACACAATTGACCCACAGACAAAATAAAATGCTCCCTATATTTTGATTTCTGATGGTCTCTACCCCGATTTTAAGAAACTGGTGATCATACTTGGCCTGAAAGGAGCGTTTCCATTTTGTACTTTTCTAATGCTTTGATTCCCTCTTATAAAATAACATCTGTACAACAGGTAACTTTATAACTTGCAATTTATTTTTTGATAATTTATATTAAAACTAAAACTCCCTAATGGACTAAATAAGTGTATTCACTCTGTCCTTGCATTTCTATTCTCAATATGCTGGTTTAATAATTTTTTTTTAAGTGGAGCTCATCCCAGAAAACTGTGTTTTGGGGGGAAGAAATGGTTACGTCAAATTTCAAAGCATAAAGGAAATACTACATATAATCATATATTGACTACTTTATATTGACTACTTTGCCAAATTCACCAAATATAACATTGATGGCATCATCCATCGAAATTCCAGCACACTTTATAGGTACAATTATATAAAATCACACACACATGGAATAGCCACCTATATCTCTTACTATTTGTCATGTTGAATCTCTCACATCATGGTACCTTCTTTCGGTAGCAAAAATGATTGAAATATAATATAGATAAGGATATATTATAGTTTCACTACTAAAATGTAATGCTATTTTAAATAAGGGGAAATGGCAGTGCTGCATAGAATACATCACAATTTAATGGGAAAACTCATTATATGATTTTACCTTTCATTGGAAGCCAAAATCCAATTAATAACCGTGTAATGAGACTAGGGAAAATGACATCAAAACCACAACCACCACAAAACAACCCCGAAGTCCACTTGAACTCAATAGCGTTGGACGAGGCAGGTCACAGTGAAACTGAACACATTAAGGGGCCCGCCCCAAATATTCCTGGTGCAACCCTTTATTAAATTCAGCTTAGTCAATAGTAGTTTTGAATTTGGCACCGAAGTCATTTATTTTTAATTGATTTTGTTATTGTTTTTGTTATGTGACATCTACAAAATCACAAATTCTACAAAAACAATAACTAGAAGTTTGTGTCCTGGGTCATTTATAAGACTCAAAGTTCTGAAAAAGTCATGACGTCTCAGAGCTCCGTACATAGTGTGGACAATACAACATAAAACTACTTATTGACACAGAAACACAATGATTAAATCACAAGCAAATTTAAGGTACTGAACATTAGTCCCCTAAAGACTTCGTTCATTAATATCATTTGACAGATTAACCATAGATTAAATGACACATATGAATCTTACTTATGAAAAGCTTTTGAAAAATCGAAATCTCTTTTTCACACGTTACCTGATATTTATCCTGCAGATTTGATTCTGTCATCTGTGCCCTCGTCAAATCTCTTTCAAACTGTTCTATCCAAACTTTCGTTTCCTTCAAAATTAGCCTGTCTTCTCTCTAGAAACCAGCAGATATTACAATTTGATTAGTAACTGTGCATTTCTTTAATTGCTGATCAACGCCTGATTAATTTTAGAATAGACTTAATTTTAATGTTTCAGTGGTCTCTGAAAAATTTTCTCTCTCCATTCTCACCCCTTTTGGAGAGTAAAAAAAAGAATTAATTCTATAAAAAAATGCCTTAATTATATTTGAATACTGAAATTATCTCCATTTTGGTTTTCAAAAAACACTCATTTAACTAAGAAAATGTCTACAAGAAGGAAATGTCCTACGTACAATAGCCGGAATGGGGATAAAAACATAGGCCTCCAGTTGCTCCTTAATCCAAGGCCATTGGTAACCCAGAGGACTATTCTGGTTGGATTGATTTTGACCTAATTCAAGAAGCTACAGTCATAGTCATGTCACATCGGACTACTTGTATATATTATTGAAAAATACTGTTCAGTGTTATAAGCTCCATGTGAACAGAAAACTTATTTAACGTGGTATGTCTAGGTCCTGGCAACAAGGCAATTGTATTTCCTGAATTATATGAATTAGTAAAAATATCCTATGTTTTCATTGATTTCTCATCTACTAAGGATGCCAAAGTAACCAAAAACATATTTAATATGAATTTTTGGCACCTACAGGTAGCCTTTAATTATAGCATCTCACTCGATGATCACAGACCTCGTCTCTGATGACAACTGAAGTAGCAGAAGAGAAAGAATGCTGGCTATGGAGGCAGGCGGGACTGGTCACAAATTCTGGTTCTAACGCGTATTAGCTATGCAACCTCGAGCACGTCTTTTCTGTTTGTTTTGTTTTGAATCTCTCTACTGTTACACCATCATCTGAGGAGTCATCACAAACCCTTCCCATGGTTTGGGGGACAACAGAGATAGTCTATGACACGCACAGAGATCGGCACACAATATTATCATGCCTCATGCCCTCTCTCACTTTCCTGTCTTGTGAAGGCTACCCTCTTCTGCCTGGAGCATTTTCCCCTGGATAATGCCCCCTTTGGAGCTCAGCTCGGGCACAGTCTTCTCTGGCCCAGAAGTTTTTTCTAACCTGGAAGTCTATGACAGTCATTCTCAAATTTTTGTGTATATCGGAACCAGCTGGTGGGCCTGTGAAAACATGGACGGCTGGGTGCCACCTTCAAACTTTCTGGCTCAGTAGATCTAGAGTGGAAGCTGAAAATTTGTATTTCAAATAAGTTTTCCAGTGAATCTGGTGTTGTTAGTCTAGGGACCACATTTTAAGAACACTTCTCTATGATCCCGTAACAACCTGAGCTTAAATAGTCATCTAAAATGCATCACACACAGTATCTTCCACTTAATTGTCTCTTTTTTCTCCCCATATATAAATCCCTATATGTCTTTTTTACTCTAGCCTAATGCAGTGTCTGGCACCCAGTGTCACTCAGTATATAACTGTGGAATAAATTATTGATTGTTAACTTAGTTAATTAGAGAAAAAAATGGAATGAGAGCCCAAGATTGCAAAGCTTTAGCTCCTCCCATGATGGGTCTTCTGAATGAATAGCGAATATGATCAAGGGACACATTTTGTTATCAGCTGACTTTCATGCTCATAAGAGCACTAATAACTCATTTTATGAGCTCAGTGGAGCAAAATGATCTTGGTCTACCTGAAACAAAAATCAATTTTACATTTGATATGAAATTAGTTACTTCTGATTTTTTTTGTTGCAATGTTGGCATAAAGTCTACTGTGTTGACAGATCCTTCACTGAGGCCTAGATGGTATATAAAGAAAGATAGGAAAACTGAAGTGCCGAATAACTTAGATATGGGGAAAAATTCATAACTGTTAACTGTACAAATGTACTTACCATGTGTCATGAACTTACTAATGTGACCTATATTGAGATACAGTTAAACTCAAAACTCAAAATTGTCAAGTAACTGAATACTTACCTTTTTCAATGAATGACTTCCTGCTTAACTATTTAAAAATGTAAAAATAAATCTTTAACTTTATTTTCAATGTCACATATAAAAAAACCCAACAGTTATTGTAAATTCTCCCTTTTATTAGTGCTATTAAGTGTTATTAAAGATAAATTAATGGATGTCATCTTATAATTAAAGATTAGTGGGAAAGCCCATGGGAGCAGCTTAGACTGTAACTAACATTTAATAACGCTTTTGTATGTTATTTGTTCTAATAGGGAAGAAAAGGAAATAACAGAATTAAGGTATTAAAAATGTTCATATAAAGACAAGTACATGCAAAGGAATGGCTAGTAAGCTATGGAATGTAGGATGCTCGGAAGAGGTCTCTAATTCAAGATTACTTAAATCTTACCTTAAGATTTTGGATAGAATTTACAAAAGGTAGGAAAACTGGAAATATTTCCTAACAATATGAAAAGATAATATATAGAAAAATAATATAAATAAAGGACAAAAATTATATAGAAAACAAGAAAAAAAACAATGGAAAAGCATCTGTCTATAAATAAATAGACAATAATAGTTACTTTAAGATGTTTTCATAACTTTTAAAAGTATTAAAGTGTTTCAATCAAATAAGGTGATGTAATATTCTAGCATTTGATGTTTTTATTTTAATTGGCAATAATAGTTATTTGTGACAACATATTCATTTAATAAATGTCTTGAGATATTAAACATTTTAAAATATCAATGTAAAGAAGAGGTATAGATTCATGTTTTCTCCCCATAAATACACTCATAATATTCATCTCTACATCCCTATAAGTTAATAAGACTGTGCCATGCTTCTGAAAGCAGACAGTTACATTTGTTGCAATGGGAGAGGAATGAGTGAATGAAAAACCAAATGTTTAATAGGTGAGAGAGATGGGTCAATAAGCCTGTTTTATTTATTTACTACCGAGTGCTGATTATCCAAAGAATACCTTTAGGGAAAAAGTTTCTTTATCTGTTTTATTGGTTGAAGTAAGAAAGGCACAGTACGTTTATTTCCAATGAGAAAATTAGATTTAAAATGGCATCTATAAAATACTTAATTTAAATAAAGAGGACACATAAATCAAATACGCCAAAAAAATGGAAGCCTGGTAGATATATTCATGTCAATATTTTAAAACAACTATTCACTGAGTGGACAAATACTGAGTATTTTGAGGTGATGGCATCAATAGCCCCAATATGTATAATCTGTAATAGTTGTAAAGGTTCATTAGACAGAATTAGATGGCCATGTAGCTGGCCCTACATCATAAAAAATATAATTTTCTTCTTACTCAAAATAGTCATTTTAGAGGGTTGTGCTTTACATTATAAATATCACATTTAAAAAAAGGCAAAGCTTATAATACATTTTCCTTAAAATTCATTTTTGAAATAATATGCATCTCTTTATAGGAAAGGGATAGAGGGAATTTTTTAAAAGAACAATTAGAATTTATTTTCTAGATAATGAGATTAATCTCTTCATAATAAAGCCTCTTTAGTAAAGTACACTAATAAGCCTTTATCAGGAGTGTGTGTGTTTTAAATCTCTAAGGATTTTTGCCTTAAATTCGCCCTCGTGAACATTAAGGAAAGCATCCCTTTTTGTTTCCCAGAATTTTTCAGCCACAGAATTTACTCATCTGGAGGGATAATTAATGTTGGAGAAATTAAAATAGTGCCAACCCAGAAACCAGATCAGAAATAAATCCAGTTGGGTAATATAAATACATGAGACATGAAAAGCAGGTGGAAAGCTACTTTCTCAATGCCGTATTAAGTCCAGTATGCTTTCTTTAGACATTCTTATTCATACAGCAGCATCCACACCTGACTATATTCTCAAAACCCAGAAATCTCCCCTATAGCTCTAAAGCACGTGCCTCAGTCTATACTAGGATGTGCACTGTCTGCTTTTGCCTTCCTTGTGCTTCATAGAAATTTACTTCGTGACATAAAGTTACTCAGGTGGTCAATGTCTGTGCCTGCCACCTGCCAAGGAATAAAAAAGGCTTCCTGAAACTATCGTTTTTAAGAAACTAATATAGTTCTGTCAAATGCTGGATTACCTTCATCCAAGCAACCGTGGAAACACCAGTTACCACCGTTTTGCTTAATTCTTTTAGGAAGTCATCGATTTCTATTAGTGCAATACTTTTTCCTAGTTGAAAACTTTGTGCTATGTTCTCCTGGCCTTTCTTTTCTTAACCCTGTTCTGAAGTTTATTTAGAAAATAAATTTTGAGATTTCTGTTTTTCTTTTGCTTTCCATTATAATCTAAAACTGCTCTAAACAAACAAACAAACAAACAAAACCCTCCAGATGTGATCTAAGCAATGAAGACTGAGATAGTTTTTAACAAATTTTGAAAAGCGTATTTATTACTTGCCCTGATGTCATTTTGCCTTATCATTTACTGTAAAATCAGCAGTAAATCTACTTCTCCATAATAAACAAATACTACTTTTAACAGAATCGTAATATCAATTGTGTTAAAGACTGGGGAAATAGGTATTCTGGTGTGTTAACTGGAATATAAAATGGGACAAACTTTCATACAGGGTATTTGAAAAAGAATTTCAAGAAGCACTAAAACTCTGTATGTTCTTTAGCCCAGAAATTCAGCTTCTAAGAAAACTGTAAGACAATGCTTTATTACAAAATTGTTCATAGAAGCACTGTTTAAAAGAGTAAAAAAAAAATCATAGATATTCAAGAATTAAGATTGGATAAATTATTGCATCTATATGATGACCTGGAGAAAATGGAAAAACTTTTGTATCATGTAACAGAAAAAGAATATTATAAGTTGTATGTATACTATGATTTTATTTTTGGTAAAATATATGAATCCACATATACACAGAAAAATCTTGGGAACTCACACTAACATATTTTTTTTTTCTACAATAGATTCTCTATAAAAGGTCAAATACAGAAAATTTTTTTCTTTTTTCCCCCAGGTTTTGTTTTTCTCTGTGACAATGAACATCATTTAAGCAATACAAAAAAGTGTAATGTTATTTAAACAATTAAAGGTTTAAAAATCTAACCATAGTGAATAATGAGAACTTTTATAAGTTTGCCATACTTTTATACGTTTGCTGTGAATAGCAACTTATATAATAAAATCAAATAGTCAAAAATAGATTTCATCAGGTCTAGCAGAACAAGGGGGTTAAAAATGTAGATGTGCAAATGATGTGATGGATATACAATTATTTCAATCCTCAAAATACTAAAAATACTTAAATGGAGTTTCCCGACACTGCTATCTTTCCTCATTTTTAATTCATCGGTATTACATATCCAGCATTTATTATTGGTAATATTTTCTCTGTCATAGCCAACACACAAATCAGAAAAGTCTTTTCCTGTAATCACTTCCCCAGTTGGTGGTACCTACTTTTTATTCAGTTGTTACATTAAAATGCATTGCAATTTAATATTTTGAAAACAGCATGCTTAAAAACCAGAGTCGTCATCATTGGGGGTACTAGCACCACTTGAGGAAAAACAAATACTTACATCAGTCTCTTGCATATCAGTGCTTGTATTGTGAATGTCAGGATAATGTTTCAGAAACTGGGCTACATAGGTCATAATAGACTTCTCATCTGGTTTATCCACATCGACATCTGGAAAACCCAAACCAAACATGCATTAGCTAACTATCACTAATTAGGTTATAATGATACAAGCTTTGAAAGCTAGCTAATATACCAAACAAAACAAAACAAAACAAACAAGCAAACAAACAAAACCTGTCCTTAACGCAGAAGAAAAATAGAATTAATATTTAGAGATTTGGTGGAGAGGAAAAGGGGAATCAAGTATAGCCTGGATGATACAAGGAGGAAATTTTATGATTCATGAAGATAACACATTTTAACTCAGAGCTTTTAGGGAAGTAGTACTTATTTCATTTAACTCTCCACATTAAGTGATCAGAAATCTGAGATACTATATGGTTATGCAGACATTCTGTCCAGTTAGTAAGACACAAATAATATATAAATTCCAGAACTGCGGTAGTATTTAAAACACGGGTTTGGAACTGAATGATAAGTGAGTATATAGCTTGAATAACTACATATAGCCAAACGTAAATAGCCCTCAACCCCCACAAATTCTGCTTTAGAAAAAAGGAAGATGCCTTATGTTCAATTCCTTAGAAAGTCTCTCCATTACGGAACATTCTCTCTAAATTACTGTACTTTGTATAATCAAGTACTTTTAGAAGGGACAGAGTCTGACAAGATTGGGATCATTGTCATTTGAAGTTTATGGATGTTTACCTAATAAAACCAGGCAAAGAAATTTATAAAATTTAATAATTACACGAGGGGAAGACTATATAAATAAAAAGCATTAAATGGCAATGGGTCCAAAAAAAAGCAAAAATGTCTTTTAAATACCCCTTTTAAAGACAATGACAAAGTGATTACATTTTGGAGATTACCAATATAAAATATGTACCTACAGAGCAAAGAATAAAATAGAACAAACAAAAAATAGCAAAATATATAACTATCTTACTATTTTGTAATGCTCCTTGTGCTTAAAGATTTCATTTCTAAGGACTCTCAATATAGGATCTAAAAAGTACAGCCACTCAAAGACTTAAAAGGAAGAAACCATAAATGTACTCTGGAATTTGTCAGATGACTCAAAGGTGATTTTAAAAATGACAAGATCACCGATATGGAAGACACGTGTGAAGAATGAGTAAAACTTTTATGAAATGTGAAAGTAAAAAAAAAGCAACACTTAATACATGATTTAAACACAGTGCATGCTTTTAAGTGTATGCATAACAAATGACAAAATAATTATTATAATAGATTTTGGTCTATTTAATCTGTATCCCTAAAAGTTTATACATTCAAGTTGACTACATAACTTTTCGATAGGACAGTTCTCACTAGGAAAATAAAGGGTCACCTTATACCTGGGATAGCCTGGGATTTGGGCAATCTCACTTTGTGATCATCAAAGAAAGTATTAAGATCCTGTCGTCTAGTGGATGTGAAGGACCTTTTTATACTCTCATCTCACCTCATCCAGGAAAAGTTTCGGCCCTGGTGAATCCTCTGAAGTTGAGGGATTGACGTGGCTGTCCCCTTGAGCTGAGTCAGTGTACTGGATACTATCGGGTCTTTATGTGCAGAAACAGGGTGGGAAGCCTTGGCTCTCCTAGTGAATTTGAGGGGCTCAACGCATGTTCCTAAAAGGCTAGGTAGGGATCACCAGGTTGCTCCCCA
This sequence comes from Eonycteris spelaea, assembly GCA_003508835.1. Classification (NCBI taxonomy): domain Eukaryota; kingdom Metazoa; phylum Chordata; class Mammalia; order Chiroptera; family Pteropodidae; genus Eonycteris; species Eonycteris spelaea. The sequence goes on from PUFA01000260.1 coordinate 1,753,276, forward strand.
CCTCAGATGAAACTAACCAGACCCATGTAGGTCTCTGAGGCTTACTTTTGAAAACACAGTGTCTCTACTTAGTGACATTGTTTTAGAGCTAGAAATGTTCATTCTGAAATCTCACTTTAAAAATAACTTGCTTTCACTATGTGCATATTTCCTCATTTGTCAATAAAAATGTCCATAATTGCCAGCCAAACAAAAAATTTCCACATTTGGAAATTATACTTTGACCCTTTTATTTCAATATAACAAACAACTTACTTGTTTTTTTATGTTTATCAAAAGTGTCAAAATTATCTTTTGAAGGCTTGAAAGAGTCAATGCCATTTCCAGAAAAATCTTAAATTCAGTCTTACGAAAATGTACCAAACAATGGGATGAAAAATATTAGTCATTTGTGTAGTTTTCTCTTGGTACCAAAACACTGCATGATTGCCATTATTTCTAAGTATTTAATGACTGACATTTAAAGTATTATCTTAAGTTACTAATAATCTTTTATTTCTTCCAGATTCTTTGGAGTTATAGTAATAGAGTAATTCCTTTATTGTGTGACAGCCCTCTGCCCCCAAACACATGCTTCTAAAACTTTCATTCCATCCTTAAATATAATAATGAGTAAGTATAGTTTCCCTAGCTGAACCCCCAATGTCAACGTGCTATTCAGAGCACTTTGCCCCTGAATTTAGCAGCAAATAATATTTTAAGAAAATATCAGTGCAGGAAGGTACTATTTCTTTGTGCTTTCCTCAAGTTTTCTGGCCTCGAATAGAGTCTTGAAAGTCACCTAATTTCTGGGGGTGAAATACAAACCCGATGAGCTGAGCCAACAATTAATCAACGTACCTTCAGGGTCTAGCAATCTGGGGATCCCCAGTTCCGTCTCAGCAATAGTGAAGGCTTCCTCCAGGTTTTCTCGGTTAGATCTTACTTTGACCCTATCCAAGTCCACTAGTTCTGGACGAATAGCGTGGATGACTGAATGAAAGGCAACCCCACTTCTCCAACTCCGCCCAAAGTCTTTTACTTCTATTCCAGTCTGCCTTCATGTGATAAAAAATAAATAAAATAATGTCACATTCTGAATAGATAATATGCATTTTCCTAAAGGCCTCAGGCAGAATCTGACCCTGTTCAGCAATGAATGATGTACAGTTAGCTATACTAGTTAAGCGGTTTTGAGAAAATGTAAGCAAAACAATATTGTTAGAGGATAAAAGATAAGATGTAGAAATTCTGGTTCCATATGTAAAGTTTTCTATATTCGATTTTTCAGTAATAGAGATACTCAATTTAAAGCATGTTATTAAAAGAAATCAATTTAGAGAAAAATGTCTGGCAAAATTTGAAAAAAGGTAAGATTATAAAAATACCAAAAATGGTAATAATTCATCAATTGTATTTTTTTTTGAAAAAAGTATCTAACATTTCTAATGATAATGATTAGTAAACTTATACACGCACGGGTTACAACAGACGTAATATATAATAGATGGTCAAATGGGTCTGAATTATATCAAATGCATTAGAATGAACATATGCAGATGGACTGGTCATACCTATACTTAGTCTTAAAGGAGCCAAATGATTCCAATTACCCAACAGATCAAATTGTTTTTTACACTCTTTTTTTTTCTTGAATTCCCTTGAGGGCAATGCCCTGGTGGCAAGTATTTGTTCTTTGGTGGTAGGTTTAATTGATGCAAATTTTAAAAGCCAGTTAGTAGTCATATTTTGTCATTGAAAACAGAAGTGAAGTAAGCTTAAATGAGTAATTTTTTCTATACATGAAACTTGTCAACCGTAAAGGCAGTTCCAAAAAGCTAAAGATATTTGAGCAACAGTAATATCCTTCAAGTTTAGATCATTAAAGGTGATCAATTAATTAGGCAACAGTCAATGGATAATTAAAAAATTAGTCATTACAGTTGCTTCTAAGTAAAGCAGAAATAACATCACTCAATTCTTTTTTACCCTATATTCTCAAAATCTCCATGAATTATAAGATACAATATATATGACTAATAAAATGATTAATATAGAAAGTTGGTAAGTGCTCTTAAGTTTTATCTCAGTAAATTTAAGATAACTTTATATTATGTTTTACCAATGTACATTCAGTGTGCATAAAATATATAGTCCTAAAAATAGCATCACTGAATCTAATCACTAGCTTCATGAATAAATATTTAAAAAGCAGTTTTGTAATACTTCAGTATTTGTAAAGTAACCTTGAATCTTCTCTTAGAGTTTCTGTCTTTTTGTACAGATATAATTTTTTTCAGCCAATGTCTGACAAACTGGCCAATATCTACCCACATTGAGCAGTACTTGCTTGTTATCGTTAATTTGTACATTTGCCTCTGCTTCTCTTACTTTTCTACCTAGATTTTCCCTTAGTCCACATTTCCTGTTTAAAAATGTTTTTGTATTCAGTCTCTTAAGCCATCTTAAATTATTTTAAACCAAATAAGGTAAAGAGTAAATAAATAATTAGCTTGTAAATATCATATAATTACATATTTTCTGATTTCCTTGAACTTTTTGTTTTAGACATTTTCAAAAATAAATATATAAAATGTTTCCTTATATCTATTATGTTGGAATAATTTAAACATTTTAGTACATTTTCTTCTTCTATATTTGTTGAATACTCACACACACACACACACACACACACACACACACACACACTCCTATAGTGTTTTGTATTAGATCAAAGTACTTAAAAGTTTTAGTTTTAGCCTAAACCTTTCATTTAAGAATCTTAGATACAAAAATCAAAGAAAACTTAGAGCTATCACTTAAAAAGGGAAACAAACTTATAGAAACTTAGATATATCATAAAGAAATGATGAAGTATGTCCCACTTATAGGCATTTCTGACTCTAATACATATTTACTTTAAGTTATTTTGAATGAATATGATATACACATCTTTCGCTTGTTTGTTACCTTGTTAATTTTTTGTCCTAAAATACAATTGTTCTTCTTAGACATTTGAAAACAAGATATGCAAATGTCAGATATGCTATACTGAATGCTTTCATTTCTGAAGTACGTACCATAGTAATGAAATTAGTAAAAAAAAGAAAAGAATAAAAAGACAGAAAGAGATAGGCAAGAGGGCTTAACTATCTTGTGTTGCTGAAACAGTTTTTTTTTTTATTTACTTCTCAAATATTTAGAAATTTTATATGAAAATTTACTGGATGTTTGATCCTTTCTCACCATCTTCAGACCAATAAACTTTCGACTACAGAATCTCACAGATTATCAATTTAGAAACATGTCCTTACTAAAATGGGTACAGATTCCAAAATCCTTTACCCACGTCAGCTAAGAGGATGCTTGCAAAATGCAGACTGGGACAATGTGAAAAGCAGCTTTTAGAAAATTTATCAACAATTCAGCAGCCAAATAGTGTCATGTGTCCATTCCAGAATGTTTGCGGCAGAGAACAGACGTCTCCGGAAATCTCTGCATCTTATGCAGCTGTAAAATAAATGGACTTACTGATAGGCTGATGGGTGAAAGAACCCTTGGGTCCATGAATCTGGACATTCATCCAGATAAGTAAAATACAACTTCCGCTGATGTTACAAGGACAAGTTGCAGAAATGACTTTTAGTTATCATTAGACCCTTGCACGTCTTTGACACCTGTCACACCCTGTGTGAAACAAAACTACTGCAGGAAAACGCCTCCGGCATTAAATCCGAGTTTACTTCGAGCTGCTCTATTAAGCGAAAATCAATTTGTTGTTGGTTAGTTGACTGCTGTGTGGGACAAGGGACAAGGCAATATCACACTGACATTATCACAAAGTTTGACTGTAACAGCATCAAGACAAGTGTCCTAGCATGTGGTCTCCAGACTCCTCTTGTCCTGCAAGCTTCTCCTCCTCCTCACCCAGTTAAGCCGCAAGAGACCAGAAACACCCCTGCAGAGGCATGCAAACAGTACACCGGCAATGTGAAAATGGCTTTTTATTTCACTCCTATTACAGTTTGCTCTCAGAAATAGTTTTAACTGCAACTTGGATCAGAAAAATATGCCCTGAAATAGAAAGCCATCAATACATTTTAAAAATTAAACGAAACTAGATAAATAACACGAATTATATCTCTTTATGTTAATTTTCTCTCCTCATTTTTGCTCTTCAAACACTTCAAAAATCGAATTCCCTAGGTTTAGCGCCTTAATATTTTATAACGATAAGTATTTGTTTACAACTGTTTTCCAGAAGTAGAGAATATGATTCAGATTAGATTTAGGCATGCAAAATAACAGAAAGTGAATTCATTGTTCATGCCATTTAGGAAATTTTACAAAAGCACTAATTCTATGTGAAGAGATCTTCACTGACCACACTTCTCCATAAATACTGGTATGACCAGTTGAAAACTCTATTGAAATTGCTATGAAAAGATACCTTTGCGAGTAGTACTTTTCTATCCAGCTTTATCACATAAATGTACACACATGCAAATTTATTATACCTAGAAGGAAACAAACTAAGAGAAAATTATCTGTCCATAAAGCTGGAGCTGACAAAGGAAATTACATTCCAGAAAAAAAGATGAGATCAAAGAAAAAAAATTTAAAATAAAATTGCTAGAAAGTCTCAGGAAATAAAAACAAATATCATTATTTCAGAATGTGGAATTTAGTTCACATTATTGTTAAACAGAACTCAATAGTCTTATGAAGAGATAATCAAGTTTAAACCTCAAATTTATTTATGGAAAGATTATTTAATAGGAACAAAGGTCCAAACAGTAACTTAAATAGAATTAGCTCTCTTGCTAATAAAAGTGTAGGGATTAAACAACTTAATCAGGCCCAATAGCAGGAATGAAGAAGGAATTACTTTTATGGCAGTATCTTCTAGAGCGTTGGTGACGATGTGTGTTTATATTTTAATTCAAGGAAAGAGTGGAACAAGACCATGAAGCAAAGCCATTCATTCAAATGTCTCCTCAAATCTGGCCGTCATTGGAAGAGCTGTGCTCAGTAATAAATCGATAACTCAAACTATTCAAAGGTTTCAAATTGAACCAAACTCTTGGTACTTACTTGGCTGCCGTGTACTGAACCCACTTTAACAAAGCCTTCTTAGCGTTTCCCTGGATCTTGGTGGCCACCTTGCGCTTGCTCGGGGGGCTGGCCGCCTCCGAGCTGACGGTGCTGTCCACGGAGGACGTGCTGCTGGACAAGGACTGCAGCTGCGGCAGGTTGCTGGTTAACTCTTCGATCTGTACAATCGCAGGCCACAGAAATACAAGAATTACCCTTGTCCTTCTTCCCTCGGATGTTTCACTTTCCCAACTAAAAATGGTTTATCTGAACACAGCTGGCAAAATGTGAGCTCTTACATGGCAGGGCTGATGTTCTGCTCTGCCCTTTGCATGCCCCCCTGCATCTAAACCTTCATAATACACGCCTGTTAAATACGTGAAAAATTAATAAGTAAAACCTAATAGTTATCCAAGCTCACAGAATGTACAACACCAAAGTGACGCCCAATGTAAACTATGAGCTTTGAATGACAATGATGTGTCAATACAGGTTCATTAATTGTAACAAAGATGCCTCTCTGAGAGGGATGATAGGGGAAGCTATGCAAGTGTGGGGCAGGGGGTGTATGGGAAATCTCTGTACCTTCCACTCAATTTCGCTGTGAACTAAACCTGCTCTGGTCAATTAAAAAAAAAAAATCTCAGGGCTAGAGCTACAATTCTGAATGGAATGGCAAGTTGATTTCTCCCCCTAATGTCTAATGGGAACATAGAACTGCTCCCCTCCAGATCACAGAGATCAAGTTTCTGAACTTCCTGTACCAACATTTCATCTTCGCTGTGTCCTGCCCACGTTTCAGAGTGGGTGCCTTTGCCAGAGTTCTTTGGGGGAGTTTTATCTATAACACCTGTACAGGGAAGAAGAGGAAACTCTGCTTCCAAAAAACAATGTATCTGTGAAAGTCACATGCCTGCCAGCTTGAGGATCAACCCCAGAGGCATGACAAATGACAGCATCATTAACTGTCTGCTATGACCTCCCTCCATGACATTATGGCAACTTAAAAGGGAACTGTAGCACAATACCTGGAAATATAAAATAATGGTCCACATCAGTCCAAGAACTATTGAGGGTCGGCCATCAGCGATATCGGTGGAGTTAATGTTGACTAATTTAATCTGTTTCAAAAGAAAAACTGTACTAGTAATGCACTAGAAAATTATAGCCCATTTAAGTATGCAATAATGAGCGCTTCATTAGACAGCAATAAAACTCGGTCATGCCTGTGTAATAACACACACAAGTAAGTAGGGTGAGCCAGAAAAACAAACAGGCATATGGTTTCAGTGGTAATTTCGGGAGCATTCATTAGGTGCACACAATAAAAATTACTATAAAATGAATTTCAAAGGCTTGTTTAAGTTGAAAAAACATGGCATCATGCAAAGAATTACCAACGAAATGCCAGACAGGGAAAAAAAAAGGAAGTTGACTGGAACTTAAAAGAAATGGTGATAAATAGTTTAAGAAGATGCACTTACTTTGAAGTTTGCTACCAAATAGCATGAAACTTATGTTCTCTTTTACCTATAAAAGTTAGGAGTTAAAGATTCTAAAATTTGTACTAACCGGTGATCCTCTGTACATGGACTGACATGAAAAACAAAGGGAGAAGATGATATACACACATAAACAGCCTTTCAAAATCAGCATTATTTGTTCAAAGGGAATAAAAATGTAGGTAGTAAATTGAGAGCATTATTTGAGGAATATATTTTAAAGACAAAGGAAAGGTAAGAAATAGTAAAATAGAAAGAGATGTTTAGGGTTCAGTTCCTTGCTTTGGGGCACTGATAACTATCAAGTATTGAGGACACATATTAATCTGTCTACAATTGTTCCCAATTATTCATTTCAATGCTTTCACAACTATTAAAAAAGTTATTTCTAAGTCCAAGCAAAATCGATTTATCTTAGTCAATCTCTACAGAATACAATTAACTGCTCATCATCTTTCTCATAATCCCTAAACCAATACAAAAATAATAATAATAAAGTACTCCTTAAAATTCTAGCTTAATAATTCTCAGTCATGATTTTATGAGAATGTATTATTAATAATAATATAAAGTTCAGAATTTATAAATGGTTAACTTTAATAAAAATTTATCAGATGCAAAAATCATGTCATAAATGCTTTATGCTTTAGTAATTAGTTTAATTACAATAAGGGTAGTGTAAAACTGGTAAAAAAATAATTTGAAATAATTTGAGGTACAGCCATGAGATTTTTGCCTCACTGGTAATGTTCATTCATAATGTTCCGAGACAGAAAAAAAATTAAGAATTGCTATAGATTATAAGCTTATATGTCTACTTATTTTAAATTTAGCGCAGAGTAAGACATATACAATATGTTTGTGAAAATTAAGAACATTGAATTTCTTTAATCTTTTAGAATGAAACCTACTGCAGTCTTTATAATCATTTTGATTCGTTTCAAAACTTCTCCAGAATATTCTCCACATCCATTTTAGTATCCATGGCTCAGAAATTTAGAATATATTCCAATAAACATAAGATTACAGCTGGCCCTTTGTATCCTTGGAGTCCAGACCAGATGGAAAATACTCTAAAAAGAGTTACATTGTGGCTGACGTGTACTATGGTTGTGGATGATGGTTGTGTTTGCATTGAAAAGGTAGACTTTCTTCTCTTATCATTATTCCCTAAACAATACAGCATAACAACTATTTATATAGTTGTATTATAATACTTACATTGTATTAGGTATTATAAGTAATCTAGCGATGATTTAAAGGATACAGGAGGATGTGCAGAGGTTATACACAGATACTAGGCCATTTTATATAAGGGACTTGAGCATCCTTGTTATATCCATTTTATATAAGGGACTTGAGCATCAGCAGGGTCCCAGAGTCATTGTCCAGATACCGAGGGAGACCATAATGCACTTCGCAGAGGCCAGATTGTTTCCCTTTCTTTTTATACCATTCTTTTTAAAAATGTGGCTGAATGTAAGTTGAATTTTCTACCTCAACCCAAGTGAACCATGAAACTAACAGCTTATTATAGAACCTAATGATCTTTTGCTCAACTTGAGAAGAAAAACGTTTTTCATAATTAATTTCTCTCTCTAAAAACGATGTGTTCCACAACGGGTTTATGGAGCACAGGTTTCCCACCGCCCTTCTCTCTCCTGCAGAATCCTATTAAATTTACAATAAAATCTTAATAGCATAGGAGGGTAGGATGGGCAATAGAAAGACATCCAAGGAGACTGAAAATTTTTCCAGGACATCTGGGAAGGGGATGAAATCTAAGAGGATTGGCACAACCCTTTTGGCAAGATATATGGCAATACCTAACAAAACCACATGTACACTTACCTTTAGATCCAACAATCAAAAGGAATTTACCCCCAAAATGTACTTCCAATAATATGAAAGTATATATGCACAGTTATTAACCGCATCATCGTTTCTGTTTGAATAGTATTAGAAACAACCTAAATGCTCATCCATAAGAGGGTGGTTAAATAAACTCTGGCATGTCCAGACAACAGAATATCATACAGCTGTGAAGATGAATGAGGATCTCCATGGACTGATTTGGATGATTGCAAGACATACTGCCAAATGAAAAAAAGCAAAGTGTAAGAGTGTGTCAAGAGTACAGTACTCTTCATGTAAGAAAGAAGGTGGCATATGAAAATACACTGCTCCTTTGTGCAAAGGCGATATAGGCACGGCAAATGAGAAATTAGAGAGGCCGATTACCTAGCAGTGTGAGGGGGAGTGACACAGAAGGGAATGATAATGGAGCAGTAAGAATGAGGCAGGAGTGGTACTTCTCCAAGTAGAACGTTTATTCTTAGAATCCTAGTAATATCTCATTCCCCAAAATACACATAAAAAAGTAGTGAACTAGAATGTTTGGGGAGGGGAAAGGCGTTACTCAAATGGCATAGAACTCTATTACCTAAACTCTACTTCAAACAAATAACATAATCACACTAAATGTTTAGCATGAGAAAAACAGAAGTAACCTCAGCAAATTTGGAAAACAGTCTTTTGATTAAATATTGTCATGCTAAGGACCCAAAAAACCACACACAGATAAGGTTCTCCAGTTAGTAAATCTGTTTCTCATAGGGGCATGGGTTTTCAATTCTGCAACTATTTCATGTGCATACGAGGGCTGAAAAATAAGTAAGTACATATATTACAGATGAGAGCCAGGGTCTCACAGGAGAGAGCAGAAATTAACAAGCATGGAATGCTAAAATAGACCTTGTGGTGTTAGACTGAAATCAGAAGTAGCAGCTTGAACTAATGATTTATACACACACACACACACACAGCAGAAGCCATGGAGAGAGATGAAAAAAATACCCAGGTTAGTAAACATATTTTCTAGATCTGCCTGTTGAGAGGGCCCAGGAGCAATGAAACCTCAGCAGCAATGAGTACGCTTGGCAATCGAATCTTGGCTTCTTAATGCCATTTGCTAATAAAAGGAACGAGGCCTCCTTAGAGAAGGGGTTGATTCCAGGACTGGGGCAGGGAAAAAACAAGATAAGCAGGAGTCAGCCAGAAAGAACTCTTCACGGCCAGGCTAGAACGGTTTGAACAGCAAAATGGTGGTAATGATAGTAGTATTCAATTATAACTATAGAATAAAATAAATATCACGAGTCTATGCTGAAATAAATAATCGAATGAATAAATGGGGAGAGAAAGAACATCTTTTCTTACAGAATAGTTCCTTTTAATACATGCAGAAGGAAATGAGGGAAATACAAAAGCATCATTAGGCAAATGGCACATAAATTAATTACTGAAGCCAACCAATGCTAAAATCAGTGAGCAAACTTTGAGAAAAAGCCGAATGTTAGCATGATCTCAATGATCTCACCTAAGCTGTTTCTCAATTATAAAAGGAAAATAAGAGTCTTACCATTAAAAATAAAAAAAAACAGCAACGACCTTACAAGTGATCAAACTGAACATCACCAGCAAAAAGACACGTCCGTATCCTATATCCACTAATACGATGCACTGAGGGATGCGACATCACTTTCTGGGAACTCTTGCCAAATGTGCATAACCTTGATCCAATCATGAGACATCCTCATACAAACCCAAATCGAAAGACACTCTCCAAAACAGCTGACCAGCAGTTATCGAAAGTGTCAAAGTCATGAAAGACGGAAGGAATGGGGAACCGTCACAGAGCAGAAGGGACAGAGAAGCCACACCGACCAAACGCAAGGTGTGTCACTGCTTGTTCCCTGGAACAGAAATAAGACACTGAAGGACAACTGATGGAATGAGACTAATGCCTAGTCTCCAGCTAACAGTAACACACCGAGTTTCACGTCCACAAGGTGGGAATTACACTCTACATCCACGTGTGCTATGCGCAGTTCTTAACAAGAGATGAAGCTGGCTCTGAAGCATGGTGTGAACTCCCTGTCCCCTTTTGGCCACTTTTCTGTAAGTCTAACGATAACAACGATACTATCGCATGTGTACGCTGTACAGATTGCGTGCAGCGTTTTCCTCCACAGACGATTCTGGAAACGTCGGCATGCCCACACCGCCTTCCTCACTGTTGTTAAGTTTCGCGTCTCTCACCTTTCTCCCTTCGAGAAACTTGAGGGCCGTGCCGATGTTAGCCACGGCGTGGATTCGCTTCATTCGGCGTCCCTGTTCACAGGGCTACAGGAAGAGGACAGGAATAGACCGAAGGCACACGTTAAAAAGAGAGTTATAAAATCTATGTATATGTATTAAAATGTACTTGAGGAGTATTCAAGAACAACCAGCGTAACTCAGTTTCTATAAAGGTCAGCATATACATAAAAGAGCATTATCCGCACGGCACCACATACGGGTATTCATGCGCTCAATAAAGGCATCCATTCTCAGCTTACTGTTCATGTCTTTGCCTTTCAGGTTTCTGTAGAGCTTAGAGCAGAAATGTAAAAATCCCTACGTTTTCTATTGAGACTGGCACTCCTAAGTTGGGAAATATTTGTATGAAAAATACTCTTGCTGCATGTGTGAGGGCAGGGGGTATACGAAAAACCTCTGTACTTTTCTAGGAATTTTGATGTAAACCTAAAAGTGCTCTAAAAACTAAAGTCTTTAAAAAAGTATTTTTCCAGTTTTATATCCCACATATGAGTGAAATTATATGCTTCTTTACTTCTGATTTATTCTGATGTACTATTGAATGGTATGCTTGAAACCTATATAGTTTTATTAACCGATGTCACCCCAATAAATTTAATTTTTTAAAAAAAGAGATTTAAAGAAGAAAAAAAATGTACTCTTGGTCATTGCCATTTTTTTTTTTTTCAGGTAAAGTAGCATGAAGGGTTATTGACAATATTAGGAACATCACTCTGTTTGGATGACCAAAATACTTAGAGCACATGGGCCAAGGTTAAAAAATGGGATTCTGAGAATAAAAATGTTATTCACACAATAGTATATTCTGGTTACCTGTGTTTGAGTTAATAAAATGTATTGTGTGCTTTCTATGTGTCATGATGTTAATTTTAAAACTCAAAACAATTTCAATGAAATAGACAGCATCAGCCTCTTTAACACCTACAGGAACCGAATGGATAATTGAGGCAGTTTCTCCACAGCTGCATAACTGGGCTCTTCTCCGTGACACTAAACATTCTCCCACGGAAATCCCAAACTGAGCGTCTTTTATTATCCGATCAATAGTGTACCAGGTAATAATTTTCATGATAAGATTGATTTTAAACAAATAGTTAAATTAAAAATGTACTTAAAATTTTTTTGCTTTTGATTTATTCTTAATTCGAGAACCTCCTTTATACTTGGCATCATTGGTCCATGCATGGCCCACGTACTTAGTTATTTAATTAAGCATCTTTTATCATGTATAAAGCACCTCTGAATCTGCCAGGACCCAGATATTAAGTATGAAAGCCACACCCCTCAATATCACCGGCATTCACCCATCCGCCTGCCTTCCCACATCATGGCAACCCATCATGCAAATCAAGTCCAACAACTTTTCCTTCATCCAATACAAATTCATTTTTATTTATATGCATTCTTTAAAATAATATTTATTTTGGTTGTTAGCTTTATGTAAAGGATATCACTGTGTTCATCTTTTGAGAAGGAATTTTTTCCACATAATATTTTGTTCCTAAGATTTATCCATGTTGTTGCCTGTCACTGTATTTCCCTCATTTTGACAGCTACATTTTGTGACAGCTATCTACTCTCCTTTTGATGTGAATCTGGGTATTTTCCGGTTATGTTTATCGTGACCCATGCTGACAGATCACTCGTGCACCTCCTACTTTTGGTACAAGGATAAAGAGTCCCTCCTGGGTGCAAAGCTAAGAGAGGAATTGCTGCGTCAGCGGCTTTTGAACTTCTAAAGTAATGCCAAATTCTTCCAAAATGCTTGCACTACTTTTCACTCTTTTCAGCAATACGATTATAATTCCGCCGAGGGATATCCTAACATTCGATTTCGACAGACATTGAATTTTTTTTTTTCAATCGAATGTGCATAACACGGTCTTCCATTGCAGTCTTTCTTTGCATTTCCCTGATGATGACGTACGTGACTGTGTCTTCCTCTGTGCTCTAGTAACGTCTGTCCCTTTTGTAAAATGCTTTTTCACATCTCTTGCCCCGGTTTCTATTTGGGTTGTTTGTCCTCATCGTTTGGAAGATGAGCTTTATACATTATTGATATAATCTTTTCTTAATCTTTTCACAATGTGTATTGTGAATATCTTGGCCAACTTTAGTTTCTTTATTCGCTTTCTTTAAGGTTTTTTATTTAAAAACATTTCTAATTGTAGTATTAGTCAAGTGTAGCAATCTTTTATAGTCAATGTTTTGGGTCTTATTATTTTTCCCTATCCCGATGTCTCAGAGATATTCACCTATATATTTCTCTAAAAGTTTAAAGTGTTTTTGCCACTCTAAATATATGATTGATTACTAATAAAGTCACCTGGTGAACAAACAAGGGTCTCTGATGCTCCAGATTTCCTAAGTGCCAACTGTTCACTGTTAAGTGGCTCATTAGACTCCTCTCGAATGCCAAGTGTCAAAGAATTTGAAAAATACTGTACAGAAGGTTAAAATGGATGAGAAGTAAGTTTCTCCGCAGTCCTTGAACTCTATTAATATTGCTTCTATTATTTCTAATTTTTCAATAGAAATTCTTCATATTCTTAACAATCATAAGTATAAAATTAAATTTAGTGTTCCTATGTTTATGGGTGATTTCAAACATATAATCACTGGTTGATTTAAAGAGTAAACATTCCACAAACAATAATCAAGGGATGTAGAGGAATCCAAAAATAATCATTTCAAAACTTAAAAACTCCTGAGGGCCATAAATAAAAAAAAGAGACAAGAGAGTGATGATAGGCTATTAGAGGGGACCAGAACACTGAGGGCCCGCCTCCCTCCTGCGATGCTGGTGGCAAAAGGAGCATAAAGCCCTTTGGCCACATTTCCCAGAAGATCATGTAAGAGCCAGAGTCCTGGGCTATGCAAACGGCGATGTTAAGCCTTCTGTTCTTAATAGCGTCCCACCTATGAGATAATTATAGATTTCCTGAGCAGTGTTCATGGTCCCATGGGAAATGCTCTTACCCACATCCTCCCTTTGAAAGCTCTAGGAAATGCCTGCGACACTCATGCCTCTAAATGACGCCTTTCACCTCTTACTGGGGCCCTGAACCATGATGTTTGCATGTTCGAGATCTAAACAAACATGCCCAAGGTTAATTTATAATTTCAGAGTACGTCATTTCTGTAATTCAGAATCCTGAAGGGCTCGAGAGAAATGAATAGTACAGGTTCCAATGGAAAGTGTCTTTCCGTGTCTCAGCTTCTCTTCCTGGTAAAGGAGAATGCTGCGATTCCTTCTGAAACTGAGCTGGGCTGTGAGATCCTATCATTCTAAGTCTGAGCGAGAAGGACACTTAAGCAGAAGTAGGAGTCTGATGTCGAAATATATGCTTCTTCTAGAATCATTTAGCTTGGCAGTTAAATGCCTGTGAAGGTTTCTGCATACTGCTGGCCAAGTACAATGGCAGAGTTGTATTGACACTTAGGATAATACGCTTTTTAAATATATGCATTTGAATTGGTTCCTTCAACCTTTAAGGAAATAGCTTAATTCAGGAGGATAAATAAAGATGATCAATAATCTGGGGGAGTTTACATTTCAGTTCAATAGCCCTAATGCTCATCTGGTCTATTTAGTACATGAATGTGTGTGTGTGTGTGTGTGTGTGTGTGTGTGTGTGGTGTATTTCAAATCACCTGTTCATATGGGTCTTGTTAGATTTCTCCCAAAACAAAGCCTGAGGCAAGGACTTGGGTACATGTAGTTGATTGGGGAGGTGATCCCAGGTAGCAAGAATGAGGATGTGTGGGGACTGAAACATGGGGGAAGTGCCAATAAAGGGTGTGCTGTTGAAGGTCTCCACTGCGGGCAACTGGGGCTCCCAGGATGCTCTGTGCGATGTGTAACATGTGCCTCAGCATCGACCCTCCTGCAAATGCCAGACTGAAGCATTTATTCCTGGATTCTCGCCTCCATTGGTTGAAGGTCCTTTGAGACCATTAACTCTTCTGCAGTTGAGGGCTGCCTTGTGCAGTTTGCGGCTTTGATAAACCCTGAGGACAGAATCCCAGAGCTTGCCACCAGTGCTTGAGTGGAGAAGCTATTAGGGTGCAGTGGTATGTCCACCACTGCTGAGGCTGAAAGCAGACGGGAGCTGAGGTGACATCTGGGGCACAGACAGCACCTGCTACCTTATGAACCAGATCAGATAAATGACTTAATACAACACTATTACCAGTTTGTATTTTTTAACAACACTTTTACAAAAGCAATTTTGAGGGTTTCCTGCATGAAATTAATTGGAAATTTACATTCAGGCAAAAACACATTTTTCAAAAACTAAATTAGCCAAGCAGTATACCTCTTGTCAAGATAAAAGAGGTAAAGAATAAATAAGTACCCTCAATTTTGAACCCTGTGTCTAGCGTGTTATTTAACACCTTGAAGACTATTTCCTGAGCTCCATTCTCTATTTATGGTAAACATCATTTATAAATAGTTTATGTTTGCAAACTACTTACTTCTCTACCACTCTGATAGTTTATTATTTGAGTAATGTAGAATACAGATTTTATAGCTCACTGTCAGTGTTTTCCTTTTTACTCTGCTGGCTCCACTGTGCATAAAAACAAATGATTCTGAACATGCTGTTCCCGTTACAAATGATTGGTGATGGAGGATGTCCACAAGCATATAAAAAAAAAAATGCCATGGTGACTTCAGGCTTAGTTTTCAACAGACAACTACATAAATACACAGGAAGGACCAATGATTCTTGCTAAACGAAAAGCAAACACTTAAAGCGAAGCAGATGTTAGTTTGCAGCTAGCTTCCCGGGTACCATACACATGTAATAATAATTAACCATGATTGGTTATTGAGGAAGTTCTCTGCTCTTCCTTCCAAGTTTGCTGCTGCTGCATACAATGTTCAAATCTACTACAGGTGTGTGTGCAGCACCAAGAAAGGAAATGTACTCCTTGCTCCCAGAAGTGACCCACAGTCTAGTGTTTCCGGTGTTTTACTGACTACGAAAGAGAACTTTCTTCTATATGGGCAGAGCCCCGTATGCTCCCAACTCCACAACCACCAACTCCAAAAGGAACGTTTGACAAGCCTGGTCACTGAAGAGTTCTTACCAGTTTCTGCCCGGACAGGACTTCCAGGAGAGCAAGAAGTTTAACACCATCTTTCATGTCTTCGAAAAGATCTTCCACCACCATTGGGGGTTTCCGCTATAAAAAAAAAAAAATGAATAAATGCAAAAACTGCTTTTCTCTCTCCCAGTCATATCTCTGCTACGCACTGTGGTGAAATCTGTAGGAGAAATTTCTAAAACACCCAAATGATTTATTTTGGATATGACTGGTAATTATCTTTTGATAGCTGTAAGGAGAAAAAAAGCGATCCTTTGGAGAGAGAATGTTCAAAAACTTCAGGAGACTTGATGCTTGGGCTTTCACAAATACACACCAGCATCTTTCGAGAAAGGGATTTTTGATCAGGGAGGGATGGCATGGGATAAGGGAAGGGGGGAAAGGGCACTAGCAACATAGAAGTTAAAAGAGGCATTAAAGCAGGACCTAAGAGGGGAGCAGGAGGTCCCCTGGATAAACTGGCTCAATCTCTCAACTTCCCTCTGAGTGAGCACATTACGGTGGCTTAGCCAGGTGCCACCCAAGGTAACCTCCTTAGCTCAGCGACCTGCTGCGGAAGCATTGTTAGCATTGCCAAGGGCACAGATTTCATCTCCTACGGGTTAGCTGGCTATGTTCCGTCTCACAGCCTGGCAAACCCAGCAATGCCTCTCACAGTGTGACGCTGATAAGCACAAGAGTACAGAATGACCAGTGCTAATCCATGCCCGTCACTGTGAAAATCGGTCAAGGCCCACTTTCAATTCACGGAGGGTCTTTTATCTTTTATAAAGGTCATTAAAATAGTTAATATTCTGAGTTTCACCAAACCTTGAATGAAGGTCGATCTTGGCTCAGAAGAAAGTAAAGTGATAATGCTAATGATTAATGGAAGGTAGGTGTCCTCAGATTACTTACAGAATAAGAACTTTTTCCTGTGTATCACCTGGGTTCAATCTCTATAGTTTTCTGATTCTAAGAACATGTTAAAGGCTTGATGCTGAATTCCTAACTTTCAACTGTCTTTCTTTAAAAAAAAAAAATTCTATGTAGAGATATTTAATCACCAGATGTTTTATTGAAATGTTTTTTTTTTCTTTACCCACTGATACGATGCATTTATATTTTTCTTAAGACTGCATGAATTATAGTCTCTGATTGGTACAAGTCTGATTTTAAATGCATTTTTCTCTTTATAAAATGAACAGCTGAATACACTTGTTCTCATGCTGTGAAATGTATGTTCAAAAATAACAGTTTTCATTTGTAATCATTCTCTTTTAAATTCTGCTGTTGACACTGCTTATTTACATAGCAAAAATATAATAGTGACTTTATATTTTTAAGTGTATAAATAAAATTATTCAGAATAAATGAGCCATTACAATGAAAACTATTCGGTGCAATAAAAATCAAAATTATTGTATGAGATGTAATAATCACTAAAAAGATGGTCTGTTTATTATTGCAAGTGTCCATTTGTATCTTATAATTTAAATAGTGGAAAAGTGCATAAATATGTAACATATTCAGTGAACAAATACAAACACTCTTGTTCATATATTGTGTTAATCTGAAAATATGTTAAGTATTAAACAACGCAGGGAATTTTCATGAAATAATAAATATTCCAAGAAATTTGACACCAAAAAAAAATGATAAATTGCATCCATATATCCATTTTGCCTTTAAACATGCAGTTCTCTGCCACTGTGAAGAACATTTTCTTGAGACCTCGTTTCTACCTGTCCTGTTTCTCCTCTTCTGCCTCCACAGGTCCTCATCCTGCTTCCTTCCGCTCCAGCTGGTCCTACACAATGCTGCTGGCAGTGGCCCTCACGGAAGCGGGGACTGCTGAGCAGTTCAGTGGGCCCACTAGTCTCTCTGCATTGGGCATTGGTGGCACCATCATCTCCTTGATCTGTCCCTCCTCTCTGTACCCCTTTGATCAGCCTGCTTGGTTTACAGGCCCCCTTCTTTCTCTCCTTTCTTCCTAACCATGGCCCTTCAGCAAACTCAATCATGACTCCTGTTCCTTATAAAATTTTCTCTGGATAGACACGACTCTTGAATCCCATGTTCTTTCCTAAAAACTGTTGAGCACATGGTAGGCACTCAATGTGTACTGTTGGTCGGCTGGCTGACTGACTGAATAAATGAATGAATGCAGTTTTCTCAAAAAGCTATGCCCACCTTATTGGACCTTTAAATGTGGTATATATAGTATGGGCAAAGAAAAATGGCTAGATTCTAAACAATCACAGACTACAACACAACACAGACAGGAGTGTCTTGTTTCTGAATGTCTTGTTCACAGTAGAAATTCATTAAATTCTTGTTGAGGGAATGAATGATTTTTTTTTTTTAGTCTTGCATGGAAAAGGAGAGTAGATGGTTTTTATTTGAACACAGATACCCAGAATACCTTTGCTTTCTTCTTTTCCCCTTAGCAAATTTTTGATCCGTTTTCATCACTCGGCTCATATGTAATCTTTCTCAGTTACCCAGCTAGAATTAATTACTTCTTCTGTCCTAAGTACAGTGTTCAGATCACAAGGAACACATTCCATTACAGGTGGTTATCTACAAATGTGTGTCCACAGGAACTCAGATCATGAGGCTTCTTGAGCACAAGGAAAAAGATGGATGTATCTTTATACTGTTAGTACCAGGCGCAGTGGTTAGCACTAGTTGTCGATAAGTATGTAGACAGTGACTGAAACACACTCAACAAGGTTATTCACAAATATCTTTCGGAATCTTAGGGAGATATGCACAAATAAGATTGTGATGCAAAATGTTCTCTCTTTAGAAGAAATATGAGTTGCTACTGAAAAATTTTCTACCTGTGTTGTCCTATATACAAAGCAGAGATGCAGGCTGATGTCTATTAACACACAAAATAGAAATTGGGAGAAAAAATTTCTCTTTAAAATAAAAATGTTTATGTCCACTTAATTTGTCATAAACAGGTATTATATTTCCAACACACTGAATTATAGGGCTTAGCATTATATAATCAATTCTTTATTTAACACTTCAAACATTAAAAGAGAGAGAACATAAGCCACTGGTCAACTTACTGCAAAGAACTTACCAAATAAAATACTAGAGAATGACTTTTATATTTCTGCTAGCTCTATCCAATTACACACAATGTGAATATTGTGTGAAACCAATAAAACACCTTCATTTATCAAAAATTACACCAGAATAAAAAGTCTTAGTAATGGCTGGACAAGTATCACTATCCACTTTGCATAAAGCATCATTTATATGCAGCAAATAATAAACCAGAGGAGACCTTTTCTATTGTGACTGCATCACACTTATTTCACAGCATTGTGTTAACAGAAAACCTTTCAGCGAAAATGTCTCTCCTGTCACATATATAAATACTACTGGCACCAATCTGATTACTTTGGTAAGATTCAGGTCATGGTCGTAGAAGCCAGAGGAAGAATTAGAAAGGAAGGTAATTTATTGGAGCCTGACTTAATGGAAAATAAAGATAACATGGTTTTGTTGCTCACCGATTTGTGGTTCCAGGCACTAAAGAGAAGTCTATAAGGCACTTTTCAAAGCCACAATTATCTCTTTTTTTTATTTAAGGTAAAATTATAACAAGCTCTTTTTCTTTTGTATAGTATTTGATAAGATTATATTCTCTTTGGCCCTGTCAGTCACACTTACATATTCTACAGCTATTCATGCTGATTCTGAGGAGATCTGAAGAATGGAACTTCCTGAGTGAGAGGAGAGGGAGATGAAGATGGGAGAGAAGAAAGAGAGACAGATACTTCACTTCTGTGGCTACTCCCTTCCGTGAGCTCTCCTCAAACCAGGTTTAAACAGTAAATGCCTGGTCTCTAAGTCTTCTAGACACACAGGGAACACGCTTCTGCGCCTGGCTGTATCCTCAGCAGTTAACTCATGCGTGAGACAGACGTCACAGGGCACTTTTTTTTTCCTCTTCTCCCTTTAATTTTTGCTATGTAACCCATTTAATGGTTTGTAATGAGATTCGTTCCCTTCTTTCAGGACTTTAAAGAGATCAAATGTTCTCCTTAAACCTTATGCACTATGAGAATGCACAGGCATCTTTGATATAATTTTTACTATTTCTTGTATTTTGGGAAAATAATCTCTTCTCTAACATTGTGTGTGTGTGTGTGTGTGTGTGTGTGTGTGTAGCCTGTGTCACTTTATCAGTCTATGAGCACCTGTACATATTTAACCCTTTTCCCCATCTATTTTCGTATTTTTATTCATAAAGAGATGGTCATGTTTGGTAAAACATATGTTGATTTGATGCCCCTAGAAACAATTATATACTTAAGGGGAAAGGATTAAGACACTAATTTTGATGGAAAAAAAGATATTGAATATAACTATTTGGCATGAAATAAAAATTTAAGGAATTTTCACACTTAAAAATTATATGTGAAATAAAAATGTTAGTATATAAAGTAAATAGACAGCCATATTATAGACTACATATATAAATTACAGCATTTACTAGATGTTAGAATTTATAAAATAAATTTATAAATTCTAACTTAGTAGACGTTTTAGTAGGGATAAAGAGGGAAGAAAAAAGGAGGAAAAAAAATGAACAATGTGTTGTTGAACATCTCCCTTTGCCAAGCACTATGCTGAGGGCTTGTGTGTGTTCTCTCTTTTCATATTCGTAACCACTGCATATGCGAGTATCAACCCCTCTTTAAAAGCAAGGAATTTGAATCTCAGAGAGGTTAAACCGCTGGCCTAGGTCACACCTCTAGTAAGTGAATCGCTTTGAGACGGGTTTATTATACTTCGAGCCATCTTCTTAGACAGGAAGCTTACTATGAAAATTAACATTAATTTTTTTCTGAATAAGACACAAACCTATAAATGTGATTTTTATTTAATATAATATAAAAAGTATTAATTAATCACCCGAAGCACCTGCCATCCTACTAAAAACAAAACATTTATTAACAAATAGAGATGTCTTGTGTATAAATACATACAGGGATAGATCCAGTCAGCCCATCTCACATTATGTCCCTTATTGGTCATGTTTGTATATCTTATCCTTGGGTCCATGAGCAACCTGAGCTGGGCCCGTCACATTCTCTGCTTAGATCCAGAAGGTGGCTGAAGCCAAGTTGTCACATGGCAATGACCCAAGGACAGTGTCATTAGGTCCTGTTGCTGGGACCCCAAGAGCCCCTCTGACTTCGTCTTTCTCAACACTGGGTTAGTCAGTGCGTCAGGGTTCCCCAAGATCATCTTCAGCTCTATGACTGGCTAGAAGGACTAACAGCACTCAGAAAAACTGCTATACTCATTGTTACATCACAGCGAAAGGACCTAGAAGAAATTCTGCAAAGGTAAAAGGAACACGGAGCGAAGTTCAGGAGAAACCCTGGGTGAGCTTCCAGGGGACAGTGATCGGTCCCTTCTTGGTGGAACCACATAGGGACATGCTCCGTTTTCCCAGCAATGGTGTGTCATGCCACATGTAAAGTGTTGCCAACAAGGGAAGCATACTCGAGCCTCAGTGCCGGGTTTTTATTTGGAGTCTGTCGTGTAGGTACCAGTGCTTGCACAAGTGACGTCAAGCTACTCAGACTCCAGCCCTCCCCCATCCCTGCTAGTTCAGCAAAAGCAGGTGTTCACCATAGGACACACTGTTGAGATAAACTGATCTTATCAAAATGTTACACCAGGGCCCAAGCCCTCGGGCATATAAACACTCCTACCAGGCAGAATATTCCAAGTGCTCAGAGGTTACTTCCCAGGAGCTGGTCAAGGGCAATTCCTAAAGACAAGTCTTTATTGGGAATGCACAGGGTTTGAGCAACCCGGGTCCACTCAATTAACCCTTCCCTGCCCAGCTAGTGGGTCCTACCATTGTGAGGCACCAGTATTTTTAAATAGTACACTAGTTGATTAAATCATCTAAAGTCAGTCTCTTTCACTTGCAACAAATAAAGCCCAATTGATAAATGTGTTTATTTTGTGATTATTATGTAAACACTGTTTTTTATGCTATTTTAGAAAAACTTTAATTGTATCTTAGTAACACGCTTTTTTTAATCTTTAAATTTTTAAAATTAAATTATTGGGGTGACATTGGCTCATAAAATTATATAGATTTCAAGTGTACGATTCTATAATCATCATCCGAATAGAGCATTGTGAGTTCTCCACCTGAAGTCAAATCTTTTGTCACCATACATCTGACCCCGTTTCCCGTATCATTTCCCCAGCCCTTTCCCTCTGCTGACCCCTAAACTGTTCTCTGTGTCTTTGAGTTTTTGTTTGTTTGTCTTGCTCATTAGTTGCTTTCCGTTTTATGTCCTTTTTAGTGTAACCATTTACATTTCAGTGCCCTCCCACTCCATGAGAAGATTCATGTAACTAACCAAATATAAATGTATTCTTTATTATTTAGAGGGTGCATTTTCACGGGAACCTGATTGTATCTGATGTGAGAAAATGTTTTATAACCTTTTGACCAAACGATGTCGGTAAATGAAGGTGGAAATAGCTTAGCATTATTGATAAACAGATACACACACACTTTTTAAATTAAATAAGTAAATAAATAAAACAATGAGCCATTTTGCATGGACAACTGTATGCCTATACATCCAAAATTATAAAAACATTAATGGACTAAAAATAGTTTTATCATGTTTAACTTTGCATTAAAAGGGCAATCATACACTCATCAATTAAAGTGAAAGAAGCTTTGGGTGGTTAGATTAAAATCAGTAATGTGGAGGGGTACAAACCGATATTGAAACATTACTGGCATATCATCACTTTATCTGCAGATATCTACATATCTGCTAAGTAATAAGATACTTATTACTAAGAGTACCTTAGTAATAAGTTATCATACAGCTATCAAGGGGATTTACAGCATTAAAGATTCAGCCTCTCGCAAAGGAAAGAACAAAATCACCTGTCTCATTCCAGGACCAACCCAGGCCCTCACTCACCATGAATAACTTTCAGTCTCAGAACAGTTAGGCAGTCTCTTAATAAATGCTTTTTCCTCTTGGAGAAAAAGGTCTCAAAACATCTCGTGGTACAAAAAAAAAAAAAAAAAATAGCTATAGCATTTTACTTTGAAATACTAAACACATATCTTAGGGTTTTAAAGTTTGTGATCGCTAGATTTCTTAGTGATACCAGTAACCCGGACTGGAAAAGGTCTGAAGGAACAGCACATGGCACAGATCACTCCACTCCACTTGATCCCTACACGTACTGTTGAGGACCATCGGGCTTGCTGAATGTGACACATGCTCACAGCCTGAGATATTCCCAAACGGTGTCTAAAGCAGTCCCAGGGCAAGGGCTGGCTCTCAGGGTGTATTCTGTGCGACTCGAAACTTCTGCACACATGATGGTCATCATTTCTAGAACCAGACCAACCACGACCTCCGATTCATATAACTTGTAGGTAGGAACTCCCTGAGGCAGTACATGGAGACAACCCCTGGACCAGTCTAGAACGTTTGCCTGCTCTGATGCTTCTCTGATGGGTGGAAGCAACAAGCTAAAAACAACAGGAACAGAGAAGAGCAGGAAGGGAAGAGGGGTTGAGCAGCAGATGTGCAGCAAGTCGCCTCCCCAAAGGCTGGCAAAGAGCCCACCACACTAAAAGGTCTAAAAATGCCAAAGGAGCCTCAGTCAGATTGGTAAAGTCATGATGATAATCACTGATGGTAGCCAAATAAAATTAATTCCATGTCTATCATGTTTTTTTCATTTTATTCAGAAAATCTAATTAGATTTCCCAATATTTCCGTAACGAGCTGAAGTAACTTAAAAATTGTATGCGTAGTTTGTTTTTCTCCCTCTATGAAAGCAGCGTTGTGACTATTTTCCACCTCTGCTTGGCAAAAGTGAGAGGAGCATTCCCATTCTCTTTTGTTTCCTATGACAGTGAGCATCATCATTTCCACTTCCTAAATTACTTAATTCGATTCTGAATAAATATCCCAAAGGCAATAACCGCCCTCCAGCCCAACTTTAAATCTGCTTGGAAAACTGTTCTTAACAATGTTCACATGTAATAAAATTCTTTTCACTATGTAGTATGCATAAAAGAAGCACACGCCTCAAGTTATTTGTTTTATGCAGTACAGAGTTGGGGTTATCTTTTAGCCCTCTCGCTTGCTCATATCTCATAGTTGATTCATCGACAAATGTCGTTGGCTTTATTTTCAATCTCATTCAGCATCTAACCACTTGTCACCACCTCTACTGCTCTACGTCGGTTCAAGACATAAGTCTTTTGCCCAGATGACTTCGACAACCTTCTAACCTACCTCCCTCTTCTGCCCTGGACTCTCCGCAGTCTGCCCTCCACACAAAATCTTATTTGCCTTCTCTACTTATTTGCAATCTCCCCATAGGACATAAGTGCCATGATACAGGGATTATTTTTTCTATTTTGTTCACTGCTACATTCTCAGTACCTAGAATATTGCTACGTATACATACAGCATGTTAAAGTATTTATTGAATGAATGCACAAATAAATAAAAAGTGTTTCTAAAGTAAGGGGACTTGACAAATATTATTGAAATGTTTAATAATCTCCATAAACTTTGCAGCTCTATACCTATGTTATCAATGCATTCTATTATAAATTAATATATACGCTTTTCATTTTGAAATGATTGTCTTTCATAATCTTTTAGTTACATATTCGGAAATAACTAATTTATCCAGATGCTTAGGACTGTCAAACTAAAGCACTGTTAGAAAACTGAAAGAATGACTTCTAGGGTGAATTATTACATTTACCTTTTCCTCTACGCTTCTTTTTCTCCTCATCTTAATTCATTAATATTTCCACCAAACTATGGACAGGAAACAGATGGGGGTAAAATTTAATTCCAAAAGCATTTTGATTGTTATCTTTTAGCACTGTTAGTGGAAAGGCAACTGAAGAAGAACAAAGCAGCCCCAAAGTGATATTTTAGGACTATTAAAATGTCAATCGAAGTCATTGTTAAAATGGATTATTTTTTTTAAAAAACATGGAAAATTAGCAGTGTCCCTTTTAAAGAAGTGCATGATTCTAACCTGGTGTTAAAATGTGCCCTTAATGGAAACTACTGTAGATTGAATTGTGTCCCCTCCCCCAAGATATGTGCAAGCTTGGACCCTCAGAAGGTGATTTTGTTTGGAAACAGAATCTTCAGAGAGGTAACTGCGTTCAGATGAGGTCATCAGGATGGGTCCTAACCCAATACGCCTACTGTCCTTATATAAGCGGGAAATATCGGCATGGGTTCAGACAGACACAGAGGCAGGGACTGGGCTGACGCAGCTGCAAACCGAGGCATGTCAGTCAAGTGATGCAGGCCACCGACCGGAAGCTAAGACGAGGCGCAGAAGGCTCTCCAGTCTCAAGTTTTGAGACCGTGAGATAATAAATTTCTCATTTTAAGCCACCCAGTATGGGGTCCCATGTACGGCAGCCTTAGCAAACTAATACTGAACATAACTAATGTTTTAGGATGTCTTCTTTTTAAGTTCTTCTAAAAAGTGAGGAAATGCTCACATCATGTCTGAGGTCATCTCAAAGTTACAATACTTAACATAGTCAGTAACTGCCCTCACTGGCCCCAGAGATCTAAGGCTAGCAGAAAGAAGGGACTGTTTGTTGCCTATTGAAAGAGACAAATCATTTATAGAAACACTAAACAATGGCTATCTGAGACGTATTTCTCCCCGTAAAGGACTTATTGCCAAACTATATTTATTTTATAGCCAAATATCATAAAGATTAAATCAAGAGTATTTAAATACAAATATAACATTGTTTTTCATTTGACAACATGAGGGAAAATGTGGCACTACAAGATTACACTCTTTTTCTAATTAAAAAATCTAATTTCTTATGAAGTTTTTTGAAAAACACATCTTTAAATTGTTTCCTTTGGTGACCATGGTGACCTCATACAATAACAATAGCTAACAGGTCTTACATAAAATTTAAGAATCTGCTAAGATAAATACATTTTAAAATGTTAAAGAACTAACCTCCTTTTAACTGTCAATTTTTAAATATTTATTCTCACATAAATTCTTTACTCAAAAACCCAGACTATCCTGTTAGACCTAAAAAAAGGAAACATGTAGTTATTAGGTAGGAATCCTCTCAAACCCAAGTCCATCCCTCGTCTGTCTTCCTCTGTGCCCCACCCCAAAGTCAGGCACATCCACACCCCTCCTTCCTAGCCCCACTCTGGTCTCAGAGAAGGGGAAAGTCTTCCCTCTGGTACAGACCTACACCCCCACTTGCGCTCTTCATTTCTCTCCCACTCTGTCTCCTCGCGAGCTTCGTATCTTCAAAGTCACCTTCTTTGCCTTCTTTTTCACTCTCATCCCCTCTACTAGTTCTTGATCATTCCCTTCAATACAGACATACACTTAAAACGACTCTTCATGAAAACAGCTCTTACCAGATCCTATGTTCTGTCTCATGGACATGGAATATACATTCAGTGTCCTAAGTGTCGGGAGCCATTGCAAGGCACTGAAGGTGTCACGTAGTTTGGGAGCCATAAACAGTTGCTGAGACTGTTTGGAGCCCTAAAGCAGCTGCTGAGACTATGTTATCAATGGCTAAAGAATGCAGATAGTTGATTTTTATCAGTACTGACTCAGGAGGGGAGGTCTGCCTCCTAAAAGAAATCCTTTTAAGATAATGGAATCTGTTCCTTCCCAGATAACAAGAATGTTACCTGAGCTTGTGTGTATGTTAGCATTCTAATGATATACCTTGTACTTTGCTATTGTATCCTAAACATATATAAAGGCTGAGCTAAATAAAGACGTGGCTGCAGCATTGACTGTATGCCCTCCCGAAGCGCTTTCCTGTCTTTCTTTTTTCCTTAGGCTTCCCCCCTCTTTTAGGTGCTGTTCAACTTTAGCGGCTGGCTCCGGCACCTAAGACACTTACCTCTCGTGTCCTCATCAGTTTGCTGGAGTCTGATTTCTTCTACGACACAGCCACTCCCAGTGGTGGCCAATGACTTCCTAACTGCCAGATCAAATAAACGGGTTTCTCTCTATCAAGTAATCTTTCTAAAACTGCACTTCTTAGCTTTCCCCCAAGCCTGTTATAGTCTCGATCTCTGCAATGATCTTAATCACTTGCTCAACTCAGAAATCTAGAAGTCATTCTTAATTCATTCTCCAAGATTCCAATTCATTACCCAGTCCACCACACACGCCTGCCAATCAACCCATTTTTCTCCAATCCCTGTCACGACTTTAGTCCACACTGTCCTCATCTCTCAGCTGGCTTATTGCATGATCACTCTACCTCCCATCTCACTCCACCCTGCTTTAATTTATGGGAGCAAGATAGAGATGATGAGGCAGAGGGAGAGGGAGGGAAAAAGAAAGACTGAGAGAGAAGTTAATGGCCACAGTCATCGTTTCATTTTTCTGCCCAAGATTCTGTAATGTATGTCACCGCCCACGACACCCAGACTCTCTTAATGGCTGACCTTTAACCAATTCTCAGTTTTCTCTGTCACCAGAGAACACGTTTGCAGGCATTCCGAACTTCCATTTCCTTTACTATACCACGCTCTTTCTCATCTCTCAACTTTTGAAAATACTGGTTCCGTCACCTACTCATTCCCAAGGCATTTCTCAAGGCATGTTCTTCCTGTGAAAGCCTATTCTGATGCCTTCGGATCACCCGTGGGGTTGGTTATGCTTGCCGTGTGTTCCTTGATGCCCTGTACTTCCCTTCTCGTGGAATTTACCACACAGACTTCACCGGAGTTGTTTGTCTCCTCGCTAGACTATCATCAGTTTCATGATGGTGGGGGCCATATCTATCTTTGTTTACACTGCATCAACAACCTCTAACCTATAATAGGAGCTGAAAAGTACTTGTTGCATGAACAGCTAAATAAACAAATGAAGTGTGGTAATATAACACGATGGTTAGTGCCCAAGCTTGGGAGTCTAGAGATTGAAATCTGGTTTTTCACCTACTTGTTATAAATAATTAAAATTATTGATTAACTCTAAACTTCAGCTTCATATTCTATAAAATTGTAAAAATAATACTTATATTTGACTATTTTTATGAGAATTAAATGAAAGATAAAATTGCTAAGGCACAGTAATTAGCACATGATATGATTCAATAAACATCAGCCGTAAGATTTAGAATCATTTTTTGCAATGAGTAATGACAAGCTCGAACAGAATGAAGACCTAACTTTGAAAAGCCATTACTGAAAATCAATATTGGGCTAGTTAAAAAATAAATACTCTACCTCCTTTCATTGACAGAGCAAATAACAGAAAGATGTGGGTTTCTTCTTGAAGAGAAAGAAAAGTATAGGGTTCATGTCTAAATATGAATTCCTATTCCTGAATTATCAGACATATGAAATAAATACAATCCACTAATTTTTGTTATTGGATTGACAATTATATTATAATGACATTATAATGACAATTTGTGATTGTGATGTTTTGTATAATTGCAGAAGCATAAAGACTTCAATTTGAAAACAAAGCAAACATCAAAAAAATGAACTGATAATTATATCCACAAATTTGAATAATCTACATCTGTGTACTAAAAAATGGCACAAAAACATGTGGAAAATTCTTGTTTTTTTCCCCCCTTGCTTTTAATAAGATTTTTGTCTTCAGAAAAACATATTTTTTAAAAAACAAATTGCTCTTATTTGCACCTTGTCTTCATACTACAGTCACAATATTTATAATGAATTGTTGCAATAAATTGGAATGTCATCAGTAAAAGAGATTATTATTTTATTTATTAGAGTAGTTTATTAATTTGAAACTGAGCAAAATGGCCAAAAAAAATGAAAATTTTCTATTAAAAATCCTCCCCAAATTCATCTCCATGAAGCGTCTTTTGAACATTTCCAAACGCAGCCAAGATCAAATGACCTTAGACAGAAGGATCAATTTTTTTTGGCTTCTCAATTCAACATCCTAGCTCTTAAACCTGACACAACCTATTATATTAAAGCTATTTTTGGAAATGGCCAATTTCTAAAGAAGATTTTGAGAAAACAGATATAAACTTTCTAAAAAAGCAGTCTTTTGTATTGTCCTTTAAAATAAAAGTGTTTTTCATTTGCTTAAAATCTTTAAAGAAAGCATTGCAGTAGCAAGATGTTATCACAGAGTTAGGATGAAGTGATTTATCATTCTAATATCAATCTACAAAAATTCCCATGACTGTTGCACAAAATCCTCAAACAATAGAGATCTTGCAAAATATCTACGACTTGCATTCTAAAGTTAAAACTGTTTTTTTTTCTTGCCAATTTAGCACACTTCTCTGTTCTTATTCTTAGAGATAAGAATCACATAGGATAAGAAATAGATGAATTAAGATTAATGTCTTGAGTAGCAACAAAAAAATATTTTTGACATGGGTCATTTTCTGACCTTCATTGGTAAATGCCAACAGAAAATTGTAGGAGAAAAAAAGAAAAGAAAAAGCAAGGAATAAAATGCATTTTAGCTCTTTTAAATGGTTTGGTTATGAGATTTTCTGAAACAATTCCAAAAGACAGAGCTACATACAATAGGGATTCATCATCACAACGAAACATTTGCTATGAAAAAGGAGAGAAGCTCGTTACTGTCATCATTCAAGGATCAAGTACCCATCCCTATTTTGTAGGTTTGGAAGAAATTCTCATGTGCTTCAAGCTGGACTTAGACGGAACCTGGGGCATGTGCTGTACTGAATGCTTGTGTGGTTCCCGAGTCCATGTGTTGAAGCCTTAACCTGAACACGATGGCTTTGGAAGCAGGACCTGTGGGAGGTGATTGGGTGTAAAGGAGGTCGTGAGGTGATGCACTATGATGGGATCAGTGTCTTTATAAGAGGTAGACACCAGCGTTCTCGCTTCCTCTTTCTCTGCCATGTGTAAACCCAGCCAGGAAGAGGACCCTCATCAGTAAATGAATCAGGTACCTTGATCTTGGACTTTTCAACTTCCAGAGCTGTGGGAAATAAATGTTTGTTGTTTAAGTGACCCATTCTATCTAATTTTGTTACCGTAGCACAAGCCGACTAATACTGGGCCTAAATTGGTTAAATATTTCTGGGCAAAATAAACAAATACACAAATAGCACACCAAACCAGACTCCATCTGACCCAATAAATTAAACGACACCAAATTTTTAAAAAACTGACAGCAATTATGGCTCATCCTTGAGGCAGCCTGTTTCTTCGTTATAGGGTAAACTATTGGCCACAGTTGTTTAATAAGAAAACAGGAAGAGGAAAAGTTGGCTTTAAGAAGCTCTGGAAGGTAAGGAAAGACCTTGGAACAGGTTAAGTTGCTTCTTTGTGGATCATTTTTAGTGACAAATATTTCTATTCTAAGTATAGCTTTGGGCCTGCTCTGAAAACATATTGTCAGAGATGTTTGTGTGTTGCCGATAGGTAATCAGGAGTCAAGGACCAAAAGTTTAAGAAGCTGTTTTCATGAGAGGTTTAGTGAGACTCTGAGCATGACACAGGTTTCTATGGAGCCTAACCGACTGTGTGTGTGTGTGTGTGTGTGTGTGTGTGTGTGTGTACACGCATGCCTTTGCGCACGCATGTGCACACATGGGCTGGCTGTCATGCCCACAGGGTGCTAGAGTGATGCGACCAAGCACACTCTAGGATCACAGAATGATTTTGCAAGCAAGTCTTCTCAGAGACAGGAGGAAAAGTGGCACAATGTCTTGGTCCAGAGGCTGGCTCGAAGACATGGTATTGGCCTTATTTCTGCTGCAAGTGAGGTATTTTTATTCTCAGAAGTAAGTGAGCACACTGCTGTGGGGAGGAAAGTGTGTGCTTCCATTTTAATTTGGTTGTATCTGTAAAGGTGACTTGAATGACACTACAAAGCCTAGAATGTGCAGGTTGCATGTGCTTTTGTAAGGACAAGGTACAGTTAGAAACGAGGGTAAAGATGGGGGTGGGCAGACAGACGAGACAGAAAGGTTGAGGGGAGGTATGAGGAGGAGAGGCTAGGATGGGAGAGAGAGAGAGAGATGGTACAGGAATGGGAGGGAAATGCAAGGGCAATGAGAAAGAAACAGAGCTGGAAATAGAAACTCAAGTTGGGATAAAGGTGGGCAAAGGATGGGGAAGAGAGAGGAATGAGTCAGGGGTACGTAATCAGCTGCTGAGACAGATACGGACTTAAACTCTGTCCTAAAACTTTCAACTGCCAAGGCTGGGTGATGGGATCAGATTTTATTTTCAGAGTGTTTTCCAAATATAAACGAGTCAGAGAAAGAAAACGTTCTCCAATGAATTTGTGGGTTTTGGCAACGTTTGGCAAGATACTACACTGTCAGAATAAATAAATTCAGGTAACAAGTATAGGTATATTGTTCTGCTTCAGTTTTCAAGATGACCCAAAGGGGTAAAATCAAAAATCACAAGTACAAAGGAGAAAGGAAAAAAAAGAACGAAAAGCTCTAACACATTAAGGTTATAATAGAGCAGTTGTGGAGGTAATAATATTCTGGTGGGAGGCTCCACAGTGTAATTGTTAGCACGTCTGCTTTACACGCAGAAGGTCCTCAGTTCGCACCCCAGGTGGAGCCATGGGCCAGGGCCCCACCCCTCCACCGAGTACTCTGGGGGTGCCTGGCCCAGGGGCACAGGCCCCAGGTACACACCACAAATGTGTGGGAGGAGACGCCCCGCCTTCAGAGATCCAGTTCTTAAGGGGAAAACAGCACCATCCATAGGTCAAGGGTGGAGTGTGTGTGTGGGGGGGAGTAGGGATTAAAGAGGGGAAAGAAAAGAAATAAGCAATAAATAAATAAAAATAATAATATTCTGGCTTTTTCAAATGATACTATTGACACAAAAATGTGTATGGTAAGAACACTTGGACTTCAGATTCATGTCTGGATTAAAATCTGAGTGGCACCAACTTATAAGATGAATGCTATAAAATAACCTATGCTAAGCACTTAGCACAGTGCCAGAAATTCATCACTACTTTTTTCCCCCAGTGATGTCTTTTTTACTATTCTAACAAAGTCATAAAAGATAGACTTTGCTATCTTTATTTTATTAAACACCTCTGTATGGTACTCAGCGCTGTGCTTATTAGAGCTATTAAGATGTATACAGAAATTCCAAGAGTTAGAAAATGCCTTTAAAGACCTTACAAGGTTGTGGGTCAAATATCAAACAGTATAAAATAATTTCAGACTTGCTGAACTTCACCTTGCTACAGGCTCTGGAGAAGAGCTGAGATTTCAGACTCTGGAGAAAACAGGCAGGAAAGGAAAACCGAGCAGGGGTGGCCCTGGAGGAGGCGGCGGGGGAAAGTGCTAACATTCTTCGAGCATGTGCTAAGGGGCAGGGCAAAATCCACCAAGAGCTCCCTTCTCCACAAGTGGCTTTTGGAGGTTACAGGAGAGAGAATTCTAATTCATCCTGTATGAAGACATATTGTTCCCATCTTGGGTTTTCACTGCACCGTGGGCTTCTCAAGGTCTGGGGAAGTGCCTTACCGACCTTTCCGTGTCTCCGAAGGAGCCTAGCGTAGACACGCAGCGAGCAGCTGATTTGTACGACGAGACTGAAATGAACTGTCATGCTCTTGTACTTCTGAACTAGAACAGAGGCCTTGGGAACTTCCCTGATCAGAAACTGCCGGCCGGGCTCTCCTGCCTTGCACACTGTCAGCAGAAAGATCCTCTAACTGAATCCAGACAACCGTTGCATCATCTGTATTTATTTTTACAAAGGCACTGTTTTTTGGTTTGCATATTTTTTTCATCAGCATTATAAGAGATTAATTTTATTGGGATATAGCTATATGGTTTTATAGCAGTATTTATGTTCAAATACTAATGTACAAATACCATTACCTGATACAACCTAGTATCAGTGTGGATCATCCCAGAATAACTAGCCTTTTGAGCGTCCTGACACCACAGTCGCTTTTCCATCAGAAACACTAAAAGGGGAGACAAGACATTGTCACGGTCTCCTCAGATAAAACTCTTTGCTCGGGGCAGACCACTCCTTGCTTCTTTCTGTTACAAGTCGCAACCACCAACACAAACGAAAGTCCAGCACCAATTCTTCTCTTCCTATGACACACACGTTTCTAGGGCAGAAATAATTCCGGATGAATTATTTCATCAAGATTCACAGAATTGACATGAAGCAACCTCTCCTGACTGGAACTATCTGCCCGTGTCTTCCCAGAGGCAACGTGAGCAAATCCTGCCTGTAGGCGACAAGGAAACCGACAGGACTGCCAGTACTGCAGATCAGAAATAGGGACAACAGTGACAGCAGCATTCCCTTTATACTGTGCTTTCAATGATTTGTTGACGCAAACTAAGTAAACACAGAATTCTGGGTCATTTCCTTTACCTTGGCCAGATGAGAGTTGATCCATTTTGTGAAAGTGCGTTTTTGTACTATCTCTTGCTCATCTAGAAGGAAAAAAAAAAAATTCGAATTAGATAACACAGTATGTCATGAAGGTGTATCATAAAAAAATCAGTTACACAACTCTAGAAGCAGCAGCAATATTATTTTACCTTTTAATTCATTTTACCAATTTATTGTCACAAAGGAAGAGGCGGTGCAGCTCTAAGAGTATTATGAGTCAATTAGATCTCCTTTAAAAATTATCGGCAAATACTTTAACATCTGCAATATGTTGGCCCTATGTTTACCTTCATTCACTTATGGAAAGTTCACTGTACAGTTATACCTCAATAAAGTTGTTTGAAAAAAAGTTCACTGAGACCAACTAAGTGCCAAGTTCTATGTTAAACATGAAAGGATACAGAGAGATGAACAGGCAATGTCTCCACCATGAAATATCTGGAGGTGGAGACAGACAGGCAAGGGCACGTGTACACATACGCACTCAGTTCTACAGTAATGCCATCGGGGAGAGCTGCAGACGTGACATGTCACGGGGACTTCACTCGGCTGGGGAGAGTGGTGAGCAGCACTCTCTAGAGTGACCTCCAGAGAGTCCAGCCCCCGAGGTCTGCAGCTTCACGCAGGCAGACTGCAGGCACAACCTGGAACTTGCTTCTATCAACAGAATATGGCGAAAGTGGTGGGATGCCACACCCATAAAAATGTTACTTTCCGTAAGATTCCATCTTAGCTGACTCGAAGGAGAGATTTTCCTGCTGGCTTTGTAGAAGCAAATGGTCATGTCACCACCTGCCTATGGAGAGGGCCACATGGCAGGGAAGTGTGGGCTGCCTGCAGGAGCGGGGGGCAGCCTCCAGCCAAGAGCCAGCACGAAACTGGGGTCCTCAGTCTTGCAGCAGCAAGGAAATGAATTCTGCCAACAACCTGAATGAGTTTAAAAGTTGATTCTTTCCTCGTTCAGTCTCTGGATGAGAATGCAGCCTGGCTGACAACTTGAGTACGGATATTTGAGGCCCTGAGCAGAAGACGCATCTCAGCTGTGCATGGACGCCCGACCCACGGAAGTTTGGAGACAGTAAGTGACCGTTACTGAAATGGTCATGGTTGTGGTGATTTGTGATGGAACAAGAGAAGACTCATATTGGAAGAAAAAGAGAGAAGGTCTTATGAAAGTTTTCATCAGCGGTAAATGGAGAAAAAGGCCAGAGAGGGGCCAGTGTGACACTGATCAAAGAAAGGGTGAACTTTACTCATTCCACCAATTTCGAGTGGCAAGTGTTTGCAAAACATTCGAAGATGTTATGAGGAATGCGTGTGAACAATATATAATTTCGATTCCTTGCCCTTTGAGGAATGCTGCTCAGATCCCCATCTCAAGAGCTGGCTGCTCCCAGGCCTCCGCTGGGAACGGCTGGCCGCCGGCCAGAACAAGCACACTAACTGCGCCCACCCCGAGCACACTAACTGCGCCCAGGGCCTCCGAATGTAACAGATACACACTGCCGAATGGAGAAAATCAAGAATGAGACTTTTTAACTTGGAGAAATTTAGGAGGTATCCATAAAATTTACAGAAGGCCATTATTTCTAATGTACTTTTAAACCCATACTTTCACTTTCAAGGACGTACCAACAATAAACCAGTATAATAAGCAACATTTCCTATGTACTGTTATTTCCATCTCTAGCTCTCCTCCATACAAATTACATTATAATTCAATTATTTTAATTAATTAGCTCTATGTCATGTAATATATACGTATTAACTTATTTATTTCTTATGACGAATCTACAAACAGCATGTATCACAATGCCCGTTTTACAAATTAGAAAACCAAGGCATTTGGTTTTTTAAGCATTTTTAGCAAAGTCTTCCAGTGCCAGAGTCAAGTTTTAGACTCTACATGTCCTGTTCCTATACCACTATTCTGTTGCCCAAAGATAGCACAGAATCATTCTATTAGTCATATCAAGTATTAATCACAACAAAATGATAAATTCATGGTTATTCATTTGACTTTGACCTTCAAATCTTTAGGTTCTATAAGTGAAGTCATGTAGCAACAGAATAATCTTAACTAATCAAGCTAGATTTGCTGAAATTCAGAACTTTATCTATAATATAAAAAATCCAATTCTAAATCTAAAATAGCCAATAAGTATAGTTATAGTGTTTGTACAGTTTTGAACTCAATTTGAGAGTATATATTATTTTACAAATATCACAAGATGTCAATGTTTTAAAATCTTAAAATAAATTAGCATAATGTTAGTGCATAGTCATAAAATTATGTATATAATCTACTGATATTACCTCCTAATTTTAAGTTGTTATATTTATATACTACCATTTTTAATGAAACAATACTGCTATTATAATAGTTCCAGCTGATGGTAAATCTCTGAGTCTTAGTTAGACTTTAGCTAAAAAGCTTTTTAGAAAGAGAAAATTATGATTTTGGTAGCATTTTTATATGTATCAAAATGTCAAATTTTCTTCATGTTTTCTTTTATGGCTGCAAAAGCAGATTTTACTGGTTCTTAAAAATCTACTTTTTATATCATCAGACACAGCCGGCTGAATTCTAAGTAAATATTTTCTGATTTTACTTACTATTTTCCCAAAAGAAAAATTCTAAAATTCATCATGTCAGTAAATCCTCATTTTTGATATAAAAATCAGAGTAATTGAGCCCAGAATTTAGTAACTGAATCTGATAGCAACAGCATAAAATGCTTAAATCCTAGAAGCAATATTAACCATGCAGTCAATGTTTACTGCACTATCTCAAAAAAAAATCTATTATGAAGAATAACACTACTTTATAATGCCATTGACAAGGAATTAACCTCACATTCATAGTAATGGTTTATAAAGTTCTCCTCGTGCACATGGAGTGGTATCTAAAGGAACATTATTTAAATGTATTTAATAGTTAATATTGTTAGTGATTTTTCTAATTTCAGCTTTTCAAAACAACAGCATGATGTGGTCTTACCAAGTATGCCTACATATGCGTGCTTCATATTTCTACTAAAACTATAAAAACTGTAATTCGTCTAGACATTTTTCTGAACATGTATGTTAGTTCTAAAAACAGTAAGACCACAAGAAAACCTTTATCCCACAAGTAAACTCAGTCCTCTAGTTCTAAGAATCACAGAGAGCAAGTTGATCCTGTTTTTAGGTTTTATTCTCTAATTTCTATTAATGGAGCCTAAGATCCACCTGATTCTTAAGCCAGTCACCTGAAGGTCATCCTTGGCTCTTTGCTCTCTGTGTCCCCCACACTGAATCAATAAGGAATTGTTATTGACTTTATTTCCTGAGTATCCCATCTCCACCAATATCAGTCTAGTTAAGAAACTATCATCTTGTGGATGACTTTTCATTTTCACCACCAGAATGTAGGTTCTAAATTAGATGGCAGGAACCACATTTGACTTGTCCATTACTGTCTTAATTCACCACTGCATAGCAGATGTTTAATAAAGAAATGAATGGAAGAATTTGCTAAGGGAGTGCCGGAGAGTGAGAAAGAGGCACTTCCCTAAGGAACTGGTAATACAATGGAAGAGACTCTTATGTAAACCATAGCTCAAAGTAATGTGTCTGCTATTGCAATAAAGGAACATATAAAGTGCTGAGGGAACATAAATACAGGAACAAGTAATTCTTCTATAAGGTCATGAAACAGGCTAGAACAGCAGTACCCAACCTTTTTGGCACCAGGGACCAGTGCTCCTTTGAGAATCTAATGCCTGATGATTGAGGTAGAGCTGAAGTGATGATGCTAATGCTGGGGAGCAGCTGCAAATACAGATGAAGTTTCACTAGCTTGCTCGCTGTTCACCTCCTGCTGTGTGGCCCAGTTCCTCACAGGCCACAAACCAGGACCGGTCTGTGGCCAGGGGGTGGGGGCCCCTGGGCTAGAAGATCTGGAGAAGCTAAAAGAGAGGTGTCATCAAGTTAAATATCAGCAGATAAGTGGCAATTTGTGGGCAGAGAAATTTGGAGGAAAAAGAGGCAGTCTTTTTAAAGCATGGCATGTTTTGATTGGATTATAAAGTAAAGAAGGTTTAAGAAGGTACTGGAGGTGAGCCTGGAAAATAGGCAAGAACCAGGTTATTAAAATCTTTGAACATTCCAAGGACTTTGGTCCCTATCTTATGGACAATGGGGCACCGTCAATGTTTTTCGACAGGACAAAGGCCTGATCAGATGAGACTTGAGACACAGAAATATATATTATGATGGCAACGGAGATGTTTAACTGAAGGGAGAAAAGACTGGGAATAGGGAGAATTTTTGAGAGCACACTAACAGAACACCTGTAAAGGATGATAAATCCTGTTCCAGGGCAGCCCCAACAGGGATGAGAAGCATACAATGGATGCAAGGGAATAAAAACGAAGTAGACATACGAGAGCTATGGGTGCCTTCTGTATTTCTGTCTTGGGCAAATGGATAATGATGCTGCTAACCAAGAAAAGGAAACGAGGTCTACAAGCCATGCCACCCTGAACACGCCCCATCGAGTCTGATCTTGGAAGCTAAGCAGGGTCGGGTCTGGTTAGTACTTGGAGGGAGACCGTCTAGGAAGACCAGCTGCTGTAGGTTTTAATAAAATAAATTTAAAATTTTTAAAAAGAAAAGAGAAAAAGAAAAACAGAAGTAGCAGGCCTGAGAGGGAAGATTGTGAGAATTGAAACCATTGCAAATGCATCGTGAATGTCTGGATGAGATGACTTCAGCACAGAGGAGAAGTGAAGCTTAAGAAGCCGGCTTATAAGGTGGGTGTTCTCAGACAGAAGGGCAGGTTTTGATCCAGGTGAGTGTTACTCAGCTCCAACCTCCCTGCCTCTTCTATATCTTGAATCTTGATTCCTTCAGAAAGGTCAGGCCGAGTGTATGTGTCGGGTGTGGGGGAAACTAGTTATGGAAGTTCTCTAGGTCCTTCAGCCTCGTGGCTTTCATCACTGGTTCTGCCTCAGAAGCAGTTGGTCCTACAGCCTTTAAGAGTTGGAGGCTGCTAGGCCTTGAGAAAAACCTATGTAGGAAGGGCATTGCATGCATGTGGCCCTGGGTTAAAGCTGTTATAGGAAATCATCCCCCAGATTGCACGGCAATAGCCCTCTTTAAAAAAATAAAATATAATAAAAGTGAAATATAAAGGGAGCTGACTCTGATATTCAATTTCTCTATTTCTTTGACCTGTCTATGTATTTCCTCAGTATTTGGATATTTTACAGCAAGATCGTGAAATGAGTCTCAACTTAAAAAGGGTAATTAAATGTGACCATGACGAAACTTTCACACTTGACTCGAGTCAACAGGCTTCCTCCTAATGAGTCATCGTGAACAGCGACGTGGTGACTCTGAACAGCTGTGGTTTGTACCTGGAAGCTCAGAGGCCACAGCGAGAGGTTGGCCTGGGGTATCTGAAGGTGTTGCAGTCAGTCGTGAAAAAGTTGCTGCCTAGAAACATGTTAACCGTATTTTCATTTTACCACATAGAATGAATTTGCCATGTACATAATGTATTATATAAAACTGACGCAATGCTGTGGCGCTAGCTTTTAAGTAGCATTACTAAATTCTGAAATGTAAAGTACATATTAATATTCTTTTAACAGATGGTATTTTGAAAAATGTTAACAGTAATGGAAACTAACATATTTTAAAATATTTAACAAATCCTTCTATAAGAACTTATTTCTGAGGGGTATTGCATTTCACACCTAAGTATGTACATTAAGATGTATTTTTTATCAGAATCATGAACAATTATGAAGAACAAAATACTAAATTCAATGTCATCTTGAATATAGAAACACCATGAAAAAAGATTGTTTAAATAAATAGATACAGTTGTTAAGTCTGAAAATGACATCTCAGACAAAAATATTAGGTCATTGTGAATAGGTACATTCATGGCTTGTTATGATAAACATTTTTGTTTTTTGCAGATTGTCCTTATACTAGTCAGGTGCTTTAATGACAATGAAGGTTTAAATAAAAATCATATATTTTTCAATTACCTGAAAATGTAAATGTTGATTTAAACAAATCATACATGTAAAATCATATTGTTCCTAATAATATCGAATAAGGTAAGTTTTTTCATTGTTTTTTGATGCAGATGGATTCATCTGAATAAAATAGTTGGAAAACAATTTAAAAACAGAAATATATAGATTGAATTTCTTGACACAACAAAATGATGAGGCTACAAAGGGGAAAAAATGCAACAAAAATACAAGGTGACAATGTAACTATTGTTAGTTAAATAACAGCCCCCATCAGATGACCTGAATCAAATGATGTGTTTCGGGATCAGAATTATATGATGCCAATTCTACATCCACTATTACTAAAATCCACTAATTCTGCTATCTGTGGATAGTATAGAGCATTGAATATTTCAACATAATGAATTACATGGTTTATAATTTCCCAACATTTATGTTTTTAAATTAAACGTGTAATTAAAAACAAATTTACAGGACCCGGCTGAGGCTCATGGCAAAATATGTCCACAAATTCCTCCCATCCTGGCCAGCACGCCCGTGGCAATGTGACTTTGCTGCTCCTGCTACCGGGATGTAGTTGATTTCTCCGCCCCATGAGTCTGGGCTGGCCCTGAGATGCGCTTTGACTGGAAATGTGGCTACACGGATTCTGTGTGACTGCTGGGCTGGGTCGTAAGAGGTCCCGAGGTTCCATTTCACTCTCTGAGATCTCTGTCTTGAGACCACCACACCAGGAAGCTGGTCTAGCATACGAGAGGTAAGACTATTTGGAGAACTGAGGTCCCCCACCCCAGGCTGACAGTTGGCAAAAACTGACAGCCCAGCTGATGCTCCAGCCGAATGCAGCCACGGGAACGAGACCAGGCACGGCCGGCCAAGGAAACACCTCCACCACCCACAGGAACGTGAGAACCTTAATGCGTTACTGCTTTAAGGTACTCAGTTTTGGGGGCGGTTTAGCAGAGACTAACTGAAACAGATATCGTTACTAGGAGTGTAGTGATGCTTTATCAAAAATCTAAAGCATGTGGTATTGACCTTGGAACCTGGTAGAGCAGGAGGCTGGAAGGATACCAAGAGACTGTTAGTGGACGCTTAAAGGACAGTGAGGGAGCTGCTACAGAAGACCCGGGGCAGAGCCACAGGTATTTCATGTATTATATACTCTGTCATCTGCAGTAACTTGAACTTGTCCATTTAGCTAGAGAGATTTCCCTGCAGAAAGCTGGAAGTGCCCATTGGCTTCTTATAAGGTACTGTAAGAGAGAGATGAACCAAAGAAGGAAATTTTAATTTGCAAGCAGAATGTAGAGGAAACATACGAGGCCTATGATATAGTAGATTGGAAAATATGATTGTTTCTCATTTCCAGTCTCTCCTAGAAAAGGATCTGTGAAGTAAAAAATATATGCAAGGTGACAATAAATCAATAAACCAAGGGTATAACTGTAAGACTGATCACTAAGAACTCAGAAAGATTTAAGGTAGTGCCTACTTAACCTCAGAGCACTGCTCACAGCAGCTTCACGTGTGATCTAAAGTTTGTTTCAAATTTTGCTATTTGTGGATATTATAGTATATTGAATATTTTGTTTCAAACTTTGGGTTTGGGGGGCACAGAGTAAACTCCCAGATTTCAAGAAGACAATAAATTTGCTAAGCAAAAACACTACCAGCTTGCACTAAAGGGTCAGGCCAGTTCAAAATGAGGAGAGGACTTGGGAACCACACTTTTTATAGCTAAAAAGAAGCCAAGAGAACTATCGGCCACGAACATAAGCCGTTTCTTCAAAAGAACAGGAATCTCCTTTGCACCTGGGTTAAGGACCTGGTCGTATGTGCCAGCTGGATTTCAGAATTGTGTTGGACCATGATGGTTATCTCCCTTCCATTCTTCCCTTCTTCGGACAGAAGCACCTATTGCAATGGCCACGCCCCTGTCTCATCATCGCAGGTTAGGTTAACAGGGAGAAGTAACCTCTCCTTTGAGTTTACAAGTCTGGAGGTTGAGAGAAACTTCACCGGAGGAGCCTCATCTGTATCCAGAACAGATGCAGACCAAATGACACTGAACTTGGAGCTTGATGCCATAATTGAATGAGACTTTTGACACTTGAGAGGAGATGCATGTATTTTGATCTAGATAGAATATAAATAATAGTGACTGGAGGATAAATTTTATGTTTACACTATAAAATCCTCCAGTCTGAATATGCATCTTCCTTTGCAATGTGACTTTGTCCTTCCTCCCAACAAAGAGTAGAATTGATTTCTCCTCTCCTTGAATCTGATCTTGTATTGTACTTGCTTTGATCGATAATGTAACAGAAACAAGTTTATGTCATCTTATTCTAGGCCTTAAGAGATATTGCAGTCTCTTTTTTAGCTGTCCTGGATCACTGTCCTAAAACCACCATGTATTGAAAGCAGGATGAGAGTCTGTGAAGAACTGAGATGTTCTATCCATAGCTAGAACCAACTTCGAGACACATGGGTGAGATTATTCTGGACCTTCTAGCTCAGCTGATCTGCAGACAAACTCAACTCAGACGAAGCCAGCAAACTGAGACCCATCTTAGGCTTCAAGGTAGATGCATCTGTTGTCTCCTCTTTCCCACACCCCCATATATACCTGATTACAAACTCCTTCTGGGAAGAAAGCATTTTGCCCATCCAGATATCCCTAGACCCTAATACACTGCCCGGCACGTTGTCTTATACAGTTGTCTTAGAAATCCATACTTAACTGCGAACTAACCACTCAAACCAGATTGTGAGAGTAGATTGTGAATGTTTAAGCCGCAACGTTTTGGAGCGGTTTGTTACATAGTAAAGGCTAACTAAACAAAGGATTTTGAGTCTTGATCCTCCTTTTCCTCCCCACCCCCACCCCCACTCTATCTTCTACAATGGAAGGATTCTAGGTTTGCTTGATTGGGTCCATCTTGTGGGACTTTAATGTTCTGATAAGATGAATAATGGGGAAAAAAAGTGACAAGAAATAAGGGCATCCAAAGTTATTCCACCTACACTCCAGCATAGCTTAATGAGAGAGGACAGAAGAAAGAGGAGGAGAGATCAAGAGCTATTCAAAAAGTGGGCTTGGGGGAAAAGATGGGTAAACAGTACTTTTAGGGAGTTTTGCCAGTGTTGAATGGTCTACCACAGCTTTGAACTTTTTTCCTTCAGGCAAATGTCAGTAAAAGACATACGGCTCTTAAGATTTTTGGAAACAGAGTTGTACTTCTTTTGTATGTAAAACCAATGAATAGATTAACACAGCCCTTTTCATTTAAATTATAATTGCAAACTAAAGTATCATCTCAGTTAAAATCTAAGGCACAAGGAAGGAGAAGACTATAACTATCTCCGTTCTTAGGTTAGAGTTTCTCAACCTCAACACTACTGACATTTTGGGCAGGATAAATTTTTGTCATGAGCGGCTGTCCTATATAGGAAGTTTAGTAGCATCCTTGGCCTCTGTCCATTAGATGATAGTAGCATCCAGGTTTCCCCACCACCCCAAGCTGTGACAATCAAAAATGCCTCTAGACATTGCCAAACTTCTGCTGGGGAAAACTTACCCCAGTTTAGAATCATTGGCCTAAACTATGCATTTTGCAGCCATTTTTTAAAATGAGAATAAACTGGTATGCACATTTGAAAAATTTTACATATGTTTCAATTGAATTATTATTGTCCAATTAACCCTCTAGAAAGTCATTATCATATTGGGTTATTCCTAAGTTTACATATTTATTTAGGCAAAAATCTTCTACCCTGGGATATATCTATTTAAGAAATACCAAAATGCAGTAAGTCTACATCCTTCACTGAAAAATTATTTAGATATGACATGATTTTTCCAATATGGACAAAATATCCTGTGCTGAGAAACTGTCATTGAAACCTGAAAAGTTGTGTCTTACGTGGTGAGGAGTAGGTGGGTGGGGAGAGGGTGTGGATATCCTGATATTATGCTTGGTTTATTTTACTATTCTAAACCTTTTAAAAATATTTTCAGAACTGTAAAAAAATAAATTATCAGCTTCAGTTGGTTATTGTCAGTTAAAAATACAGTCTGAGACATTCATTTTAACATTTCACTTTTATCACTATCAGCCCAGGAAAAGCATATAGTGCATGTAAGTCAGCTAAATATTTAAAAAATAATAATAATTTAGAGAATGTTAATGTATTTGGTTGTAAAGCCGTTAAATATGGCTGGTTTTCTAGGACACATAGATCGGACAATGTGCCAGGCAATGGCCCAGGCAGTAGCTTAGTTTCCAGAAATACAACAATGGGAAAACTGCATTATTTAGATGGGAAACTGTAGTTAGGTATGTGAGTGGGGAAAGGTGTGAGAGGAGATAACAGATGCATCGGCCTTAAACACTACACAGGCCTCGATTTCATCAACTTTTAGTAAAGTCATTTGGTAGGAAAAAAGAGAACTGAGAGGAGGCTTATTATACTCTTTCTTCATCTGACTTAATGTTAAAATCCATGCTTTTCTTTGCAGAAATATTACTATCTCTGATTACAACTGCTAATAGGAGGTGAAACACAGCATGTGGTATGCCCGCAATATTCCTAAAACTTAAAAGAGTCTGAATTTGAAAACAAGCTGGGCCCTCTGACTTTTGCATAAAAGTTACATTTACACTATAGAAGTTCAATGACAAAGATGTGTCTTGCAGAAGAGTTATAAATACAATAAGAGAAGCAATAAACATAATGAGAGTGAAAACAGCTGAGTTCATTATGGTGATGCTTATCAGTGGCTTCTTTTAATGTCTTCTAGTTCTAAATAAACATCGTACATTTGAACAGTAATGGTGGAATATTTTTTTTCAGTCACTTTTTCTTTCTCTATTTGTGGACATAAACATTGCAATAGAAAATGATCACATAGGGAATTCATGAAAATACCTTATGCCTTCGTAAACTTTGAATTCGTGTTTTCATATATGCTTCTCATTTGATTCAGGTTACAAAAGTGGCCTGGCCAAGTAGACAGAGGCGGTGTCATTAGCCCGGATGTGAATAAGGAAAAGAAGCATGGTGGGGGTTAAGAAATATGCCAGAAATCTAGTAACAAATCCACGGCCACAAACAAGGCAGTCTGACTCCTTCT
This sequence comes from Eonycteris spelaea, assembly GCA_003508835.1. Taxonomy (NCBI): domain Eukaryota; kingdom Metazoa; phylum Chordata; class Mammalia; order Chiroptera; family Pteropodidae; genus Eonycteris; species Eonycteris spelaea. The sequence continues at coordinate 1,797,749 of PUFA01000260.1, forward strand.
CTAATTCAGTTTCCACACGATTCATTTGCCGATTATTTGATTCGCTTATTTAATAACTGCCCTTGTGCCCCTCCTGTGTGCCAGCACCCCACTCCGACCAGCTGTGGATGCAATCTGAGAGGGCAGGTGTGGTTCCTCATGGCCCAGGAGTGCGGACAGGAATCAAAAAGAAGTACACCAAGTACCCAAGTTCTAGGCATGCAGCGGAAAGAAGGAACAAATAGAAACATGGAGTACATGAGTGAAAAAAAAAAAAAAAAAGACAGTTATAAAATTAAAGGCAATATGAACGTGCAGAAAATGAAAGCCAGCCCCTACCATTTGCTAGGACTGGTGCTAGGAGAAAACGCTGCTTCTGTTTTAAGATTTTTCCTAATAAATCACATAGAAAGGCCACTGATGAAGAACAAGTGAGGACCACTGATCTCTTTGCAAAAGCATTGCTTCCAATCAGAGAACCCAGAAGATGTCTTCAGAAGAGCTTCCAGCAGGTGCTGGAAGAACTTGCCACGTGTAGCCCCTAGAGTGAAAAAGAGGCTTGTCTCCTGGTTTTGTAAGAAAGCAATCCTGACTTTGAAATCTCTGCCGGTGGTGAGCTTTGACCAATACCAGCACGGCGGAAGGAAGCGGGTACTAAAAATGTCCTGAAATGCTGTCTCCTACAACCAGTCTTTAACCATGAAATTGTACTTTAATACTAGTCTTTTCACCCACCAAAATAGCGTTTTTTTTCAGGCACGAGAGAGAGGAAGAGTAGCGGATCACAGTGTTCATAAATTTTTTTTATCCAGTATTCAGTCTAGGCTTTTTAAAAACACATTGTTCCCCAAGCAAATATGACTTTCCTCAGCTGGTGTCTTCAAAGTTCATTTGTTTGTTTGTCTGTTGTTCATTCAATTACTATCCTGAGACATTAAATTGGTCTCAAGCAGGTCGAGGTTTACAATCCCATGTTTTAGGACTTTATATTTTATTTCTTATTCCCACCCTATCATCTAAATTTTTCTTATCTCACTATTATTTTTACGAATATACCAGCAGAAATAAAATAACACTGCAATTTCACTTTTCTATTTTATACTGCATGTCCTCTTAAGAAGATGCAAAGAGAGCTACGATGTTAACATTTTAAATTCCTGAATTTGAAATAAAGATAAAACGATAAAAAACAAGAACTTAAAGAAGTAAAACTGAAAAATAAGGTCAATTCACAGAGTTTGGAGAGCAAATTCTCGAAATCCCAATCGTAAACGGATTCATCCGCAGCACATAACGTTGGATCAGCCACTCGGGAGGCCTGTGTTCAGAGTTCAATCACGCACAGCGCACCAGATGGTGCCGCAGCTTCTGGTTGCTTTAGGCCTGGTGGGGGGAGGTGGGGGCATCAGTGACCTTCCTAGTAAAGAAAGATGCACGGCTCACAGACCCAGCGACCGCCACACCAGTCGTAGGAGCTTCCACATGAGACAGCAGCTGGTGAGTGTCAAGAATGAATTTCTCAGGTGTCAGTCCAAATCTACACGTTCAAGCTTATTTGTACAGTAACACATTATTTTTAAGTGGATTTGTAATAACAGTGACTATCATCTATTTAGAACTTGCCATGTTGTAGGCATAATGTTGCACACGTTACGACATGCATCGTCTAATTTAAACTGTGCAAGAACCTTGTGCTGAAATAGCTCGCCCGATCCCCTGATTTTACATGTGAGGAAACTGGGGCTATCGAGGTTAGTCAACTTGCCTCAGGTGACACAGACACTGAGTCTCTGCAAAAGGCTGTGCCATCAATCACTTCACTCTACCCTCACAACCAAATTGCCCCATGGGGTTTCTGGAACACACACATATATATATATAATCACCTAATCTTTACTAAGTCAACATTGACACCATCCTCAACTGCAGATCAAACAACCCAGTTGCAAAAATAAAGTGTCTCAGCAAGTAAGTGCCAAAGGTAAAAGTCCTTCTGACACCTTGTCGCCCTGCACCAGGTGAAAAACTATTTGTCTAGAATCTAGCCAATAGAGAGAGAGCACCTCCAAGCTAGTCCACATAGGCTCTCCCATCTTCCTGAGCTACCAGCTATAAAGACTTCTTCTCCCCAGTGAAACCTTAAGTTCCTGTCTCCAGTTCTCCAGCCTTTTCCCATCCCTCAGTCTCAGCCACGCTCTCCTCTGCCCCAGCATCTTCCATGGAGCAGGAAACAGAATATAAACAGATGCTCCAGAAAGTTGGCTCACACGTGA